>CM071931.1:3902416-5102416 GCA_016081115.2 Rehmannia glutinosa | reverse complement strand
CATATAAATTTTTCATATATTCGATTTACATACATATTTGGGTATTTAATTTTTAATTTAGCTTTTATTTGTTTTTTATTCTTTTTTACATTTATACTTGTAATATGCGTGCGCACACACATATAAGTATATACGAGTGAACCAATTTTTAACAACGGCTTAAGTTTTAACCAAGTTCTAAAAAGCGCTAGGTCTTTAGTCGGGCGGTAGATTGGGGGCCTAGCGCCTAGGCGGAGTCTGGCGGGTAAGGCGGGGCGTGGGCGGGGTCAAGTGGGGCTTAATCGGAAAAATAACGTGGCGGACAAGGAAAATCTAAGCACCTAAGCGATAATGTCGGACTAGATGATAATTTTTAGAATAGTGGTTTTAACTTGTTTAACCAGCGGTCCATTGACCAATTATTCATTTAAAAACATTGCCCTCAAGTCATGCAATTGAGAAGCGCGAGCCGTCTAATCATGTTGGGTGTTTTTCTTCAAAGGGAACAACATTAACTACCACCTCAAAAAGGAAATATCATGTTTTACCCATTGGACTAGTTTTTCCAAATAAATATGCGAGTCATTAAACTATAAATTCAGAATGATATCGTCAACATTTTACTTAAATAAATCAATAGTTAAATTACACAACTAATTTACGTTTTATTTCATGTGGTGATAACACCCATAACACGTAAAGGTCCATTTTTGGTGGTGATATCATATGATATGGGCCTTAACCCTGATGTGAACGTCAACAAGAAGCCCATATTCTTATTGTAATTGTGAAGCAATTTATTTTTAGTGGGAACTAAATTAAATAATCAATAATCATGGCTCCACTTTGCTTGCAAATCAACTTGAAGCTCTTTTTATAAATTGTACATTCAATTAAGTTGTGTATTAAACGACTAACCTAGTCTATAAGGCTACTAGCGAGCTATATAGACTTTGACTTTACAATTGGTCCCTAGTCTTAGATTTAACTTAAGGCTTTTTTTTTTCTTTTTTATATTTAAGATATTATTTTAGCCAAGATCATGAAAATTCGTTGCAAAATAACCATATAGCCAATAATCACTATCAATCTCGTGTCAAGAATATTATCATGATTTTATATTGAGGAAAGACACCCCCCACCCCCCACAAAAAATGAAGAAGGATAAAAACAAATCAAATAACGTCTTTCTTGATATAAATGGCTAATATTAATCCAATTAATTTGGTGGAAGATCAATGTATGTTTTTAGTGACCACAAACTAACAAGTATTTAGGTTTGAGAACTCATGTAATTGGGATTTAATTCATGACTATATATTTATGAAAAATCATCCATATTCCTCTAACTTTTAGCAAATTGTATAGATACTACAAGAAATTCGAAAATATATATATACTATCATTGATTTCTCTTTTTCAAGAAATCAACGCGAAATATTTCGATAAAAGAATTTAAAATTAGTCTAAGGATTGAGTGCAAGATTTCAACTTATATGAGCACAACAGTACTTAATTTCCAACATATATATGTAATTAAGTTTTATATACATTATTGATTAATTCGAATCCTTGCTCAAAAAAAAAAAAAAAAAATTCGAATCAAGTTTTTAATGAGTTGGGAGTCTTGGTTGGAGGGAGGAGATAAATTCCAAATAAACCGAAAGATACGAGGGTTCAAACCCTTGTCAACACCTTTATAAAGGGTTAATGATACCACTTGAGCTACAAGCTAGTGATGATTAATTCAAATCAAGTGATCATGATCATGATATATTCATGAATTATTAGCTGTAACAAAAAGAGTGGTTTAAAAAATAGTAGTAAAAAACATTCCTTAATGTGTAGGATGCATATAGATCTATTAATTAATATACCAAAATAAATTATAGAAAAATTTATTTTTCTGAAAGACGATAGGCTACATCCTAATTTCTAACCTGTTTATTTCTCGTGATAGATATGAAGAATATGAATGATAATAAATTTCTACTTCTTTTTCAATCCTGATCTTGCATGTCATTTGGTCTAATATATTTAAATTCCTCTTGAATAAATATCGTCAATAATGATTTATATATATATGGAATTAACACTATATAGAACATATAAGGCATAAAAACTATAACAACAAAATAAATTCCTCATCACAATCAATCAATAGTAGTTTTTCTCATATGCATTGAACAATATAGCTATACAAATCCACTAACACTAACCAAAAAATCGTGTGGGCTTATAAAAATAAACAATTAACAACTTATTAATTTCACACACTCTTATTCCTGTCTCATTACATAACATATATTATATGTATACTTAAGTCCTTGAGAATTATAAAATACGAAAAGAAAAACCACCAATTCAAACGCGGTTTTCTTTATTTATTGGCAATAATAATATAATTTTTTTTTAAAAAAACAAACCTTATAAATTTCAACCGATTTTCGATTAAATTTCCCTCCCGGCCCGGCCCGGCCATCATGCGTAATCACACATGCCGTATATACAGTACCCACCATTCATGCACTTGTTATTGCACGAACCGCAGTGTCGCTTATCGTAGGCAAGTACCACACACTCCCCTCTGCAGCACGTTTCCGTAAAAGCGCATTTCTTCTTGCACGCCCCACAGTTCTTATCGTCGTACCACAAATCCATGCACTTGTTGTTACAACAAGTCGCGTTTCTGGAGCCGCCTTCAAGGGTGTAGCTACAAACGTCGTTGTCCTTGCGGCAGTGATCGGCGGCTCTAGGGTTTCTCTCCTTGTTCTGCTGGAGAAACCGGCTGACGCGTTTGGCGGCAGTCGGGTTTCTGGAGAGAGAACCCGGTTCCGAGGGGTACTGGGAACCGGGTTCGGAGGGGTTGGGGTTTCGGGTGGTGAGGAGTAGGGTTAAGGCCATGGCTATGGCGATGATGGAGAAGATGAGTTTGATCACCCTCATGTTTTCCTTTTTTTGGTGGTTAGTTTTCCTTTTTTTTTCTTCTTGGGTTTTTTTTTTTTTTTAAATTTATTTTTTGTTGGTTGAATGATGGTTGGTGATTAAGGGGAATGATGGAAGGGAGGAGTAGGGTTTATAGGGTGAGAAGATTGAAGAGTTGACGCGGAAATGGTGGTAAAGGTTAAGGCCCTTTGGGCTGCGTGTGATATTGCATGCATGGAGTGTGTTCTAATTAATTTGGTTTAATTAAAAAGGAACATATCTATATATTTACATGATTTTTTTGGGGGTACACTATGGGAGGGAAAAGTCGAACAGATGCACTTATATGAGATCAAACTCGGAACAATTACTCTGAAAGTATACGCTTCTAACACTAAAACACGAGATTGATTCTGTACTCGATGATTTTTTAAAAAGTCAGTCGGATTTTTAGCCTTTTCTCCATAGCAAAAATGCTTTTTAGCTATGTTTTTCAAAAACATATTTTTAACCAAGTGTTTTAAATACCAGTACGGTGATTAAACCCGTCAAGCCACCGATAAGCGGTTCAACCCGGTCGGACCGTTCAACCGTCAATTTTACCGGTTTTACCGTTTAATAAAAAATAATTATATTTGGTATTATATTATATAAACTATGGATGTAATTCATAAATATAAAAGGAAAAGTTGTATATATATATAGTTAAAAGGAAAATATCTATATATTTAGCTCAAATTTCAAATAATGACATAAATATATTAAATATTAAGTTTATAAATTTTATTTTTATAAAAAAGTATAAACACAAAAATAAAAAAAATTGCAAAACCGTTGAACCGGTATTTAACCGTTTTTTGGCGGTATGTTTCGATTTGACCAAGATTGACCGGTTTAACCGCAAAAACGGTTTTTAGGGCCTTATTATACCGACCGACCACGGTATCCGTATAACCGTTGAACCGCCGGCATGGTCCGGTATTTAAAATGATGTTTTTAACCATTTTTGAGCTCCATGTCCACTTTACTCTTTTTTTCATTTTTGGGTACCGAGGTGCTGAGTTTATGTACCACATCAATTTTTGAAAAATGACCAAGTACTTCACCGAGAATACACAAAGGGTATGACCGTTAGTTTTTAGTCAAAATAGCTAAAAATATGTTTTTGAAAACATATGACTATTTTTCATTTTCACAAAATATAAGTGGTCAGTTTGATCTATTACCACTTTTTTAATTACTTATGAAAATGATATGCATATTATGAAAGAAATTAATTATAGTCCATATTAATGTACAGGGCCATAAAATAAATGCTTTGAGAAAGGGGAGGAATTTATCTTTTCTTAAAGGCCGGATGCCCGGGGCGGCTCTCGGTTCGAACTCGTCTTGACACCAGTTAGTCATTTTCCTTAATTGGACAGTTTCACTCACGGGCCTTATCAAACACCAAATAGCATGCACCGAATCTCAATGAAAACACTAATGATAGACCATCAACCAAGACCCTCAACCCTAAACCCTAGGAAAATTAATCAATGATCTAGAAAACAAATGTAATTACATATAGGTCTCATATAATGTCTTTTTACACTCATCACCAGAAAATTTCACTAGCCAAAATTAGTAAATGGCAAAATTGGGAATATCAGTTTTTAATTTGTTTGACTTGTGAGAAAATTAAATTAAACTAAAGGGGTTTGTCAAATGCCAACCTTAAAAATCTGAGGATGCTATTGGCTGAAGCAAAGGAGGAAACACAATAAAGAAATATAAGGACCACAGCTTAACACGGAAACAGTTAACATATTTGCTAAGTGACCTGTTTTATTTTATTTTTGAAAAGCTTGAGATTGAAGGAGTAGTTTTTCTCTACATGAAGTAATTAATGGCATAATTCCCGTTAAATAAGCCTTAAAGTCTCAACTTAAACCTCCTGGATTGACAGGTGCATTATTTAGTCAAATACACGATTACTTGTTCTTTGAATCACAAGTTTTCTTATTTCTTTCCCAAGAAACTTATATTTATGGTAAGAAACATTTAATTTATGTTCTAATTAGTTTGAAGTAGAATTTGGTTTGTAAATAACTTGTAAATATTGCGTTGTTAGTTCGATTTTTCTTGGTATTTCAATTAACCCTATTTTTTTGGAGTTTAGGGTTGCTCTCCCTATTGAAGTACCAATAATTTTCTGGCTTACATCTATGGGGACCAGATTTCTTGTTCCACTTTATGTCCTTGAATAACACGTGTCATTTAATGTTGATTATTTTAATACATCTACTCATGTCATCATCTGGATGATCGATGGAACAAGAAAATTGAACTTGAAATCTGAATCAGATTAGATGATGAAAATTAAAATTCCAATAGCAACACCATTAACAAATGGTTGGAAAATTCCAACAGTAATAAAACCGTTGGAATAAACCATTGGAAATACTGTTAGAGTTTAAAAAATAGAAATTCAAATAGAAATTCTAACAGTAAGCTAAACAAAATTATTGGAATAAATCATTAAAATTTCCATTGGAGTTTTCAAAATTTTAACGCTACACTATGATGTTAGAAAATTCAATTAGATCATTTTAATATAGTTTGGAAAATTTCAATAGAAGTTAGAATATTTGAGAGTATTATCCATAATCACTAAATACATCTTTTCTCGGAGCTTATGATATTGAAATTACATAGTTAAATGTGCTTGACTTGAAACAAATTTATGATGGTTAGAATAATCGTGCGTTAGAGTTTTTTTTTCCCTAACGATTATATATATTTCAACGGATATATTTGTTGGAATTATCGTTGGAATTTTTTTCCCAACAATTGAATATTTAAACGGATAAATACAATTGCAAGTACCATTAGAATTTTCATTGAAGGCCGTTTAACCAATGCTTTGCCTTTGTCATTGGAATCGATAATTCAATAGAAATTGGCCACATTTCAACAGATTTTTCCATCGGAATTTTCTTAGTTTGTATAATGATGAAGGATAATTAGCTTCTCTAAAGGAGAAAATTTAAACTTTAATGAAGTTATACATAATATAGACTTAAATATAGTAAAATACATACTGATACTACTATATATTTCTAAATGGGACCTTTTGACCTAAGGCAGTGAAAAGAAAGCACCGATGAAGTGTGGTTTCGCCTACTATTGGACATGTTTATAGTATATGTATTCATATTAAGTCAAATGATATTTTATTACACAAGAGTTATAAAAAGATTAATAGGTCCTCGTCACTGAATCGAATCATCGAATTTTGGGATTCCAAAAATGGTGCAGATTCTCCATTTATGTATCAGAGAATTAAAGATTCGTATCACAATCAAATTATGATCAATCACCTCACTAATACTCTAAAGGGATAATTATAACAACTACCCATGAGGTTTTAGTTTAAGATATTTGAAAATTACAAAAACTCCCTTCATGATGCTTGATCCCTTATTAAACTTAAAAGGATAATTGCAATGCTTTTTTCCAAATGTAAGGGGATGTTCAAATCAAACCTCGCTGGATTTTTTTTTTTTTTTTTTTTTTTGTAATTTTCAAAAATATGTGTTTATTTTGTAAATAATCCAAACCTCTGGGGTAATTTTTGTAATTATCCCTAATTTAAATTAAGTGGAAAAGCATTGAACTTTGACTCTTATGTTCATTAACAGTTTTTGCTACAATTTTTAGTTAATTAGTAGTAACATAAATATTTTGTTGTCAAAGAAATAAGTGATAATAATCATTTTAATTATTAATAAGAATAATGGCACGAAATTAAAGTGATTTCTTTGCAAGAACCACTGAATCAAGATATACGTGTGGTGTATGGATCTCAGTTATACATTTTATGACCAAGAAAATGCCTTTGGACCAGTAATATGTATAATGTATTTCAGATTTATTTAAATGGGGTGATTTATTGAGGAAATCTTTCCATGACAGAATCAGTGAGGCTAAGAAAAAGATGAGGGTTTTCCTGGTGGCAGAGACTACACTCCATAGAAGAGTTTCAAAAGGCTCAACACCAATACAATCTGTTATTGGCCCAACAGGAGGATTTTAGGAAGCAACGAGCAAAACTCTTTTGGCATAAAGGAGGGGATGTGAATTCAAAATATTTTCATACCGTGGCTTCTACTAGGAAGAGACACAATTCGATTTCCCAACTTAAAGCTGGGGGCGGTTCTTGGTTAACAAGGGACAATGGATTAGGAAATCACATCATCAACTATTTTGTGAATATCTTCTCATCGACAGGTTGTGCTTGTGATCCTATTATTGATTGTGTTGAGTCTAAAATAACAGAGAATCAGAATGCAGGGCTTATGGAACCTTTTACAAAAATGGAGATTAAAGAGGCTTTATTTTCAATGCACCCGATGAATTGCCTGGGCCAGACGGAATGAATCCGGCATCCTTTCAAAAATTCTGGGATATTGCCGGGCCCGAAGTGACTTCTTCATGTCTCTCTTTCAAGAACTCGTGTTCATTCCCAGAGGGGTTCAATGATACAAACATTGTTCTTATTCCCAAGAAGAACAATCCAGTCTGTTTCGATTTAAGACCAATTGTCCTCAGTAATGTGGTTTATAAAATGATTTCTAACGTACTTGCAAATCGGTTGAAGAGGGTATTATGGTTATAAAATGATTTTGTGCCCCGAAGACTTATTTTTGATGATATTATGGTTGCATTTGAGATCAACCATTTCCTCAAAAGAAAGCGACAGGGTAAACATGGAGTGGTTGTGCTTAAGATCGATATGAGTAGGCCTATGATCGCATTGAATGGCCTTATCTAAAGGCTATGTTAATCAAGTTAGGTTTTCATACAAGGTGGGTTGATCTCATGAAGTTATGTGTTTCGGCTAAAGAAGGCATAAAATCATTCACGGGAAGTTTGAATCAAAATATTTAATCCTAGAACGTGGATTAAGACAAGGTGATCCCTTATCACCTTATCTATTCATTCTGTGAGCTCAGGGGCTTTCGACGATTATCCAGAAGTTTGAAAAAGGGGGTCGATTCATGGTTGTCGAATTGCTAGAAACGTGCCAAGTGTCTCATTTGTTCTCTGCGAATGATAGTTTCTGTTCTTTAGAGCTAATCGTGGAGAGTGTTCAAGAATTCGACTTGCTTTGATTTGTATTCTCAAGCCTCGGTCGCTTATTTAGCTATCGAAGTCCTTCATTTCTTTCAAAGAAAATACTTGTTCGAGATGAGATTCGGGGATATGTAGCTTTCATGTTTCATTAATCGACAATCACGTTCTTACCTTGGTCTCCGTCTTTGGTTGGGCGTAATAAAAAAAAAAAAATTGCTTTCATCAAAGAAAATGTTTGGAATAGATTGCAAAAGTGGAAGAAAAGCTCTTATCGAGGCCGATAAGAAATCCTTTTGAAAACCATTGCTCAAGCGATTACTATATATGTTATGAGCATATTTCTTATGCCACTAATTGTGCTCGATTTGGAAAGAATGATGAATTCCTTTTTGTGGGGTAAAGGAGATGACTCTTTAAGAGGAGGTATTAATGGTTATCTTGGGATAAACTATGTGTTCATAAAAGTCAAGGGGGGCTTAGTTTTAGACGTTTACATGAATTTAATTTGAATTTATTGGGAAAACAGGTTTGGCGCTTATTATCCGATCATAATTCTTTTGTGGCTCGCTTATTTAAAGCAAAACATTTCCTTCTTCAAACTTGATTAATGCAAAACTAGGATCCAATCCTAGTTTTGTTTGGCGTAGTATTCTCGTCACAGGAGGAGGGAGGTTGTTGTCGGCAACTATATAAAGAAGGTAGGTGATGGGAAACACATTTACGTATGGGGAGATCCTTGGCTTCCTGGATAAAAATGTTTTTGTTTCTCCCCTCCATCAAAATTGGGTTCTATTTCTGCTTCATAATTTGATGAAAACGGATTCACCGCAGCTGATGGGATGTGGATATTATCATGGATCTTTTCAACTCGAGGATCAACAATTAATTCTAAGTACACCACTCAATGATGGTCATACTTGTGATAGTTTGGTGTGGACAGTAATAAGAAGGGGATTTATTCATTAAATCTGATACCAAATTTTTGTGATAATTTGGTTTCTCAATTTAACTTCTCTCGATTTTTTGATTGGAAGAGTTTATGGGGTCCGAAAGTTCCAAAGCTAAGGTGAAAAATCTGTCCGGAGAGCATGTCATAACTCATTACCAACGAAGGAAAGTGCTTATATCAAGACAGTTCGAATATCTCCCTTATGCCCCATTTGAAATATTGGAAGTGAAACTCTTTCTCATGTCTTTTTCTTCTCGCCCCTTTGCAAAAAGATGTCGATCTGCTATCATTGCCTCAACAACATATGGGATAATGTTTGAATGAGATGAATTGTCATGTTGCTATGGGCTTTATGGAGTAATAGAAATGATATTGTTTGGAATCGAAATTCAAGCCACCTTCCCAAATTATCAACTTTGCTAGTTCAATGCTCTTCCTATGGCGGTGGCACAAGTTGTTGAGGTTGGGGATTGACATATTTATCCTTCCGATGGTGCGGTAAAGTGGCAAAACCAAGCGAAGGAATGTTTAAGTGCAATGTGGATGCTTTGCGTTGTTTACATCGATTCTAGACAACTTGGTTTTGGGGGTGTTCTTAGAGATCGGGAGGGGAAAATTTTGGTGCTATCCATAGTTATATGAGATAGAAATGTGCACGGACTTGGAGATCACTGAACCAAACCAATACCCGAACCGAAAATATCCGTTGACTTTTTGACTTTCTCCGAGCCGAACCGTCCCGAAAAATTTTTGGTACGGTTCGAGATTTTTAAAATATCCGTCTCGAGAACCGTCATCAACCGAAGATCCGAAGATAGAACCGATTTTTAAGAATTTTTAATACATACATATATATTATTTTTTATCTTATTTATATTTTGATATTGTGATACCCCACATTTAATTAACCTAGAAAATTATCTCGATATGATTAATTAATTATTACATTAAGTTTCTAAGAATTTATATTATTTAACTAGTCTTATGCCCGCAATGCACGGGCGTGTTCCATCAAGGCACGTAAATTGCATGCATATAAGAGTTACATTATTAATGAATATAAAAACGTAAAATACAACTTCTAACAAATCAAGTTAACTACATTTCAAAATTATAAATTTTGGAATACTTCTTTATACACAACATTATTCGTCTGTTTGATTTTATTTTACCGTTGTCACAAACTAATATTTTCAAACTCTTACGATCGTGACTCGTGAAACAACAACATATAATTGACCATGATCAAAATTGAGTTCTTTATAGGAGAATTAATAAAAATAATTAAGGAGATTAATTATTCTCATTATTTGCTACGTTTTAATAAAACATAACATCAACATGTATATTAAATTTCCTTATTGTCAATACTTATATGTTATACTTTTAAAAGTTTTGTACATCCGAAATATAATAATTACGCATCAATGATCCATAGTAAATTAAAAAACCATTAGTTTTAGATTTACAAAATTTTCGACATAAATTATTCAATGGTTAATTTTATTTTGGTATTGCGAATGGATTGCAATCAATGAAATAATTAATGGTTAATGAAGGATGGATTGATGATGTTTCAATGATGGAGTGATGGAGCTGATGTTTCAGGGATGTAGTTATGTAAAAGTATATGTGTTATTAGAAGTTAGAACACATATTTTTGATATAGTTCTAGTTGAGATTGTATTATTTATTATGAATTTATAATTTAAGATTGTGTTGCCCTTTATGGTTGTAGTATTTATTTTGAGATTGCACTAAAAAAAGGAATGGACTATAATTATTTGGTGATTTTATTTTCATTTTTTATTTTTTCTTATTTTGTGTGTTTTACTTTTAATTAATCTCCGTTTCACCGTTCCGAACCGTACCGTCCCAAACCGTCCCGTTAGAACAAATCCCCGCACCCAAAATTCCCGTGCAGATTCGGCATAGATTTTTCTCTACGGTTGGTTCTCGAGATTGATTTTTAAAATCTCAGAACCGGGACTGCTCGAGATTTATGAATCTCCGAACCGTCCCTGTCCGTGCACACCCCTAATATGAGAGGCCCGTTGATCCCGAGGTAGCCGAGGCACTTGGTATTCGTGAAACTCTCTAGTTGAAGAAAGATTGGGACGGCTCCCTCATTACTCGGGAAACTAATTCTCCTCTCGATTATTAAGGCTTTGAGAGGACAGACACTGGAAAATTCTTACTTTGGTCGATAAAGTTAATGAATATAGAAGCTTGCTTGTGGATAAGCAAAATGTGTCTTATGTTTTTATTAAGAGGTCAATGTTGTTGCCTATGTGTTAGTTAGAACAATAAATTCTATGTCGATATCAAAGAGTGGAGATATGTTCCTCCCATCTTTATCGGTAAAAATTTGCACTTCGATCCGCTCAATTAATGAAGTTTTTCCTCTAATTATCAAAAAGAAAAATGTTTGATGTATTTCAGATCTATTTTGAATTCGAAATAGGCCATCAAAACTTCAAATTTTGGCTTTTGACTTTAAAGTTAAAAAAAATTAAACAAATGGACCATTTAATGTAGAGAAAAAAGGCCCGGAAATTAACTAGATTCATATTCCCAACAACCCCAAGAGTAAAGGGCCAGTCTTGTACCAAGTAAAAGATGGGTCGGTCCTACTAGGGATGGCAACAGGATGGGCCTGGGACGGGTTTGACCAAATCCAGGACCCCCATCCCGCTTCAAGACCCACCCGTCCTATTGGTCCCGCCAAAATACAATTTTACATGGTGCGGACACTGCTAGAGCCTAGATTTAAATGGAATTCCTAATACATTTACATAAACACAAAAGCAAGATTTAGGCAAAATGAAATTTGTGAACCATATCTTCCAGAAGGATGGTAAATGAAGCACTTGTCCGCAAAACTCACTCAACAATGGTAGTTCTATATGTAAGTTGCTACGATAATGCCAGAGTCTTGTCATTTTGCGACGAGACACCAGATGAAGCTATGGACAAGGAAGAAGGGTCGTCAATGAATTTTGAGAAGTGAAAAGTGAGATTTGCCGCCAAAGAGAGAAGAAGATCTAGTCTCCAAGTTATACAAATTATATCATAATTTTTAATATATTAAATTTATACGGGTGGGTCCGAAAAACTAGACCCGTCACCTGCCTGGACCCGGATGGGTCTGGAAAAACTAGACATGTTACCCGCTCGACCGGATCTAGACCCGCCCTGAGCGGGGCGGATTCACTACGTGTCCGGGTTTGAACCCGTACCATTGCCATCCGTAGGTACTACCACAGAGCCCAAGAAAAGAAGTATCCAGTTGCACACAAGTCCAATTGTGTAAAGGGCAAAATGGGTCAAACATATGAAACCGATTTCTATAAATGAATACAAGCCATTGCAGCAATATTATGTTGCTTATGCAGAAAACTCACAAAGCCAGCAATTTGACAGTGCTATCCCACATTCATGCATGTGAAATGCTGTCCGGGTTAAGTAAATGCTCTTAAAGGGACAAAAGACAAAATCCCATGTCAACTGAAGAAAAATTCTCTAAGGTTGCATTTGGATGGGAGAATTTGAATTTGAGGTGGGATTATATGGAAGGATTTCAAATGACTCTATAGAGTGGATTTGAAATCCACCAAAATGACTCAAAAAATAGTTCAAAGTAGAGGCCTAATGATTTGAAATCCATTTGTGTCGAAACAAAACAGTGGATTTGTTATTATGGATTTGATTATCTCAACTTCAAATCCATCCATCCAAATAAAGCCTAAGGGCCAGAAATCACAATATTTACAATGTATGGTAAATCAGCTATGGATTTTGTTCCTATTTGTCTTAACTGGGAAAAGAGTTGGCAAACTGCAAACATGTCAATCCAAAGAAAAAAAGAAGCTGGGGAAGAATTTCAAACAGCAATTCTGGCAGTAAAGGAAAATTCTAATTAAGAACTACTTACATTTCAAGAAGTCATGACTTAATAATGTTTGCTTCAATAATCACGCAATACGACAGAAAAATCAAATAGAAAAGCTCATATTTCTCGAAAAACTACGAAAACTTAACATCAAGCAGTATCATGAGGAACTGTAACAAGAAGCGAACCTTGTATATCAGGCAAGTCAAATGTGACCCCTGCCACCACACTCCGAACACATAGTATTCCCAGTTCCACCACAACCTGCGAGGTAAAAGAAGAGGCATCAAGAACCATCACCGCTATATTCTAATACACTCAACTAAACAAATCCGTCATAACTCAAAGTCACATATTATCTTTTGAGAAATTAATACAGATTAAATAAACTTAGGGATAATCACAAAAACTATCCCTGAGGTTTAGCCTAATTACAAAAAGACCCAGTTATCTTTCAAAAGTACAAATATCTCATTGCATATTCTTCTATTTTACAAATTGCAACCTCGAACGGGGTATTTGTTAGGTAAATTAGGGATGGCAAAATCCCCGGGGAACCATCCCGTTGGTACCGAAATAAATTGGGACGGGAATCCCGATTAATTCGGGGATGGGAGCGGGATGGGGATTCCCGCTTTTTGAAATCGAGGATGGGACGGGGATGGTATTTATATCCCCGTCCCATCCCCCCCCGATTAGATGAAACAGGATTCCCCGCCCTCGTCCCTGTTCATCGAAATATATATATATATATATATATATATGCATATAATTATTAATATTAATTATGTTTAGAATTTTTTTATTTTATTAAATTATAAAATTATACCCTAAAAATTATGTGGTTTATATTGTAATGATTTTTAACTTTTAAAATTACAAGATTTGTATTTTGAAAATTGTTGTATTTAACTCATTTTTTTAAAACATTTTATATTATGGAGTTATTGTAAGATTAGCTAGTGATTCATTATATTTTATCTATTTTAATTATTAACTATTTTAAGTAAAAAAAAATATTTTTTTATTAATAAATACAAAACGGGGACCCCGTTCCCCGAACGGGGGTTCCCCATCCTCGTACCAGATGCCCAAAACGGGGAATGATACGTGGATGGTATTTGAAATGGGATTTGGGAATGGGGATGGTATGTCTCATACCAACCCCTCCCCACCTATTGCCATCCCTAAGGTAAATGTAAACATGAAGGGTGTGTTTGTAACACCTTAAGGGGGTATTTGCAATTTCGAAAGATAATTGAAGTTTTTTATAATTAGGCTAAACCTCAGGGTCGCATTTGTGATTATCCCATATACATATTATAAAAGCTAAATATCAAATGATAGAAACCAGTAGTAGGATGTAGCACAATTGATTTCCTAATACATAATGAGAAATTTGAAAGAATTAATTAAATTTTCTAAAATTATGCTCATGAGTCTGACCCATGGAAGCAGAAACTCTGTATTCACCTCCGGTCGAAGCATTTAGAATTTTCAATCTCACCAACTATTTTAACCAGATACTTAAGCCGACTAATATAGCAACTCCATATTCTTTTTTTTTTTTTCTTTTTTTAAGAAACAGAACTCCATATTCTAAGCTCATGCTTTTCAATAGCGAGTTGTACGCCAATCATAATACAAAAGCAGTATATTCATAACCAGAACCAATCCTTAGAGTCACACATGTGCGTGCAACTCTGCATGTGTTGTGATTATAATCCCTTACGAAAAATTAAAACGAAACTTCTTTCAAGAAAAAAATATTAAAACATTACCTAAACAACGGACTTTTACAATGATTCCTTGGCTCTCCAAGATAGAGTCTACATATAAGCCTGATCCGGAGCAAGTGGTGCAGAGAATAGCTCCTTTAGCTTGACAACTTGGACAACGAGGATTATCTCCGACATTTTTCACAGCCAAAGATATCCCAACGGGCGTCTCAATTATTTCCTCTCGAACAGGTTTATCATAACAAAAAAGAGATTCAAGGCTACTTCTTTGCTGGTGCACATTCCCAACCGCACATGGCACAAACTACAACATCACAACATATCCTCTCAGCATGTTAAATTGTGAATAATAAAACATAACCGAGTACAAATACAGAAGGAATAATAATAGATTCCTGGTTTATTACCTCGTTCCAAAATATGACCTATGTACTATGGTTATCTCTACATACCATTCCCCAAGAAAATAGAGCAGAATGCAAAATAACTTAGAAATGGATGACAAGCTCAAAAAGACAAAGTAACAGGATGTGCTAGTGAGGACACATAAACATGCACAAGAATCCAAATATCTATTACATGAAACTTAACACCATCATCATCTCTTTAATCATCATATTTTACTGATTTGTATATTGCTTGATGCATCTTTGCACATTTCTTATGGTGCCTATTTTGTAAATGAAGGATTTACCTACACGAAAGAGATCTAATCAGCTTCTGCAGTACCACAGTGAGTCATCAACAAATAGCGGAAGCTTTAGCATCTAGGTCCCTCCTAACCTAACGTCTTGTAAGAATTAGTTACTGAAAATAGAATTCGAACCTTGTAAAAACACAATTATTTTGCATATACTAGTGCATGTCTAGAAATTGCATTGTCAGAATCTGAAAATTTCCACTAGTCCACTTTCTCCACTGATCAAACAATAACAACATTCTGTTCAAGTATTATACCAAAACATTGGGGAACAATTTCTTTTCCAGTACAGGCCATATGTTCAGTGAAATGCACATCGATGAAAATGTTGAAGAACGCAATTTATCTTCCGTTGATGAAGGATCAGCTATAACACACACTATTATGTTTACTCATGTTATATAATAAATCACTATGGAACGTACCACGACAAGCACTGCTATTTCAAGAATCAAACAGCCACTAGAATTGATCATACATACGGCCGTGCTACAATCTCTTAAAACGGGTTGAGTAATGCGATTAGGCAACCTTAATTTCACCAAATGTACCAACTCCCAGCTAACTACATTTCAATAATGACACGATTTCAGTTCTTAATCCACCCTCATTTTTTCTCATGTTCCTAATTTTCTAATCAATTAGAAATACAGCAATCAAATTCGCATAGTTACCATCTTTGAGATTCTTGCACTTAAAGATACAACACTTGGAAAATTATAGGTTGAACATATAATATATTATTTCAGGAGAAAAAAAATATATTTCTACAATCAGATACGCATTAAATCAGTGCAAAAAAACAACGATAAACAGAGCAGCAGACGCGAATTAGAAGCAGTAACCAGAGGGGAGCATGAACAAGTAGAAGAGGCCGAGCCCATTTCGTTCATGCGATTTTCGTAGCTCGTATAAGGAAGAAACCTAGGGTTTCGACGCGATTGATAATGGGATGGGGAAATCTTGGGCAAAGAGCAGATTGATGAAGGCGCCATTTTCAGAGCACATTCCATATTGTAGAGATTAAAATGGAAGAACTGAAATTTGGAGGGCAAAAGCTTCGGATTGTTTTCGTTTATTCCAAAATTTTGATTTTTCGCCTTCAAAATTAGTCAGTGATTTATTGTTCGAGGACTTGGAGGAACAGTATGATTATTGCTTTGTTCGTTCATTCCTCGTGTTAACGTTTTGACGTTTCAACTATATGTCTCCGGTTAATTTTTCCTATAGTATCTCCTAGTGAGCCAACAAATGTAAAAAAGAAAAAAAAAACAGAAGCGCGACTTTAGTTAATATGCTGACAAGGATGTAAACGAGTCGAGCCGAATATCGTAGTGTTCAAACTCGTTTGAATTTTAATCTAATTGAGCGAATGAGCTTTAATCGAGCTGATTACAAATCGAACTCGAATAACTTAATATTTTTACACATATTTTATTCTTTTTTTACTAATAGAGGTGAGTTCAAGCCGAAATTTACATTTTATAGAATGAGAAATTGTGTTCAAATTTGATTTGTTATGTTAATGAACTAAACTCAAACGATCTTTTAATAATTGATCTAGAATATTGAGTAGTTTAATTCGTTTTCGTCTGAACGAACATGTGTGTCATTTTGGCTAATTCCTCGTTTAGGGGTGCATGGGGCTTTGTGAAGAAGCCAAGAGAAAGAGATAATCAGCCCAATTCAAGTTTTTGTAATTTGTATTAAGGCCCACCATCCCAGCCCACCAAGTAATATTATATAGTCCACTGGAAATGGAATCTTCTCTTTCGAATTGTCACTTATGCCCTTCAAAACCATTCCAGATTGAACCATTTGTCCCTGCTGCACTTAGAACTCAACAAAAATGCTTCACATGAAGAAGAACGAAATTGAACCCTAGTTTCGGCCGTTCAGGAGAAAGGTATACTATTCGAAGCTCTAATGTTCTATTTTCATCCAACAAAGTCATGCGTATTACAATTAAAACCCCGAAATCTTGTTAGATGTAGCGTGAATCGGATTTATCAGTGTGCGAAGCGTCTAATTTTTTTTTTTTTGTAATTTAGTGTTGAATTTATGGAATTTTCTGAGTTTAATTTGAATATGCTAATTGTTGCTGGAATTTTCTGTAACATTGATATGCTGAAATTGATTAAAATTTTCAGAGAATAAGCTTAACTTCATTGGATATTTCTTTGATTAACTGGAATTTGCAGAACGTTCTTTTTAATTTAATTTTGGAATTGATTCAAGTAGCTCAAATTGATGATTTTTTTCTTTTTAATTTTGGAATTTAATTTTGTGAAAACTAGTTATCATCTTTGTTTTGATGAATTTTGTATGCGAGGGTTTTGTATTCCAAAATTTGGTATTATTTACTGTGTAAATGAGTCGAGCCAAACATAGTACCATTCAAGCTTGTGTGAATTTTAATCGAGCTTCAAAATAGTGTTTGAGCTTGGTTTGATTATTAATTGAATCGAGTTCGAAAGAGATTTAGTCGAGCGAACACTAATCGAGCTTGAGTAGCTTGATATTCTTACACATATTTTATTTTTTTGTTACTAATCGAATCGAGTTTGAAGCGGACCTTTACATCTTATCGAACGGAAAATGTGTTGAAGCTTGCTGCATTATATTAATGAACTGGGCTCAAACGAGCTTTTAATGTCGATTTCAATTGAATATCGAGTGTGGTCCGTTTTCCAGTCCTAGTATTATTATTGGTAACTCGATGAGGCTTAAGCTCAAGCCCTAAGGTGCCTTTGCAACTTAACATGCCATTAAGATGTAACAACTGAGATCATCAGGTTGATTACAGTAGATTAGTGATGCTTTGTGATTGACCATGAAATCCCGGCTTTCTTCTTCTTTTAAGACCCCTGTGATAATGAAAATTATGAAATGTTGCAAATTTCAATCTGTTGTATGCATATTTATAGCATCTTCGATTCTCTTTTCGTTTCTGCATGTCAAAGATATCAAATGAAGTTTGGTAAAGGAATTTGAGATGTAAGTTGGGGATGTATATTTGAAAAAGATCAAGAGTGATTAAGGAAGTGTTGTTTTTTATCCGAGATATCATCATTTTGTTTTGCAGTTCTTGACTGTATCAAATTCGAATGTCGGTAGTCTCTTAATTTATTTTTCACCAGATTATCCTTGAAAGCTGCTTCATTCAAATTGCTCTTGTCCTAGCAGAAATTCCAATTTGTTTAAGGGATAATTACAAAAAGAAAACCCTGAGGTTCAGTCTGATTACAACAAAATCCAGATATTTTTTAAAATTGCAAAAATTACTTGAGGTTTGATTCCGTCTTACATTTACCACTTCATAAGCAAAAAACGTTTCAAAAATCCCCTTAACATTTACAGAAATACTACAATTACTCCTTTAATTTAAGACAAAATCAAATATAAGGGAGTATTTTGTAATTTTGAAACATATTTGAATTTTTTGTAATTACCAAAACCCTTGGAGGGGGTGTAAATATCCCTTTGTTTAATTATATTTCTTCGGTATATGCTCTTTTATGCATACTCTTGACTTGGCTGTATTCCTCCCTGAATGCAGGTGATCGATATATTTTCCTTACGATGGAAGCCAAATTCTTTCGATTTCTTAAGATTGTTGGAGTTGGTTTCAAAGCTAGGCAGAATCAGAAGGCCGTCTTTTGTACCTCAAACTCGGTTATAGCCATGAGGTTGAATTGACTGTACCGCCAGCGGTTCGTGTCTTTTGCTTCAAAAACAATGTGGTGTGCTGCACTGGAATCGACAAGGAGAGGGTCCATCAATTTGCTGCTGCCGTCGTAGTTGTAAGCCTCCTGAAGTTTACAAAGGCAAAGGAATAATGTACATCGATGAAGTTATAAAGAAAAAGAGGGGAAGAGATCAAAGTAAACATGCTTTGCTGCTCTCAGTCGATCCGTTGTGTTTCATGTACAACATTTTCTTCCATTCTGAATATAGTATGGCCATCGATTTTTTGCGTATTTTCCAACCGCACACTACATCAATTGGATCCATCTGATCTGGTTCGATATCGTCGTATTACGACATGATGAAATGTTATAGAATGCATGAGAGTTGCCTCCATTAATCCATTTTCACTTCTCTATCTTATCTATAAGTTCGTCTAACCTTGAAGATTCTCTATGTCGAGGTTGTATTTGGATTGAAAGATTTGGATTTTTGGGTTGCTTGAAAAAGTAACCTAAAATAGGAGCTTAAGATTTGAAGTTCTATTTGAAGATTATCCAAACAAGCTCAAATGGATTTGTAACCCTTAATTTTTCAAATCTATCTATCCTGATGAAATTTAAAACTGCTACAAGATGTAGAAATTGCATATTTGAAAAGAATCAACCCATTTATTCCTTGTCATGTAATATTGTTGAACTTTTGATTACGTTAAATTATATCTATAACTGCCAATCCGCATATATGTATATTGGATTAGAATGTCTAATACTAATAATACTGACGAACTTTGAATTAATAAATTTCATTTGTGCAATAAATGTTTATCATTTGTGTTTTCCGGATAGACTCGAAATGATCTGTATTTTTGAAAAAATTAAACAACTTGCTATTTATATGGATTATATAAGTTTTATAGCTCGTATGGGTTAATTTTATTTTGAAAAATATATTAAAATAAATTTGTTAATTTTTAAAATTCAGTAATTATACGAACAATGTATTCAATTAATCAAAAATATTGCAAAAATCGATATAAAAACAACACAATCTAGTCAAACGAGTTTAATCGTGTCATTTCAAGTCAACCCCAGCTCAACCTATTTATTGTTCGTCTAATTAGAGCCCGACTCAATACCCGCCAAGCCTCAATTGTAACCCGTTTATAACATGTTAAATTTGTATTGATGTTTCTTTGTCGTGTCAAAAGTTGTAACCCATATAATCTAAAATCAGGCCCTGTGATTATGTATGACCATATGAGCTCTATATCATCAACATAAACAGAATTGACCAGAATAAATAACTATTTTTGGCGAGTTTTCAAAGTTCTGCCGGCGAAATGTGGATTCAATTTAAGTTTTTTCTTTTAATTAGTTACTTAGTTAAACTGAATTTTTAAAATTGAATAGGTCTTAATTTGACAACCTCCTTATATACAGGACCAATTTTGCATTTTTGCAGGAAGTGGTGTTGCCGTCTTGCGAGTTTGGACAATGCAGAATCTTTTCATTTCTGGTGGAACACAATTAATTTCTGTATATAAAAAACATTAAAAAGACATATTTGTTAATCATATATGTTGTTTATATTATTTTAATTGTAACTTGTGACAAAACTATGGTGTCCTTAATTATTGTATCATCTAGTTTTGTTTAATGCACTCAATTTGTCGTCTCCAACTGACCTTCCATTTTGGCAGGACGGCAACGATTTCACCCCTCAATTCGATATGAAATTTTTATGTTTTCTGGTATATACACTCTTTTGGTGGTGTTTTGTATCGACCCGTTGTCGAGCCCGTACGTCATAGCCATTTTAATAATCCAACAAACTTAACTATTACAGAATAATCCAACGGGGTAGGGATTAGAGATTACAAAATGATCTAAATAACAATAATACAACCAAACACTACGAGTTTGCCGGAGCCGACTGAAACCGGGCTGCCTTCTTCCGGCCCGAACCGCTGCCACAACAAGGCCAAAATAGAAATCAGTAAATGCTAGTAAATCTAACTAAAAACTGAAAGCTAGAATAGAAAGATATCACCGTGTTTCAAGCACGAAGCTTGGCGGTCGAACGGGGCTTAGGCTCAGGTTGTGTGTATAAGACCCTTCACCGTCGACTACGAACCGGACGCACCCAAGGTTGGCCACAAACGAGACCCATAGTCCAATGCCTTCCAAAACCCACACGTTTCCCGATGAACCCACAAAGGGACAACAGGAGCAAAACCGAACGGGAAAACAGAAACAACCACGCAACTAAACCTCGAAACCCAAGGCACTCCCACACCGAATCGAACACCCACACGTAAGTCGATCGGAATCACCCACCTGAAAAACCTCACCGTGAACTCACACTGGTTCACCAAGAACCGAAGAAAAAATGCGTTTTCCCGAGAGAAAGAGAGCAACCACTTTTTGAGAAGTAGAAGAAGGGGCGTAAGTCTAGTTTCTTGCCTTAGGGTTTGAGAGCTTTTGTAACTAAAAATAGAGAATTGAATGGCCAAGATCAAGCACCAAGAAATGGACGGCAGATTGGTGGGAAAGTTGGGCTTGGTTGCAATTGGGCTTTGGTCAACATTTGGGCCTGGGAGAAGTGAATTGAATTGGGCCAAAAACAACATTCTCCACCTTGGCACAATTCCTGGTTCACACGACCTCGGACATACACACAAAATCATCATCGCCTTTTTTTTTTTTTTTATCTTTACTATACACAAAGTACAACAAGAATCAGTATCACAAAGAAGCACAAAGCAAACCATAACACACGGACAACTTAGCAAGCACAAAGCAAGCCAAAGCAAAAAGCGGGACAGGGGTAAAATAACCATATTGCACACACGACACAATAGCACAAAGCACTAATAACAAGCACACAACAAGTAATTTCCAAAAAACCGGCGAGAATGAACTGCTCAATCACCAGATCAAAATTTAGAATTTTTAGACATGTCAAAAATTTACTAACAGCAAGCATTTAGTTCCCATATCGCCAGGATTAAATTCGGAAGGTATTTTTTCAAGATTAACTAAGCCTTTAGCAACAATATCACGAATATAATGGAACCTAACATCAATATGCTTAGTTCTATCATGAAAAACATGATTCTTACACAGTTGAATACCGTTGATCGGAAAATACAACAACATTACCATCAATAAAACCATTTCGTAAATTAAGCCTTTAAGCCAAATTGCTTTTTAAACGCTTGATTACATCAATATACTCGTGTTCATCGTAGACAATGCAACAACATGTTGTAATTGCGATTTCCAACTAACACATGAACCACACAAAGTGAACACATATGATGTTGTTGATTTTCTCATATCCCTATCATTTGCATAATTAGAATCCACATAACCTTTCAATTTAACCCCATCTTTGCACTTAGCAAATTTCGGACTATAATTCAAAGAATGTTTCAAATATCGCAAAAGCCATTTAACAAATTCCAATGTATAATTCCGAGGATTAGACATGTATCTACTCAAGCAACTCACGAGAATAAGCAATATCGGGTCTAGTGCTAACCATAATGTTGGGAAATTTATTGTTTAGATTTTGATGAATGCCATGTAAAACTTAGAATAGGAAGTTGGCACCCCATTTTTGTTGTAAACTCGCATTGTAATAAATATGGTGGTCAAGTGAGTTAAGTCGGCTATGCCCAAACATGCAAGAAGACAATCAAGACTAGAAGGAAGACTCACTGCAAGACAAAGAGTATGGCAAAGAAGAGAAGACGGAACTCTATCAAGGAGCAAATGAGATGCAACAGTGGAGTATCGGTCAAGTCAACTCAAGAAAAGCCAAGTCTCAAGTTGAAGTGACGGAAGAGTCATCCAATGATTGGAAGCTAACTCTAAGTCACCTGGGAAAGCAAGGAAATGCGGTCAAGTCGAGATAATCAAAAAGATCCGTTGCAGAAATCAAGAGAATTACTTAAACAAGTAATATCTCCATGCTACCTTTCTCGAAGTGCTCACCCTTGCGTGCAAAAGGAATAAACCAATGGGAAGTACTACACCGTGTCGAACTCCGGAAAGGTGGAGAACAATTCATACGAGGAAATGGCAATTCCAAGGACTTCAACAAGACAAGCCGACCACAAGTGACTTTAAAAAATAAGCCTATCTCTTCAACGGGCGATTTTTGAAAAGCTCACTATAAAAGGCCGAGGAATAACACTCGAGAAAAAAAGAGACGAGATTACGCAGTTACCCAACCACAAACATTCAAGCAATTATTAGAATTGTAACCAAATATTCTCAAGTTATTAAACGCTCAATCCTCAAGCCTACACTACGAAGAACATCAATCCAACACTCACCGTGAAGGAAAGATAACTTCAATCGCTTGAAGAGGAAATTGTCAAGAATCAAGGGGTCTACATTCCACGAAGGATTGTAGGAAGGTTCAAGGTCGAACCAAGTCTTGAGCTTTTGGAGGGCTTCGTGATCAAATCCAAATAGCTTGAGCAAGTGGGTCATGTAGTAGCAAGGCAACGCCTGTGAAGAAGTTGAGTCGTCGAGAAGCCACCGAGTGATCAAGGCGTCTCGCATCGAGTCCCAAAGGATCAAGTCACCGTGTGATCAAGACTTGTATCCGGATCGTTACCACTTTGTATATCTTGATCAATATCTAGTGGATTCCTCCGGGAGTTGGAGAAGAGAGAAGTAGAAGAATTACCCCATCTTCGAACCTCTATAAAAACTTATCGTGTCATTTACATTTCAAAGACTTTAATTCCTGCATCATATTTGTTTAATTCACGACATATTTGCTATCCATTAGATAATTTCTAAGTACTAAATCAAGCTTTAACTCTCTACTAAACCAAACTTAAGGGTGTTAAGTCTTCCAAAAAACAAACCACGTTGAGTTAATTTAGACTTAACAATGAGTTATTCCATCAACAACTCGATTGAGTCCGTTGAGAGACTAACTCTTGATTAACTAAATTGGTCATTCACCAAGGACACAAAATTGTGTAGTATCAACTCAACTTTTAAAAGGACTAAATCAAAAATTTGGTAAGGTTTATTCAACCCCCTTCTAAACCTTACACTTACACCCCTTGGGACCTACAAGTGGTATCGTGAGCGGTTGGTTCATTGAGCCTTCCGCATCGGTTATTGAACTAGATCTCCAAATTTTTCAAAGTCCGCTTTAGTACTTAAACTTTCAAAACTCTTTTTATCATTAAAATTTATTATCATGGAAGCAAATTTGACACGCATCCCTATGTTCACAATTGAAGAATTTGATGATTGGAAAATTCGTATGCGAGGCTCATCTATCAAAGATTACATGATGAGATGTGGATAGTGATAGAGGATGGACCACCGCAAATCTTAAAGGTGAACACAATCGTAAGAAGAGTCGCACTGCAAAGTGAAGAGGATATAGCTCCCACTCACCGGCTATGATCGAAAAACCAAGAGTCAATGGACAAATGATGACAGAAAAAAGATATAACTTGGACAATGTGGCCAAGGACATTCTTTACAAAACCTTGGACAAAGCCATGTTCAATAAAGTCAAATCATGCAAAACGGCTAAAAAGAAATTTGGGACAAACTAACATTGATTTGTGAAGGCTCGAGCAAATCAAAGAAAACAAATTATCAAATTCAGTGTCGAAATTTGAGAACTTCAAAATGATCTCGGGAGAGAACCTAGATCAACTGGATGCTCGATTCACGTAAATCACCAACGAGTCACAAAGACTTGGAAAAGAATATACACGAAGAAATGTGTATGAAGATCCTAAAAAGTCTCCCACTGAATGGGAAATGAAGGTCATGGCACTAAGACATTCCATGGACCTATCGAATACCTCCAACCATGAACTATTCTCGGATCTCAAAGCCTACGAATTTGAGCCGAGAAGAAAAGATCGAGGAAGAGACAAACAGTACCCCAAAACAACTCGCTCTAATTGTTAAGGATGGAAAGAGAGCCGAGGTCAAAGAAGTCATTGACCCGGAAAAAATAGCCCTACTAGTAAAAAAAGGTTCAACAAGTTCTTCAATAAGAACTACAAGAAAGGCAAGGGTGAATCCTCCGAAGACACTCGGCTCCTTCCAAGTCAAGGGAAGATAGGCCAACCAAGAGAACAAATCATCAAAAAGTCAATATCAAAGGGTTGACAATCCAAGAATGGAAAGAGTCGATCAAAAGGTTGAATATCTATGCTTTGAACCAGAGGCAACCAGGCCACTATGCCATTCACTACCCATATCCTGTAGTCAACAAATACAGAATGAATAAGAAAGAAAGGTCTTGAGAGAAAGAAGACAAGAAAAGAAAAAGGCAATGTTGGTTTAAAAATCCGAGTCAAAAGACACAAATTGATTGAGAGCAAAGAAGGTGACTACTCAAGTGACTTTGAAGAAGAAGCCCGATCGTTTGATGGCCAAGGAACAAGATCAACTCCGACCAAGAAGATGAGGTACACTCCAACTCATCAAACTCGATTCTAGTGATAGTGACTGACACACACACACACACACCTCATCACCCACTCGATCTTTATGATTCATTAGGCAAAATGATGAAAGATTTTGAACACATTAAATCCTCACACACACTACTAAATGAGGAAAACAAAGATACTCAAGAGCCAAAACTCACAAATGACTAAGGAGCCGAGTACTCTAAGTCAAATAGTGATGAGAATGAAAGTTTAAAGGCCGAAAATGCCAAGCTAATAATGTAAATAGTCGCTATAGAAAAGAGGGAGAATGACCTCAAAATGTGATTGCCTCATTCACTAAGGCATCTAAATCATTGGATGATCTTATTATGAGTCAAAGAGAATGTGGAGACAAGACATGCTTAGGATTTAATTCCACTATGCTATGTCGGGCTCCCAGTGAATTTGGAAAGGGGATCTTCAAGCAATGAAGTATCTCAAAATCCAAAACTCCAAATGGTGCACACACACTTAATCCAAAGCACAATTACAAGCAAACCGGCCTTGGTTATAAAGGAAAAGAAAAAAGCAACAGATTGAGTGCGCCGAAAGGACAAAAGAAGAGATTCAATCGAGTTCCTCAAAGAAACTCCAAACAAAAATACTCAGTAAAGAAGAAGCGAGCTACCAAAACCCCAGAAAATCTATAAAAGAAATACATATGATGGGAATGGTAGAAAATATCCAAGCCAAGCGATTGGAATGATGTGAACTATCAACATAGACTTATGGAATATAAGCCCAAATGGCAAAGGTCTAAAACTCAAGAAAGGCCATTCCAAAAGTATAAGAGCTTTCATCAACACACATATGCACCTAGGCACTACACTCGAGAGACACCACAATTACCCAAAGAAGGCGATTGCTAAAACACATACACAGCATACGCACAAAAGAGACAAAATTGTATGAACCTGAATCCCCAAGCAATTTGCCAAGATTAATTATGATTATGGTATCGATAGATGGCAACCCCTTAGAGTCAAATCATTTGGCTATAAGTTGGTTGGATCATCTTACAATTCTAACCCCTCAGACCTGCATAAGTATGGGTACCTAAAACTTAATTTCCTTGATTGCGGTTCAGAGCAAATGAGTGCCAAGGAACCTGGTACATGGATAGTGGTCGTTCCGGACATATGACAGAAATAAGAAAAATCTGTCAAAATTCAAGGAAGTTAAAGGAGCAAAAGTCATATTTGGAGGAAATGAAGCTCCAGGTGAAATAAAAGGCATTGGATCCATCAAGAGGAACGGATTAGAAATCACAGATGTTGCATATGTTGAAGGACTCAACTTCAACTTGCTAAGCATCGATCAACTCGTGACAAAGGGCTATAATGTTGGATTTAACATGGGTATATGTCAAATCAAGGATCTTGAATCGAATGAAGTTGTGTTGCAAGGATACATACAAAAGAACATGTATGTAGTAGATTGGTCAACCGCTACACCCAAAGACTGTCTATTAGCAAAGAGCACACCAATCAAGTTGGTTGTGGCACAAAAAAGTGAGTCACTTGAATTTCAAAACGATTAACAAGCTTGCCGTATAGTCTTGTGGAAGGACTTCCGGACTCAAGATACAAAAAGGAGAGTATATGTGACGCATGTCGAAGGGAAAACAAATCAAATCATCATTCAAAGAAAAGACATGCCCATCTTCAACAAGAATATTGCATCTCTACATATGGATCTATTTGGCCCAAAGGAACCAACTAGCATAAGTGGAAAGAAATACACCTTGGTGGTAGTAGATGACTACTCAAGATATACATGGACAATATTCATGTGTAAGAAGAAAGAAACTCTCTGAAACTACCACAAAATGATGAAGATGATTCAAAATGAGAAGAGCCAAACCATTATCAAAATAAGATCGGATAGATGAACCGAGTTTGTCAATGGAATAATAACTCAATATTGTATTGAAAATGGTATTGGTCATGAACTATCTCAGAGCAAGGACTCCACAAATGTAATGGAGTTGCGAGAAAGAAGGAATAGAACTCTCAAAGAAGCGAAAGGACCATGTTAGTCAAGCGGGGTTACCAAAAAGATTTTGGGTCAAGCAATTAACACACTTGCTACACTCAAAACAGATGTATGATAAAAGACGGTGACAAAGACTCCTATGAGATTTGACTGGGAGAAAACCAAATGTTGCATATTTTAGAATATTTGGATGTAAATGCTTCATCCATAACAATGGCAAAGACAATCTAAAGGCTTTCGATGCTAAAGTCGATGAAGGTATCTTCGATACTCAACAAAGCAAAGCCTACTGAGTACTCAACAAAAGGACTATGGTTGCGAAAGAATCCATTCATGTGGTATTCAATGAGCCAAATGTAAATGGAGAAGACATTGAAGAGTCACCGATAAGTCAATCATCCAACCATACGAAGAGTCCCTATCTTTCAAGTCAAGCCGAATTATAAACTCGTAAGAAGATGAGATAGCCGAATCTCAAAAACAATGGAAAATTTGCGCTAAGTGACTACGAGAGAGCCGATCAAAGCAACACAATCGCTAGACGATCAATCCACTAACTTACTTCAACCTCGATGTAAGATGGCCGAAAGACCATCCACCGAACTTGTCATTGGAGATATAAGAGAAGGTGTCAAAACAAGATCCGAACTCAACAAGAAGCTATGTTCACATGCTTTATCTCGCAAATAGAGCCCAAATATGTGTTACAAGCATTGGATGACACACATTGGATTCAAGCTATGCAAGAAGAGTCAATCGGTTTGAAAGAAATAAAGTATGGGAATTAGTTCAAAGACCCACCCATCAAAATGTTATTGGCACAAAATGGGTGTAGGTCCCAAGGGTGTAAGTGTAAGGTTTAGAAGGGGGTTGAATAAACCTTACCAAATTTCCGATTTAGTCCTTTTAAATCTACAGAGTTGATTCTACACACCGTGTCCTTGATGGACAATCGAATTAGTCACTCAAGAGAGTTAATCTCTCAAATGACTCAAATTTGAGTTGTTGGTGGAGTAACTCACCGTTGGCTATAATTTAACTCAACTCGTGGTTTTATTTTCAGCGGAAGACTTAACACCCTTAAGTTTGATTAAGCAAGATTTTAGAGCTTGATTTAGTACTTATAAATTATCAAATGTATAGCAAATTTATCACAGATATAAGCGATTAAAAGTGCAGAATTTAAATACTTTGAAATGTAAATGACACAAAATGAAGGTTTTATAGAGGTTCGAAGATGGGGTAATTCTTCTACTCCTCTCTTCTCCAACTCCCGGAGGAATTCACTAAGTAATGATCGGTTTACAAAGTGGTAACAGTCCGGATACAAGTCTTGATCACAACAAATGACTTGATCCTTAGGGACTCGATGCGAGACGCCTTGATCACTCGGTGGCTTCGTGACGACTCGGCCTTCTTCACAGGGCACCGCCTTGCTACTACAACTCACTTGCTCAAGCTCTTTGGATTTGATCACGAAGCCCTCCAAAAGCTTGAGACTTGGCTCAACCTTGAACCTTTCTACAATCCTTCCCGGAATGTAGACCCCTTGTTTTCAAAAGTTTCCTCTTCAACTGATTGAAGTTCTCTTCCTTCACAGGTGAGTGTTGGATTGATGTACTTCGTAATGTAGGCTTGAGGATTGAGAATGTTTCAGGTTTTCTATGTGCTTGTATATCTCACGTGTGTGTCCCGCATATATCTTTTTCTCAAACAAACTCCTCAGCCTTTTATAGTGAACTTTCAAAAATTTGCCCGTTTGAAGAGATAGGCTTATTTTTGAAAGTCACTTTGCAGCGCGTTGCTTATCTTGTTGCGAGTTCTTGGAATTGCCATTTCCTCGTATGAGTTGTTCTTTCACGTTTTGAGTTCGACACGGTGTAGTGCTTCCCATTGGTTCATTCCTTTTGCACGCTTCGGGACCGAGCACTCCAAGAAAGGTGGTATGGAGATATTACTTGTTTAAGTAAATCTCTTGATTTACGGCAACGGTTCTTTTACATCATCTCGACTTGACCGCATTTCCTTGCTTTCCCCAGGTGACATAGAGTCACTTCCAATCATTGGATGACTCTTCCGTCACTTCAACTTGAGACTTGGCTTTTCTCGAGTTGACTCACCGCATCTCACCGCTTCATCATAGAGTTTCCGTCTATTCTTCTTTGCCAAATTCAATCAAGCTTTCAGCAAGGTCTTCCTTCCACTGCAATGCCTTCTTGCATGTTAGGGCGTAGCCGACTTAACTCGGCTTGGCCAACTCTAATTGTTACAATACATTTTACAGCAAGAATTGGGGAGCCAACTTTCTATTCTAAGTTTTACATGGCATTCATCAAAATCTAAACAATAAAATTCCTAACAATTTCCCCCTTTTTGATGATGCCAAAACTTAAATCATTCAAAAATGCATACAACAATGATACATACAGATAGTGTATTGACATAGAATGTATGCGCAGAATCAATTCTTTTATTGATCATATCATTCTTGTTCCTTAACACAATCAAGCATGGGTGTATCGAGCACACAATTGTCTTCACAAAAAATTTTATAGCTTTATTACGTAAGACTTACATTGTATGTATTTACATAATAAAATACACGAAGGGTTGGACAAAGAACACTTCATCTCCTTCGTTGTCTCCTTCTTTCATCTTGTTCAAGATCTTCTTCTCTTCTTCTCTTCTTCTCGTCGTCACCGCTTTCTTCTTTTTCTTTTCATATGCCTTCCTGGCAGCGGCTTCATCTTTTCTTATTCTTTCCTGTCTCTCTCCGCCATAGCCGAGTTTGTTTCTTGTTTTCTTCTTCTATTCTTTTTGCATACTCAGCGTTAGTTTTAGCCACTTTCAAATTTGCCACTTGGTCAAGCCCGGCCCAAGAGATCCCTCTTTTCTTTCCTAGATCTACGTATTCAATATTCTTGGGCGAGGCCTAGGTCCAAGCTTCTTCCTCCACTAATCGCTTCTTCCTCTACCTCGGGCGTATCAGACGGTCTCTTCTTTTTCCAAATGAGTGACCCGGCGGAGTGACCAGCAGAGCGATCGCCGGTTGTCTGCTTTGCTGTCGCCTTCTTCACATAATGTGAGACCCTTTTCCCAAGACAGTCCCAAGCTTGAGCCATAGACATATTTGCAAAGTATCCCCGGTTTCGAGCGTTTTAAATTCATCGACCGATCGTGGCTCTCCCGACATCCGAGATGGCATAAGTGTCTCTCGTCTTCACCGGAATGCCTCCATGTTCTTTCAAGATGTTCATCACCCTGCATCCATTCTTCCTTCCACTTCCTTCATCCCCGCTTCAATTGTTTTTCTTTCTCGGCCATAGATACAAAGAGTGTTGGAGTGGCGAGTCACGGGAGTTTGCCGCTTATAATGTCACCAGAGGACCTTGTTGAGGGTTTGTGCAATCATCAAGGTCAAATCTTTTGATCCTTCCCCTCAACAAGCTTTCCTTTCTTCCTCGCTTCAAGACTTCCTCGGCCGATTTTCCCTTCTCACCGCTTCCTTTCTTTTCACCTTCGAGATTTTCTTTGCTTTAAGGTATTCCTCTTCCCCCTTTTTGGCATCATCAAAGGATAGAGGAACCCCAGGGAACATCTTTGGCAAGCATGAAGTCGAGTCTTCGATGGTTGAGTTACTGCTTCAAGTCTCTCGTTGTATGCGGCCGATGTAATTCGGATCGAGTAGCGTTGGATTCTCACAAATCGCTTCATCTCAGGCCATGAGAAGGCTGAATTTTCTTATCATGTGTTCTTCCAAACGCAGAGATCATTTGTATTTTGCTCACGCAGCAGCCTTGATCTCGGCGGTGTGAGCTTCATGCATATGCTCAATGTGTTCTCTCAACTTCGTTTTTGCATCGGATTTTCACTCTCCACACCAAAGCACTTGTTGAACAATGTTCAAGTATCTCACCGTTCCACACGCATTGTTTGTTGTTGTTGCCACCATTCCCTTATCCGAATCAAGTTATGCCTCTTAAATCACCGTAAGGGTGGCATCTATGTTGTCCGATCGCATGTCCAAAGAGGCCGATGCCTCTCCATCCGTTCAACCTCGGAAAGAGTGCCTTGAACACTTCTCGAACTTCAGCCGATTCTTCATTCTTCGTGATGGCCATACAACATCGGTCATAATCGCTTGGAACAATGGTGTCGATGGAAGAACAAGAGCTGGTTTGTGATAGCGTGCTTGTTCGTTTTTCGACTCTTCGTGGAGTTCTCGTATCTCCGGTGAAAAAGGAAAGATTCCACAAAAGATTCATCACCGCCAACCGGGATCTGTTCGATGATGAGCGGTGCGCGTGAAGTTCTTTTTGGGAATCGATCTGCTGCAGCTTGAGGAGCCTGTGCAGTGGTCTCTTGTTCACCGGTTCTCAGTGAAGTAGACCCGGCTTGCGAGCCTCAACTGTTTTAATTACCTTCGTTGGTCTCAAATGATTTCTCCATTTTTGTAGACTGGTCCTCGGCCTTATCGAAGCGTCATCGGACGATGATGAGATTTCCATTGGTGGCTCATCATCAAAATTAAAGGTTTGACGAGTAGTCTTGGGATCGACTTGCTCGTGCTTGGAACATCCGCACTGAGTCTTTTGGATTTGTCATGGGGATGACTCGACTTTTCTTCGCCTTCCGATCCCGGAAAAGTGACATCGTGGTTGTCTTGGGAATCATGAAGTGCGCTGATCTCCTTCTCGGATGGGTCGATGATAGCAGGAGGGATGTTATCTACTTCAGCTTTTCTTTACCCCGGGAAGTCTCAACCTCCCGTGGGCCTTCATTACCTCCATCGCCTCTACTGCTGCGAGGCCTTGTCCACCCTTTCGACGATGTCACTGTCTTAGGGTCTTCTACGATGGCATCCATTGGAGTCTCAACCCCATGGATTGCACTTTCATCGCCTGCAGTGTTAACTCCCGGGCTGTTCCTTCCTCGTGCCTCGATCGCATCGCAGTCGTCATTAGCCTTCATAGCGAGCTTGGCATCTCACCGAGACAGTCTCAACTATCCGAGCTTCGTCGATGGCAACTTGTTGTTCTTCTTGTGTTTGTACTCTCTCTACTTCGCCTCCTTTATTCGTTGTGGAGTCATCTGCAGATCCTCCGACCTTCTTGCGGTGAAGGGAGTTTCCCCCACCGGCGCACCGATTGAGTGACTTGTAATGGGGTCACTCGTCTCCAAACTCCCGTCTGCTTTCGATTGATGGTCCAGCCGTTGGGGCGGTGGTAGCACACCTTCAATAGGGGTTGGCTCGACCGGGGTCCCCACTATCCCGCCATCGCCATCTCCTTATTACCTTCTTCCGAGTGAGTCAGGAAGTGGTAGCAAGAACAACAACGGTGGCTATTTGTCAACCACTCCCATTGGATCGATTTCACCGTGTTCGAGGACTCTCCTGGTCCCTCCATTAGTCTTTGCTCGTGAAGGATTCTCGATTCGTGCAATGCTTGTTTGTGTGTGTTACGTGGTGCCGAGATAGGGCGGATGCTTGCCTTCTCACGTGCTTCTACTTCTTCACCTTGCTTTTCTCTCTCCTTGTCCTTGTAGATCTGCGGGATGTATGTGCGTTGCGATTGTCTTCATCCGTCAGTCGGGAGCACGAGTTAATCCAAGGAAATTTAGCAGCTTCCTCTTCTTCTTCTATGAACTCGGGCCGTTGAACTGCTCCCTCGACTTACTCAACTTCCATTTCTCCACTCACGCAGGCGATTTTGGATGTCCGGGTAAGGTGGAGATAGGATCATTACATCACTATCCGCTCCGCAGTTCGTCTTGTGCTTCACTTGTGTGAGCTACACCAGTGTCTTCGGGTTGCCGCTTTTGCCGACGCTTGACAGATTGGTCGTTTCATCAACTACATCTGGAGACTCTACTTCTCCAAAGAGTCTCCGGATTTGTGCTAGCCGAGTAATCGACTCACTGGTTTCTCGCTGCTCGATCGCTGACAAGTCTTCTTCGTCTCTAGTTTGTACCGAGAGGGATTTACGGTTCGAGACGGTGTCCTCTCGAGTCTTGGGCGGCCGGGGCCTCTCTTGGTGTTTGTTTCGAGGAGCCGTCTTGGTTTGTCAGTTCTCCTCCTTTTGACGATCGGAGAAGGTATTTGTGAGTCCTTCGACCCATTTCTTTGCGCAGGGGCAGAGACACGGCTTTGGGGCGGTGACTCGCTGCAGGGGGCGGGAGCATGTTTGGTTTTCTTTGCTGCGCAGGGCAACAGCTTCTTAGCGGCCGGGGGCTTTTCTTCTTGGGCCGGAGAGGAAACAATCAGTATCTTCGGGGTCACCGATTCCCCCTCATCGTGTCGCTCTCTTGGCGTAAGCTCGCTTCGAGCGCCCGAGAGAGGTTAGCTCAACATCCTCTTGTTAACATGGAAAGCCTTTCCATGTCTAAGAGGACTCCTTTCACCTCCAATTGCCGGCCAATCACTGGCCATATCCCGGGGATCCTCCAAATGAGCCATCTTCTTTGAAGGACTTTTTCCCCACGCTTACGCAGAGTCTGCGTAGACAAACTCAGCCAGTTTATCTTCTTTTTTTCGATGATTGCGGCCATTACAATCGGCTTTGCCTTTGACATTGGTCAAAGTCGCCAAATTTGATGTCGATACATTTGGCAACTATGTCCAACAACTTGTGATAATCCTCCTTCAAAGAGTCTCTTGTTTTGCTGTGTGTATATGATTTTATCGGCAAAGTCGGACTTGGCTATTTCTTTCCATGCGTCGGCCAAGTTTACATCACTTCTTTAATCTCGGATGCTCCTTCACGGTAGTGAGCAATGTTCACCAAATCCTTGCGCTATAGTTATAGTCACCGCTTTCCGTGAATGAGCAGATGACTTGATTCCTTCATCGTGAATCTCGGCATTCACGTAGAATTGTGCGACCTCCTCCACATAGGTCATCGGATATTCTAGCGTTAGAAACGGTTTTAGCCCTGGACGTTTCCAACTTCTCAGCGATTTTCTTCACTAGGGTGTCGTTTAACCCCGCTTCACCATTCCGTCGAAATCCACCGTCGAACCGGTGTGGATTTGCTTTCCTAACTTGGTAAAGTCGTAAGTTGGTGCCATTTCTCAGGATTATATCAAGGAAAAACTTAGAAATTGATTTGAAGGTTGATAGGGTTTCGAGAGTATTTTGCCTTTGCTTTTGAGAGAAAGAGATGAACAGTTTTAGAAGTATGAGAGAGAAACGGGGCGAAAATGGTTTAAATATGGTTTATGAAAGGACATGCAAGCGGTTTTTGAATTGTGATCCAAAACAACGGCTTGGATTTCGCACGCCTATTGAGCATTTCATGTCTCGTATTTAATGCGGCAAAGATTTATATCCAATCATAAGCTTGGTGTGCGGCTTTATGTCCGTACACATCATCATTATCTTTGACGTGTTCCTTAAAACATTCCCGCTTAGTCAAAATGACTGCGTTTTTGTCACTTTGCTCATAAGTTATTCAACTTATCTCTTAGGCGATTTAACTCTACTTCTCGCAGATTCTCTTAGTGACTCGGCTATCACCGACTCGGTGTAGTCAGTTTTCCGACCGTCTGGTGATTTCTTGAAATGATTTACATTTTCGGCTCCTTTTCACCTCCTTTTCTCGTTCCATTTCTTTTCTTTGGTTCTTCTGTGTCTCGGCTTAGTTCAATTAATCCCAACTCATGCTTGAGTTCTTCAAATCTTGACTCACATAATGGTTTTGTGAAGATGTCGGCTAGTTGTTTATCGGTTGAGATATATTCCAGGATGATGTCCTTCTTTTCAACATGATCTCTTATGAAGTGATATCGACATCAATATGCTTTGTTCTTGAGTGCAACACAGATTTTGAGTGATTGCAATTGCACTTGTGTTATCACACATGATTGGAATTTTTTTTTCTTCAACTTCATAGTCTCTCACCATTGTCTCATCCATAGGACTTGGGCACAACAATGCCCAGCTATGTGTTCTCCCTCACCGTAGAGGTGGCTATTGAGTTTTGCTTCTTGCTAAACCAGAAATCACTGTTTCCTAGCATTTGACATGTGCCTCGAAGTGCTTTTCCTATCAACTCGCATCCAAAGATAGTCGAGTCTGAATAGCCAATTAGCTTGAATCCACCTTCCTTTGGATACCATAGGCCTACTTCTTGGTTTCCTTTCAAGTATCTCAATATTCTCTTAGTCGTCATATGGCTCTCTTTTGGAGCGATTGAAATCTTGCACATACACCTACAACAAAGGTGATGTCCGCCTCACTTCTTTGTGAGATAGAGCAAAGATCCAATAAGTGCTCTGTATCTTGTTTGATCTACAGCTTGCCATCCGCATCCATGTCCATTTTGACCGATGTGTTCATTGGTATTTTTACGAAGACTTCTCATCCATACCAAACTTCTTCATTAAGTCTCTCGGTGTATTTTGTTTGACTTATGAAGGTTCCATCCTTCAAATTGTTTCACTTGGAGTCCAAGGAAGAATGTCGGCTCTCCCCATCATGCTCATTTCAAATTTACTTTGCATGAGGTTTGAGAATTTTTCACACAACTCTTTGTTAGTGGATCCAAAAATGATGTCATCCACATATATTTGAACAAGCGATACTCTTCTTGTCTTGAATTAAAAAAGTGTTCTATCTACTTTTCCTTTTGTGAATCCATTTTCGATTAGGAATTGTGACAGGGTATCATACCATGCTCTGGGTGCATGTTTCAATCCATACAGGGCTTTCTTGAGTTTGTATACCTTGTCTCCAAGAGTCTTCTCGCTCAAATCCTGGAGGTTGTTCAACATACACTTCTTCTTCCAATAAACCATTTAGGAATGCACTTTTTACATCCATTTGATATACAATGAAATTCTTGTGAGTCGCATACGCAAGAAACATCCTTATAGCTTCCAATCTTGCTACGAGGGGCAAATGTTTCATCAAAATCTATCCCTTCTTCTTGGCAATATCCTTTGGCTACCAATCTTGCTTTGTTTCTTACCACAGAGCCTTCCTCGTTCATTTTATTTCTCGAATACCCATTTGGTGCCAATAACATTTTGATGCATGGGTCTTTGCACTAATTCCCACACTTTATTTCTTTCAAACTGATTCACTCTTCTTGCATAGCTTGAATCCAATGTATGTCATCCAATGCTTGTGACACATCTTTTGGCTCTATTTGCGAGATGAAGCATGTGAACATTGCTTCTTGTTGAGTTCGATCTTGTCTTGACACCTTGTCTTATATCTCCAATGACAAGTTCTCGTGGATGATCTCTCGGCCATCTTACATCGTTTGGAGTAAGTTAGCGGATTGATCGACTTGACGGTTTGTGTTCTTGTGGTCGTCACTCTCTCATAATCACTTAGCCGCAAATTTTCCAAATTGTTTTTGAGATTCAAATATCTCATCTTCTTCCTCAATTGATAATTCCGGCTTCGAACTTGAAAGATAGGGACTCTTCTCAGTATGGTTGGATGATTCAACTTATCACCACTCTTCAATGTCTTTTCCATTTACATTTGGCTCATCGAATACTACATGAATGGATTCCTCTGTAACCATAGTTCTTTTGTTGAGTATTCTCAGAGGCTTTGCTTTCACCGAAGTATCCTAAGAAGATACCTTCATCGCCTTTAGCATCAAAAGCCTTTAGGTTGTCTTTGCCATTGTTGTGGATGAAGCATTTACATCCAAATATTCGAAATATGCAACACTTGGTTTTCTTCCAAATCCGCATCTCATAGGAGTCTTTGTCGGTTGTCTATTTATCATACATCCTGTTTTGGGTGTAGCAAGTCGTGTTGATTGCTTGACCCAAAATCTTTTGGTAACCCCGCCTTGACTAACATGGTCCTCACTTTGCTTCTTTGAGGGTTCTGCTCCTTCTTTCTCGCAACTCCATTCTCATTTGGGAGTCCTTGCTGCGATAGTTCATGACCAATACCATTCTCAATACAAGATCGAGTTATTATTCCATTGACAAACTCGGTTCCTCTATCCGATCTTATTTTGATAATGGTTTGACTCTTCTTATTTTGATTCCTTTTCATCACCGTGGTAGTTTTTGTAGAGTTTCTTTCTTCTTGCACATGAATATTGTCCATGTATATCTTGAGTAGTCATCTACTACCACCAAGGTGTATCTCTTTCCACTTATCTTTCAGCCGGTTCCATTTGGGCCAAATAGATCCATATGAAGTAGATGCAATATTCTTGTTGAAGATAGGCATGTCTTTTCTTTGAATGACGACTTGATTTGCTTTCCCTTCTTCGACATGCATCACATATGCTCTCCTTCTTGTATATCGAGTCCGAAGTCCTTCTACAAGATGACTTCTTGCCGACTTGTTAATTGTTTTGAAATTCAGGTGACTCGGCTTTTTTGTGCCACAACCAACTTGATTCACCGTGCTCTTTTTGCTAGTAGACATGTGTTGGGTGTTGCGGTTGACCAATCCACTACATACATATTTTCTGTCTACATCCTTGCAAAGACAACTTCATTTGATTCAATATCTTTTATTTGGCATATACCCATGTTGAATCCAACATTGTAGCCCTTGTCACGAGTGATCGATACTCGATAAGTTGAAGTTGAGTCCTTCAACATATGCAACATCTGTGATTTCTAATCCATTCCTCTTGATGGATCCAATGCCTCTTATTTCACCAGGAGCTTCATTTCCTCCAAATATGACTTTTGCTCCTTTGACTTCCTTGAATTTTGACAGATTTCTCTTATTTCTGTCATATGTCCGGAATGACCACTATCCATGTACCAGGTTCCTTGGTACTCGGATGTTCCTTGAACCCGCAATCAAGGAAATTAAGTTTTAGGTACCCATACTTGTCCGGGTCCTGAGGGGTTAGAATTGTAAGATGATCCAACCAACCTATAGCCAAATGATTTGACTCTAAGGGGTTGCCATCTATCGCTGCCATAATCATAATTAATCCTGGCAAATTGCTTGGGGATTCTAGGTTCATACAAATGTCTCTTTTGTCTCGTATGCTGCATATGTGTTTTAGCAATTGCCTTCCTTGGGTAATTGTGGTGTTTTTGAGTGTAGTGCCTAGGTGCATATGTGTGTTTGATGAAAGCTCTTATACTTTTGGAATGGCCTTTCTTGAGTTCTAGGCCTTTGCCATTTGGGCTTATATTCCATAAGTCTCGTGGCGATAGTTCACATTATTCCAATCAGCTTGGCTTGGATATTTTCTACCATTCCCATCATATGTATTTCTTTTATGTGTTTTTGGGATTTTTGGTAGCTCTCGCTTCTTCTTTACTGAGTATTTTGTTTGGAGTTTTTGAGGACTGGTGAATCTCTTCTCACCGTTTGTCCTTTCAAAGACACTCAACTGATCGTTTTTCCTTTTCCTTTGTAACCAAGGCCAGTTTGCTTAGTATTGTGCTTTGGAGTGAATGTGTGTGCAACATTTAGAGTTTTGGATTTTTCGGACTCTTCATGACTTGAAGATCCTTTTTCCAAAATTACTCTTGAGGTTTGACATGGCACGATGAATTAAATCCTAAGCCTTGTCTTGTCTCCACATTCTCTTTGACTCATAATAAGATCATCCAATGATTTGGATGCCTTAGTGAATGAGGCAATGACATTCTTGAGGTCATTCTCCCTCTTTTCTATAGCAGCGATTTCTCGCTATTAATTTAGCATTTTCACCTTTAAACTTTCATTCTCAACAATGACTATTTGACTTAGAGTACTCGGCTCCTTAGTCGACTTTGAGTTTTGACTTTTAAGTAGTCGCTTTTTCCTCATTCAATAGTATGTGTGAGGATTTAATGTGTTCAAAATCTTTCATCATTTTGCCTAATGAATCATAAAGATCAATAGGTGATGAAGTGTGTGTGTCACATCACTATCACTAGTGTCCGAGTTTGTTGAGTTAGATTGTACCTCATCTTCTTGATCTTGTTCTTTGGCCATCAAGCGGATCGGGGCTTCTTCTTCTTCGAGTCACTTGAGTAGTCGGCTTCACCGCTCTCGAATCGATTGTCTCTCTTAACTTGTCATCTCGGCCCGATCTCTGCAGCCATCATTGCCTTTTTCTTTTCTTGTCTTCTTTCTCTCTCGAAGACCTTTCTTTCTTCGTCATCCCCGTCTTTTGCCGACTACGAGGATATGAGCGATCAATGGCATAGTGACCTGGTTGTCTACTGATTCCAACATAGATATTCACCTTTTGATCACTCTTTCCATTCTTGAGTTGTCGATCCTTTGATACTCAACTTTTTGATGATCTGTTCTCTTGGTTGGCCTGTCTTCCCTTGATTTGGAGGAGCCGAGTGTCTTCTCGGAAGATTCACCCTTTCCTCTCTTGTAGTTCTTATTAAAGAACTTGTTGAATCTTTTAACCATCGTGGGCTATTTCTTCCGGGTCAATCACTTCTTTGACCTCGACTCTCTTCCCATCTTTAACAATTAGAGCAAATTTGTTTTGGGTACAACCTGTCTCTTCCTGGTCTTTTCTTCTCACTCAAACTCGTAGGCTTTGAGGTCCGAGAATAGTTCATGGTTGGATGTCTTTGATAGGTCCATGGAATGTCTCGGTGCCATGACCTTCATTTCCCATTCAAATTTGGAAGACTTTTTAGGAGTTTCATACACATTTCATTCTCGTGTATATTCCTTTCCAAGTGCAAACACTCATTTGTGATTTCTACGTGAACCGAGCGTCTAGTTGATCCAGGTTCTCTCCTGAGATCATTTTGAAGTTTTCAAATTTCTCAGACAAAGAATCGATAATTTGTTTTCTTTGATTTGCTTTCGAGCCTTCACAAATCAATGTCAACTTGTCCCATTTCTTTAGCCGTTTTGCATGATTTGACTTTATTGAACATGACTTTGTCCAAGGTTTTGTAAAGGATGTCCTTGGCTACATTGTCCAGGTTGTATCTTTTTCTGTCATCATTTGTCCACTCGGTTCTTGGTTTTCAACCATGACCGCCGGGAGCATCTTCTTCTCCTTCAAATGCAACTCTTCGTGCAAATTTGTGTTCACCTTTAATATTTGCTTGAGGCCCATCTTCTATCACTATCCACATCTCATCATGTGATCTTTGATAGATGAGCACGCATACGAATTTTCCAATCATCAAATTCTTCGATAGGGAACATAGGGATGCGTGTCAAATTTGCTTCCATGATAATGACTGAAAAAAGGTTTTGAAGGTTTAAGTACTAAAGCGGACTTTGAAAAGTTTGGAGATCTAGTTCGAGAACCGTGCGGAGGGTTCAATGAACCAACCGCTCCGATACCACTTGTAGGTCCCAAGGGGTGTAAGTGTAAGGTTTAGAAGGGGGTTGAATAAACCTTACCAAATTTTCGATTTAGTCCTTTTAAATCTACAGAGTTGATTCTACACACCGTGTCCTTGATGGACAAATCGAATTAGTCACTCGAGAGTTAATCTCTCAGTGACTTCAAATTTGAGCTTTGTTGGTGGAGTAACTCACCGTTGGCTATAATTTAACTCAACTGTGGTTTTATTTTCAGCGGAAGACTTAACACCCTTAAGTTTGATTAAGCAAGATTTTAGAGTTTGATTTAGTACTTATAAATTATCAAATGGATAGCAAATTTATCGTGAGATATAAGCGATTAAAAGTGCGGGAATTTAAATCTTTGAAATGTAAATGACACAAAGAAGTTTTTATAGAGGTTCGAAGATGGGGTAATTCTTCTACTCCTCTCTTCTCCAACTCCCGGAGGAATCCACTAAGTAATGATCGGTTTACAAAGTGGTAATGATCCGAGATACAAGTCTTGATCACAACAGCCGACTTGATCCTTAGGGACTCGATCACGAGACGCCTTGATCACTCACCGGCTTCTCGTGCGACTCGGCTTCTTCACGGGGCAACCGCTTTGCTACTACCTCACTTGCTCAAGCTCTTTGGATTTGATCACGAAGCCCTCCAAAAGCTTGAGACTTGGCTCAACCTTGAACCTTTCTACAATCCTTCCCGGAATGTAGACCCCTTGTTTTCAAAAGTTTCCTCTTCAACTGATTGAAGTTCTCTTTCCTTCACAAGTGAGTGTTGGATTGATGTACTTCGTAATGTAGGCTTGAGGATTGAGAATGTTTCGAGTTTTTACGATGTGCTTGTATATCTCACGTGTGTGTCCCGCATATATCTTTTTCTCAAACAAACTCCTCGGCCTTTTATAGTGAACTTTCAAAAATTTCCCGTTTGAAGAGATAGGCTTATTTTTGAAAGTCACTTTGCGATCGTTGGCTTGTCTTGTTGCGTTCTTGGAATTGCCATTTCCTCGTATGAGTTGTTCTTTCACCTTTTCGGAGTTCGACACGGTGTAGTGCTTCCCATTGGTTCATTCCTTTTGCACGCTTCCTCGGGGGTGAGCACTCCAGAAAAGTGGTATGGAGATATTACTTGTTTAAGTAAATCTCTTGATTTACGTAACGGTTCTTTTACGATCATCTCGACTTGACCGCATTTCCTTGCTTTCCCGGGTGACTTAGAGTCGACTTCCAATCATGGATGACTCTTCCGTCACTTCAACTTGAGACTTGGCTTTTCTCGAGTTGACTTGACGATGCTCCACTCACCGCATCTCACCGTTTTCATCATAGAGTTTCCGTCTTATTCTTCTTTGCCATATTCAAATGTTTCAGCGTGGTCTTCCTTCCAGGTCTTGGTGTCTTCTTGCATGTTAGGGCGCGGTGACTTAACTCGGCTTGGCCACTCTAATTGTTACAATACATTTTAAAGCAAGAATTGGGGAGCCAACATTCTATTCTAAGTTTTACATGGCATTCATCAAAATCTAAACAATAAAATTCCTAACAATGGGTGTTCGAAATAAGATGAACGAGGAAGGTTACGTGTGGTAAGAAACAAAGCAAGATTAGTAGCCAAAGGATATTGCCAAGAAGAAGGGATAGATTTTGATGAAACATTTTCCCCTGTAGCAAGATTGGAAGCTATAATGATGTTTCTTGCCTATGCATGCGGCATAAAGAATTTTCTTGTATATCGATGGATGTAAAAAGCGCATTCCTAAATGGTTTATTGGAAGAAGAAGTGTATGTTGAACAACCTCCGAGGATTTGAGCGGAAGACTCTTGGAGATAAGGTATACAAACTCAAGAAAGCTCTGTATGGATTGAAACAGTGCACCCAGAGCATGGTATGATACTTTGTCACAATTCCTAACGAGAATGGATTCACAAAAGGAAAAGTAGATAGAACACTTTTCGTAATTCAAGACAAGAAGAGTATCTTTGCTTGTTCAAATATATGTGGATGACATCATTTTTGGATCCACAAACAAAGAGCTATGTGAAAAATTTTCAAACCTCATGCAAAGTAAATTTGAAATGAGCATGATGGGAGAGTGACATTCTTCCTTGGACTCCAAGTGAAACAACCGAAGGATGGAACCTTCATAAGTCAAACAAAATACACCGAGAGATTTAATGAAGAAATTTGGTATGGAGGAGAAGTCTTCGTGAAAATACCAATGAATACATCGATCAAAATGGACATGGATGCGGATGGCAAGCCTCAGTAGATCAAACAAGATATAGAGCACTTATTGGATCATTGCTCTATCTCACAAAGAAGCGAGCCAAACATCACCTTTCTTTGTAGGTGTATGTGCGAGATTTCAGTGTGCTCCAAAAGAGAGTCATATGACAAAGAACTAAGAGAATATTGAGATACTTGAAAGAAAGCCAAGAAGTTGGCTTATGGTATCCAAAGGAAGGTGGATTCAAGCTAATTGGCTATTCGGACTCGACTATCTTTGGATGCGAGTTGACAGAAAAACACCTCGAGGCACATGTCAAATGCTTGGAAATAGGCTGATTTCTGGTTTAGCAAGAAGCAAAATTCAATAGCCACCTCTACACCGGTGAAGCGAGAATACATAGTTGCGGGCAAACAACATGCCCAAGTCCTATGGATGAGACAAAGCTAAGAGACTATGAAGTTGAGGAAAAGGAAATTCCAATCATGTGTGATAACACAAGTGCAATTGCAATCACTCAAAATCTGTGTTGCACTCAAGAACAAAGCATATCGATGTCGGATATCACTTCATAAGAGATCATGTTGAAAAGAAGGACATCGTCTTGGAATATATCTCAACCGATAAACAATTGGGTGACATCTTCACAAAACCATTATGTGAGTCAAGATTTGAAGAACTCAAGCATGAGTTAGGGTTAATTGAGTGGTGACACTCGGAAGAATCAAAGAAAAGAAATGGAACGCAAAAGGGAAAAAGAGTCGAACTCACAAATCGTTAAGTAAATCACCGTGTCGGAAAGACAACTATACCGAGTTAGGCCGACAATTTGAGTCACTAAGAGAACTCGTGAAAAGAAGAGTTAAATCGGTGAGGGAAAAAGTCGAGTCATTTATGAGCAAAGTGACAAAAACGCAATCGTTTTACTAAGCGGGAATGTTTTTAAGAATGACGTCGATAATGATGATGTGTACTGACAAAAAAGCCGCATACCAAGCTTATGATTGGATATAAATGCTGCCGCATTAAATACGAGACATTAAATGCTAAATCGGCGTGCAAAATCTAAGCCGTTGATTTCGATCATATTTCAAAACCACCCGCACGTCCTTTCATAAACCATACTTAAGCTTTCCTTCTTCTCTCTCTCATATTACCAAAACCGTTCATTTCTCTCAGAAGCAAAGGCAAAACTCTCTCAAAACCCTATCTATCTTCAAATCAACCTCTAAGTTTTCTTCGGTGAAATCCTGAAAAATGGCACCAACCTTTGATTTTGTCAAGTTAGGAAAGCAAATCCACACCGGGTCTACTGTGGATTTCGACGGCATGGTGAAACAGGGGTCCGACGACACCTTAGTGAAGAAAATTGCTGAGAAATTGGTAACGTCTGGGCTGAAACCATTTCTGACGTTGGAATATACGATGACCTATGTGGAGGAGGTCGCACAGTTCTACGTGAACGCTGAGGTTCACGATGAAGGGATAAAGTCATCTGTTCACGGAAAGAAGTTCACCATCTCTGCCAAGGATTTGGCTGAACACTGCTCACTACCGACGGAAGGAGCATCGAAATCAATGATCTTGATGTAAATCGTCACTTTGCTTGGAAGGAAGTAGCCAAGCCCGACTATCTTTGATAAAATAGTTTACACACAAACAAGAGGTCAGCGAAGGAGGATTACCACAAACTGTTGGACATAGTTGCCAAATGCATAGACATCAAATTTGGCGGTTTTGACCAATCACAAAGCAAAGTTGATCGTAATGGGCGCGATCATTGAAGCAAAGAAAATAAACCGGGCCGAGTTTGTCTACACAAGAGACTCTGCCCGAATGTAGGAACAAATCCTTCAAGGAAGATGGTGCATTTGGAGGATCCTAGGATATGGCCTGGTGATTGGGGGTGATGGAGGTGAAAGGAGTCCTCTTAGACATGGAAAGGCGTTCCATGTAAACAAGAGGATGTTCGAGATCAAACCTCTCAGTGCACGTAAGAGAGCCTACGCCAAGAGAGGACACGAGTGAGAGAGAATCACCACCAAGATACAAATGTTTCCTCTCCACCAAAGAAGAAAAGCTGCCCCCCTGCAAATAAGAAGATCTGTTGCTCTGCAGAAAGAAAAACAAACCTCGCTTCCCCTCGTAGCCGAACCACCCCGCACCGCGTCTCCGCCTTGTGAAATAGCCGGGTCGAGAAGGACTCTCAAATATCTTCTCCGATCGTCAAAAAAGAGGAGAATCGATAAGCCAAGACGGCGGCTCCTCGGAAGAAAACACCGGCCACGCCCCGCCGCCCAAGACTCGGAAAGAACTCTCTCAACCGTAAATCCCTCGGTAAAAACTAGCGACGAAGAAGAATCATCAAGCACTCCGAGCTTGAGAAACCGGCCGAGTCGCCCACTCACCGAGCAGATCGGAGACTGCCGGAGAAGTAGAGTCCCCGGATATAATTGATGAAACAAACTAAGTCTGTGAAGGCGATCAGCAGAGGCAAATCAAGACACAAATGTAGTCCGCGCAGCCTAAGACACAAGAAGAAGATAGAGGCGATAGTGATGTGATGATCCTATCCCCACCTTACCCGGACATCCAAAATCGTCTGCGTGAGTGGATGAAGTGGAAATTGAGTCGATCCAGGAACAGTTCCAACGGCTTTGAATTTATAGAAGAGGAAGAGGAATGAACTTCCTTGGAGTGACCACGTGGTCCAAGACTGGGATGAAGAAAAACAAAGACGGATATCTTGCGCAGATCTTCAAGGACAAGGAGAAGGAAAGACAGGCGGAAGGAAAGCTGAGGCACGTGATAAGGCCAAAGATCCGCCTATCACCGCACCACAAAACACACACATCATCTCCTTGATGTCTTATCGGCGATGATGAGGATCCGCATCTGCCGCCGCCACGTAAAAGTTGCAAATGCAGCAAGCAATGCATGAATCCGAAATCCTTCACGAGAAAAGATTGATGGAGGGACCAGGAGAGTCCTCCAAAACACAAATGAAATTGATCCAATGGGAGTGGTTCAACAAATCGCCACCGTTGTTCTTGCCACCACTTCCCCGACTCACTCGGAAGAAGGAATTAAGGAATCAAGCGATGAAACTGGTTAGTGGGGACCCCGATTGAGCCAACCACTAATGAAGGTGTCTTACCACCCGCCCCAACTGAAACACTCGAGAAATAGCCGGGAGTTTGGAGACGAGTGAGCCTATTCCAAGTCACTCACCGGTGCGCCACCGAGGGGGAAACTCCTCCACCGGCAAGGTCGGAGAATGCCGCAGATGACTCCATGACGAATCAAGGAGGCGAAGTGGAGAAGGATCAACCACAAAGTACACAACAAGTTGTCATCAACGAAGCTTAGATAGTTGAGACTGTCTCGGTGAGGTGCCAATCGCTTCTCTGCGGGCTAATGACGCCGCGATGCGATCGAGGCACAAGAAGGAATGTACCGGGAGTTAACACTGCGGGCGATGAAAGTGCAATCCATGGGGTTGAGACTCCAATGGATGCCACTACTGAAGACCCTAAGACATACCGACACCGAAAAGGGAGGTCGAGGCCTCGGCAGCGGTTGAGACTGCAGGAGGTAATGAAGGCCCACGGGAGGTTGAGACTTCCGGGGTAAAGAAAAGTCAAGTAGAGAACATCCCTCCTGCTATCATTGATCCATCTCAAAAGGAGATAAGCGCGCTTCATGATTCCCGTGATAATCTGATGTAACCTTTTTGGGATCGGAAGGCGATGAAGAAGAGTTAGTCATCCCCGTGATGCATCCAAAAGACTCACCAAGCGGATGTTCCCGGACGAGCAAGTCGATCTCAAGACTACTCGTCAAACTTTCAATTTTGATGATGAGCCACCAATGGAAATCTCATCATCGTCCGATGACGCTCGATAAGGCCGAGGACCACCCACTCAATTGGAGAAACCAACAGACCAACAAAGGCGTTGAGACAATGAGGCTCGGCAAAGCAAGGGTCCACTTCACAAAAGACCCCAATCAAAACAGTCCACCGCACAGGCTCCTCAAGTCGCAGCAAGTTCGACTCAAAAGGAACTTCACGCGCACCTCTCATCATTGAACAAATCCCGGTTGGCCGTGATGATTCATTTGTAGAATCATTTCCTTTCTCCTGGAGGTACCCGACCTCCCGAAGAGTCGGAGAACGAGCTCGCACGCTTCCACGCACCAGCTCTGTCATTCCGTCAGTACCATCGTTCGATTGACTATGACTTTGACGCCGCATGGCCATCACCGTAATTAAGAAACAATCAAGTTCGGGAGGTGTTCAAGGCATTATTTGCTAAAATTGAACGGATGGAGAGGCACCAGGCCTCTATGGACATGCGGCGGACAACAGAGATGCCAACCTTATCTGGCGACTTGAGAGGCATAACAATCGGGATCGGGGAATGGTGGCAACAAAGAAGAAACAATGCGTGTGGAACAAGTTAGATACTTCAGGACATTGTTCAACAAGTCATTGGTATGGAGAGCCGAGAATGCTTGATGCAAAAACGAAATTGAGAGAACACATTGAGCACATGCATGAAGCTCACACTTTGCCGAGATAAAGTCATTGCGCGAGCAAAATAAGAGTGATCTCCGGCGTATGGAAGAAAACATGGATAGAAAATTCACCTTCTCATGGCCGAGAGATGAAGCTAATTTCAAGAGTCCAACGCTACTCGCTTTGAATTTCGTGCCGCATACACCGCAGCAGACTCAAAGCGAGAACTTCGGCTATCGCCAGCTCGACTTCCCGCTTGCCAAGATATGTTTCAGTGTTCCTCTCTCCTTTGATGATGCCAAAAAGGGGAAGAGGAATACTTTAAAGCGCTAAAGAGATCTAAAGTCAAAAGGAGGAAGCAACAGTGAAAGGAAAGACAAGGAAGCGTCAATACAAAAGAAAGGAAAGTCCGTTGAGGGGAAGGATCGAAAGATGTGACCTTGATGATTGCACAAACCCCTCAACAAGGTCTTGTCACGGTGATATTATCGCAAACTCTCTCTCGTGACTCCGCCACTCCAACACTCTGCTATATCTACGGGCCGAAAAGAAAAGACAATTGAAGCGGGGATGGAGGAAGTGGAAGGAAGAATGGATGCCTGGGTTATGAACATCTTGAAACAACATGGAGGCATTCCGGTGAGACGAGAGACACTTATGCCATCTCGGATGTCGGGGCCGAGCCACGATCGCTTGATGAATTTAAAACGCCGCATCCCAAGGATACTTTGCAAATATGTCTATGGCTCAAGCTTGGGACTGTCTTGGGAAAAGGGTCTCACGTTATGTGAAGAAGCCGACAGACATCGACTACTACCGATCGCTCTGCCGGTCACTCAAATGGAAAGAAGACCCCAATACAATACACGCCCGGAGGAAGAGGAAGAAAGCAGGTGGAGGAAGAGGTTTTAGACCTAGGCCTCTCGCCCAAAAACATTGAGTACGTAGATCCGTGGCAAGAAATGAGGGATCTCTTGGTGGTCTTGACCAAGTAGCCAATTTGCAAGTGGCTAAAAACAATGCTTGAATATGCGAAAAGCATAGAAGAAGAAAATAAGAGACAAACTCACTATGGGAGGAAAGACAAGAGAGATTAAGAAGAGATGAAGTCATCCGAAAAGCATATGAAAAGAAGAAGAAGAATGGAGATGAGAAAAGAGAAGAAGACCGAGAAGATGACGGAACCGAGGAAGATGAAAGAAGGAGGCGGCGTGAAGGAGATGAAGTGTTCTTTGTCCACCCCTTCATGTATTTTACTATGTAAATACATACTATGTAAGTCTTCTCGCAATAAAGTCAGAAATTCTTTATTTTATTATAGACAAATGTTTGCTCGATACACCCGTAAACATTGTGTAAAAGAACAAGAATGTTATGATCAATAAAAGAATTGATTCTACGCATACATTCTATGTGAATGCACTATCTCAGTATGTATCTTTGCTATTTACATTTTGAATGTTTTAAGTTTTGGCATCATCAAAAAGGGGGAAATTGTTGGGAAATTTATTGTTTAGATTTTGATGAATGCCATGTAAAACTTAGAATAAGAAGTTGGCACCCCAATTTTTGTTGTAAACTCGCATTGTAATAAATAGAGAATTTGGTCAAGCCGAGTTAAGTCGGCTATGCCCAAACATGCAAGAAGACAACGGAGACTAGAAGGAAGACTCACCGCAAGACAAATGAGTATGGCAAAGAAGAGAAGACGGAACTCTATCAAGGAGCAAATGAGATGCAAATGAGTGGAGTATCGATCAAGTCAACTCAAGAAAAGCCAAGTCTCAAGTTGAAGTGACGAAGAGTCATCCATGATTGGAAGTCGACTCTAAGTCACCTGGGAAAACAAGGAAATGCGGTCAAGTCGAGATAATCGAAAAAGATCCGTTGCACAAAAATCAAGAGAATTACTTAAACAAGTAATATCTCCATGCTACCTTTCTCGAAGTGCTCGATCCCGAAGCGTGCAAAAGGAATAAACCAATGGGAAGCACTACACCGTGTCGAACTCGAAAAGGTGGAGAACAATTCATACGAGGAAATGGCAATTCCAAGGATCGCAACAAGACAAGCCAACGACCACAAGTGACTTTCAAAAATAAGCATATCTCTTCAACGGGCGATTTTTGAAAAGCTCACTATAAAAGGCCGAGGAATAACTCGAGAAAAAAAGAGACGAGATTACGCAGTTACTCCGAACCACAAACATTCAAGCAATTATTAGAATTGTAACCTGAAATATTCTCAAGTTATTAAACGCTCAATCCTCAAGCCTACACTACGAAGAACATCAATCCAACACTCACCGTGAAGGAAAGATAACTTCAATCGCCGTTGAAGAGGAAATTACTCAAGAATCAAGTGGTCTACATTCCACGAAGGATTGTAGGAAGGTTCAAGGTCGAACCAAGTCTTGAGTTTTGGAGGGCTTCGTGATCAAATCCAAAGAGCTTGAGCAAGTGGGTTGTAGTAGCAAGGCAAAGCCTGTGAAGAAGTTGAGTCATACGAGAAGCCAGTGATCAAGGCGTCTCCAGATCGAGTCCCAAAGGATCAAGTCACCGTGTGTGATCAAGACTTGTATCCGGATCATTACCACTTTGTATACTTGATCAATACCTAGTGGATTCCTCCATAAGTTGGAGAAGAGAGGAGTAGAAGAATTACCCCATCTTCGAACTTCTATAAAAACTTATCGTGTCATTTACATTTCAAAGACTTTAATTCCTGCATCATATTTGTTTAATTCTCACGACATATTTGCTATCCATTAGATAATTTCTAAGTACTAAATCAAGCTTTAACTCTCTACTAAACCAAACTTAAAGGTGTTAAGTCTTCCAATAAAACAAACCACGCTTGAGTTAATTTAGACTTAACAACCGAGTTATTCCATCAACAACTCGGTTGAGTCTCGTTGAGAGACTAACTCTCTTGATTAACTAAATTGGTCATGTCACCAAGGACACAACTGTAGTATCAACTCAAACTTTTAAAAGGACTAAATCAAAATTTGGTAAGGTTTATTCAACCCCCTTCTAAACCTTACACTTACACCCCTTGGGACCTACACATAAGATACATCACGTAACCTATAGCATTAGAATATGGCACATTCTTCATAGAATTTAAATCATGGTCGTTTTAGGACATTGTTCTTTCTTTTGAAAAGAAATGACCACCAAAGGAACATTCACAAAGTTTAGAATCCAACATAGAAAATTTACTCAAAATCTTTTCAACATAAGAAATCGATTTAGAAAAATCACGAGTTTTTTCTATCTCTAAAAATGTTCATGTTTGATACATGTTTTTATCTTAATTTTGATGATTTTATTTTGTCATCAAAACAATGTTTTTAAAGGTTGTCCAAATACTCCTAAATGATTTAAAATGGTTTTAATATTTTCCTGAGTATTTCCTCAAGTTTATTTTTGATAATAATGGACAACACTTTTAATGATTTTATGTCAATGGGCTTTTACTCCTAAACAAGATTTCTAAATGTTGTCTAAATACTCCCGATTGGTTTAAAATGTTTTTACTAAATTTTCTGGAGTATTTCTTGAGTTTTATTTTCGACAAAAATTGGACAACATTTCTGTCTCTTGGTCGACCAGTGCCGCCTATAGGGCAACCCGTACTGAAGATGTTTTTAGAAACAAAAAATGAGACGGAAGTAAAAACAAAAGTGTCGACCGTAGGTACTGCATGTTTCGTTTTGAAATGTAACAAAACCTCTCCGTTTCTTGAGTTAGGGGACCGGTTGAGGCAGGGGTCGACCAGGTCCGAAGCCTATGTCGGTCGGCCGCCGCCTGTTGAAAATTTCAAAGTGTTCTTAATTCTCTTATTTCTATGCGGCCGTCGCCCGCTTGCATTGACAAAAAAATATGACCGTTTGACAGCAGACACATTTTCTTAAATTGTGGGATTGATTTCTAACAGCTATATTCTTGATTTTAATTGTATTTTTCTGTAGATTTTCAATCCCCAAGAGGAGCCTATGCTTGATCAATCATCTCCTATAAATAGAGGAAGTTTTGGAGCAACCAACACAACAATTGAGATACAACACAACAAGATACACTTCAAGCAAATACTTGGTCTTTCATTGTTATTATTCTTGTTGTAAATTTGCCTAGCTTATCACTTTCACATCCTTAAGGTCTAGGCTATTCTTGATTACACTTTGCACTCAAATTGTATTATTCATCATCGAGTTGTAATCTTGAATTTGGGTAATCATTCAACACAAGATATCCTTGTGAGTGTTCTTGTGGTAAGAACACACTTGGGTGATCTAGGTGTTAGGTGTAAGAAGATTGTGGTAATCTCCTTGTTGAGGTGTTGAAGAATTTTGTATTCATTAAGGTTGAAGATTGTGGTAATCTTCACAAGGTGCCGTTGAAGGAAGATTGTGGTGATCTTCAAAGGAGATTGTGGTAATCTCCAAAGGTGTTGTTGTAGAAGAGTGTGGTGCTCTTCAAGGTGTTGTAAGTTGAATTTGTATTAATTTTGGTAATTAATAAAATTCTTTCTCTTTTTGAAATCCATCCGGATATATTGGGGTGGTAGAGGATTAGGCCCTAGGTGGGTTGAACCTCTTTAAATCGGCGTGTGTTGTTTACATTCCGCACCTTTATTATTGTGTTTGAGCATTTGGTTTTAAAAAGAGGGCGAAATCAAAAAAAAAATGGAGATAATCTATTCACCCCCTCTAGATTATCGGAGCCGCTTGGACTTACAAGTGGTATCGAGCCAAACTCTTTGGCAAGCTCGTTTCACATCGCGAGTGAAGAGAAACGATTGTCGGCTCTGACGAAGCTCATCTATCCGCACCTCCACCACCAAGCCACCACTATTTGATTCCAAAAATTTAATTTTTGGAAAGAAAGAATGGAATGCTATCTACAAGGTTGCGGGTTCGACATTTGGAACACCGTCATTAATGGAGAATCCATTCCGATGAAAGATACACCACACACCTCAAAAAGCTTCAAAAAGCTCAATGATGAAGAAAAGAAAATCATCTTCTTAAACGGTAAGACCTTAAATATTTTGTATTGTTCATTTACTAATATAGAATATGAACATATTGTAGGAATAAAATCGGCACATGAAGTATGGCAAAAATTAGAAGCCATCTATGGAGTATTTGCAAATGAAAGAAGCCAAACAAAAGCATCTACTTCTCAAAGGAATACAAGTTCATATCTAAGGAACAAGCCTCTTACAACTTCCAATTATGAAGAAGTTGAATATTGTTTTATGGGCATCAATGAAGAAAATGAGGTTTGTCTTAAACCCTCTACTTCCTATGATATTGTCATTCAAAATGATTATAGTGATTTGCAAAATGATTATGATGAACTTCAAAATGAATTCCAAAGCTTACTTGTCAAATACAAAAATTTGAAAAAGGAATTCAATGTTTTGAAAAATGATAAGGATAGTTTATTTACTTCCTATGAATCACTATCATGTGCTCACACCACCACAATTGACAAGGTTAGAAACCTTGAAAAAGAAAATAGTACTCTCGTTGAGGATATTAATTGCATGAAAAAGGATTTATCTAAATCCGACTTAGTCTGATGAAATTGTTGATTGTTGTGATAATTCGAAACTAGAACTTGATCATAAGCTTAATGGTGTCAATCATATGAATAAGAATCAAGTCTCTAAGCATGTTGGTCATTATGCTCCTAGAATTATTACTTGTTTCTATTGCGGTAAAAAGGGTCATACGGCTAATTTTTGTCGAGCTAGAAATAGCTCTAGTTATCGTTGGAGACCTAAAAGTCTCAAGACTAATCCTAAAGGACCCAAACACATAAGGGTACCACAAAATAATGTAATATTAGGCACCGTGAAATAATGATCAAAGAAAATTCATACCGCCAAGAAGACATCAAATGACCGTTTCATTTGATCAAAGAAGGAGAAACTATTTTCAACAAAGCCAATTTCCAAGAAGAAGATATAATCAAAAATGGGAAGAACACAATCCTTGGAAATGGCAAAGACATCATCAACAAGATGATTTTCAAAGAAGAAGAGACTCTCAACTAAGGAAAGCAACAAACCTTGAAATGGAGTGATCAAAGAAGTCATCATCAACAAAGTGACTTCTCAAAGGGAAGATATCATCAAAAATGGGAACGACACAACCCATGGAAACGACGTAATTGGTAAACCGTATCTCCCCATCTATATATGCATTTTATTTTAATTCTATGCAAGTTTTCTTTTAATTGTGTCTTAATTGCAAAATGAGTTTTCAAATATTTATTTTTAATGTAGGTCTTTTATATATTTGTGAGTTTCAAAATTTTTTTTAATAGAAGACCTTGCATGATTTTCTAAAACTCTTGAGCATTTAATTAGACTTATGTGGCTTATTATCTCTTATGAAATCTTATAGCATAAGCTCTTTTTGATATCTCCTATTACTTGCCTACACTTGTATTTTTTGTGCAAATTTTGTCTAAGAATTGTGTAGGATATGTATCTCATATTCATTGGCTATTACGTCATCAAATTTCTTAAACTATCGAGGTACGTTCACTCGTATTTTTCTTAGAACTCGATATTATGCTTATGCACATATCTTTCAAGATATTTCATTTTAACCCCTTAAGTGCCCCTAAATGATTTTGCAAATATTCTCTTAAAAAGGCACTACTTGTTATGTCTCGATTTTCTCGATTATATGATTTCCCAAAACCCATATTTGTTGGATATAACCCAAAAAAAATTTTTTTGCAAAGTTTTAAAACTTTTGGGGTGAAAAATCGAATTTTTGTAAACTCTGGGAAAAGAAAAAATTACCTGGGACGGTCAAAGCGGGCGGCGGTGCCGTCTTCTGCACGCCGACGGCCGCCCCCCTACCTCGACCGGTCGCCCAGGCCTATTTTACTAAATATAATCGTTACGTCCTCGCTTTAAAACAGGCGAAAAAACTCCCAAACCCTTATAGCGGCGAATATTCATCTCCTTCCCTCAAAATCTTCAATTCTTCATCATTTTTCACGATTCTTGTTGCTAATCTTCTTATTTTCGAAGAATCTTACATATATGGCTCCTCATAGAAATTCTACAGTCGAAATCCCATCTCCAAGCGTAGAAGGGGCGGAGAGGGTTCTTCGAGAAATCGGCAAGAAGGAAGCCGAACAAAGGGATATTCGAGCCGCTCAAAGAAACGTGGCTCAAGAAGGTGATGATGTTCAAAATCCCATTCTCTCTCGGGCCCAAATCACCGAGCTCATGAACAATTTCGCTCCAAAATTGCCGTTGGGCGAAAGGTAAAAATCTTTTGTTACTCAAGCTCCTAATTCCCACAATGTTCTTAATTTCATCAATAAGTATGCGGAATGGTATTATGAGGATTCGGGAATGGGAGGAAAATCTATTGCTCGGACTAAAATGTGTCGTTTTAGTTCATTTACAAATGAGTATCCTACTATTAGAGGATTTTTTTGAGGAGCAAGTTGGATGTATTTATGGGAACATGCTTATGTTTTGTATGATGATGATATTATCCAACTCTTTTATGCCAATATGTGGGTCGAATATGATGTTGAAAGGAAACCTATAGCCGTAAATTCACTTATAAGGGGTCGCCATTTTAGATGGACTCCCAATGATATTTGCCGGCTTTTACATGTTAGAGAAGGTGGTTGGGATTATTTCTCTTGTGGGACTTGGAATGATGAAATGTTGGGGGTGTCAATGAAAGAAGTGAAGACGTATTTGGGAGTATGGCCAAAGTATTCTTTGTTGACAATGACACTTGAGCATCGTATTTTGTCGGTCATTGTCTCATATTGCATTTGTGGTAAGTCGGGAAAGATGCCTAGCAACATTGATTACTTTTTGACTTATAAGATTGCTAGGAGGGAACCACTTAACTTTGGTGCCATACTTATTCAATGTCTAATTGAGTCCATCACTCAAGGTAATAAGAAGTTGGTTATGTGAAATTGGATTTGTAAACTTCTTATTCAATCGGGACTACCTTCGTCGGAGTGTAACTCGGAGGTATTTCAAAATGACTTCGACATTGATAACATCTCCCAAATGGTCACGATGCGCAAGAATATGGACATCCGACCAACTAAAATGGCTAGAGGAAGAGGTCAAGAGTCCCCCGATCCTAATGACTTCTTTGATGATGCCGAGGCCGCAAGATTGGTGGAAGAAGGCGAGCCGAGCAATCCGGAGGGTAATACCGGTGCTCAACCGCCTAGGAGGTATACTCAAGCCGAATTTGATGAGATGAGGGCTTTTCATGAGACGAGGTATGAGGCTTTGGAGCAAAAGACCTCCAAAATGCAAAAGTCTATCGGCAAGTTAAAGAAATTTATCAAGGATTTTATTCCCGGATCTTGCTTCTCCTCGGATGAGGAATGATGTCCCCACCCCTTTACTTTCTAGCATTTTCATTAATGATGCTTTGTATTTTCATGAACCTTTGTAAAACTCCTTTGTACTAATGATATTTGCTTGTTTTCTTAAAAGGGTTAAAATTGCAAGTTGATAATGACTTGTGGATGATCATGTTTTTGATGGAGTATTTGATGGTAAAAATACTCTTATATGGCATGGTTTGATAATTGGTATGAAGTACTTGATGGTAAAAGTGCTTCTCTTAATGCTTTGATCATTATGATTAGATGGATATGTTGGGACATTTGATATATCATACTTGTATTGTTTGTATCACTTGATGGATGCTCTAATTTTTGGCATTTGTAATGCCTTGATTTTTTTTGGGCTTATATTGTCTCAATTGGGTTGAACCCTTGAGAATCTCTTGTTGAGCCTCTGAATTGATGAACAAATGTTGCATATGTTGCATATGATCTTATTAAGCTTTGGAATGAGGTTGATGATGATGTTATGAAAAGTTTTTGTCTTGAAACTTTTACAAGGACTATATACAACCTCTTTTATTTTTCACGCACACAAGGTGTTCGATGAAATGTCGCAATGAAACTTTCAACTTCTACATGATTCTCTTGCCTCAAAATGTCTTAAAATCTTTTTGAAATCATGTTTTTAGCTTACTAATGAGCTTATGGATCTCTTATGTTACAATTCTCCCATTTTCCTTGGACTTTAAGTATAAATTGCTCGATGGTTGATAAACCATCTCGGTTCTGCATTTTCATATTTTTGTATGATGTTTTTATCATCCTAACATTCTTTTTGATGATTCCAAAGGGGAGAAAACAAGATATTGGCTCATTAGCTCAAAGAAGCTAATAAAAGCTTGTCATAAAAGCTATAAGCTATGGCTCATAAAAGCCATAAGTTGTGATTCCTTTTAGTCCATTTATTGCTTGATGAACTTATATAATTGTTTAATGATGTTTTGTGACAGGGGAGCTTATAAACTCTTGAACAATTTGTAAAAGCTAAAGCTTTTAGCTTATGAAAAATTGCTTTTACATTATTCTTGATATGCTTGTTGATAGATGGAGCTTGTGCTTATTATTATATTTACTCCCTACGTGGTTGCTTTAATATTTTTGGAAATTTTGGTTGCTTCCAAACGGTCAAATATTTTTACCGGAAAATCATTTCTAAAATTGTTCTCCCAATTTGTGTAAAAATTATTTTGGTTTGTAATCATCAAAAAGGGGGAGATTGTTTGATACATGTTTTTATCTTAATTTTGATGATTTTATTTTGTCACCAAAACAATGTTTTTAAAGGTTGTCCAAATACTCCTAAATGATTTAAAATGGTTTTAATATTTTCCGGAGTATTTCCTCAAGTTTATTTTTGATAATAATGGACAACACTTTTAATGATTTTATGTCAATGGGCTTTTACTCCTAAACAAGATTTCTAAATGTTGTCTAAATACTCCCGATTGGTTTAAAATATTTTTACTAAATTTTTGGAGTATTTCCTCAAGTTTACTCCTGAAGATGTTTTTAGAAAAAGAAAATGAGACGGAAGTAAAAACAGTAGTCGGCCGGCCGCCGTGGTCGGCCGACCGACTGCATGTTTCGTTTTGAAACAGAACAAAACCTCTCCGTTTCTTGAGTTAGGGGACCAATTGAGACAGGGTCGACCGGTCGGCCTATGTCGGCCGACCGATCGCCCTGTTGAAAATTTCAAAGTGTTCTTAATTCTCTTATTTACGTGCGACCCGGTCGCCCTATGCATTGACAAAAAAAAAATATGACCGTTTGACAAGACACATTTCCTTAAATTGTGGGATTGATTTCTAACAGCTATATTCTTGATTTTAATTGTATTTTTCTGTAGATTTTCAATCCCCAAGAGGAGCCTATGCTTGATCAATCATCTCCTATAAATAGAAGAAGTTTTGGAGCAACCAACACAACAATTGAGATACAACACAACAAGATACACTTCAAGCAAATACTTGGTCTTTCATTGTTATTATTCTTGTTGTAAATTTGCCTAGCTTATCACTTTCACATCCTTAAGGTCTAGGCTATTCTTGATTACACTTTGCACTCAAATTGTATTATTCATCATCGAGTTGTAATCTTGAATTTGGGTAATCATTCAACACAAGATATCCTTGTGAGTGTTCTTGTGGTAAGAACACACTTGGGTGATCTAGGTGTTAGGTGTAAGAAGATTGTGGTAATCTTCTTGTTGAGGTGTTGAAGAATTTTGTATTCTTTAAGGTTGAAGATTGTGGTAATCTTCACAAGGTGCCGTTGAAGGAAGATTGTGGTGATCTTCAAAGGGAGATTGTGGTAATCTCCAAAGGTGTTGTTGTAGAAGAGTGTGATGCTCTTCAAGGTGTTGTTAGTTGAATTTGTATTAATTTTGGTAATTAATAAAATTCCTTTTCTTTTTGAAATCCATCCCTGATATCTTTGGGGTGGTAGAGGATTAGGCCCTAGGTGGGTTGAACCTCTTTAAATCGACGTGTGTTGTTTACATTCCGCACCTTTATTATTGTGTTTGAGCATTTGGTTTTAAAAAGGGCAAAATCAAAAAAATGGAGATAATCTATTCACCCCCTCTAGATTATCGTAGCGCTTGACTTACGATTCATTCCTAAAATCCTTTTTGCATCTCCCAAGTATTTCATGTCAAACTTAGCACTTAGACAGTTTTAACATGCTCAACAGTTTTAATACAAGGGCTAATTAACAAAGATGTCATCAACATAAATTAACAAGAAAACAGAACCTTAGATCTTCTTTAAAATACAAACAATGATCATAAGAACTTCGTTTAAAGTTCAAAGACAAATGATGATCATCAAATTTCTTGTTCCAACATCTAGGAGACTGTTTCAAGCCATATAAAGATTTTTAAGTAAACAAACAAAATCGGGATTCTTTTTATCAACAAAACCAATAGGCTGCCGCATATAGATTTTTTCATCCAAATCACCGTGCAAAAACGCAGTTTTGACATCCATTTGTTTTAATTCCCAATTAAATCGAGCACATAATGCAAGCATAATTCGGACAAAGAGTAAACTTCACAACAGAGCAAAGATTTACGTATAAGCTATCCCCTCTTTTTGAGTAAATCCCTTTAGCCACTAACCTAGCTTTAAATCTAACAGATTCACATTCATTCTTCACCTTAAACGGCCATTTACAGTCCACAACAGAACAATTAGCGAGGTTTAGGCACAAGAATCCAAGTATTGTTAACATGCAAAGAATTCATTTCCTCATTCATAACATTTAACCACTCAGCAGAAATTCATTTCTCGTTCATTTTCATCAAGTATTTCATCATGCACAGATCATCATCATCATTTTTCGTGCAAAACAGGTTCAAAATCATGCAAAATCGGTTCGATTTCGGCATAACAGTTCAATTTCGGGCATATTTTCATGATTTTCATGCACAACAAAGATCGGAAAAATATCCACACTAGGAACATGCTCCACCTTATTAGGTGTATCATTTTCGAGAATCGACATAGGCAAAGATAAGCAAGGCATTTGATTCATTAAAAGTCACATCCCTACTAATTAAAACTTTAAAACAAGGTTGAGATTTTAACCACAACCTATAACCTTTAATACCGTCGGGATAACCAAGAAAAATACATTTCACAGCCCGAGGTTCAAGTTTATCAAGTTTTTGATGTGCAAACGCAGAACATCCAAACACTTTTAAGTTAGAAAAATCGATTTCTTTACCCGTAAACACAAATTCAGGTATTTTACCACTTAAAGGCATAGAAGGAGATCGATTAATCACATAGGCAGCAGATTAAAACACTTCACCCCAAAACATTTTTGAAAGACCGAAACAAGCAAGCATACTTCTCACCCTTTCAAGTAAAGTTCTATTCATACGTTCCGCTACACCGTTTTTTGCGGTGTATACGGGATGTTTTTATGCCGTTTTATACCGAATCAACACACAAGTTATCAAACAACGATTACAAAATTCAAGTCCATTATCGATTCTTAGGATTTTAATTTTCTTTCTGTTTGATTTTCAATTAAAGTTTTCCACTGTTTAAACACATCAAACACGCGATTTGTTTTTCAACAAAAACACCCAAACTTTTCTTGAAAAATCATCAATAACAAAAGAAAATACCTAGAACCTCCATGCGTAGTAACACTAGCAGGACCCCACACATCGGCATGCAAATACTCAAGAATTTCGAGAACATGCAAATTTATTCGAGAAGAGGAAACATGAAATTTAACTTTAGAATGTTTGCCAAGAACACAAGAATCACAAAATGGCATGCAAGACAATTTATCTTTTCCAAAATAGCCATTTTTCTGCAAAATTTCAAGACCTTTAGCACTCATATGACCCAAACATTTATGCCATAAATCGGTTTTGTCATTTTCGAGCCACACACAACATTCACAGAATTTTGCGGGCTAGATTCAAGTTCAAGAAGACAAACATACAAATTTCTCCTTTTCACACTTTGAAAATTACCAAGTTACCCTTTAAAATTTTCATTAAGTCTTTTCCCCATTTTCCTCTAAACCATCATCCTCAAGAGAAGCACACGAAATCGATTGCTACATAAATCGTGGCACATGCCTTACATTTTTCAAAGTCAAAACATAGCCGAATCAAATTTTAAACAGACATCACCAATTCCAACAATATTACACTGTTTTGATTAGCCAATGACACAAACCATGCAACACTTCTTTATAATTAGAAAACACCTTTTAAAAGGTGTCATATGAAAAGTGCAACCTGAATCAACAAGCCATTCGGTTTCACACCGCAATTTGAACGCACGTAAATTCACATCAAGACAATTTTCATAAACCATAAAGACATCGGCACATTTTCACTCGTAGAAGCCATATTAGCATGCTCATTTTGTTTAAAATTCGATTTCCTCTTTTATCGGGGCATTCCTAAAGATAATGACCACTTTGACCACATTCATATCACTTCCGATTTTTAGGCCGAGACTTAGACCCGGACTTACTCTTTTCTTTTTCTTAGCAAATTTCTCGGTTGTTATTATTACTAGGGTTTATTAAACCTGTTTTGAGAACGCCTCTCACATGCATAACCTCACCAAAATTTTGCTTAGAGCTTTATTGACTTTTAATTCCAATTCTTTGCTTTTAAGGCCATTCACAACATGTCAAGTGTGATCGTGTCCCTACCATACTTAATAGCAAATTTAACATCACTATAAGATTCAGAATAGCATTCAAAAGCACAATCGGAGTATAATCATCAATATTCTTATCACCCGTCAACTTAATATCTTGAATTAATTTGGTAAACACATCCAAATTTTCATCAATCTCTTTGTTTAAGTCAAGTTTAAATTTGAAAAATTTTTCAAGCAAAAACAACTTACTAGGCAAAGAAGTTTCCATATACAATTCTTCTAAATTTTCCCACAAAGCTTTTGCGGAAGCAAGTTTACCAACTTTTCTAAGCACGAGTCGAAAAGGTTTAAGATGATAGAAGAATATGCATACTCATCAATTTCAAAACTTTCTTTTTCAAATATCTTTTTCACCATAAACACCACTAATAACCTTATAAACCTTTTCTTTGAATTAAAATTCATTTCATTTTTCATTGCCAAATCGAAAAATCAGTTTTTCCATTAAACGATTCGAGATTATAACTAGGCACATCCATTTTCACAAAAAACACAACGATTTTTCGAAAAACACAAGGCACACAAAGCAAGTTATAATCACAGAACAAACAACAAACAAACAAAAAAAAAATCGAATACGCAAGAAGCACAAATAAGGGCCCACGATAGAAACCCCTTGCACCACAGATTCCACTACACTCGTGGTGTAGGGTCAAGCGGCTTTTACGCCCGGAGTTCCTTTAAATACCAAAAAAAAATGAAAAGACGATCAACCACGTAATGACGATCAACCACGTAAGAGCAAATAAAGGGATCACACGAGAATCCCAACAAATAAAGACTTCGAAATAAACCGCGCGGCAAGCGGTATTTACACTACTGGCTCGTAAAAGTGGAGATAAAGCTTCTTTACGCAGCAAAACCCTAGGGTAAGGGTTTTGTACTGCTTGCCACAAATGGGGATGCTCGATACCATTTGTTAGTATCGACCCCGCTTATCGAGCCCGTCGTCATAGTCATTTTAATAATCCAACAAACTTAACTATTACAGAATAATCCAACGGGATAGGGATTAGAGATTACAAAATGATCTAAATAACAATAATACAACCAAACACTACGAGTTTGCGGAGCCGATCAAACCGGCCGCTTCTTCCTACCAAACTGCCACAACAAGGCCAAAATAGAAATCGAAAATGCTAGTAAATCTAACTAAAAACTCGAAAGCTAGAATAGAAAGATATCACCGTGTTCCAAGCACGAAGCTTAAGGTCGAACGGGGCTTAGGCTCAAGTTGTGTGTATAAGAGGTGGTAAGAATTTTAATTGGATACGAAATAAACCAAGCACTAAAGTTAATGAGTTCGAAACACTTTTTTGGATAGATTTTGAGGTAGTATAGATAGAACGCCAAATGGGTCAGGTGGGCCAGAGGCCGGTGCTAGCTCGCTAGGCCAAAGAAAAAAAGGGGCCGAATTGGAACATGCTTAAAATTCTTCCAGCTATTTTTTTGAGCCAGTCCCATTGTATTTTAAAAAGAAATAAAATAGAACCCGACCTAGAGTATCATCGGGGTTCTTTGGTTTTGACACTTCTAAGTATAGATGTCAAACTTGTTAATAAATTATTTTTGAATTTCTTGCTAAGTATGGTCATAATGTGAAAATTTGTTTCCTTGATTAATCAAAACTCTTGATCTTGATCCTAAATCGATGCTTTAAAAACCAAATCGCTTAGCAAAGTGGTCTTGCTCCCGATTCATGGTTCAATTGGTGAGGAAATCAACTCAAAAAATACCTAGCATAGCCAAAGACTCAATTAAGTAACCGCATAAATGTAATAGAATACCAAATTTAAAGTATTAAGTATCCATAACTTTTTTAAAAAATGATTTTGACTTGTTCAAACTGAAAAAATAACTTTTACGGTGTAATTAGACCGGTCCAACTATTGGTTCACAATCGAATTGGTCGTTCGGTCCAACTCCATGACTGATTGAAATGTTCTTTCCTTTTTTTCTTCTTAAAGATGCTTATAAAATCCTATTATATAATTTTGGGGAAACAAATAGTCAAATATATTTTAAAACATCAATTATTTTATAAAAAATTAAACAATCTATAACTAATACCCTCCAACTCCAAAATAAAGTAGATATGTTTTGTCTTTTTTCTGGATCAAAGTGGAAAGGAATAAATTACGTACTGGTACACTCTTACCTAATCAGGACGCTTCATCCATCTTCCATTGATGTCATAATTATGGAAGGCTTAATTTAGTCAAATGATATGCTACAAGAGTTTATTGCGTTTACTATACTTACACATGTTGTCTTTCCACATTTATGCAAGTCTTAACTTGTCGACATGAGCAACATTAAAATAGGGATCGTGTATTTGATTTTTATTTTTTTGCTTTCTTTCATTATTCTTCATCATTGCCTTTGAAAACACTATTTCAACATGGCCCTCATAAAAGTCCACTTCATATTCTATAAAAATTGGATGCTATTAATTGATTGGATTCACACATGCGAATGCCCAATATCGTATTATAATATTTATTTACTGAGTGCATGCATGTATCTTGTTGTCAAGTTTAATGAGTAAAAATGTGGGAAGTTCTTTTCAAACCTCAGTTCCATTTTCATTTTTATTTTGATCTTTGCGTTTTTTTAGGAGGCGGATCACCCTGTGGTTAAAGTCTTGAATATGTCCAATTCTTCTTTTTTCAAAGCTGGAAATCTTCTATTAGGAACTTGTCTGCATTACACTCAAACCTTAGATGGGTTTGGGGTTGTCTCAGGGAGACTCCTCCGAGCTTAAGTCAATATGGTGAACGAGAGAAAATATAAGATAATAAACGAATGTTGAATATTAACTAACTGAGATTATGAGAATCATAGAGTTATGGAGATTATGACTTACAAATGAAGATGATGAACCTTATATACTAGGGGTGGTGGGCTTATGGGCGTAGGAGAAAATGACTCGTGAGTTCGGATCACGGACCCCGTGGTGGTTATTCCATATGTAGCCATTAATTAATAGGTAATTAATGGGATTAAATCAATATATAAATCGAATTATATATTAATAATAAAAGAACATTTCTGCCCCCACCACATTTAAAACTGAAAAATCAAAGAACTAATTTTATAATTTATGACTTGTAAGACCTGATTTAGTGCATTTTAAGACCATCTCCAGTAGTTTGCACTACTTTGGTGCAGAATCTGCACTTCATCTCCAGCAGTTTGCACTATTTTCTGCACTAAAAAAGAATATTCCATAAGATTTCTTCTTTTATTAATTTTTATTACTTTATAATTGATAAAAAAAATATTATATAAGTAATTTATTTATATAAAATTTATTAAATTTTGTCTTCAAAATAATCAAATTAAAAAAATGTAAAATATAAGGAAATTAATGGAAAAAATTAAAATTAAAATTCATAATAATATAGAAACATAAGAATACTATTTTTCACTAATTTTAAATTAATAAAAATACATTTTTAGATGAAATTAAAATTAAGAAAACAGAAAAAAAAAAGAAAAGTGGCGCTCAAACAGGTGCGGCGCAAATGTCAGAAAATGGCGATGCAATGTACATTCTCCAAAATAGCGCAAGGAAGTAGCGCATCTCTTGGTCCAAAAAGTAGCGCCTGTTCCAAAGTGGAGCATTCTTTGGGGATGGCCTAATATAAATATGATCTGTTTTTTCTTTTTTTGGGTGGAAAGTTTTAGGATCCTCAACCAGATTTTATTACTGTAAAAATGAGATTACAAAGAATTTTTGGATACAAATGTGAATAAAGGAATCAAAAAGCCAATTACACCTAATTACAATTCTTTCTTCGGAAAGTAGGAATTGCTAATGATCAATCCGAGCCGGATGGGATCTTCTATTCCAGGATGGCGTTTCATCTTCTATTCCACCGCACGGATGATTGACATGTGTTTAAAAATTACTATATTCAAACCCCATAGTTTAGCATTGATTTATGCTCCAAAATTAATATGACAACTTTTAAACACGTGTCAATCATCCGTGCGGTGGAATAGAAGATGAAACACCATCCTGGAATAAAAATCTCATCCGATCCGAGCCAAACCTCTAATCAGTCTAGGGATATTATTTACGAAAAATCTCATACAATTTTGAGATATAACACCAATTTTAGCTAGCTTATCCATAACTTGATTACCTTATCTAAAAAAGTGCGTCACCTTCATGTTGAAAGACCGTTCTTTGCACTGAATTTGATTAAGGAGGTCTTTGGTATGACCATTTACCCCCGTCTTTCGAGTGACGAGATGAAACAAGAGGATTGAGTCGATCTCCACTCTCCACCCACAAGTTATGGTAAGTTGAAGTATCCGTAGGTCCCAGGGTGTGAGTATAAGGTTTAGAAGGGGTTGAATAAACCTTACCAAATTTTTCGATTTAGTCCTTTTAAAGGTTCGAGTTGATACTTACACAAATTTGTGTCCTTGGTGGATAGCCAATTTAGTTAATCAAGAGAGTTAGTCACTCAACAGACTCGATCGAGTTTGTTGATAGAATAACTCAAATTGTTAAGACCGAATTAGCTCAACTGTGGTTTGTTTTCATTGAAGACTTAACACCCTTAATTATGGTTAAGCGAGAGATATAAGGCTTGATTTAGTACTTAGAAATTATCGGTTGGATAACAAATTTATCAAAAAAGTTAAGCAAATAAGATGCGAGAATTTAAAGTCTTTGAAATGTAAATGACACGATAAGTTTTTATAGAGGTTCGAAGATGGGGTAATTCTTCTACTCCTCTCTTCTCCAACTCCCGGAGGAATCCACTAGGTATTGATCGATATACAAAGTGGTAACAATCCGGATACAAGTCTTGATCACACAAACGACTTGATCCTTTGGGACTCGATCACGGAGACGCCTTGATCACTCGGTTGGCTTCTCGTGCGACTCGAACTTCTTCACAGGCAGGCCGCCTTTGCTACTACAACCCACTTGCTTAAGCTCTTTGGATTTGATCACGAAGCCCTCCAAAAGCTCAAGACTTGGTTCAACTTGAACCTTCCTACAATCCTTCATGGAATGTAGACCCTTGATTCTTCATAATTTCCTCTTCAACCGATTGAAGTTATCTTTCCTTCACGGGTGAGTGTTGGATTGATGTTCTTCGTAGTGTAGGCTTGATGATTGAGCGTTTAATAACTTGAGAATATTTCAGGTTACAAAATGTTTCTTTCTTGCTTGTATGGTCAAGGTAACCTCTGTAACATACGTAACCTTTTCTCGAGTTATTCCTCAACCTTTATAGTGATCTTTCAAAAATCTGCCCGTTGAAGAGATAGGCTTATTTTTGAAAGTCACTTGTGGTCGTTGGCTTGTCTTGTTGCGATCCTTGGAATTGCCATTTCCTCTTATGAATTGTTCTTGACTTTTCGAGTTCGACACGGTGTAGTGCTTCCCATTGGTTTATTCCTTTTGCACGCTTCCGGGAGTGAGCACTTCGAGAAAGGTATCATGGAGATATTACTTGTTTAAGTAATTCTCTTGATTTACTGTACAACGGATCTTTTTCGATTATCTCGACTTGACCGCATTTCCTTGCTTTCCCCGGAGGACTTAGAGTCGACTTCCAATCATGGATGACTCTTCCGTCACTCCAACTTGAGACTTGGCTTATCTTGAGTTGACTTGACCGATACTCCTCTCACCGCATCTTAGTCGCTCCTTGATCGAGTTCTCGTCTTCTCTTCTTTTTGCCATACTCAATTGTCTCGCAACGAGTCTTCCTTCTAGTCTCGGTTGTCTTCTTGCATGTTTGGGCATAGGCGACTTAACTCGGCTTGACCCCCTTTTATTTATTACAATGCGATTTACAACAAAATTGGGGTGTCAACTTCCTATTCTAAGTTTTACATGGCATTCATCAAAATCTAAACAATAAATTTCCCAACAAAGATCCAACAAAGATAGACCCTTATATAGGGAATATACCTCGAATATGTACTATCTCGCACACTCAAGTAAGAAGTCAACATAAGGCATGATGATATTACCATGACAATCTCTTCTCTTCTTCTCTCTACCTTAAAAGTGTGAATATTTCACAAAAATATGACCGGACTAAAACACCCCTATATTAGATTAATTTGAATGGTAAAATTGTAATATACAAATGGACACTCAAGAGTCACAAATTTGCATAATAAGGAAATGAAAACACCCCTATATTCAATTAGTTGAATGGTAAAATTGTAATAATATACAAAAGGCCACTCAAGAGTCAAAATTTGCACAAAGAAGGAAATTGAAAACTCCCCTATTTTCAATTCCAAGAGTCACAAAATCGCTTAGTAAGTAAACTCGGTAGATCAATTTCTTTTTTTTATTAAACTCAAAAGCCAAAAAATCTTCACGTTCCAAGGGTAAGGAAACACAGACACATTGGTTTATTTTTATAATTCTTGTAATCGGTTTGATGGGCCAGCATCGGAATTTCCGGGTAAATTTTTCTTCTTTCTTTCCGACGCTCTTTCGATTGTATGGTTAATTTTTTCTTTTGGATTCAGTCAATGTATTTGTAATTCTAAAGTGGGTTGTGTGAAAATATTTGAGTAATGTGATGTGCTGCTTCTTTATACATAATATGGTAGAGGATTCAGTCTGTTGCTATTAGTTTTTATTTTTATCTGATCATTAAAAATAAAGAAGAAAAAATTAAAGAGTGGTTCATTTCCAGGGTTTTATCCTCAGTTTCTTTATTGTTCTTCTAGGTTTTCTTTCTTTATTTTGAACATGCTATTATGCTGTTGTTTGACGTATATGAAGAAAGAGGTCAATGCAATGAGTGTACGATGGTGAAATCAAGCGAGAGAATCTATCTATAAAAGAACATTGGCTATAGTATGATCGAGCTTGAGTCGAATCCATAGGTTTGGAGAAAAAATACAATTCCCCTGTAACCAAAAGAGTTCATCATATTCAAAAATTAAAAAAAAGTTTGGGCATGAAATTTTCTCAATCGTTTCACAATACTTAGTTTTTTTCTAGGCGATGTCTTGACCCTTCTTCTCTAGCTAAAGTTATCTCACGTATTAGTGAAAAATCTACTTTCTTTGTGAAGCTAGGACTTGTGAAATGTAATATTAAAATTCAAATATTTTTCATGTGTGAATCAATTGTTAAATTACTTTTACCTATATTAGACGTATATGTCTTTTGTAACATAAATATTTCGAGTTATGACAAATTTTAGATTTTATTTTTATATGCCTTTATAAATTATTATTTTATTTTGAATTGTAATTTTATGAGTTGTTAAGATAGGCTATCCAATTTTGCATAAATATTCATTTATTTAGTTACATCATCTGAAGTGAAATGAGATTAATTTACATCAGTCTAGGAGGATTGATAACCATATGCGTTCTTAGTTTGGTCGAGTTTTATGGAATGGAATTCTTACTTAATATTGGATGCTAAGATGATATTCCTCAATCTACGATTCTTAATCGAGGCGTAATATTCAAGAACACTTGGTGTTTGGTGCTTAAAATTTTTAAACATGTTTCTGTGTTAACCAACGGATTTTGTGTTGTGAGGTGTTAGTTTAATATTGAAGTCGGTAATAGAAGTAATGTAGAATAGAAGTTGTAGGTGTGTTAATTAAGATATTGTAAATGAAATTCTCTTTCTTTTCTATTTTTTCACCACTTCCCCTTCTATCCATTCATTTCGTATGGTGTTATGTGTCATGTTGTATTTATTATTTTATTAGCTTGTGATCTTTCACGACTCGTGATATCATTTGCTGGAATAGCTCCAAGGCTGAATATGGAGACAAGGGGATCCTGGATCAACACGGTTTATGGTGAGATACAATCAACTTCTTTTGTTGCTTGCTTCATGATATTTGAGACAACTTTTACATTGAAGCAAGTCATATGAAAATGAATAAACCAAGTGACGGGGATCTTAATTACATTCTTATACTCTGCTATATTTTCCTTGCTTTGATCTTGTATTTTTTAAGTAATACCTTTATGCACCAGTTTAAACATTGTCTCATACACTGATATTTCATCGCAAGTTCACATTTTTTCTCTTTCAGAAAATGCTCTGCTCAGATTCCAACAAAAGAATTACTGCCAGAAGTATTCTGGAGCACAAATAGTTTAAGGATATTGGGTTTGTCCCCTGGTTGTTGGTCCTAATCTTGGTTCAAATGTATATCTTGGTTCAAATGTATATTGATATGTAGCGTAATTGGTTTTTATTCCGTCAAAGATAAAAATGTATGATATGATGGTGATGTTATCTCCTTTTTTTTTTAAAAATTCGTTTTGGTTTCATCCTATTTATATCATGAGGGTTCTTAGTTAAAGATTTGAGGATTCATAATAAGGATGTTCAAATATCTTAATTCTTTTACTTTTATTGTTTTCTCTCTGTAACTTTTCGTATAAGCATTAGGATTTCTTTCCTTATTTTGACTCTTCATTACTGTTTTGAGTAGAAAGTTGACCCTTTCACTTTTCTTGGATCAATTCTCATTAATTTCTTTACTTTTGCTTTTTTTGAATTCTTTTACATTATTTTTTATGGAGAACAATTTTTAGGCAGCGTCTAGGTGAATTAATATGGCTAAAAAAATTTGGACCTCTAAAATACTCATTTTCCGAATTCCCCCTTATTGTGTGATTGTGTCAAATTTTTGTTGTTCTATTTTTATAAGTTTTGCTGTCAGATCATGCTTATGTAAGACCATTTTTCTTTTATTCTCTCTTATATATCAATATGGTATTCCATTAGCTAATGCTATTTTTAATTTTATTATCATTGCAAAGCTTGAGATTTTTGTCTTGATACTACATATTCCACAGTCATCATGAGGGACAATTACATCATCGTAGTGTGGAATGATACCTTTGAAATTATATATATTTTAGTATAAATACATATACAAAAGTCTATGCATGTGGATCAATGCGATAAAGTACACTACTTGGATTAAAGTTTTCATTTCTACGTGTATATTTTTTGTTACAAGATCTAAGTGTAATGCAGGGGTTATTTCTGAGTGGTTTCAAGATGCTCACATGTTTTTTCAAATTTCATCTAAATGTAAGCTTTGATTTGTACTTTTTAAATGAATAGAATGATGCATAGCTTTCTTCAAGGTGTTGTTAATATAAATGTTTCTCAGTTTTTACCTTTAGTTTTTTGTGAGTGATGATATTAATTTGATTTTTCGTTGACTCTCAAGTTTCTTGTTGGGTCTTATGCGAATGATTAGGGTCATTGATATGAGTTTTTTTTTTTTTTTTTTTTTTTTTTGGGGGGGGGACAAGCTACTTGGAGTAAGGTTTCGTAGTAAGTTTGCCTCTTTGAACCAATTCCCATACCTTGTTCCTTTCAAACTGATTCACTCTTCTTGCATGGCTTGAATCCGGTGTGTGTCATCCAATGCTTGTGACACATCTTTTGGTTCTATTTGAGATATAAAACAAATGAACATGGCTTCTTGTTGAGGTCTGGATCTGGTTCTTACACGTTCTCTTACATCTCCAATGATTAGGTCTCGGTGGATGGTCTCTCGGCTATCTCACATCGTTGGAGTAAGTTAGGCGGATTGATCGTCTTGCTTGGTGTGTTATCTTGAGCAACTCTCTCATTATCACTTAGTCAGCAGATTGTCCAAATTGTCTTTGAGATTCAAATATCTCTTCTTCATCTCGATTAATTGCTCGACCTTCCACTTCAACATATGGACTCTTCGCATGGTTGGGTCGATTCAAATTGTCGCCTAACTCTTCAATGTCTTTTTCATTTACCTTGGGTTCATCAAACACCATATGGATGGACTCTTCTCAAACCATTGTCCTCTTGTTGAGTACTCTATAGGCTTTACTTTCACCGAGTATCCCAAGAAAATACCTTCATCGACTTTAGCATCAAAAGCCTTTAAATTGTATTTGCCATTATTGTGGATGAAGCATTTGCATCCAAATATTTTAAAATACGCAACATTTGGCTTTCTCCCCGTCCAAATCTCATAGGAAGTCTTTGTCACCGTCTGTTTATCATGCATCTATTTTGAGTATAGCATCTTGTGTTTATTGCTTTCACCAAAATCTTTTAGCGACCTGCTTCACTAACATGGTCCTTGCTTTGCTTCTTTGAGAGTTCTGTTCCTTCTTTCGCAACTCCATTCTCACATGGAGTCCTTGCTGCAGATAGTTCATGAGCAATACCATTTTCAATACTATCTTGAGTTATTATTCCATTGACAAACTCGCCTCCTCTGTCGATCTAATCTTGATAATGGTTTGACTCTTCTCATTTTGAATTCTCTTCATCACCGTGGTAGCTTCTCGCAAGGTTTCTTTCTTCTTACACATGAAAATTGTCCATGTATATCTTGAGTAATCATCTACTACCACCAAGGTGTATTTCTTTCCGCTTATGCTAGCCGGTTCAATCGACCAAATAGATCCATATGTAACAGTGCAATATTCTTGTTGAAGATGGATATGTCTTTTCTTTGAATGATGATTTGATCTGCTTTCCCATCCGGCATGCATCACATACACTCTCCTTCTTGTATCTTGAGTCGGAAGTCATTCTACAAGATTACTTCTTGCAAGTTTGTTAATAGTTTTGAAATTCGGGTGACTCATCTTCTTGTGCCACAACCAACTTGATTCTACTTGTGCTCTTTTGCTAGTAGACAAGTGTTTGGTGTTGCGGTTGACCAATCCACCACATACATGCTCTTTTGTCGCATCCTTGTAGACTACTTCATTAGATTCAATGTTCTTGATTTGGCACACTCCCATATTGAATCCAACATTATAGCCCTTGTCATCACGAGTTGACTTATGCTTAGTAAGTTGAAATTGAGGCCTTCAACATATGCAACATCCGTAATTTCTAATCCATTTTTCTTGATGAATCCAATGCCTCTTATTTCTCCTGAGCTTCATTCCTCCAAATATAACTTTTGCACCTCTAACTTCCTTGAATTTTGATAGATTTTTCTTGTTTCTGTCATGTGTGCGGAACAACCACTATCCATGTACCAGTTTCCTTGGCACTCTGCATTGTTCCTTGAACCCGCAATCAAGGAAATTAGGTTTTAGGTACCCATACTTGTCAGGGGTCCCGAGGGGTTAGTATTGTAAGATGATCCAACCAACCTATAGCCAAATGATTTGACTCAAGAGGTTGCCATCTATCCGTGCCATAATCATAATTTACTTTGGCAAATTGCTTGGGAGGTTTTGGGTTCATACAATGTTTCTTTTGTCTGTATGCATGTGTGTATGTTTTAGCAATTGTCTTCCTTGGGTAGTTGTGATACATATGTGTGTATTGTTTGGGTGCATATGTGTTACGAGGATAGCTCTTTTGCCTTTGGAATGGCCTTTGTTGAGTTAGGCCTTTGCCATCTGGCATGTATTCCATAGATCTTTGCTAATTTTCCACATTGTACCAATCGGCTTGGCTTTGGTAATTTCTACCATTCCCATCATATGTGTTCATTTTATAGAATTTACGGGGTTTTTGGTAACTCTGTTTCTTTTTTACATAGTACTTTTCTTTGAAATTTGCCGAGGAACTCGGATGGATTTCTTCTCACCGCCCACTCAAAGATACTCAATCAATGTTTTCCTTTTCCTTTATAACCAAGGCCGTTTGGTTGTGATTGTGTAAGTTATCTTGTAGAATCAATAAAATACATTCTACACAAGATTTATGGATTAGCATAAATAAAATCATATCAAATTTTATTGTGTAATATATTGCCAATTGGGTCACGTATGATCCTAACAGAGTGATAAACTGGACTAGCTAGTGATAAATATGAGGCTATAAATGTACTAAACTCTTTTATTAAGATATAGCAAATGGTCATTCATGTCTACATCTTTCTTGACACAAATATATCATTTTCTTACATCCAAAGTTTTCTCTCTAAAAACTCTCCCAAACCTAAAATCCATCTCGCGCCTCTCTCTCTCCCTCTCCATCTCCATCGAAAACCTTTCCCCCCCCACCAATATTCTTGCTGGCTATGGTTTGGATGACCAAATACTCGCTTGTCGCTTGTCCCGGTTCCACCATGAGATGTCCTTTTATTGTAGATCGATTAGTCTTTACTCTTTGATTTGTGTGTTCGATCCAAGATTAGGGAGAATCTCGTGGAAGCGGGCGGCAAATCGACAGTCCAACCATGACTCAAGGCGGATGCGGTGGTGAGCGGCGAAGGCGGCATATCGAGAGGGGAAGAGGTTTTTCTTCTCTTGTTCGAGTTGTCTTTTTCTAGATAGTTTGGTTTTTAGGGTTGTGCTGATTTTGTTTATGGTTTTGGTGTTTTTTGTGTGTTTTCGGTTGTCAGTGGTGGTTGTGGTTTTGAAGGTGGTTTTGGTGTTCTCTTAACTTTCCCTGTCAGGTGGTTTTTTTGTCCCAATAAGTGGCTTGTTTTGTCCAATTTGTGGAAGTTGCTCAGAAGACTCGGATGTGCTTTAAATCCTTTGGTACGTGTTTTGTCCAAAGACCTTTGTGCGAAGTTACAATCTATGGATTTATTAGATCCATTAGGTTTAAAGTTTGTTTTAGATCTATGATTTGTAAGCTTGCAATTATTTTACATTTGATCTTGTACTCAATTGTAAGTTTCTTCTGTTAAATGAATGATATTCATTCTGACACAAAAAAAAAGTCATTTTCTTTAGTAAATCTTATTGTATCTTCTATTGTTATATCATCTTCTGTGATGTACCAAACTGATATCCATCACACATTGACGTCGAACTTCACGACTCTATGTGTAAAACAATTAAACGGACCTTGTTGTATTGAGTAGTAGCAGTCAGTGTGAAATAAGAAAACATATTTAATAAGTTAAGAAAACAATAAATACATGTTGAATACGATTTGAATTGGCCGCATGTGTATTCTGTTAACTCTGAGCTTTAAATGTTTTGAATAAATAAATGCCAATACTTTCTCAATCATAAACGAGGTATATATATATAGTAACCAATATCTTATACATGCCAGGCTACTAAGTGTAGGTTTAATCGCACTAGGATGGGTTTTCCTACAATTCCCCTAGTCCTTAAAAGGGGGTGTCATGTACGTGATTTGAGAGGGATTTGATGGACATTAACTGTTGATGCATTTAATCTGACCCCCTGTTAAATGTCCCGTTGTCACAAGTCTTCTGAATCATTTCGCGTGGTACGACAATATGCTACGGCCAGAGATTCGGACCCATATTTCCTGGATGATCGGTTCTGGTCGGTGTTCCGAGGAATGGACTTTGCTTAACCATTTTTCAATTTGTACACATCAGACGTGGTACAATACATAACAAGTCCAAAACTCCCCATTATCCTTAACGATGGCCAACCTATTAGGACAAGATTCACATATTTCTTAATTATGAGTCCTGGCCCATCCACAGAGCTAGGTTAGGTTCGACCCAGTTCACAGACTGTTGACATGTGACATTTTTATATTATGCCTCTAATATCATCTACAAATTATAATGAGAGGAAATCATTTCCAGGCCTCAATATTTATAAATAGGCTCATTATGAGATAACTGGTATTTTTTATCATCCAGTCCTTTAATCTGATCTTAATGACCTTTAAATATCGATTTGATTTAAGCATCAAAAGGTCTTAACACGTTCAAATTCGTCTTGCAGGTCTTCCTGAACTCAAGTCGTACTCCATTTGATCCATATCTAATCGATATAAATTAATTAAAGAGGTTTAAATCGACATGATTTTAGAGATCCAACCCAATTAGGTATCTTGAGGTAACAATGATTCCCAAGATCTTATAATATAATATACACCAACCCAACATCTTGTATTGATTAGTAGGGAATGGTTATCCAGCAGAGATATATAATGTTCATAGGAAAGGACATATCATGACTTTAGTGGGATATGATGTAATAAATTCCAAAGCACAGTAGGCATCACAATTGAATTGACCACCTATTTTTCTATCATCTCTCGTGACAAGCATGCAGTCTTGTTCATGCCTTGCTTTCTGTGGAAAAAATTGTCCTTTCCATTATGATGACTTAAAACTATTCATATGAAAGTAACATAAATATGAGGGATAACTACAAAAACCAACCCTCATATTTGGGTAACTACAATAAGAGGAAATTATACTAAATTCCAGTACTTTCGTGTTTTTACATTTTACTATATTAACTATTTTTTATTACACTTTACCCTATGAACTATATAAATTTTTACACTTTGTCCGACAATTTTGCCTCTAAAATTTTGTTTTTTTAGAATAATGAATATAGTGCATTATGGTCACTGACCTATCATTTATCGTATATAAAATTAATATTTTTATAAATTCATACCTTATTTTAACGAAATGTAGCTAGGTATTCTTAGTTGATTTTTGGGTTGCTCTTCACATGTAAAGTTTTACGACCGCTCCTTATACTCAACTTTAACAGTGCATCGAAATAGTTCGTGACGACAAAAAGAAAACAAAAAATTGCAAAGAAAATAAAATTTCCACTAACTTTAGATATTAGCGAGACCAATCTTAAGTATTCTTCATTAACCAATTAAATATATATATATATATATATAATTTTAGTCGATTAGCAATGAAAGTATTAATTACTAAACAGAATATCCAATTACATTCCAAATCAAACAATGTATCAATTTAAGAGATTATCAATTTTTTATGTGGAAGCATGATGGGTTGAATATGATCGTAATGAACTATTATTATTTCAAGAAAAATAAATTTTAGGGAGTAAAACTATCCATATAGGGTAAAGTGCAAAAAAATACGTGGTTTATATGATAAAGTGTAAAAAAAATATAGCTTATATGGTAAAAATCAACCACAAATAGTACAGAAGTTTAGTGTAATTACCTCTTACAATAAAATCCTCGAAGTTTTAATAGTACAAAAACTTTATTGAAATTTGCTAATTTTATCTCATATTTTTATTATTAGTTGAACCGACATGATTTACCTATTTCATCAAAATTTTATAATTATATCTTTGATCAGCTTTCTAAATATTACAAGTACTCCCATTTTCTTCTTATATTTTACAATTATTATCCTCAATTTTTCTAATTAAATATTACAAATAATCGAGAAAAAAGTTCGCGCTATTTGTAACATCTAAAAAGTTGAGGTATATATGTAATTGCAAGATATTTGATAACGTCGACAAATTCAAATAGGTTGGGTAAATAAAAAGCAAGACAAAATCAAACTCATAGGGGTTTCTATAATTTTTAGACTTTTATAGGTTGTTTTTAATTATTATTAGGGGTGTCAATTTGGGTTGGGTCCGGTTCGTGGGTCCGGGTTCGCGAGTTCGCGTGTCGAAAAATGAAACAACCACCTGGCACCTTTTAATTATTCATCGAGGTTGGGTAAATAAAAAGCAAGACAAAATCAAACTCATAGGGGTTTCTATAATTTTTAGACTTTTATATGTTGTTTTTAATTATTATTAGGGGTGTCAATTTGGGTTGGGTCCTGTCGTGTAGTCCGGTTCGCGAGGTTCGCGTGTCGGCTTGGCCGGACCCGACCGCTTAATTATTCGTGTCGGGAATCTTGAACCCGGACCACCGCTTATTTCACGCGGTAACTTTACCACCCACTTAACCCATCTAATAAAATTATTTTAATATATATTTAATATTTTTAATCTGAATAATTTTTTTTTTTCGTAATCATACACTATTCGATCAATATAAAATATTACAATTCACAACATACAAAAAGAAATGACATAATTGCATAAATAACATAACATAGTAATTATATTTTGAGGACAATATTCAAAAAGATATGCATAATAATAACAAATACATAATTAATGAGGTTTTATCATTTGAGTTTTAAAGATATTTCTTGTTTGTTATTTTTATCTTACAATTAATTATTTACTTAATTTTTTTAAATTCACAAACGGATTAGACGGGTTAAATGAGTCATAAGTAGGTTGGCCGGACCACCATTTAATTGAGGTTAGTAGTCCGACCCAATTCCGACCCGACCCGGACCCACGAAGTCTGACCCATACCCATTAATTTCGTGTTAGGTTCGGGTTTTGGTTTGTCGGTCCCTGAATTGACACCCCTAATTATTATCCCAAATCTTAGGGGTAATTCTTGTAATTATTCCTAAAAATGATGAAAAGTCAGGCAAGTGGGAATTTTTCCTATACCACCATTTGTATATATTTGTATGTTGTGGGAACTCACCAGAAAAAATTAAAGTAAATGAGAAGTTGACTTTTAATTTTTTGGGTTTTTGGCTGTACTTGCTCATAATTCCTTTCATACTTGTTTGTTTGATGCCTTTTTAAACACCAACATGGGCAACAATTTTTAGGCAATTCTAATCTTTCACCAACATAGCTAGCTCACCCTCTTCTTTAATTTCATTATTCGAAAAGAAATATCATAATTAATTAATTAAGACCCCTTTTCCGGCGGCGGTGGTTCATGGCGTTTGGACAGCGGCGGCTAGTGGTGTTGCTCCTCCTCTTCCTGGTGGTGTCCTCCACGGCGGTTCCAATTTCGAGTAAGGCTTATAAGTACAATATGAGTATGATTAATTATGATTTCATTTGTTAAGATTTTAATGTGTAGTTGAATATTTATTTTTCATGCATGGTAAATTTGTCCCATTTAGATATGATGAAAAATCTAATTACAGCCATCAAAGCAATCCCTTAATCAGCTGTATCTGGCTTGTAGTTTGTGGTGGTTATTACTTGCTCGTGCCCGGATTGTGTGCGTGTGTTTTTGCAGTTTAGTCTCCATTTGAGAGTGTTTTAGTCCTAGGGAGGTTTTGATTTTTTTTTCCTTGTCATTGTTTGTGAAAGGTGACCTTTTTGTCCGTGGGCAACATTTGTATGTGTTTGAAGTTGCATTTGCAATAAAGTCTTTCGTTTTGGTAAAAATAAAATAAAATGAGAACACATATAAATCAAGAATAATAATTTTTAATTTTCTCTCTTTTATGGCTAACAGGGAGCCTTAAGGCAGTCAAGAACGAAGTATCAGTTGGTAATTTCAATTCTCAGGTACTCTCTCTCTCTATCTCTCTATGTATATGTAAATATATTATATGACCTCAAATAGAATTACAACAAGTAACATTTGGGAACATCCTTTTATTTTAATTCTTATAAATTAATTTTATATATGTGTGTATGCGGTAATGTTTTCTTATTAATATTATTTTTTAATTGATTGCCTAATGGAACTATTAATTATTTCTATTATAACTTGGTCCAATTGCTTGTCATCGAGGGGATGAAATTTAGTTCGTAAGATAATATATTAATTACTGAAATGCTAAGCACGTTCCAAAAGATTTTAGGAATTAGCTCCATGTTTGTGGGTTGGTACTTGAGATTCAAATGTTGATTTATTTTGACTATTTTCTTAATTCATTGAATAATGTACTTTTACAAAAGTTTTCGATCCATAAGATGTGACATTTATGGCTCTCACATTGTTTCCCAATTTGATTTTTATATCACATGATTTGCTTACATAAAGTATTTTAACCATAAAGTTGTTTCTATTTTTGCCTTTTGATTTTAGTGAGATAATTTTTTAAAAAATAATTCCTTTTTTTTTCTTTTTGAATGATATAATCTTGAATAGGTCTCTTGTAAGGCAGAAGACGGTCGCATCGACGGATTAACGACTTTTAACAAAATAATACTTTTAGTGTAAAAACAATACTTTTAGTCTAAAAAGTGATACTTTGTCCTGAATACACTTAATTTAAGTGTATTCAGACAAAATATCACTTTATACTAAAAGTGTCACGTTTACAACTAAAAGATCACCCGTCGCACCGCATTTAATCTGCCTTACCCAAGTTTTTGCCATCTTGTATTTAGGTTTTATTTATATTTATAATATTTTTATTTATTTGCCTTTCCCCACTAAAATAAAAATCCCAACACAACTTAATTATGTAATTGGAGATTTTTTTGAGACTCAAAACTCAAATTCATTATATGAAAAAGTGATTTTCCAAAGATAACCTATGGTTGACTTGGAATTAGTCCACTCATTTGGTGGGTATATAAATAGTCATCTCCCTTGCTGGTACTTATCCAAAATTTCATGGTAGCACTCATCCTATTATTATTATTATTATTATTATTATTATTATTATTATTATTATTATTATTATTATTATTATTATTATTATTATTATTATTATGTGTTGTTTAACTTAAGAGGTGGTCTTATGAGAGACCGTCTCACGGATCTAAATTCATAAGACGGATCCTAAAGATATACAAAAATATGAATTCTTTTCATAGGTATGGATTTGTGTCGAAATTTATTTAAATATAGGATCGAGTCTTATGGTTATATTCATAAGACCGTCTCACACAAGTATTTGTGCATAATTGAAGGATGTTAAAGAGAGAAACAAGGATGATGAGCTGGAATTGGTGGAAGGAAGAATGAATCTGGGACTAGCAGATTATCCAGGGACTGGAGCTAACCGTAATCATGATCCAAGAACCCCTGGAAGGAATTGATATGATCAATGTATTAATTTCAGACAAAATAAAAAACATGAAATCATCATGCCATGTTTGGTTGTGTACTTCTTCTGCCCTAATCATGTCATGTTTCTTAAGTTCCAACTTTGTCAGTCCAAAAACATTATTGCAATTTGTGAAGTTTTTTATTTTTCACTTTATGTTGTGTGTGCACCCATTTGCGTTGGAGTTAATTTCTTGGAATGTATTATATTTTTATTCATTGTTTCCTGTTAATTGTAAAAGTTTTAGGATGGGATTCATTTGACATTAATTTCTTCCTTACAAAAAAAGTGGTTCATTTGTAATTATTAGAGGTCTCAAAATCAGGCTGACCTGGGCTATATTTTTATAGGCCAAAAGAGATTGAACTTATTTGGGCCCAATCCATTAGATCCGAATAATGGGTCGGTCCGATATAATATACCATGTATGTTTCATGTTTTTTTTTCAAAGTATGAACCGTGTTTGGACTCAAAATATAGTGGCTTCATGGAATTTTAGACCAACTCGATTTTTTCCCTTTCCACCGGCAAGTCGAGATTGGGCCTGGTCCATTTGACAACTCTAATATTAATAACTGGCTTATGAGATAGCATTTATCGGAATCGTGGATTATTAAGTTTAACCTTTTTTAGTACATGTTATATATCTATATGAGGAGAGGAAAAATGAGAATCAAACACTAGATCTATGGCTTGGGCTTGAGGGTTTTAACCTCTTGACTACTATCCGATTCTCTAAGTTACATTTGACAAAGTAGTTTGTTTTAAATTTTATTACATGCTTACCCATTATATTCTTAGACAAAATATTCATATGATCATGTATCGGATTCATGTCAGATATACTTCAATTGTTTTTAACAAATTGTATACAAACTAATGCAGATTAGAATTAATAACGAAGCAGATCCGGACCTCAATCCCATAGAAATGATCTTCTCCAGGTGTGATTTGTGGATTCAGTTACATAACCTCCCACTCGGTCTCATGAACAAGGATTTTGCTCGTTTAGCCGGGAATAATATCGGTAAATTTCTGGAACTGGAATATGACATCGGGTTCAGTTATCGGCAGATATTTGAGGGTCAAAATTAATGTTGATATCTCTAAACCGCTGCTCGAGTTATCCACGAGACGTCCATGGAAAAAACAAGCTTGTCTTACTGAAATATGAACGCCTACCAGATTTTTGTTATCATTGTGGAATCATTGGACATGTTCTGAAGGACTGCGATATTCGACACACAAACCCGGAATGTATAACTGAATCCTTGGAGTACGGTTCCTGGCTTCGGGCCTCTATGGGTAACTCCTTTTACTACTCGTCGAAACTCTCCCACCACCCATAATCATTACCCCCAAAACACCAACCAACTACATCCATTCCCTCTACAGAGTATCTCCCAACCTCTGTTATTCATCCCCCTACTCCAGACATCATACCTCCACCACCCCACATTAACCCCCTCACACTATATCAAAATCCATTGGTATTCCCCATCCATCTCAAACCTCACCCTTCAAATCCACTTATTCCTCATCATCTGCTCTTCCTGCTATACCTCTGACAACAGCTCCAGCCCCAACTCCACCCCATGTCCCCCCCAACCATGCCTTCAACCTCCATCCCCCACCCAAAAACTCTGAAACCCCACATTCCCCAGAAGCTATCATCCCTCTTACACTCTCTTTGCCCCACAATGTCATCTCTCCCTCAAACACCCAACAGCAAATCGCACATGCTCCACCACCTAGCCCTTTTCTCACAAATGTCCCCATGAACCTTGACACGCCCGCTCGAAGAATTGCTCGAAAAATCACCATCCTCCGTAAAAAGCTTCTACTCCCCCCACAAGCAAATTCGACGTTTGGGTGGCGCACGGGCAACCCGTGCGTGGACACACGACCGTGCGCCCTACGAGACTGGATGTTTTCTATGGGATGGCGCACGGGTAGACCGTGCGTGGGCGCACGACCCGCGTGCGTGCTACAGAGACCGGGTGTTTTCTACGAAATGGCGCACGGGTAGCCCCACATGGCGCACGACCGTGCGTGCGTGCTGCGTAAAAACTCCAAAAATGACAAAGAATTGACCTAGACTTCCAAAAGGGTATAAATACCACTTCTTCTTGGGGCGCACACCGGGAGGAAGGCTTTAATACACCCAAGAACACAAGAAACACATCAATTTCATCAAGGAAGAATCAAGGAAGAATCGGGTTGAATCGGAGCTTGAGGATTGAAGATTAATCGAGAGATTATCCATTTCCCTAAGTTTTCTCATTCTTTGTGCTTTAATCTTTCATTTTAGCTTCTTATGAATATGAACAATTTGTCTATGAGTTGTTTATTTGTAATGGGTAGCTAAACATCTTGTGATTTCCGGGTTTTGAAGTAGATTAATTGAACTCTTATTGAATGTTTTAATCTTAGTTGAAGTTATTGTCTTGAAGCTATTTGAGTACTTTGAGCTTATTCTTGTTTTATCACTTGATCAATGATTTAACTTGTTTGATATATTGATTCATAATTCGAGAGATGAGTTTCAATATTAGATCTTGAGTACTTGACATGAATATTTGCATGAATCGAGAGGTTTGTAGATGTTTGTGAGGATATTTGATCTTTGGTGCTTTTGGGAGTTGTATATCTATTGTTGAGTAGAGATGCTAACAAAGATATTTCAATCTACGTTTTATATGCATCTCGAGAGGGAGGATAAAATATCGTGGTGATCGTCTTATTGGTATATTGATAATAATTTTGGCTTTGATTAAATCGGACAACAAGAGGAATATTAATCGAAACCATAACCCGAATCCATTTTATTCTCTTGATAATTCCATTATTCTTAGTATCTTGTATTCTTGTGGTTATTCTTGTCTTTACCTCCACAACAATCATCAAATTAAGACCGTCTAAATAAAAATAAAACTATTTTGGTTCAATACTTAGCGCACTAATTTATTAGTCTCTGTGGATACGACCTTGCTTACCCTATTCTATAAACTACACCGTACACTTGCGGTGAAGCTAAAAATAAAGGCGAACAGCGCGGCCCGCGATTCGAACTCGTGAGCGCTTTGGATTGCATAGTTAAAGGATAGCTTAAAGGATATGATTTGACTACCTATACCAACAAATGCATCTTCTTTTCTCGGTGCTCATTACATAAAACTCGGCGGTTAAGCGTGCTTGGGTGGAGTAGACATGTGATGGGTGACCCCCTGGAAGTTTTCTAGGGTGCGCGTGAGTGAGGACAAAGCGCGCTAGAAAAGACTCATGTTGGTTTGTGGGGACGATCGTCAATCAGAGTAGCGCTAGAGGTCCAACAACTCGTATCGAGCAGTCACGAGTTCGAATTCCCTTGGAAGCACGCTGCAGCCGGAGGTTGCCGGAGCGGTGGAACTGAGATCTTTGGCGCAATGGGAGGTAAACGGACCGGCGAAGGGTAGGTTGCCAGTGGCCGTAATCGAGGTAAAACGGATTTGGAGCCGAAGGTGTAGGTTGTTGGGTGGACCAGAATCGGGGTAAGTTGCCGGTGGCTTAATCGAGGTAAACAGATCGAATCAAGGTGTAGGTTGTGGGCGGCCGGAATCGAGAGGCTTATGGGCGCGGCGCTTGAATCAAGAAGTTGGCGTTAGAATCGAGGAAGTTTGGTGAGCGGCGGAGGTTGCCAAGACCGGAGCCGAGATATCGGGCAGTCTTTGGGAGGGGGATTGTTGGGATTTGGTCCAAGATCCCGCCTGCAATGGGCTTTAAAAGAGGCGCGGCGCGCGGCCCGCGATTCGAACTCGTGAGCGCTGGATTGCATAGTTAAAGGATAGCTTAAAGGATATGATTTGACTACCTATACCAACAGATGCATCTTCTTTTTCTCGGTGCTCATTACATAGAAACTCGGGTTAAGCGTGCTTGGCCTGGAGTAGACATGTGATGGGTGACCCCCTGGAAGTTTCTAGGGTGCGCGTGAGTGGGGACTAAGCGCGCTAGAAAAGACTCATGTTGGTTTGTGGGGACATCGTCCAATCCGAGTAGCGCTAGAGGTCCAACACATGTGGATTCGGCCTAAAGACTACGAAAAATCATTAATGATCATTGGTCCGATCACGTGGGAGATCTTCTTGAAAAAATCAAGAATCGTAAATTGGTCTCTTGCATTGGAGTAAGTCGGAATTTGGTCATCTCTCGAACAAGATCAATTTGCTTAAAAAGAAATCTCTAAACTTCGAATCGGCCCCATCTCTCCAAGTGTAAATGATAGGTTGGGTATGTTGAACGCTGAACTCGAGGTTCTTTTATCCTCAACGATCTAAAATGGAAACAACGAGCAAAGTAACATTGGTTGAGAGAAGGTGATCGAAATTCTAAATTTTTCCATGCAATGGCGTCGGCCAGAAAGAGAGGAATCGACAATTCTTTGAAAAACGAGGACGCCATCTTACAATCGACCCTAAGGCTATTGAAAGGATTATTGGTAAATATTTTTCGAGAGATCTTCTCATCCTCTTTCCGTCATCTATTGAGGTTGCTCGTCCATTAGTCATGTTAAACGTAAAATCACTCCAAATGGAAGATGCTTTGACGCAACAGATACGAAAATTGAGGTAACCCGTGCTCTTAAACACATGCACCCTTTTAAATCACCGGTCCGGATGGTATGAGCCCGTTTTTTACCAAAAATTTTGGCACATCGTTAAAAAAGAAGTTACTTACGATTTTGTCCTAAATTTTCTCGAACAAAAATTCTTTCCATGCTTCTTTTAATTTTACTCATATTGTACTCATCCCAAAGACTAAAACCCGATTCCATAACTCAATTTCGGCTATTATTAGTCTTTGTAATGTCACGTATAAAATTGCTTCTAAAATGCTTTGGCCCTCCGTCTCCGCTCCATCCTTCCTCTATTATCTCGAGTCTCAATCCGCTTTTGTCCTGGGTCGTTTAATCACCGATAATATCCTTGTTGCTTATGAAACCCACCATTCTATGAAAATTCGCACTTCTCGTAAAATTGGTCATATGTCCATAAAACTTGACATGAGCAAAGCTTTTGATAGATTGGAATGGTCCTTCATTTCTCAAGTTTTATTTGCCTTTGGGCTTTCCTAAGAGTTTCAATGAACTCGATTTGGACTTGTATTTCCACACCTTCTTTTTCGTTTTTGCTTAATGGCCACCAAGTAGGCTCCATCAAGCCGAACCGTGGCATCGACACAGCGATCCCCTCTCCCCGTATCTTTTTATCATTTGCTCCGAGTGTTTTCTCTTATTTTACAGGACCTCCAAGCGGCGAGGGAAAATTCACGGGATTTCAATAAATAAACAAAGCTTGCTCCCTCTATTTCTCATCTGTTTTTTGCGATGATACTCTTCTCTTTGGCCACGACAATGGAAGAAGCGCAAAATCTTCGTTATGCCATCAACTTATACGAAATGGTGTCGGGCCAACGCATCAATTTTGAGAAATCTGGCATTTATTTTAGCCCCAACACCAAGCTTGCTACTCGATCGGCCATCTCCGAGCTTCTTAGTATTCCGATAGTCCAAAACCACGGAAAATATCTCGGCCTTCCCTCAGTCATCGGAGCAAGCAAAAAACAGATTTTTGACTCAATTCTCGATAGATGTTGGAAAAAGTTGAATGGTTGGAAGGAAAAATCCCTATCCCAAGCCGGGAAAATTGTGCTCATTCAATCGGTTATCCAAGCTATTCCGACTTATGCGATGAATTGCTTCAAAATTCCGGACGGCGTTATTGATAAAATTCAGACCATGGCTGCGAATTTTTTGTGGGCCTCTTCACCAAGCAAACGCGCTATTCATTGGAAATCTTGGCCAAAGCTCTGTCATAACAAAAATCAAGGTGGACTGGGTTTCAGAAATATCAAGGCTTTTAATCTTGCTTTATTATCAAAGCAAGTCTGGAAGATACTCACATGTCCGTCCTCCCTTCTTGCACGTATTTTAAAAGCAAAATATTTTCCCTCGACAAACATCCTTTTGGCTTCTCTTGGTAACAGGCCATCGTGGTCTTGGCGGAGTATTCACGAGAGCACAATTTTTCTCAAATTGGGCTGCCAGAAAATTATTAAATCGGGGGTTTCTACCGACATTTGGAACGACCCATGGCTTCCACTCCATCCAGATTTTCGAGTACACAACAACATTCCTTGTCCTAGTTCCCCTGTTCGCTTCGTCGCTGATCTTATTGACCATGACATAGGTCTTTGGAAAGAGAACACAATCAGAACTCTTTTTTCTCATGAGGAATGCAACGCTATCCTATCCATTCCTATCAATTCCTCGGATCACATGACATTTGGGGATGGCACCCTTCAAAATCGGAAAATTCACGGTTAAAAAACGCGACTTACTACGCATTTCGAACAAACATTTGTTTCCAAAATCTCACTTTTTCCAAGCTTCTCCCTCGACTAGCTCGGACCTTATTTGGAGGAAACTATGGAAATTACTCATCCCCCACGATCGAAACTCTTCCTATGGAAATGCGAATCGGATCGATCCCTACCAAGGATTTTCTTAACCATCACCACTTACAAGATCATACTCCATGTCTCTTCCGCGAGTCTCATACACCTACAACATCACATATTTTTATTACTGCACTTTCGAGACAATTTGGAAATCTCTTGGCATTTGGGACACCATCAACCGTTTCGCTCAATCATCCTTTTCACTATGGTCGAAAGATATTATTCTCGAACTTCCCGAAAATATTGTTCATATATTCGCGGTGACTTGTGATCTCATTTGGTTCTAAAGAAACAGAAAAAATTTGAAGACGTCTCCCAAACCCCCTTCACCGTCACTCAATGGGCGAACAACACTCTCTTGGACTTCAACTCCGCTCGCATTTGGCACGAGAGACGTGCCTTGAGCTTATAGCTGATTGCTTGAAGGAAAGAAATCCTTCGGGTCCTTATATCCATTTTGATGCAAAGAATCTCTCCAACAAAAATGGTATTGGAGTTGTTATTTGGGATATTTCGGGTAATTTTTTGCATGCTATCTCCAAAAAATTCCACACATAATCGATGCGAGAAGTTCTTTGAAGCTCTCGCCTGGAAATCCTTCTCCTTGCCCGTCAACTTAATCTTAGCCTCGTGGAAATTTTTGGAGACGCTGCAGAATTATCCTCGCCGCAAACAAGGAAGCCCTTTTTCCCATCTCTTGCGCCAATATTGCGGATGATATTTTCACCCTTCACGTCGGTCCGCTTACCACTCGTATCTCCTGGTTTGGACGCGTCATAAGAACTTTGTTGCTCATTTTCTCGCTTTTTCGCAAAAAATGTCTCAGAGATTGTTTTGTTTGGGACCATATCCCGACAACTCTTTGTCAATCGCCGGAAGATTTCCAAGACCTTTAATCTTAATCTTATTTCCCTTTCAAAAAAAAAAAAAAAAAAAGAATTATTAAACTTTTTTTTTTTTCACAATCCTGTAATGATTGAACATGATTGTCTCCAAAATTAATACCTATAACTATTTGAATTTTAAAAGCTTTCTAGACCTTTTTTTTAAGGAAGTAATAGTATCTTCGATGAGAACTCACTATTTAATTAAGAGTTCAAGTTGACCTTAAGAAATAGATTACAAATTACACTAAATTAAGATTCTAACCAAAAGTCACTTTTTGCCAAGTGAAAATCAATGTCATTAAGACAGTAAAACTACAACATCCTTGTTGAGAAATTCTAATAATGCTCTCTTATTCACTAGTGTATGATCATGTGAACTGTATTTCCCTCTCTTTAGTTTGGTACATAGAGTTGCGGATGTGATCTTCTAATTTAATATTGTGTTTCTCATATTCCACCTCATGGATGATTGTGACACGTGTATATAATTTCTATTTGAAATTTTCTAATATGGAAAGTTCTATACACGTGTCCAAGGGCGAGGAATAAAAAGGAGTGGGCTGATACACGAAAATAGGGTGGGCCGATCTGCGAAAATCATATAAATTATAATTATTTTTTTAAAAAAAAATTCTAGGGTAAAAATTAATTTTTAAAAATGGAGGGCCGGGGCCCGGAGTGGCCCACTCCTCCACCCTTGCACGTGTCAATCTTCCAGCTGTAAAATAAGAGATGAAACATAATCTTGAAATACTTGAAATGGAAGATTTCATCCGAAAAAATTGACATACAAAAGAAAATATTAACTCCACTTTAATATTCTACAGCACACATGATTTTATTCCTGATGTGACATTTTTCTATAAAATATATATGGAATGGTAATTAATATATTACCATAAACAAATACAATAAAATTTGTTTTGCAATCCAAAATCCACCTATATTTAATACGCTATTTCAATTGAATTGCATAATATTAACGTACAAACACATCCACACACACACACACACCTATATATATAAATATATAATAGATACAAAATCCAATTTCTTTTTATCTTTTTTTTTTGGGTACTTTTTCTTGTGGTTCATGGCTTCGGAACAGCGACGGGTCATGGTGTTGCTCCTCCTCTTCCTGGTGGCGTCCGCCGCCGCGGTTCCAATATCGAGTAAGGCTTGTAAATTACAATTTGCCAAAAATATAGGGTTATATATTATTTTTTTTTTATCCCACATGAATGTAGCTATTTCAATTAATTAGTTTAGATATATCTATATTTTTCTTAATAAATTCGGAGTATTGAGAGGAGAGGATCAAAAACTTGAAAGATTCAGGTTTCGAATATCAGCTTTGATTAAAATATCCATCCTCGTAAGCTTCACAAAATTGCTTGATAAAATTTAAAGAGGACTGCAGATTGGATCTAGTTTGCAAAAACGCGAAGCCATCCATCAAGATTTTTATGCATGCCAACCCAAATCGATCGAGACCCGATGGGTTAAATCCATTGGATTTAGACCTATGCTATAATTTTAAAGTTATGTACTTTAATAGAATATAATTATAATTAATTTTAAATATGATAAAATAATGTTATTAACAAAGAACTAATTATTTTTATATGTACTTGTTTTAATATATAGAGAATTATTAATTTCATATATTTAGTTACTTAAAAGTTTACTAATCTTTTTAATTTATAAAAATATTATATGTATATTACAAAAGTGAGTATGCCCCATACAGATTATTATATATATGCATACAAGAACAACACCCATATATTACATGGGATTTTCAAAAGACAAAAATCTTGGTGTCACAAATTTATTTGTGATAGTTATATAAGATCCAAAATACTAATTATAAATATTAAAAAAATCTATATTTAGAAGAGTATATTGCAGTGACAGATATTTAATTTGTTTGTGTTTTCCATTTGGCTGATATTTTTTTTTGTGTGTTTAATGAATCACTTAGTTAATTATGCTAATTTTATTAATCAAAAGTACGAACTATTTTTTGGAGTATTTTAATTATTTAAACTATATAATATTTATTGTTTAGACTTTAGATTAGTTTTTATCATTTATATTATCTTTTATCTTTTAGATTATATATGGAAATGGAAAAAATAATTAACCATGGATAAATATGAAACCGTGTAAGTGAGATAATGAGGAGTTGTCACATTCCTCAGAATAGTAAGGTATTGATATGTGTCCTTACAGTTTTATCTTTTAGTATATAAGTTTCATATAAAAATTTACATCACATAAGTTGTATACAACTAATAAAAATATATAATATTCTTAATAAATTGAGTTCGAGTCCGGCTTGTATTGAACTTTTAGATGATGCGCAAAAAAGTTTATAGCATCCGAAGGAGTACTCTAGTAATCATAGATTTATTATAGGTGCATAAATATTCACACATAATCACACAATCCCGAATGTATTGTATGCGGATTTATGGTAGATCTTGAATTTAATGCATTTCTCTAAAATTAGCATCTACAATACCCCGTGCTAAAATCATAGCCGACTCTTTAATGAACAAAATATTGAACAAAAATATTATTTTAGGTTATTCATTAAAAGAATAATTTGGTCATTTAAAATAATTTTATCCTACCATAATTATCACATACGAGATTGACTCAAATAAGACTAGGCAAAATTCATCCATATTCCGTTTCTTGGTAATACCAAATATAAAAATATTATACTTATATCATTGTTTCATTTCTATATTTATATTATTTTTGTCCAATTTCATTCCTTTATACCTATTGCCATTGAGAATTTCTTATAAGATTTTAATGTAATTGTGGTAATTGACTACTTATATTGTCCACACAATGGTATATCCATCCCCTTGAGATATTGCACAATTTAATCACAGATCATATAGAAATTCCATAAATTCATGTTAATGATATATAAATCAAGTTATTTTTTGATCATTTGAATATGAACTCTGTTTTGGCTAACAGGGAGCTTTAAGGCAGTCCAGGATCAAGCATCAGTTGGTAATTTCCTCTCTGATCAGGTACTCTCTCTCTCTCTCTCTCTCTCTCTCTCTCTCTCTCTCTCTCTCTCTCTCTCTCTCTCTCTCTCTCTCTCTCTCTCTCTCTCTCTCTCTCTCTCTCTCTCTCTCTCTCTCTCTCTGTGTGTGTGTGTGTGTGTGTGTGTGTTTATATCACAAGATTTCCTTACATAATGTAATGAGGAAAAATTAAGAAAAATGCTTTTCTTAATTCTAATTTGTGTTTTATATTTTGAAACACTTTTTTGTGTCCTTTTCTGAAATGAAGAAGTACAAGATAAACATACCACCAGGGAATATTTACAAGGATATTACCTTTTGACACTAAAAACTCAAATTCATTGTGAAATAAATGTCCATTCCTTAATTATTTTCTATTATTATTAATTAATATGAGATTTCCTATTTTATATGTTTAATTTGGAGATTCAATTTGTCATGTAAATGCCACGTGTATGACATGTTATCACTATTAAACATGTGACATTCACTAGGTCTATTGACCGAGGTCTTGTTCATCTAAAGTTTCTTTTGTGGGACAAATCCATTCCTCTTTTTTGTTTACTTTTACCTAATTTCATCAAGAAATTAAAAAAAAATTAACTTTATATAAATTTTTCTGAGTTTTCCGCGCTCACCCCATTTTCGTGTGCCGGCTACGCCACTCTATACAAATAAAATAAATGAATTTTTTATTAGTGATATGGTTAATTTTTTTGTGTTCTTTAAACCTTGAAGGAAGTAAAACAGACAGACAAGGATGGAGGCCTTCTAAAATTGGAAGGATTGGTGGAAGGAAGAATGAATTTAGAAGTAGAAGATTATCCAGGAACAGGAGCAAATCATGATCATGATCCACCACCCCCTGGAAAGGTTTGACAATAATGTTTCTTTTAATTATCAATCTATTTCAGATATATAGAAAACATGGAAAAAAAATATCCCTGTCAAAATGGACTAGGCCCGTCTAGTTAGTCTAACCCGCAATGCAAAAATTGTGGGTTGAGTTAAAATTTTACAACCCATTTGGAATTGGGTCAAAAAAAGTTGGTCTGTTTGGGTTATGAATTGAAGTGATGAATCGGGTGGGTTGGGTTGGGTTGGGTTGCGTTGGATTGATCCTCCAATTATTAAAAAAATCAAAAACATAATATATTTGTTTATTGTGATTTTAATTTTTAGCTATCTTTGTCTTTGTGTATTTTATATATAGATAATGAAGATAGTGCAAGTATTAGAAAAAACCTTTGTCGTGTGAAATATCCAATATTTTAGATACTATTGATAGGGAAAAGAGGAATGAGATGGAGAAGAAGAATATAATATGAATGCGATAGGTAAATTATATTCTGGAAATTTGTATTATATATTTGTTATTTATATTTTATATTTAATATCATGCACTTTTAATTTCTTACATTAATATTATTGATTATCAAACTATTTAATTAGATTTAATGAATAATATATTATTTTGAAAATATATATTTTTAAATTTTGGTGGGTTGTCGAGCCTAACTCACAACCCAAGGCGAGTAGGGGTTTTTCCAGCTCACCGAAATGGCGGGCTGATCCTCCCTGCGTCGCCTAATGTTGTATTTTATAATTAACGTCGAATTTACTTTTTCATCCTGCAGACTCATTTTGACGACTCTATGTTTGATTATGGACAATTATGCTTAATCATGTTTTTTTTATGTTCATGTTTAGGAATCGGTGAAAGGAAGAATGAATGTGGAAATAGTAGATTATCCAGGGCCAGGAGCAAATCATGATCATGATCATGACTCACCACCCCCTAGAAGAGTTTGATAACAATGGATTTTATGCCTAATCTTTTTAATTTCCCTTAATTTTCTCTCCAACTAAAAGTGGATTCGACGTTAATTATTCGATCGAGATTGTGAATTATTGACGCCAATATTTTATTTTATAATATCGTTCTACATTTTATTGGTATGAAACTTCTCAAATCATCTCCCCTGACTAATCATGTATAACATGATTAATATATGTAAAATTTAATTCATTATGTACATTTGTGAATATATATCACATGAAAATCTAAGAGACTTAATTTTGAAAAAGATATTGATTTAACCAAGAAAATCAGTATACCTGAAGGCTCCCTTCGGGGTGGATCTTCGGGGTCGACCTTCGGGGTCACTTCGAGTATTTTTAGATGGGTGACATGAAACATGAACGCACGCGTTAAGGCTAGGGGATGGCCCCCGGCTAGCTTAAGTCAGTTCGGGTCGTGAGGTTAGATGAAGTAAGAGTAGTGAAGTGATGAATGAAGAGTAAAAACTTAGGCTGTGATTGGTTGTGGGATAATTCTCCAAAAATTATCTTCTAAATTTTTTTTCGACTGAAGTGGTGATTGGTTGACAAAATTTTTAACAAAAAATTGCTTATGTTACTGTTTTTGTTTCTCACTTTGACTATTCAAACCAAAAACTTCTCCGGAAAAATTCTCCACCTTTTGCATTTCCTTGTTTTTTTCCCCCTCATTTCAACATAAATTCCATTGTTGATGATAGGACTTCTACACCTTCTCTCTCCTCCAATCTAACTCTCATTATATATCATCTTCTTCTCTTTCTCCTCCAATCTCATTATATATCATCTTCTTCTCTTTCTCCTCCAATCTCTCTCTCATGCGTATCATTTTCAACGATGAAAACAACCCTTTTCATTCCAGCATCTTCATAGCATCCCTTCAAAATGAATATAATGACATCCATTTTGCTGCAACTCTTGTGGGATAAAACCACCTATATTTATGGTTTATCAATAATGTGTTTTCTTCTTCAAATGGTGACCAGGGAAAAGAAAAAGAAAACCATGTGATTGATGGAGATTGCTAGTGGTGATGGTGGCGTGGTTAGGGGGGTGACAAGGAAACAAGAAGGAAGCAGGAGATGGTGGGGGAAGAAAAAAAGACATAAGAGAAAGAGAAAAAATTGATGACCGAAAATTCGAAATTATATATAATATGATTTAATTTTATAAGAATTAAACAATATACGAGTCTAAAATTGTTAGTAAATTAAAAAATCTTTATACTTATAATGGGAAACACTATAAATTTTATTCATTAACATAAAAATAAAAATATATAATAAATGTTTATTCTTAAAAAATATAATAATTTTTTGGTTAAAAATATCAATTATTGAAATAAAATTAAAACACATGGTGTAATATAAACTTTTTTTTCCATTGCCAGTTAAGATAAAATTTACACACACAATAGTATTCATTGATATTTATTAAAAGTATCAAATAAAAATTAATTAATTTTTATCACGTTCATTATTCACGAGAAGTGTGCTAAATCTGCTTCTGTAAACGGACGTCGAATTTAGTACTAATTAAAATTTAAAGTGTTGGAATCTATTATTATTATTATTATTATTATTATTATTATTATAAAAGAGGATTTCATATTAAAAAATGAATAAATACCAACTAACAATTTGGGTGACAATGAGTCAAACAAAGATTTGCATGTTGATGAAGTTTTAATATAGAAAAAAAATAAACATCGGTTGATTTACACTAAAATAGATTTCATATTAAATTAAAATAAAATATAGGTGAAGAGATGAATTTTATGCAATTCCAATAAATAATTTAAATCAACTATCTTACAACATTTCTCACAAACAATCACAATCTCAAACAGTAAATCAATCACATCATTGATAATCATTACTTTTTTTTCTCATAACCAATCACACTCTCCATTTTATCTTTTATCTACTAAATACCATTTTTCATCACTATTCTCTCAGAAAATGAAAATGAAAGAAACGAAAGTACAACCAATCACATCCTTAACCTCTTGTTAATTGTACTTGATTTTTATAGTGGTGATTATGTACAAACATATTGATCCATGTGGCATCATCTGGAGACCCTTTTTATCATAGGATCAATGGTGGGGAGGAGCTCGGGTCGAGTCGGGTCGGGTCGGGTTGGCGGTTCGGGTGAGCCCAACCCGGGTGAACAGTCCGCAGATCTTGGCTCCTTTAGTCAGCTGTTAGGCTTTTTTAAGGGTAAAGTGATAAAATCACTTTATTGGTTTATCAGATATAGACACAAAATACATCGAACTTCCAATTACAGGATTTAATGCGGATTTTCAAATGATTGAAATAAGACTAATAAGTATCAACATCCAGTGGACCAAAAAACAGGCCCAGACTTCAAAGTACTGTTTTATAAAACCATAACCCAGTTTGTTATGTCTTAATAATTCCAACATGGGCATTAGGCCCAACTTCTTTCGGTCTTAACCTTTTAATTTCATTATATAGGCAGAAGATGTGTGTGCGACGACAATGGGCGTTTAAAACTTGGGCCAAGTGAAAGGCTGAGTGAAGATTCTGATTTTGTAAAGGCCCAACCATTTAACAATTATTAGAATGAACAAGTCAAAATTTTATTTTTAACTTTTTATTAATCGTATGCATAACCCTCAAAAGCTAAAACAAAATGATCCGATCCAGATTTACTTTTGAGTGAAATTGTGTTTGACTAATTTTATTTAAATTATGTTACAAGATGTTATATTTTATTTTAAAAATAATTTATGGAACTTTTTAATAAGATTAAATCACAAATTACAACATAGTAGTCTTAATAACTTTTTGTGCTATATCAGTAGTCACAAATTACACCAAAAATTTGTCTTTTTGAGAAATCTCGTGTAACAAAATAGTATTATTTTAATATAAATGCATTCACAAAAATAAATAAATAAATAAACTATAACACTTAAAGGGTGGAATCAGACCATTATTTAATATATTACACAATCCAATAACATATAAAAAGACAATAATTTTGCCATATATTAAAAATTCTCAAGTCGTCAAGTTTGCACCTTTTGCCGAATGATAAAATGATGAACAATTATTACATATTACAAATTTTATACATAATCTAAGAAATGATCAATTTGATTACCATTTTTAACTATGATAAGGAGAAGGCGATCGATATGATTTTTTTTTTAATAAGTTGGGAGTAGTGGTTGGTGAGAATGGGATAAGCTCCAAAGAAACTGAAATATATAGGATTCGAACCCCGGTCAACACCTTACAAAGGTTAGTGATACCACTGAAATACAAGCTCGTGGTAAGAAGCGATCAATATGAAAACAATGAGAGGAAATTCTTATAATAGCTTTCATGTTCCATTACCTCACACAAATTCAAATTATATCTGCATAAAAAAAAAACACTAGAAAATTAGCAAAAAGAAAAAAGTATTAGAGAATAATTAACTATATAAGAACATATAAATAAATATTAAGAGCACATCAACCCTATATACTAAAAAAAAAAAACATGTTGCCACATGTTATCACCTCTGTAATTTGGTACACATGTCAACACCGCATTCTTCCAAATCCACATGTCGGCTTCACATTTAGCCATGTGGCAAACCATGTCAACACCTTATTCTTCCAATTATAAATTGGATTTTTTTGGATAAATTGATTTTCCGTATATAACTACTAATTAAATACTAATTTGAAGATTGGCATCGGCTTAGAAAGATTGACAAATTGGAAAGACATATATACACAAATACACATAGTAATACATCATATATGTATGTATTTCCATATATAAAAGAATAATTAATCAACTTTTAATTATAAATAGATTTTCTTCCATAACTCAAGATAAATTGATTTACCGTATATAACTATCAACTATAAATTAGAAATCTACAAAATAAACAATAATTCCAAAAATCAAGGATACTCATGTTGCAAATTAATTCCTTAATAAAACTCGTAAATTATTTGTTAATAAAATTAGCGAAATTAACTAAGTGATTTTTAAATGCCAAAAACCTATATATCAACCATTGTATTATTCAGTTAATTAATAAAACATTAATGTAAAAATAGTTGTAATAATATAATTAAATAATTGCGTCATTTTGACAAGCAAATACACAAAATAAAAACTTATTAAATATCATGTGAAATTAAATTGGCTTGATTTACCAAGCTACATTGTGTGCAAATGGTATATGTTCACCTATTTAAATCTTATAGAAATTAAAAATAATAAATATTTTTTATTGAAGACTTTTGATTAATAAAATTATGACAATCAATTAAGTGGTTCTTTAAATGCCAAAAATAATGCAGGTACACTTGGAAATAGAACAAATAATATAATTTATGAAGAAGTTTTTCGAATTTGAAGTGAAGATTTATGCCACACTCTTCCAAATTTTGATTTTTAGTGTTTCTAATTAGTATTTTGAATCTGTTGTGGCAATCAAAAATAAATTTACACATCAATATTTTATTTTCTCGATAAATCCCATGTAACACACGGGTGTTATTCTAGTTGGATATAAAAGTGCCAAGTATGCGATGAATTTGATTTGCCATCTCTTCATCCATCCCAAATATAGCGCAAACTTTTATACTTATGTGAGGCAAAAACTTGCATGAGACGGTCTCACGGTTTAGATCCGTGAGACTTTTGAGCCCTTACACAAAGTTTTAAAGGTTTTTTTATTTTTCAGATTTTAATTTTCTTAGGATTTATATTTGTTTTTTTTTAGGGGTATTTTGTTTCTTGGGTTAATTTTTAGTTGATATGGGTTTTTAGGATTTTTAGTTTTTTAGGGTTTATTTTTTAGTTTTTGGGTTTATTTTTGTTTTTCGGGTTTATTCTTCATAGTTCATGTTTTTAGGGTTTATTTTTATTTTTCATGGTTCATTATTATTTTTAAATTTATTTTCATGATTCATGTTCTCAAGATTTTAACCCTTAGAAGGTCCGTCTCACCTGGATTTAGATCCCAGAAACCGTCTCACAAAAGACTTGCTCCTAAGTGATTTTATTGATCATTGATTCGTGTCATCTGGACACAATTTAAAATCAATCAATGTATGTATATATGATGTGTAGGGATTTCCACTTGACTTAAAAGCCTTGCCGGCCGCACGTCCCAACTATATGGATGAAATAATTACTTGAATGTCTTATCAATCGCTCTAAAAAAATGTCTTATCAGTCTAAATAATAACACAATTTTATTTAGTTTTTTAATTGATTGAAACCAATCTAATGAGTGACATCTCAACGACAAACACAGTCTCTGATTCTTTGAGCCATTTACGACACTCACTAAAACAAATCTTTTTTTTTTAAGGACTGTATTAAAATACTCAATGCCCTTAATAAATCATAAATATTATTTTGGAACAAAAGAAATTTGGGTATTAGGCCAACTCCAACCCATTGCACCAAATTTGATGTTTTGGTGTAATTTGTCAAAATTACCCATTATACCAAATCTTACACCAAATGAATATTTTATTCTATCTTTTTTATTTTATAGTAAACAAATTTAATTACTTACAATTATTTTATTTACGTATATCTTATTACTATTAGTGTAATTAACTAAACATCTACATTTAATAAATATTACATTAATTAATTATTAAAAAAAACAAATATTACAATTATATTAGTATCATTTTTGGTTTAAATTATAATCATTTGTTAATTATTATTATTTATAGAAAATATTAATTAATTATTAAAACCATGTTATATAAATTAATTATATATAAAATGAGGATACAATTGGAATTTAAATTTGAAAAGAAGAGAATTGGAGGGCAAATAGGGGATATTGTATTACACCAATTTGGTTCAAATGAATAATGTTGCACCACTTACATCAAATTTAGTGTAAGGTTTAGAGTTGGGTTGGAGATAGATTTTTGCATATTTGGTGTAATAGTGTTGGTTATAGAGTTGGGTTGGAGATGTCCTTAGTGTTAGTTGAAAATGATACATTAAATGTAATTTGGGAAAAAAATTCTCACCAGACTTCTCAAAATGTCATTCTTTTTGAAAAAATTATGCTGAACGTCACTTATTTTGAATAAGAGGAGTATTTATAAGAAAAATACATATGTAGATTTGCCAAACAAATGGATACCAAAATCTCAAATCCAAAACCTTCAAATATTTTGTGCAAAAAGATAATGAGTCCTGTGCAAGTGTGCACACACCTTTGACCTTTCCGCTTCTTCTCATTATAGAGATCCCTCAAATTTAATCAATAAATTAAAACACAAGTAAGTGCTTCATTATAATGAAAGCCTAAAAATTAGGGTAACATCTTTATTACACAAGTAATTAACACTTGCCATCTTTTTTCTTTTTTAATTTTCCTTGACATCCAACCAATGGAACTACTGCATCATGATTATAATGTTTCCTATTGTTCTTAGTAAACAAGATATCCTTGTTTCTTTAGTTGGTTATTTTACTTGTTTTGGAGAAAACGGGTACGATTATACAAAGACGTGATTTGATAAATCTCAATTGAATGGAGTGAATATGTTTTATAGATCAGCCAACAAATACCTTAGGCTCCATTTGATGGATGGATTTGGATTTAAGGAGAGGATTTACGGAAAAAATTCAAATAAATCCAAATGGGATGAATTTAAAGTTCTCCACAATATATAACTCAGAAAAATAACACAAAATAGGAGCTAATTAAGATTTGAAATACGTAAATGATATCATCTAGACAACCTCAATGAAGTTTTTATTATAAATTTGAAATCCACAGTTTTAAATCTATCAATCCACATGGATTAGATTGTATTTGGATGGGATGATTTTGATTTGGGGACAGGATTTGACGGAAGAATCTCAAATGACTTCAAATAAGAAATATTTGAAATTCTCAAAAATGACTCTAAAAATAGTTTAAAAGAATTTGAAATCTATTGCAAAAGAAGTTTATCCAAAAAACCTCAATGAGTTTGTTGTTAACTGTTTAAACTCTTTAACTTCAAATCCATCAATCCAAATGAAGCCTTAGAATTTTTTTTTTTGAGGATAAAATGAAGCCTTAGAGTTGAGGGTATAGCTTGCTCTATATTTTTTATAATTAAAATTCACTTTGATGCTAAAAAAAACATAAAAGTGAGTTTGAAGAAAATGAAACTAAATGGAATTAAATTTCGAGACAAAGTTTGTGTTCTTAAATCATGCCAATCTCCAGGTTGGTCTAGCGGTCCGGAGCTCCCGTGTCCTTAGTTCAAATTCACTATCATGGAGTATGAGGTTGGGGCTATTTATTCTCCCCAGAGATTATGATAATTATTGGAAAGAATGTATGTTAGTTCTAAGAAAATATGGGGGTCCGTGCCTCTAGTCTTTGAGAATACTGTGCATAGTAAAAAGATAATAATGCGGTTCTAATTGTTATAAAGTAAAAAACAAATTAAAATCCTACCAGCTTTCAAAATTAGTTAGAGTAGTGATCAGGTGCTGCAAAGCCAAGTTAGGAATCTTTCCATTGAATTGAGGACCATTTTTTAAAGTTTGCGCAGACAATGCACCGTACCCATTCATCATAGATTTGGTGAACTTTCAAGCTTTAATTAATTCTCAATCGCACTTATGACTTATGAGGTAAAGTATTTTTTGGTATTTGTTTAATCTAGTTTAAATAAAATATGCGCATAAGAGGATCATTTGAATTACCATTTCCATCGACATCATTAATTTGGTAATGTTCCATATTGAATCACCTATTTTTTATGGTTTTTCAAATAAAATCACATAATTTAGGGGTTTATTGTTTTTATCTCTAAAATACTTTTGAAAGATCAAGAAATTGAAAAGAAAATACTATATCAGTCACCACCACTATAACTAGTTCGCTTCGATCTAGTGTTTTATTTGTTTTATTATATATATATATATATATAGATGTCGAATATGTTTGAATATATGGGGTGAATTGGAAAAATCTTCAATCTAATGAAATGTTTTTCAAGTTTGAATAGATGTCTCCAATTTAGAAAAGTTTTTAAGCTTAAATATATTAAATATTAAGTATGACGAGTTGTGATTGTTTTTAACTTGAAGGGATAATGAACGGGCACATCCATTCAATTGTTCGTGAAATAACCATTGTCCATTTTTTCCTTTGTTTCTCTTTTGGATGAACTTGTTGAATAAATAACTATTTATGCCTGTTTTTATTTTGCATTGGTAATCTATTTTTGCTTTTAATAGGTTAACCTATCAATAACGTTATTGATTGTATAAAAGTATTTTTCTTAGATTAAATTAAAGAGAGTACATTTTGAATAATATGTTGGAGGATCAATTCTAATTGAATTGTTAGTCCTATTGTAAAATTTTTGAACCCTTTACTTGTTAAATAATTTTTCTGCAAGATATAGATGTTTTAAAATTTTAGCAAATTAAGAAAAAAAGTTGGCACAAGTATAATAATATAAATTTTGTTATTAATCATATTTAGTAAATATTTAATCGTGCGACTTTGATTATTGCCCCCTCTACAATGATTCCTGAAGATTTGAATTATTAGATTGTGTGCTCTATTGATAGAGACTTGTATTATCAGTTTGATTGATCGGGATTCAATCTCATACGAGTGCGTCGAGAACGGCCTTGGGGTAGTCGAGGTGGTGCCGCCACACAGGGCCCCCCACCGAAGAGCCCCGGAGCGTTTTGCATATATATACATATATAAAGCTATATAATTAAATTAATAGAAAGTTGTACAAAATGGCGAATGGTGAGATGTTGTTCTTGGTTTTGGACATTATCGATTCGATTCGTGGTAACTACAAAATCAACAACAACTCTAAATTGTTTTTTTTTCCTTTTGTATTTTGCAAAACAAAAATAACAATGTTTATTCATTTTTTTGGGCAAAACAAAATATCATAGTTTAAGAATTGGGCCTTATAGTGACTTATTTTTATTTTTTTGCCTTCTCAATGACTCTATCTCTTTGTAACACAAATTTCTCCTCAGAAATATTATAAACAAGAAAAAGTAATACAAATAAAATATATTTGAATCAAATGAAATAAAAGGATTACAATTCCTAATGATCCTCGATTCTTCTCTTCAAGATGATATTTGAATATTCAAGGTAGATTCGTCATTTGATCTCCTTCGAGCTTGAATTTGAGCCAGGAATAACGTTAATTCGAGGGCTTGACGGCTTAATCCCGAATTAAACTGGATTTGAGTCGAATCCGCGATGAACGCCTTGAATCGCGCTTTGAACACCGTGGACTTCCTGGTTTGGGACTTCTTGATTTGAGAAAATTCGCCTCTTGCTTAGACTTCTTCTCTAGGATCTTTTTTTGTGTCTATGAATTATGAAGAGGGCCTCTATTTATAGGTGTAGGATGAGAATTCTTGCCATACTTGTCGGATGAAACGGGCGATTTGATTGGCGATCATTGATTTGTCTTGCATATCTTGCCATAATCAAAAGATTGTGATTTGATTTGATTTGACTTGATTTATTTACCAAAATATTGGTAAATCACTTCCTTATTTGCCTGATCTTGTCTTGATGGCCAAGATTGAAGATTGTGATACTTGACAATATTTGGTAATAAAATTTAGGTGTCTACAAATGCCCCCTCGCGATTTGTTCACGGACAACATGTCATAGAGTGAATGAATCGCGAAATCATTTCAGTTTGAAGCATATAGATAGTTTATACTCATATCAAGGAGCTCTTGAATTTGTAGATAGTTTATACTCATATCAAGGAGTTCTTGAACTTGAATTTGGATTTGCAAACAGTTTATACTCATGTCAAGGAGTCTTCATTTAAACTTGACATATACGATAGTTTATACTCGTATCAAGGAGTCTTCACTTGAACTTGGATTTGTAAAAGTTTATACTCGTGTCAAGGAGTATTCGTTTGAATTTGAGATTTATAAACAGTTTATACTCGTGTTAAGGAGTTCTTGAATTTGTAGACATATTGATAGTTTATACTCGTATCAAGGAGTGATCATTTGAATTTAAGATATATTGATAGTTTATACTCGTATCAAGGAGTATTCACTTGAGTTTAATATATGTTGATAGTTTATACTCGTATCAAGGAGTGTTCATTCGGATTTGAGACATTGATAGTTTATACTCGTATCAAGGAGTATTCACTTGAACTTGGGATATAGACCTTTTATACTCATGTCAATGAGTGTTGTTGATAGTTTAGGCTCTTATCAAGGAGCATTTGAGAAGAATTTATTTAACATATTTAGATAGTTTATGCTCGTATCTAGGAGTGATCATTTGAATTTAAGATATATTGATAGTTTATACTCGTATCAAGGAATATTCACTTGAGTTTAATATATGTTGATAGTTTACACTCGTATCAAGGAGTGTTCATTCGGATTTGAGACATATTGATAGTTTATACTTGTATCAAGGAGTATTCACTTGAACTTGGGATATAGACCTTTTATACTCATGTCAATGAGTGTTGTTGATAGTTTAGGCTCTTATCAAGGAGCATTTGAGAAGAATTTATTTAACATATTTAGATAGTTTATGCTCGTATCTAGGAGCTATATGGACCGTTTTAGCTCTTGTCAAGGAGCTTTATTTGCCAAATTTTAAGAGTCAACTTTCATTGCCCCCATGCTCAGCTTTCTTCACCTTCATCAAATGCGTTGATATTACTTGGGTATTCTTGATCATCGGCGTCATGCTTATCTCGATGGCATATGCAGCGTGGCTAATTCTTCAAAAGTTTTTGGCTTGATCCCTTAAAGTATGTAGCATAGACCCAATTCATTCCTTGGATGCACATCTCAATTGCGTGTTTTCCGAAGCTTGACGATGATCTTTGCGATTGAGGCTTTAGTTTCTCCAACGATTGATGTAGTCGATGACGGACTCTTCATTCAACGACGTGAATTTGTGAGTTCAATCATGCTAACGGTTCGCGTGTGCTATAAAACGGTTAAGAAACTCTCGTTCTAGCTTTTCCCAATCACAATTGAATTTGCCCCGGTCGGTATACCAATCAAATGCATGGCCCTTCAAAGATCGGACAAATTGCTTCACTAAGTGATCTCCATAAGTTCCAAAGATCATTGCACGCCTCAATGAAGTGAGCCATATGTTGCTTTGGATTGCCCTTACCATCAAATTGTTGGAACTTTGGGGTTGATAGCCAATAGGCATCTTCAAATTATCAATTCTCGAAGTGTATGGCTTGGCATAAGTTGAAGTTGACTTGGAGCTTCCATCAAATTTGTCTTTAATAGTCCCTATAATGAACTCCTTGAGTTGATCAACTGAATCGTGCCATCGAGGCGAGATTTGCAACTCCTTTGCGGGAGACTCCTCTTTTTCATTTGGTTGTTGCCTCATGGATGTCTCGACTTCATCATGTGTTTCAACTTGTTGGCCCATCACACGACTTGTATCAACATTATCTACTTTGTCCATCAACTTCATAATTTGGGAGTCTCGATCTTGAACATGCTTTGTGAGTCCCTCTATAGCCATTGTCAAGCTTGCAATTTGCTCCTCCAGAGTTGTAGCATTTATCACCATGACGGACGCCACGTTTGAAGTGAATGAGTAACTTGACGCCGAGCGAGGAGTTGATGAAGCAGACGTATCCTTCAGACCTCCAACATCTTTGTTTGCATTGCCCTGAAGTGATTCATCCTCAGCAATTCCGAGCAAGGGAGTGATCTCCGGGTGCTTGCAATTTCTTGATATGACGCCAAGACTTCCACTTGTGGCGTTTGAGGAGTTTGATGTAGCGAGCTTTGACTATTGTCACCTTGATTGACCATGATACTTTGAGGATTTTAATGAAGAGAAGAGATGAGAGGTAGAAAGCGTCCCATCAAGGCGTGCAAAATTTGTAACACAAATTTCTCGTCAGTAAATATTATAAACAAGAAAAAGTAATACAAATAAAATATATTTGAATCAAATGAAATAAAAGGATTACAATTCCTAATGATCCTCGATTCTTCTCTTCAAGATGATATTTGAATATTCGAAGGTAGATTCGTCATTTGATCTCCTTCGAGCTTGAATTTGGCGAATAACGTTAATTCGAGGGCTTGACGGCTTAATCCCGAATTAAACGCTGGATTTGAGTCGAATCCGCGATGAACGCCTTGAATCGCGCTTTGAACACCGTGGACTTCCTGGATTTGGGACTCTTGATTTGAGAAAATTCGCCTCTTGCTTAGACTTCTTCTTCAGGATCTTTTTTTCGTGTCTATGAATTATGAAGAGGGCCTCTATTTATAGGTGTAGGATGAGAATTCTTGCCATACTTGTCGGATGAAACGGGCGATTTGATTGGCCGATCATTGATTTGTCTTGCATATCTTGCCATAATCAAAAGATTGTGATTTGATTTGATTTGACTTGATTTATTTACCAAAATATTGGTAAATCACTTCCTTATTTGCTTGATCTTGTCTTGATGGCCAAGATTGAAGATTGTGATACTTGACAATATTTGGTAATAAAATTTAGGTGTCTACACTCTTAACTCTCTCTCTCTCTCTCTCTCTCTCTCTCTCTCTCTCTCTTTTTTTTTTTTTTCTTGCAAAACAAAAAAATAAAGTTTAAATTACATTTATAACATTAGGTTTATTATTTTAAATGTTTTTTAGGGATAACTACAAAAAAATCCGAGGTTTGGGCTAATTACAAAAACAATATTCAAAGAAGTTCAAATTTACAAAAAGCACCATCGGGTCTGATTGTCTTAATTTAAGAGGGTAACCATAATATTTCTATAAATATCAAGGGGTTTTTTAAATATTTTTTACTTATCAATAGGAAAATGTAAGATGGAATCAAATCTCAATGTTGTTTTTGGTAATTTATGTAAACACAAGGGCTCCTATTCTTTATTTTGCTCTAAGCCTCTCAAAACTTAGAACCATTTCAGTGTGTGTATCTCTTTTACTACTATTCCCTATTGTACTCAAAAAGAGAAAAACACGAGTTCTGGGAAACAATTTTTTTTTATTAATTGTGCTTTGAAATGGAAAAGAGACTTAGAAAATATTCAGAATTTCTAGTACTACGGAGCCGCTTACAAATTAAAAATAAGTACTAGTTAAATTAATTAAAAAATGTTGATCGAAAAAGCAGCTGATTGCTTTTAAAAAGGGACAAGTACGACACCGTATTTCAATGTACCACTATTTTAGCATGCATGCCTCTAAAAGATGTGCTATGCGCATTGTACCTTGGGGTTTTTAATTTCAAATTAGATTGTCACGAGTATTGTCAAATAGCAAATTCAAATTAAGATTTTTTTTTTTGTAAATTAAAGTCGAAGGTTCGTTTTTGAAAATATAAGTTGATTTAATGTTGAGAACGTATTTTATTACTTTATTAAAAGAGTAGACTAAAGTTTTACGAAAATTGAAGGATAAATAGTTTCAAAAGGATTATATTCCTTTTGAGCATCAAAAGGATCATGTTATGAGTGAACTGAAAAGTTTGTAAGCGAATAGGCGCTTGGAATATACTTTCTCTATTTTTATAATGTACGGTATCTTTAATGCAATACACATACCCAATCAGCTAGGATTGACCAAATCGAATCGAGTAACTTTTTTTGAGAGTTTGAGTTTGAGCTTTTTATTATCGAGTCAAACTTGAGCTTATTTTATCGAATATATTGATGGTTCACGTGTTTTTTCGAAATTAATCGAGTCTAAAGGAGCTTAGTGAGTATCAATTATAAATTAAATTATTTTTCAATCTATTACAATAATTAAATTTTATGTTTCTAAAATGCTAAATATATCTACTAAAATCTATGATTTTTCCTAAATGAATAAGTTTATTTACATGCTTTTATATTTATCATAAGTAAATTTATAAAAATTAAAACTAAATACGAGCTAACTCACGAGCATGCTCACGAGCTAACGAGTTGAATATTTCTAAACTTGAGGTTAGTTCATTTATTTAACGAGCCTCATTAAACGAGCTCAAATGAGTTTTTATCCGGTTAAGTTCGAATAGTTCACGAGTGGATTAGTTCATTTACAAATTTCTAGCTAGCATCGAATATGGTATTAAACCATCCTAACTCTACCATTATAAAATATACAATCCGTTGATCCTAAAATTTTGACGTTTCATTCCTTATGGAGTGTTGGAGGGCCCGGAATTTAGAAAAGTAAAATGAAGGGCATGTATGATTTTCATCTCATTGAGTGTTTTTTTCCACTTTTTACTCGTTTGAGATATATAAATCATGTTTGTTTTACTAAATCTCATTGAATATATCAAATTTCAACTTTTTACTTTCCATGCTCAACTATATGTTCTCAATTCTCACAACTATATAATTATTGTCAAAATTCATCAATGAGCCACACTACAAACAACACATACTCAATCTTAGTCTTATATTACATTAAGTGGGACTCACTATCACCACCCTCATCTACATAAATTATTATTTCCAAATTAGAATTTCAAAGTAGACCCCAACACTACTATCAATTTTATCCAGTTATATATTATTATTTTTCCAATAATATCACTTAAGCGTATCTCACCATTTACCTCCTATATATAAATTATCATCTTATCAGATTTTCAATAAAAAAATTCAAACAAACATACTAAACCAATTCTCGAATTCTCACCATATAAATTCTTCATCAAATCTTTTATAGCCAAACATATTTTTCACTTTTACACAAATTCCAATAAAAGGTTTAAAGTTTATCTTAAATGGAAGGAAAAATCACTTTTCTGGTTCGAACGAAAACCATACAACCCCGAAAGTTTTCATATTTATCGCTATAATATATATTGTTTAAAAGTAATTACTAGTAATATCATTTAATTATTACATTAAATATGGCTACTTATATTAGCTGATTAAATTATTAAAGGCTACTACTTTAACCAATGTGCCTTTTATTTCGGAACAATATCTTCACATACTCAACTCCTACGAAATCAATTAGAAATTAATAAAACTCAACTTATTATATATTCTTGATTAAATTTGAAGTTATAAATTAAACTATATCTCTCATTAACTTCAACTTGTTTATGCAAGTGAAGTTAGGAACTTTTCAAGAAAAATAGAGACATACTTTTTAAGAACAAGATTGACTAATATTCTTAATTAACGGACAGATGACTTTTCATATCCCGTACATATAAATAATTAGAAGTTAGAACAAGAAGACCCTATTTCAATGCTTATTTAATTTGATAAATTAATTTCCGTTATTATAACGAGGATTATGTTTGATAAAGTTAGAGAAAATATTTAGAAGGTTTGTATTAGATAATAACTTTGGATGTTGTGGATATATTATTCCAGAATTAGACTTATACATATAGTTATGGTTTTATGTGATACGATTCCGATTAATATAAATTGTAATTTACATGTATCTATCAATGATAAAATTGTAATATGAGAAAAATTGAAAATGTAATTTTTCGATTATAAGTTCAAAATCTAGAAGGCTGAGTGGGAGTTCAAGCTGCGAAATTCAGTAGAATATATATCTAGATTTTATTACTTGAACAATATTGATTTCCACAAAGCAAGAGAAGGGAAATAATGGAAAAAGAGAGAAGGGAAAAAAAAAAAAAAGAATGACAACATTTATTCTAAACCCAATAACAAATTAATTTTGCTTTACGTAAGAAAGACCAAGCTCCCACAGGCAGCTGACTTGAACTCAAAATCAAGAATGTTTTGGGACCTGAAAATAATTAGAACAAAATTAGATAGGCACTTTTTAATTTGGTGAACCACAAAAGAGATTCATAAAAAGTTTCTAGTTTTTGCCTTTTTCTCATTCTTGATTAAAAAGGCAATCATACTTAAAAACAATCATATATACACATGGTCAGGTACTTATATATCTGCGACATAATCGAAAGAGATAAAATTAAAAGGAAATAAAAATTAATAAGAGAATTAGAACGAATAGTGAACTGTAAAAGGCAAGATTATAGTCAAATCATGGTTCTTGCATCAACATAATTTCGGAACCATTTATTTACATATTCAACTCCTACTAAATCAATTAAAAATTAATAAAACTCAAATTTAAAAAAGAATTCAACAGAAAATAATACTAAAATATTTATAGTCAATCACACGAATGAATGTAGAATTCTGAAAAAGCCAATTAAATAACAAATACATGGCTTAATTGTAATTTGGGTCCTGTATATATGGGTGGCATATTTGGTCCTACAAGTATTTAATCTAGCAATTTTAGTTCCATAATTTTTAGTTTTTGCGCAATTTTGGTCCCTTAAATATAAAGGAGTAGCATATTAATTTGATCCTATAAGTATCCTACGTAGCAATTAATTTAAGTCCCGTAAATTTTGATATTTTTGCAATTTTGGTCTTATAAGTTCTGATTTTGTGTAATTTTGATCCTGAATAGGTAATTCAATATTAATATTTCACACTTTCAAGACCATAATTGCACAAAATTAGAACTTATATGACCAAAATTGCACAAAAATAAAAAATTTGTCCATAGTAAATTTGTAGTCTCTGGATTGTGTGTGTGTTTTATTTTTCTTCATAAAAATGTTTTTTAGTAAAGGCAGCAAGTGATGACAACAACAATGGAATTCAGTGCAAAGAAAAGATGGGATTAAAATCAGGGCTGACGTTTTCAGGCATGCAATTTCCAATGCAAAATTTCAGGATTTGAGTATATTATTATTATTATTATAATATTAATATATTGTTTACCAGAAAATAGCTTTCACCATGCTGGAGACTCTGCACCAGAAATCCAAATTCATTCACCTGAACTGGCACTCCCGACGAATGAAACAACACAAAATCTCCACCAAACATCGCTTTCATATCCAACGGTCCTCGTCCCACCTCTGTTGCTACTCCATTGATAAACACCGTAATCACCTCTATACCAATTGTCCAAAATAAATTAAGAAATTTTGAAAAAAAAATTACATTTTTGCTTTTTTTTTTTCTTTCAAAAGCATGCATTCAGATCATAGTTATACACGCGCGTGTATTAGATATGTGAGTATAGATGATTAATTGAAAATTCATTTATGTGATCAGAAAATTTAGGGCTCTAAATTAAAATGGATTGAGATTTCATATTCTACTTTCCTTATTTCACTTATTTCATTATATCGGATGGATGACACGTGTAAAATAATGTCACACTTGTACAAACGTGTCAATAATCTAATATATGGAATAGCGGTGGAACAAGATATCTCATTCCAATTAAAACACGAAGATGATGTGTGTGTAAACAATTGCAGCTTATTTTTTCAATAAAATACATTCAGAACATAATTGGAGATGACTAATTGAAATTCATTTCTATGATCAGAAAATTTAGGGGTTTAATAAGTGTAAAATGAAACATGCCAAGAAAATGTGAAATTAAAAAAAACTTACCAGTAGGTTGATAGTTCAATCCTGAACCATCAGCTGAGCAAAAAACCGGGTTTTGTTCATATCCCTGAACCAAACCCGGATGACCCGAAAACGAGAAGAAATCATCCGAATTATTATTATTACAATCATGAGTATTCCCATCAACCCCACAAGACGAAGAAGAAGATGAAGAGCCCATCATAGGGTACGACATCGTATTGAGCGCAAAACCACCACCACCACCCACAAAATTCTCATACTGAATTCCGCAAGCTCCCCGCGGGCGGGGCGCTTATGCGGCTGCTCCCTCCAGAACCGCCGCCGCTGAGGCTGGCCTGTATCTGGCGCTGCCTGCGGCGGGACCTGGAGCGGCGGTTCTGGAACCAGTAGAAGACGTTGGCGTCGCCGACGGAGCCGAATTTCTCGAGGAGCTTTCGGATTCTGACGGTCTCGTCTTTTGGAGGGTTTACCATGCCGCTGTTGAAGATGGATTCGAGTATGAGGATTTGCTCCGGTTTGGGTGTCCACCGTGACCGGACCGGCTCGGTTCTTTGTTCTTGTTCGGCGCCGCCGTGGCTTCGCCGTGAGTTGGTGGGTTGTGCTTGGTCTTCCATGTTTTGGTAAATTAAAGGGTGAAAAATCGATGAAGAGAATATGCACTTGGACTACACACTAGTCCACATCAAGGGTGCAATATAGTATTTAAAGGCCTAGATAGGAATGTCTCTTACTGTGTAAATGACTGTTTTGCCCTTGCCTTCATCATTAAGTTCCTTATTTATAAATGGATGGAATAGAGATCCTAAACATTCAAGTGATCTCTATCGTATGTTGAATTTGATGTTTTTTTATCTTTATTAAATTTAAAATAGTTTTTTATGATCGATTATAATTTTTTATTCTTAAGGAGTGTAGTAGTCTTTGTATCTTCGCTATGTAACGAGTTAGAGTGACGTGGAACGAATTGAGGATAAGTATAATTGAGCTGCGACTAAAATAAAAAAAGCACATCGGTAAAATTGTAAAGGGCATAATTTTACGAAACGTTGTCACATATTATATTAAGACCCAATTTCTGGGAAGGAAATGACTAGATTGCTCAAAATCGAAAGCTTTCCCTGTTGACATAAGGTGTTCGGGCCCAAAACTCATTCGCTTATGCTTGTTATTTGTATAACACTTACCATAGTAATTTTCAAGCTTAAATTAAGCATAAATTGTAGGGAGTTTTCTATGGCAAGTGTTATACACATGACAAATCATTAGTGTGGTGAAATAAGAGATATGATGAAACACGATTTTGAAATAGAGGATCACATCCTTTTTGGCCTATTTAAGTTTCTAGTTAATAATTTGGTTTTTGTTTCCTTTTCGATTTCGATTTGTTTAGGTTTTTCTTCCTTTCATTTTTTTGACTTTCGGGTAGAGGTGGCAACCGTGTGCCGGGCGGTTGGAAATTTCATTGAGCCAATTTTTCAAGGCCATAATTCGGCATGTGTAGTGCATTTTACCTTGGGCCAATGCCTATGACGATGAGCCCAATAGCCGAGCTAAATAGGCACGATCCTATCTAGCTCAAAAATTCTTGGCCCAACTTGGCCTTATAATCGGCCAATTGGGTGACCTGCCTAAATTAACTCTACTTTCGTGTGATTGAATCATAATTTCGTATTATATAGCAATACAATTTTCTTTCATCCGATGGCAAACTATCTCGTCTCGTGTCATAGAGTACGTAGCCTTGTACTCTCATATACTACAAAATAAACCGTGTTTAGTGACGCTAAAATTTTCACATGGTGACGCTTATTAGCATCACAAGGTACATTACCTACGCTTCTAAAAGCGTCATGAGTTGCGTTGTTAAATTTGATGTCACGAAAATATTTGTGACACAAGGTCTATGCGTAGGTAAAATCCATTTCCTGACGCTTTTACCAAGTTCGTCATTATGTGGTGACGCTATTTTCCATCACAATTACTAAAAAATTAATATATTTTAAATGAAGTTTTTCTGACGCAAAAAGCGTTGTTAAATTTAGGGACGCTGTTGAGCGTCTTTAAAATCGCGACGCATTTGAAAATTAGTGTCATTAAAATTATGACGAATTTTACATTTCTAGTTTTGTAAAATTTATTAGAGATCAATTATTTATTAATTTTTAAAAAACTTTAAACTTGATTTAATTCTTGACTCATTTAGAATATATATTAATTGTTAGTCAATTATACACCAAAAGATCTGATGGCTCAAAAGCTACTCTAGAAAACCATAGGCAAGTGCACCTATCGTTTTGTAGTATAGATTATTGAGTACCGAGTGTCATTCCCACGAGGATTGTAAGTACTAATAATTACCGTCTTTTTGTTATTTAATCTAGCAATTTTCAGAGTTTTGTTTGTTTAATGAAAATGAAAAATAGAGAATTTTAAAATAATTGCAACTTAAAAAAATCAAATAAAAATAGATTGTAGAATTAAGAAATCAAGAGCTAGAAATGTGTTTGAATGTAAATCCTCTAGAATGTTTTTGTGATTTAACAAGATAAAAATACAATCATAATCCCTTAAGCAAAAACCAACCTCTTTTAGTAAAATCTCATGTTTCATGGATCAGAAATTCCCGATTTAAGTTAAACCCTATATCGAGCGAATAACTTCTAATCTCAAGTTGATTAACTCAAATCTCTTTCTAGTTAAAACCCCCAAGACAAAGATTATAATGATTTGTGAATTCCCATATTAGGTTTGACCCTAATCCGGAAGATTTATGTCGTCCTATATCTAGGATTGCATGCAACTCTTTTCACTTATATAGGTTCTATTTCACCATGAATCTCTCGATTTCCGGATGAAAAATAAACTTCAAATCAATATTGCGCATATACCAATTCGAATGAATAAAGCATAATATAAGTGAATCACACAAAACATGAAGATTTTATTAAAAACATACAAAGCCTTTAATCACAAATTCATTCTAGAGTTCATTACATTCAAACACTAAAAATTTAGCTACACATGACTTTGACAAAAGAGTATACTACACAAGAAGATATGAATAAAATGAACATGGTGTACTTAGCTCTTATTCAAGACCAATACAAGACTTCCTCCTTGGTTGATTGCAATGATGTTGAGCTCCAAGCCTTCTCCTCTATTGCTCTTCAACTTCCAACTCTACCTCTCTTTTATCCTCTCCATGTATTTTGCTTTGAAACTTAGAATATACAATGAATATACAATGAATCTCTCTATCAATGAATACTACATGAAATTATATATTTTTCCCAACTCAAACTCTTGGTTTTTATAGGCACCATGTTTGTGAAAGAACACATCAATAATGCTAACAAATGCTCCACTTCCATGGTTGTTGGTTGAATCATTGTGTGCACATTCATGGTTGAGTTGGTTGAATCATTGTGTGCACATTCATGGTTGAGTTGGTTGAATCATTGTGTCCACATGACAATTGAGGGAATAATAGAGTTTGGTGCATCAAAATGAGGTGTAAAAGTTGCTCAAAGGTTGTCAAAAAGCAAGAAGGGAAAGTCTCCATAATTTCCGCCAAAGAAAAACCAAGTCAACGAAAGACGCCCGTGCTTTAAAAGACGGCAGGCCGTGTTTTCGGATTTTTCCGAACACGGCCGTGTTTCTTGAAAAGCACGGCCTGGCCGTGTTTGGTACGCCGGGCTCGAAAAATTGCTCGTTTTGACTTCTAAAAAGCACGGCCGTGCTTAAAAACACACCCCCGCCCGTGTTTGACCGAAAGGCCCCGAAATGACGCTGTTTAGCTTGGGATTTTGAGTGTTTTTGCATCCGAAACCCCCTTCGGTATGTTTTGACATGAAACCATGGCCCAAAATTCACCAAAAACAGCTCCAAATCATCAATCTACACCAATAAAAGCACCTCGGAGTAATGTGAACCATGTACAATCAAAAATTTATGAAACTAACAATAAAATAACTCAAATCATACTTAAATATACACATAAAACATGCATAAAAAGACTCTTATCAAACCACCTCCAACTTTGAACTTTGCTTGTCCTCAAGCAAAACATGAAATAAAAAAAATGATTCAATAAAAAAAAACACACAATGATTTTTTTTTCTTCAACACATTGAACACAAGCAATAAGTTCTTAGCCTTCTCAACCCGAATTAACCATTCAAGAAAAACACAATTTTGCAAAGCGATCATTCAAGAAAGATCAGAATAACAACGGCGGCATTATTCAAACTTGAAATCATCACTCCACAAATATTGATAGTTATGAATAACTTCAATTCAATAATGTCATGAGAATACAAGAATTCAATGGGTCATTGTAGTTAGCCTACTAGTTATATAACCAAGCTTCTTGAACTTTTATTGAATGAGAATTCAAGGAATATACATTCTCCCTTTCGATTTTTTTTTTTTTAAGGTCCTTTCGAGGCATTCTTCCACTAGGTTTATATTTTGAATTTTCGTTCAAACACTCCTAGGTGGTTTCCCATACTCATATTTGGGTCGCCGTTTTACGTAAAAGACAAACATGGGGCTCATGAATGCTCCTAGTTACTTAGCAACAACAAATAGAGGAGTATAACCTCGATTGATTCCCTTTTTTTTCTTTTTTTTTCATTTGTTTTTTTTTCACAAGCTTGGTATAACAACTAGTTAACCACCACTAAATCATGAATTCTCAAACGTTCATAACACTAAGCTTTGTCGTAAATGCCTTAACAAATCAAGTATTATGGAGTTGGAAATCTCGTCAAAATTTAGCACACATCTACATCAATCTATTCTAGACAATCAATTGCTTCACATTGAAAACATAAATCAAAAAGTTAATTTTGGTGTGATTGGGCTAAGTTATTGACTAGCAAACACTCAATTTGTTAAAAAAAATTATCTTTTGTCGACAACCTAAAAATAAAAGCAACCACACACAGACTAAGAATGTAATTGCACCCACCTCCAACTTTAAAGGTTCACATTGTCCTCAATGTGAAAGAAAGAGATGAACGAACACAAACAAAATACTCAAAAATCAACCATACTAGAAGAAAATAAAAGAGGTGGAAAAGAAAAATACGACCTTACTAGAAGAGTGAAATCGGTATTGAGCGACCATTGGGTTGTTTAGTACGAGACCTTCATCGGCATCTTCATACCTAACCAAGGATACACAACTCGAATACCGTAAAATCATCAAATATATATATATATATATAAATTTTTTTTTGAGTTTTTTTTTTTTAAAAAAAATTGTTTTTTTTATAAAAACACGGCCGTGCTTTTTAAGCACGGCCAGGCGTGTTCGGTGCGATTTTTTTCGATAAATTTTTTTATTTTTTTTTTTTGAAAAACACAAGTGCTGAAAAGACGGCCTGGGCGTGTTCGATACTTAATTTTTTCCTACAAAACCTTGGATTTTTTAAACACGGCCAGGGTGTGATCGCGAATTGAGTGATTTAACACGGCCGTGCTTTTAAGCACGACCAGACCGTGTTTTTTTTTTTTTTTTTTAATTTTTTTCAATTCCCAATCAATAAAAAAATTAAGTAAAAGAAAATGCACACAAAATGCCGGGTTGCCTCCCGATTAGCGCTTCTTTAAAGTCGTATAGCTGGACCGTTTACCCAAATGTGGAGATTAGTCGGGTGGAGCTTTGGACTTATGAAAATCCCTTAGGTATTTAGTAGTATTACCTCCAACTTTATGCTTCAAAATGTGATCTTTGAACTTTCCTGGTCCCTTTTCGGGCATAAGCTTCCAACATGGACTTTGAACAACACTTTTCTCCAAGAGATTTTTAGATTTCTCATCGTGCAACGAAATTGAAACGGCAAACGAACAAGTAGTATCCTTTTCAATATCAACATGAATTTTAAAAATTACTTGTTCATCTCCCACCCTCAAAGTTAATTTTCCCTCATGCACATCAATGATTGATTTTGCCGTAGCCAAGAAAGAACGCCCAAGAATTAGAGGAACCTCAATATCATCATGCATGTCAAGAATAACAAAATCAATCGGGAATGTGAATTTATCGATCTTGACTAACACATCATTAATAATACCTCTAGGATGTTTAATCGATTTATCGGCTAAGTGTATGTCCATCCTAGTAGGTTTCGATTCACTTAATCCCATATGCTTGAATGTTTCATAAGACATCACATTGATACTAGCTCCTAAGTCGCCTAGTGCTCTATCAACAAAACCATCAATTGTACAAGGGATAATAAAACTTCCTGGATCATTACATTTTTGTGGTAGATTATTGGAAGAACATTTATCATTCAATTGCACATTTGATAGTTCGTTAAGCTTATTTTCATTAGAAATGATGTCATTTAGATCCTTAGCATGCTTTGAAAGAGGTTGAACAAATGGAATATTAGTATGTAGTTGCTTGAATGACTCAAGGTACTTACCAAATTTGTCCTCCCTTCTATCTTCTTCGGTTAGACTCCGTAAGGGATCTTGGGCTTGTATTCGCGACCACCTTTTTCATGAGCTTTTCTTCGTGTTTGTCGTCCTCCACATATTTCTCGCATGGTGGCGTTGGCATAATCATGATCATGTGGAAAACCGATGGTGATTGCCTTTATGTGCTCCCCTCGGTTTGGCTCGGTGTTACCTGGCAAACTTCCTTGTGGCCTTTCGAAATCATTTTTACAATCTGTCCCTATTTGGTTTTCCGTGATTATGGATAGATGCCTCCCGATTTCTTAAAGATGTCTCTACCGCTTGGAATCGAGTATCTGTGATTGCACAAACTTTGTTATAAGATCTTCCAAGTTAGGCTTACCTTGATTTTCTTGAACTCCGGAAGGCGTGTGTGGGTTAGGATTGGGATTAGGCCGTGGTTGACCTTGATTTCCCAACCGAAATTAGGATGTTGTCGCCACCCAGATTGTATGTGTTGCCGTAAGGATTATTTGGGTAATTTCTGGCTTGATTCCCAACGTAATTGGCCTGTTCAGCTTGTGGTATTGTGTGTGGGCAGTCCTGATTATTATGCAATCCCCCGCAAGTTTCACAAGATAAAACGTGCGGTGGTGGTGGTTTAGGAGTCGCTAGATCGTCGATCTTTTTGGGTCAAAGCTTCGACTTGTGCAGCTAGTGTAACCACCGTGCATCCGCATTATAAACACCCACCGCTTCATTAGGTTTACCTCGACGGATTGCCATTGATAGCCATTCATGGCCATTCCCTCTATCAGATCTTGGGCAGCTTCTGGTGTTTTATTGTTCAAAGTTCCCCCAGCCGCCGCATCGATCATTTGCCTTGTTGACGAGAGTAGCCCATTGTAAAATGTTTGGACTTGCATCCAAATAGGAAGACCATGATGTGGGCATTTCCGCAACAATTCTTTGAATCTCTCCCAAGTGTCGTGTCGCAAGGTCTCGTCGTCTTCTTGAGTGAATGAAGAGATTTCATTCCTCAATCGTGCATTTTTGGCCGGTGGAAAATACTTCAAAAGGAACTTTTCGCCATGATGCTACATGTTGTGATTGTTCCTTTGGCAAAATATTTAGCCATTGTTTAGCACGCCCCCGAAGAGTAAATGGGAATGGGCGTAAACGATTGCATCGTCGAGACCCCATTGATTTTGAATGTATCGCAGATTTCGAGAAAATTTGCGATATGATTATTCGGATCTTCGCCTGGTAGGCCAAAAATTGAACAAACTGTTGCACCATCCGAATGACATTTGGTTTTATTTCAAAATTATTGGGTCGCAACAAATGGGCCTCACGATACTAGACGATGTGTCGTCCATGGATGGTTTGGCATAATCGTACATATAGTTCTTTGTTCATCCGCCATGTTGAAATCTTTGCTTTCGTTAATATCTTCTTCGTGGTTCAGATTAGTACTTTCCTCTCGTGTTGCTACCGGTCAATCACGCTTCCAAATTCTTGCTACGAGTAGGCATACACTGCGGTAAACAAAGAGGATAAGTATAAACCAAGACTTATAAAGATAGAAAGAAAGAAAGATAATGGTAAAATAATAAAAAAATATAAAAAAATGATTAAATTAACAAAAATAAAGCATTCTTAATATTACAATCCCCCTAGAATGCTACGCGCCAAAACTTGATGGCTCAAAAGCTACTCTAGAAAACCATAGGCAAGTGCACCTATCGTTTTGTAGTATAGATTATTGAGTACCGAGTGTCATTCTCACAAGGATTGTAAGTACTAATAATTACCGTCTTTTTGTTATTTAATCTAGCAATTTTCGTGAGTTTTGTTTGTTTAATGAAAATGAAAAATAGAGAATTTTAAAATAATTGCAACTTAAAAAATCAAATAAAAATAGATTGTAGAATTAAGAAATCAAGAGCTAGAAATGTGTTTGAATGTAAATCCCTCTAGAATGTTTTTGTGATTTAACAAGATAAAAATACAACCATAATCCCTTAAGCAAAACCAACCTCTTTTAGTAAAATCTCATGTTTCATGGACCGTAGAAATTCCCGATTAAGTTAAACCTCTATCGAGCGAATAACTTCTAATCTCAAGTTGGTTAACTCAAATCTCTTTCTAGTTAAAACCCCCAAGACATCATTATAATGATTTGTGAATTCTCATATTAGGCTTGACCCTAATCCGGAAGATTTATGTCGCCCTATATCTAGGATTGCATGCAACTCTTTTCACTTATATAGTTCTATTTCACCATGAATCTCTCGATTTCCCTGGATGAAAAATAAACTTCAAATCAATATTGCGCATATACCAATTCGAATGAATAAAGCATAATATAAGTGAATCACACAAAACATGAAGATTTTATTAAAAACATACAAGCCTTAATCACAAATTCATTCTAGAGTTCGTTACATTCAAACACTAAAAATTTAGCTACACATGGCTTTGACAAAAGAGTATACTACACAAGAAGATATAAATAAAATGAACATGGTGTACTTAGCTCTTATTCAAGACCAATACAAGACTTCCTCCTTGGTTGATTGCAATGATGTTGAGCTCCAAGCCTTCTCCTCTATTGCTCTTCAACTTCCAACTCTACCTCTCTTTTATCCTCTCAATGTATTTTGCTTTGAAACTTAGAATATACAATGAATATACAATGAATCTCTCTATCAATGAATACTACATGAAATTATATATTTTTCCCAACTCAAATTTTTGGTTTTTATAGGCACCATGTTTGTGAAAGAACATATCAATAATGCTAACAAATGCTCCACTTCCATGGTTGTTGGTTGAATCATTGTGTGCACATTCATGGTTGAGTAGGTTGAATCATCAGTGTGCACATTCATGGTTGAGTTGGTTGAATCATTGTGTCCACATGACAATTGAGGGAATAATAGAGTTTGGTGCATCAAAATGAGGTGTAAAAGTTGCTCAAAGGTTGTCAAAAAGCAAGAAGGAAAGTCTCCATAATTTCCGCCAAAGAAAAACCAAGTCAACGAAAAGACGCCTGCTTTAAAAGCACGGCAGGCCGTGTTTTCGGATTTTTCCGAACACGGCCGTGCTTCTTGAAAAGCACGGCCTGGCCGTGTTTGGTACGTCGGGGTCGAAAAATTGCTCATTTTTGACTTCTAAAAAGCACGGTTGTGCTTAAAAACACACCGCCTGTTTGACCGAAAAGGCCCCGAAATGACGCGTTTAGCTTGGGATTTTGAGTGTTTTTGCATCCGTAAACCCCGGGTATGTTTTGACATGAAACCATGACCCAAAATTCACCAAAAACAGCTCCAAATCATCAATCTACACCAATAAAAGCACCTCAGAGTAATGTGAACCATGTACAATCAAAAATTTATGAAACTAACAATAAAATAACTCAAATCATACTTAAATATACACATAAAACATGCATAAAAAGACCCTTATCAAGGTCTCTATTTATTAACTCTCAATATCATTCTCTACACTTCAATCATTCGATGTGGGATAGATATTCTAATTTTTAACTTCGTAATTAATAAGTGTCGTCATTTTAATGACACAAACAATAAAAGTGTCAGTAAATTTTAAATATTTGGCAATAAATAAAAAATAATCGTAATAAAATAGAAATTGTCATAAATTTTATGACGTTTTTTAACAAGCGTCGTCATTTTCATGACACAAAACAATAAAAGTGTAAGTAAATATAAAAATCTGGCTATAAATAAAAAAAATACATAAGTAAAATAGAACGTGTCATCAATTTTATGACGCTTTTTACTAGGAATTGTCATTTTAAGGACACATATAAAAAAGTGTAAGTAAATTCTATAATTATGGTGACACTTATAAAAAAAGGTCGGTAATTTTATTAAGATAATGACACTTCAATTAAAATGTCATTAAATTGACTAAAATGCTAACACTTTCTAGTAAATGTCACTAATTTTTATATATTACAACGCTTTTTAAAAAGCGTCATTAAATATTTGTTTATAATGACGTTTTTTGGTAGTGTCATTAAATTTGTGTTGGGATAGATCATTTTTCTTGTAGTGATAACAATATGTTTTATCTTATAAAAAAGAAAAAGCAGTGTAACTAAAAAGGTAAAAAGACAAAAAAAAATTAATAGGTCAAATATGGTATTTCCATGAACCAGCTTCCAACATCTCCCTGTGAACTTTTAACTAATCTAGTCATTAATGCGCGTAGAAGGGTACAATTGCAAAATGTTGTCTGTTAAATTGAGTTTATCATAGTAATTTATTAGTTAATACAGTACTTGGATCCAATGCAGATCAGTGAGCTTAGAGAAGTGGGATTTTGGTTTAAATTTATATATGTTGATAATCTGATCTGGGCGGCTATAAGTTGTTAAAACTGTCCAAAGTACAATAGTGGTGCCTACGAGGTTCATATTTCAATGTAGTTGCCTTATTTTTGTCTGAAATCTGTACTTCAGTTTTACCTAATTTGAAAGCATCTTATGAAACAATTGCAGGCTTTCTTTTGGTATGCTGTTGGGGTGGAGCCGCAAACATTGAACTTAATTTACTATTAGTCATGACCTTGTAGGAATATTTGTGTTTGATCTCATGTTTCAGTACACTATATGGAATATTTGTGTTTGATCTCATGTTTCAGTACACCATATGTAAATGTCACGTGTATATAATAATGTGTTGAATTAATATTACAAGTTATACAATAATGACACTATTTTATATATGTGACATTCACTTGGTGAATTGAAATATAAGATACTTAAACACCATATTTAAGAAATACGAGACTCAATGTTTTTGTTATATATATACTTGTAAAAGAAAAATAGAAAAGAAAGAAAGAAGTTTTAACTTTAGTATTTATGCACTAAAAATTTCTAGTTACTAGAGCCGGAAAAACCAACGGCCCGATAGACTGGCCCAATTGGACTGGGCTGCAATTTCATAGCCTTGAAAGGAATAGGGCCTATTTGACCGACAGACGGGCCAATCCTACTGAATGACCTAATACAAATTCAATTATATTTTAAATTATGAGCCAGACCGAGCTCCAAAAAAAGACAGACTGAAGGAATTTCAACCGAATCCGACCCGTTTTTGCCCTTTGGCCTGACAAGCCAGTACTGGGCTTACCTGCCTCATTTGCCACATCTATTAGTTACTATCGATAAATTATGTTAAATGTATAAATCGATATTTTTTTTCATAATTAATCTTGTTTTATACATGTTTATGTGTATGCAACGTTGAAAATTCCTTTCCATAAATAATTATATATTAAAGACGTCTTCTCCATCCCACCTGGTTAGGCCTATTTTTGTTCCTAAAGGATTCCTTATACTACAAAACACAACAGTATGGTTGCCGGTGCTTTTAGTACAGAGGGACTCCTATTTTTCGGACAAAAATTCTTATCCCACTCACCTTTGACTTGTGCTTCCTTTAGACTTTGCCTCAAATTTGAGAACCTATGTATCCATAATATATAGTAAAACACAAACTATACTTACATCCAAATGTCTGACCTTAAAAAACACGAACTCTGATTAACAATGCGTAATTATTAATTAGCACTAATTAATTGTAATTGGAAAGTACAAAATATATGATAAAGTGCTTTTTTATTAAGTAACCAAGCAGAATTCTCGTCGACCTCGCTTTGGCGAGTTTTGAATACAAGAGAGTTTATATAAGGATTTTCTGTTGTCTTTTTGTTTGGGAATCTTCGTCCGAGTCCGAAATCTCCACTATGTCGCCACTCTCCCGAGACACCTCAACCTTTGTGGAGGGTCTTCAATCGAAACATCTACGCTAATCTCCCTATTTTGGGTCATTTTCGGAACTGCATAATTAAAGAATAAAGAAGAGGAATTACCTAAAACAAACTAAAAGACAAGTTTCGCTCAATGCCGACTAGAACGCCCGCCGAGTCTTTCTCTCGGTGAAAAGGTTAAATGCTCGAGGTGAGCAATGGTCTTTCCCTTCTTGAGCTCACCTATAAGTTCATCCATGCTCACCGCATGAGCACAGTGAACATGAAACCACATGCCGAAGATTTTTTGAAGGCTTTCAGGTCAATTTTCCCACTTTGTGCGAGTCTCTTCCAAATTGCTTGGTGAAGTCTTCTTTGCACCGCCAAATCCTCATTCAACATCTTCACCTTGTCACGAAGGACCCCCTCGCCTTCTATGCCTCCTCCTTGAAATAACGACCTCCTACTCATCCCGGATCACAACAGTTGCTTTCTTCATAGCCTTTCTTAGCTTGCAGCTTCAAAGACTCCGAACCCCCGACACAAAGGTTGTGGGCATCTTGCCTTGTGGCACCTGGTCGAGATCGTGCCATTGCCACCGCATACCACGAGTCCCGATGATCCGACCCGAAAACCCATGCAAGATTAGATCTTTTCCTCCATACCGGCATCTTGACAAAAGCTCTCTATACCCGTGGTCCAGACCGAGCCGGATATCTCTTATATGTCCAAAGGGGTGATAAAGTAAAGTCTAGGATGAGGGGTTGAATAGACTTTACCAACTCTTTGATTTAGTCCTTTTAAAGTCGAGTTTTAATCACAAGTCGATGGGTCCTTGGTGGACAACTTAATTTACCTACACAACAGAGTTAGCCACTCAATGTAGACTCGACTCACTGTTAATAAGATAACTCAGTTGATTCAGTTAACTCTTTAAATATTCAAAGAGACTTGGTTTTTACAAATGGAAGACTTTCACCCTTGTTTGAATTATGTTTTTCAACACTTGTTTTAAGCTTAGTTATTATCAGTTGACTTAGCGATTAAACAAACAACAATATAGATAAGAATAAAAGTGTTGAATGTAAAAGACACAAAGCAATTTTATAGTGGTTCAAGGATGGGATAATTCCTATAATCCACTCTTATCCAACCCCGGAGAATCCACTAAAGAATCAGAACTTTGTTACAAAATAGTGACAATCCAAGCTAAACTTGATCACACCGCTAGTTTTGCTTCCTGACTCAGCTTCTTTACAAAACAAATTGTGTTGCTATTTTAGCTCCTTCAAACTCTTGGATTTGTTCACGCATCCCTCCAATGAGTCAAAAGCTTCCGGTTCAAACCGAACCTCACTATACCTCATTTGACCTTGGAGTGTAGACCCTTGTTCTTTTAAACAAGTTTTCCTCTTTAATAGTTTGAAGTCGTCTTTCCTTCACTAAGTGTGTTGGATTTCCTTCGAGTTTAGGTTTGAGGATTTGAATAGAATTCTTGACAAGATTATGCTTTGACGCTTTATTTCTCTTGTGTGTCTTAGATTGCATAAGTGTCTTCTCTCTTATATTCCTTAAATTTTTATAGTGCTGTTGAAAAATATATCCGTTAAAGATATATATGTATTTTTCAAACTACACCTTGAGGTCATTGGCATGTCTTGTCTAGCGCTTTGATGTAGACTAATCCTTGAATTTAATGCTCTGCACCTTTCTTTAAACTATGTAGGTTTTCGTATATCCTATTGGTTCCTTGCTTTCTTCACTTTTTTAGCAAAATAGCTTTAAGGTTGACAATCGACACATGCCTAATTTCAACAAACAATTGACTTTGCATTGACAACATATCTCTTCACTTTCTTTGATCATTTCTCACAGATAACCCCTTTGACAAATCAACTCCACTTATCTTGGAGTGACTCAAATTGTCGATCGACCGAGACAACTTTTCTGTCACTTGACCGAGACTTGTCATCACTTCACTTAGCCGCCACACAACCGATTCTTCATCTTAGTCTTGATCGATTCCGCATTCTTCAACATGGTCCGCTTCCACTCAAACCTTATAGAACCCTATCTATTACAAGTTGATTTGCGGTAGAATTGTGGTGCCAACTTCCTATTCTATGTTTTACATGGTATCATCAAAATCTATTACATAAATTTCCCAACATCTCTGGTTGCTCGGCCGGCCTCGGCAGGCCGCACCGCTCCTCGGTAAGGGTGGCACACTTGGCATATTCCACGAACAAATGTGACCTCAACCTGATATCTGCTCACACGGTCTTTCCTAGCTAGCGGTAGGCGGAATAAAGTGACCCTCGTGCCCAGGTCGTCTAAAAAAGGCCCCCTAGAGATGTTAATCATTGCGGCTTGTGGAGGACAATTGGGACCTCTATTTGGATCGGCTCGGTCCTAGGATCTCAACCCCGCATTCCCTTCTTTTCCTCATCGGCGCCTATCTCGGGGACCACCTTTCTCTTGCCCTCGCCGGATTTTTTTTTCTCTACCATCTTCCTAGTAGAGCCCCCAACCACCTTCTTTACCTTCTTGAGGTGACCCATCACGTCGATGTCGACCGAGGAGCCGCACAAAAACAACAAGAATATTAAAACTTGCAAAGATAAACACTATATACACAAAATGGATGGATACTTAACCTGGAGCCATTGTTCTCTATTCGGTTGCCGGGGCTCGTTCTCGCTTCGGTCCTTTGCTCGACCCTTCTCTATTCCGGCCTGGTTTCCATTCTCGGCTCGGTATTCGGTGGAGCTAGCAGATTATGGCATATGCCCGCAAGATCAAATTGGCATCAAGAGCCAAAGCTTTTATGTTTTGGCTCGTCTTGAAGCCTTCTTTATTTTGTCAAGTCTCTCTAGAAACTCTTCAAGAACCTTTCTTGAGAAGGTCATTTTATTGCACAAAAAATTAATAATTAACGATTAGAATTTTCTAAAAAAGCAAGGGGCCGAGAGAGAAACTTACGAAAATTATATCTAAAGTTAAGGTAAGAAGCAAAATATTGCTCGTCATTGCTTTCTTGCTCATCCACTCCCTATCGACCCAAAACCATTTATCCTTCCACTCCTTTAAGGACTGGGAAAGCCTTCAACAATATTATCCGGATACCCAGTGTCCGTCACCCGATAATACCACCCGGATGGTCTCCCCTTACGCCTACTCGGTGGCTTTCTAGGAAGAGTTCATTTATTTCGTCGAATGTAGGCCTGGGAAATGAAAATTGTGAAAGAGGATCACCAACCCTATCAATCTTCCCAGGAGAGCGCATGGACCTGGGCTAGAGAAAGCTTTCACCTCCGAAACCATTTCGTGATTAACCTCGAGATAGAAAACCTCAACCCATAGTAGAGGTTGCGTAATATATTGATGCACACCCTCATCGGATGTCCGGACACCTCACCGAGCTCGGCAACCAAACCGCAACGTGTCAGGATGTCGAATCGCCTATGGAAAGTGTTCAACTCGGTCTAAAGAAGCATCCAGAATAAAATTATGTTCGGTGTCGGTGTGTTCGTTGGCGGTGTTTTTGAGGCCTCCGACTGACCTCGTGTCCTCTCGCAGCTCACCAAGTCGAAGGCCCGCACCTTGCCTTACTCCTCCGCCGGCCCAAGCACATCTTCCCCGCCACCCCAGCACTCCACTTCCTCTTATGGGTCGCTTCTTCCGCCCTTACATTCTCCCATCTCTTATTGCAAAGAATGGGAGCAACGAAAAATTTCCTCGCCCTTCCCACATCCTGCGGAACTTCTTGCTCGAATCTTCATCCGAGTCCAAATCTCCACTATGATGCCACCCTCCCGAGATACCTTAACCTCTCGTGGGAGGGTCTTCAATCGAAAATTCTACGCTAAACTTCCTATTTTTTGCCGGCGGAACCGCATAATTAAAGAAGAAAGAAGAATAATTACCTAAAACAAACTAGGAAGGTTGGTTTGCTCAATGTCGACTAGAACGCCGCCGATATTTCTCTCTCGAGAAAAGGTTAAATGCTTGTGGTAAAAGTGAAAAGTAAATGCTACAAGTGCCTATTTATAGGTGAAACTTCCAAGAAAACGCATTCCTTCCAACAGACGTGTCCTTTCAAACCAACAAACCCTCGAACTAGGGGCCATTAATGGCACGTGTCAATCATAAATGTTGGCATTTAATGTTGTTGTTTCAATAGTAATGATAGTGATAGCTGCCACCTTTTTCAAATCCACTCAAGTCCTCTCTCTCTCTTTCAAGTTCCAAATACGCCAAGATGTCTCCTCCTCGGCCCTCGAACTTGGGGGCCATTGGTGATACCCAAGTAGAGTGGACAAATACGCACACGTGACAATCTAAGACCCACGATGTGGACCGACCGGCCTATCGAATCCGAGAAGAATACTAATCCGACTTAACCCAACCAGGAAGGCATTTCGTGACGGAGAGAACCCCACCCCGAAAGTCAACGATGACCGAAGCCGGAACCCCATGCGGCGTACCACTCGCCACTTGGAAAAACAATAACGGATAACTCAACAAGACTATTTAAGACATGGCAAAACATGCACCATGCACATCAAGAGAAAGATAAGTGTCCCACTCACATTGTAGCTATAATGATTGCTAACATATTGAATGTAATAGTATAAATAGAACTCATTTATGAGAAAAAGACAATATAAAATCCTTATATAAACTCTTGTATTCAAAACTTTGCTAAGCCGCAGGCCCACTGCACTTTACGCTTTACTTTGATAAAAACACTTTATCATGTATATTGTATTTTCCACTAGTATCTAAGCATTTAAATCATTGTTGAGCGGAAGAAAGATCAACAAAGACCATTCATATGAATAAAAGTGTGCCGGGAAAATTATTACTTTGGTCTTATAATTTGGATTATTTTGAGATTTAGTCTTCTAAGTAGTCATCTTTAAATTTTTGTCCAATATCATTCAAACATTTGGACATTTTGTCCTATTTTAACTGAAATTGTGAAATTTATTATCGACTATGACTCGATCAAAGTGCAACATGTCAAAAATTGTATTTTAGTGATTTAACACAAAAATAGCCGCCGAACCATTAAAATTCGCAAATTTTGCGCAAATTTTGGTGATTTGACGTGTCAATTTTTTCATCAAATCATTGAAATCCCCGAATTTGTTTAGACACATTAGTACACACCGATCCTAGTTAGCAATTAATGTAAATTCCACAATCTCGGTCAAAATCAGACTAAATTTCCAAAATTTGGAAACATATTGAGCCAAATTTTAAATGTTACTATTTAGATGACTAAATGTTCATGTAGTTCAAGTTACATGACCAAATAAAATTATTTTCCCAATATGTACCACATTTCTTATTACATTATTTTTCCGCTTTTTATTCCATTTTATTAGATGAATGACACACATCTTTAAGATAAACATGTATCGTCGATAGTTTGAATTTATCTACGTTCTCATTAATGTTATGATGGAATATGAAAGGAAATCTGAATCCGAATAAAAATTCTTGTTTATTAAATATTTTTTTCTCAATTTTCCGCGTGTCAGACATAAAAGAAGAATATTCACACGAATCTGAAACGCGCACTGTAATATACGTACAAATATTTAACTTACAAATGTTGTCTAGTATTCAAATATAACCCAATTAAGCAAGGATTTAACTTATCCGACTATTCTCATCCCCACCGTACATTAAGCAAGTTGAGAATAAAATAATAATATACACTTATAAAGAATTAATCTTAGAAGAGAACGAACGAGAAAGAATTCTAAGTTTCGGCGTGCAAATGCATGTGAGGGAATGCATGAAAATCTGGGGAAACAAAAACATTGAAAATAAAGAAAAATCCAAAGTATCGTCTGTGCAAATGCTTTTAAACTTTTAATTCTTCTGAGACATAAACTCACAGTTTCACACTCAATATTAAATATTAAAAGAAAGGAGAATAGAGGGTCACGGAGGTTGGCTTAAACGTCGAACATTTTGTATTCACCAAAAGTATGGATTTATTGCAAAAATTGGTGGTGCACGAAAATAAAAATCAGTTTATCTAAAAAAGTTGTAGGTAAATATTAATTAGATAATTATAAAGTACAAATAAAATCGTAATAAGTGTTGGGCGCAATGAGGCGTGTTGTTATCCGAAATTTAATTTATCCGGAATACCCGACAAATCACACCAACAAGATGATGGCAAAATTAAATAATACCGGCGTAAAATAAAATGTACACAAAGGATTTTACGTGGTTCGGCAAAACCCGCCACGTCCACGAGTTTCCGTTCTTTACTAATAAAGAATTTCCGGTACAAGAAAAATACACCCCTTGAGTTTTATGGACCAAACCTAAGAATAAAAGACTCGTACAACCACTTTACTAGCTATCAAAGAACACTCTCCCCAACCCCTTTTGGTTACCGAGAGAAAAATACCCCGAGTGTTTCCCGCCTATCACAATTTGACTCACCCAAATTGATCTCCCCAGTGTGTACACTCATTTTTCCTCTCCACCCGGCCGATGGCCAAACAACTTCACTTGCTTGCCATGCTTTCCCTCGATCTCCCCACAAGCCTTTATATAGGCGATGCAGAATAGAATAGAGGCACCCAAAAGAATGCAAATCCAATTTGTAATTGTCTTCTTTTGCACTTGGACGGTCATATTGTCAAAGTTTGGTAAAAGTTTGCACACATCTTTTGACAATATCATTATTTTGGTGGGCTTATGCCTAACAATCTCCACCTGCACAACAAAATAATATTACCCGCAAACCAGAACATCAAACACCATTGGCCTTCGTTTCTCACACATGTCGAATCGGTAGCGTCCTAACTCCACCTGATTCAATCGGCCAATGCACACGTGCAGTCCAGTCAACACCATTAGTTGACTGCCGAGAGGGACGACCCCAATCCATCCTCTCGCCCCAAACAGATTTCCCCTCACACCCGTCTCTGTTCCCCGGAAGCCTTCCGCGCTACCACTTCCGGTAATCCTTGAGGTCACCAGGACGATACATATTCCGATACTTCTCTCTCACCCTTAGACCCTTCCGCCATGTGTGATTTTCAAGACTCCACCTCCAAATTTGAATATCGCATTTGTTGGAATCCACTTGGCACCAGGAAATTAGATTCACCCGCATCTTTGGGACATATGCCACACCACCCAAAGTACGGTCCACTCCATCACCCATTTTGATTTTTACCACTCCAATCTCATGATTCTACAAATAGAACCATCACCAGAGAACAAAATTCCCGCCTCCGCAATTGAAGTAAATCAAAATAATTCCTTCGAGTACACATGCATTATCATCCGAATCTAAAATCCATCAATCTCGAGAAGAAGTATCTATCTTTGTGGAGACCGTGAGATATCTCCATCTTCCGCAGCCTATCACCGCATCACCACCGCCACCATCACCGCATCATCCTTCTTTCTCCGAGGACAATTCCTTTTAACGTGACTCTCTTTGTGATAACGATAAGCATACAACACCCTTTCCCCGATCCTCGAATCGACCTGGCCGACACGGATCCACCACTTAATCCTTCCCTGCTTCCGATTCATTTCCCGAGCAACCAAATCATATTCATGTATCCCTCCTCCTGGTTTGCCCTTTTTTATGGGACAACAACGATGCTTTTATATATGCTCCAAGTCCAAATATGTCTTTTCCCAAACAACAACATCGTCACCGGACTATCATATGAATCGGGATAGAGGCAAGAAGTAAAAGGGCTTTATCTTCTTCCTCAACCTTTACACCAACTTTCCCGCTTGATCCAGTTTGCCCATTGTGCACCTTTTATATCTCGTCAATTTTCCCCTTTCCTTTCAACGCCATTGCCAGGCCCCGTTGAACTAGGAGATCCTTCACCCTTTATTGCCAAGGAGTGAAATTCCCTTTGCCGTCAAATTGTTGCACCTTGAATGGATTTGTCATCGCCACGCGTGTCCGCCCCAAAAATCAAATCTCAATTTTCTACCTTGCCCGACTTACCAAGTAGCTCGATACCACTTGTTGGGCGCAATGGAGGCGTGTTGTTATCCGAGATTTAATTTATCCGGAATACCCGACAAATCACACCAACAAGATGATGGCAAAATTAAATAATACCGACAAAAATAAAATGTACACAAAGGATTTTACGTGGTTCGGCAAAACCCGCCACGTCCACGAGAGTTTCCGTTCTTTACTAATAAAGAATTTCCCTGGTACAAGAAAATACACCCCTTGAGTTTTATGGACCAAACCCAAGAATAAAAGACTCTCGTGACAACCACTTTACTAGCTATCAAAGAACACTCTCCCCAACCCCTTTGTTACCGAGAGAAGAATACCCCCCGAGTGTTTCCCCCAAGACCTATCACAATTTGACTCACCCAAATTGATCTCCCAGTGTGTACACTCATTTTTCCTCTCCACCCGGTTGGATGGCCAAGCAACTTCACTTGCTTGCCATGCTTTCTTCGATCTCTCCACAAGCCTTTATATAAAGCGATGCAGGGAAGAATAGATGCACCTAAAAAGAATGCAAATCCAATTTGTAATTGTCTTCTTTTGCACTTGACGGTCATATTGTCAAAGTTTGGTAAAAGTTTGCACACATCTTTTGACAATATCATTATTTTGGTGGGCTTATGCCTAACAATAAGAGGTATTTAAATATTTATCTACTGAGAATCTAAAATCTGTTGATGAATACCTACTGATTTTTTTTCTCGTAAATTTAAAAATTGTCGGTGATATTTCTGGTAATCTATCAAGATAATTTGGGGAAAAATATATTTTATTTAATATATAAGTATTCTGTGGGTAATTCCGTAAAACTTAGACCAAATCATTTATATCGTTAATTAATACTATCAGTAAATTAGAATTTTCTTGTAGTGGTGGCGTTTTAGGACTTTTATTTTTTTAATTTGTAATTAATTTAAAACTTCAGCACAAATTGAGATAATTTCACCGGGAAATGAAAATACCCAATTTCGGGGTGGTGAGGTGACAGCCGGTTAATTATTAAAGTGACAAAGACTTATATAAGACAGTCTCACGGATCTCTATCCGTGAGACGAGTGACGATTCGATCAATAGAAAGTTCGCGGTCAACAGGTGCAAGTCAACAAAAGTCAACTGTCCGCCAAAAATATTCTGGCAATACTTTTTGAAAAAAAAGTAGTACTTTTAAGACAAGTTATACTTTTGAACAAAAAAATAAATACTTTAATTAGGAACATATAATACTTTTGACACAAAAAGTGATACTCATTGTTAAAAATGGTACAGAAGATGATTGATATTTTGTAGTTCAACAAGTAATTTTTTTCACTTAAATATTTAGTACATGTAATACTTTTCCACTTAAATGTGTAATACTTTTCACTTAAAATTCTAATACTTTTTAGTTCAACATGCATATTTTGTAGTTCAACATGTAATTACTTCCTCTTAAACGTGTAAAATTTTTCATTTAAAATTATAATACTTTTAAGTTCAACATGTAATACTTTTACTTAAAACTCTAATATTTTTTCACTCAAAATTTAATACTTTTAAATTCAAATTTGTAATATTTTTCACTTAAAACTATAATACTTTTCAATACTAGTAGTTTTCAGCGATATTTTCTTTTTCCTCTTTTTTCTTCTTTTTTTCTCCTTCTTCTCCTCCTTCATTTTTCTCTGTATTTCTTATTCTCTTCCCTTCATTTCATGGCAAAACCAAAGTTTCAAGAGAATGAAAAAGATTCATATATGGAAGTTAAAATCTCCATTAATGGAGTATCGCATCCTCGTGAGCCATGTATTAGCTTTTTAGTTTGAATGTGATTTTCTACTTCTCTTGTGAGATCCACAATCACATTTTGCTCATCGATCCCGATCCACACTCCACTCGAATAATTACATTCACATATGTACAAAGGCCCCAACTTCAATACCATATTTAACATATTGTATCATTTTTTATATCAAAAGTATTACATGTTTCTAATAAAAATATTATTTTTTTGTTCTAAAGTATTATGTGTCTTAAAACTATTATTTTTTTCTCAAAAAGTATTACTTTGTGCTAATTTCGGCGGACTATTGACCTTTTGTTGACCGTCTACCCATTGGCGACCGCATATTTCACGGATAGAGATTCGCATGTGAGACGGTCTCATAAGAGACCTTCTCCATTGAATTTCCCACCAAAATTGTTCCTAATTCGCCAAAGTTTTTAAATTAAAATCCTAATTAAATTGCAGATTAAAAAATAAGTCCTAAAATACAACCTCCCTAAAATTACAGAACCAATTTTGCAAGTAAGCCCCAAAATACATATGATGAGTGTATGAAACAATACAAATTACATTGTACAGCCAGTACTGATGAACAGAAAAGCAAAGACAAAATACAAACATGAACCGACTTTCCTTTGTACGTACATAGACGCGGTTTCCTGTCCTTGTTTGTTTCTTTTGCCTTCGTTTGTAAGGATTAAATTAAAAACCAACAACAATATTAATTTACACATGCATCCCTTGGATTAATATATTTTTCTTGGGACTGATTAATCTTCCAGGATTTTGCTGTTTGGCTTGTTTTTGGGTTGTGCTTATCAAAATATTCTTGCAGATCTGTGTATACAAGAAATATGTGTGGTTATGAATGTGAATTAATCACATTAATTAGCTACTCTTTCATAAGAGTTCATTAGATTTTTAATATTTTCTCTATAGCAAAAATATTTTTAGTCATACTTTTCAAAATATGTTTTTAGCTATTTTTTAGTTCAAATGTCCACTTTGCCTTTTTTCATTTCTCTCGTGACCGATACATAATGTGACTCGTTAATGAGACGCATGACTCGATATCAAACACATAACTCGGTATCCGATTATGTGCCGCATCAATTGAAAAAATGGCCAAGTAGCTTCCTAGAGAATACACACGGCAGATGACCGTCGCTTTTTAAATAAAATTGCTCAAAATACATGTGTTTGAAACTATGACTATTTTTCATTTTTACAAAATAAAGTGGTGAATTTGGCTTATTAGTACCTTTCATAATTATATATAGTTGAAACCCAATATATAGAGTTACATTATAGAACTGTTAAGTGCTTAGGAAAAGGCTGGAAGAAATTAATAGATGTTTTCTAAATATAGCTAGTGCATGCAACGGTTAACATGGTGTGATTAGGCTAATGAATGTCATATATATATATATATATATATATATATATAGGATAATTAAAGAAAACAAACCTGAAAAATGGGCTAATTACAAGAAAAACTTAGAGATTTTAAAAATTACAAAAAAAAAAAAAAAAAAAAAACCATTTTGGTTCGATCAGTCTTATATTTTTTTCTTCATATGCAAAATTTTTACCCTAGAGCACACAAGGCTGGAGCTAAGGGGAGGTTGGCGCGCCACCCCCTCCTCAACTTCGATTTTCTTTAATAATTAATGTAAAAATTGTATAAAAATTTAATAATTTTAATTATTGCCCCCTCTAAAAAATAAAAATACCTCTTTATCTACTATTTTTAAGAAAAGTTAAATTTCGCCCTCTAAACCGCATTTTTGTTTCCGTCCTCGAAAGCACATAACATAATTAGCAAAAATTCGCTACCTTTTAAATGACATAGGAGAGGTATTTATACTTGGGACTTTAGGTCCCACATGTCATTTTTAATGAGTTTGGCCTCACAAGCTAGTAATTAGTTGGGAATAATTTAGTATGGACCCAATAAACAATTACAATTAAGAGCAATAAAAAATTGGAATTGAATAAATAAATAACTAATGGATCGTACAAAATTAAAATTACTTCCATCACATATCATGCAAACACACGACGACGTATTTATAGAATACATGTACTTGGAATTAATCATAATGTGCATATCTTAATAAAAATTAATAATAGAAAATCCAAACTATAAAATTGAGTTTTTGAAACCCTCAAGCTGTGGCTACGTAGCCTTTTTTATTTCCTAATTAATTATATATATACACCAAAGGTCCAAAAAAAAAACCCAGCTTGTTGATGTGTCGTACGTATATATGTTGTCAATTGACGTGCCATAATCATTATTAATCAATATTAATTAAAATTTCCCAAATTCTTGCAAACGGTGGCCAGGAACCTCCCATGTGTTAATTAACTAATGTATGACCCTTACAAAATCAAAGAATTATATGATTATACACTTGTAGAAAAAGGCGTAAATTATACATGTTGATTTAGACTTTCGATCCCTTGTCTTATGGATTGATCATAAAACCCCAAATCTATTCACTTATTTTTCATCAAATTGGCGACCATGCAACCCCACGTGTGGCTTAATCCCAACAAAATGATAGGGTATGCATCCAAATTAAGCACAAGGCTTCAGCAATTTTGGCCCACCCACCGGCGCCTTTGCTCGACTCAATTTCGCAAATCTTAAGAAAAATAAATTGTTTTTTTTAGAAAAAATATTTGAAATGTTTTTTTGTCTTTTTTTCGAAAAAGAATTTGAAATATTTTTATCGGGTAGCTATTTGGCTATTTATATAATTTGATCACCAACGGATTCTTATTGTGAAAAAGAAAAAGAAAAAGAAAAAGGAAAAAAGTACTTTATGTTTTTGTAAGCAAGTAGTGATTTTCATTTTAAGTTTGTGTAACAGTGCAAGTCTCATGAAAAAATAAATTAACTCAATATCGTCAAATATATTGATATATATGGAGACAGATGTACTTGTAAATTTAATTTAGAGTATATATATATATATATATATTGGTGTCGACACCCAAAGGATTTGAGTGTTTGACTAGCAACATTAATACGTGGCGGATGAGATCTTCTATTCCAAAACCGTGTTTCATCTCCTATTTCAACCGTGTGGATGATTGACACGTGTATTACACTTACCATATAGAACCCTACAATTTATGCTTGATTTGTGCTTGAAAATCTATATGGTAAGTGTAATACACGTGTCAATCATCCATACGGTTAGAATAGGTGATGAAACACGGTTTTGGAATAGAAGATCCCATCCGGTACACGCGGACCAAATTTGTCCAAATTGTTGTTTCATGTGTGCTTTTGGGGTATGGGATTTTCTTTTTAAAAAGTATTATTTTATCTCCTATATTATACCCAATGATGATTTACGAGTGCATAAAAACTATTATATATATTAAAAATATTATAATTTATATTTGATTTATACTTCCAAATTATATTAATGGTGACGATTTTTATACACATGACAATTGGAAATCATATGTGCGATAGAACTTTGACCAGACAAGAGCAAATTCAAACATGAAATGAAAAGAAGAAAACTAAAAATATAAATGTTTCATCGTATAGAAGCCGATCTAAGACTAGTTAAATTCCTTTCAAAAAAAAAAGACTAGTTAAATTGGGTGCCAAAGAAACTTGGTAGCGGTGAATCCGAGAATAATTTTATGACTAGGCGAGTAAAATAAATATGAATATGATGTTTTTTTAGGGCATATCACTCCTAGTCAAAAATGCCGATGAAAATCAAAGTTTTCTCCTTCCCAAGGTGGGAAGTCTTCCGAGTCTTCTTTTCCGAGAGCTGGAAATTCTTCAATTGGGAATAATTAAGACAATAAACAAATATCGAATTAACGCATACGAGTGATTATGAGATAATTAACTTACAAATGAAGAGGATGAACCTTTATACATGTGTGATGGGCCTCAAAGTGTAAGAGAAATTAGCTTGTAGGCTAGTCCCTGACTCATTTGGGCGGGTTATTCCATTGATAGCTCATTGGGCAATTAATATTATCCCAATATATAAATTTAATTATATATTAATTATTAATGTCGTTTTGCCCCCAACATAAGCCCTCCACTCCAAATCTTTGTGGGAGAATAGAGTAGTGCGGGAGCTAATACGATACCATGTCTAGCTTGTCTTGTTCTATATTTTGTTTTCTCTTGGAGAATCTTTGACCATTCTTATACAATGACACAACTTGGAAGGAGAGCCTTGAGCATGTCTTCCAAAGGTAATATTTCTCTCTATTCTTTAACTTTGAATTTCTTGCTTGGTAGAACACTTAGTAAAGTTTTTTTGAAAGTTGAGAGAGTGCTCATGGAGAGTTGGAGTGATGAGTGGAGTGCATCAAGTAAGACGGATGTGAAAGCCCGAGAGAGGGGCGAGGTCGCCCGGTGCCTCCCTAAAGTGGGAAAGAGCGCCCCATGTGCCCCCCGGGGTTGTCCTAAGCCCTAGTCCGTTCTTCCTTCCGTGTTTCTCCATGTTCGGTTTTCACACATTTTGGGGCTGCAATTTGGATTCCGATCCTTCTTCGCCCCCGCCGGTCAGGGCATCACCGCCGTTCGTCTCTCGGTTCATTATTCCATTTCCACCTCTAATCGTGGATTTCAATATTCCGCCTCTAGCTCCAAAGTTGTGTTATAATGGTGAGGGGAGATAGAACTTGATTGATTGAAGTTCAAGTAAAGAGGCTCCCCGAAAGGAGTCCGTGGGGACAATCCGAGAAGAGGTCCATCGACCTAAATATCAAGATAGGCCTCCTCCCGGTATCGAGCAAAGCGATTGTCCGGGGGAGTTAGTTAGCAGAGTTTCATCTCAATGTCTTTATAGATTATGGGAGCATTTGGGGCTCCTTCAAAGATTCCTGGATCTTTGGCTCCAAGCTCGGATAACAAACTTACTCATCTCGTCAAGTTCTTCATTACAAGATATATTAACAAATCCCTTCATCGATTTTACTCTTTCTCTTGATAACTTTCTCGTGGTGATCCTCACTCAAAGGTGAGCATGCGTCGACAGGCAGATGTTTCCCCAAGCTTACGCATGCATACGCGGATACGAATATGCCATGTGGGAGATGGGTTCCACTCTTTGTTCTATGCCAAGAAGTCGCCTAATGATACATTCTTCCACTTCTTCCCACGCCCCAATGCAAGTTCCTTACGAGCTTCCCTCTCTTGGTGGGTTGTGGAAGGAAGACTTCTTTTATGTGAGGGACAATGGTTGGGATTCCCTCACAAATGACTCTCGGAACCTAAGTCAGCCCGAGGCACTCCCACTTCCTGCTAGGAGATGACAGGAGTTTATAGATACAAAGGATTGTTTAAGAGTCTTCCGAATATTAAGAATTTCTTGGGTACTCAGCACTGTCTTATTTTCTTGCATTGTTCTTTGCTTTCACTAGTATATTTGATTGTTTCTGTTCTCTGACATTGTTTCTTGTTTATTCTTCAGGGAAGAAGAGTTATAGTATTGCCTAGTTGATGGCCTTCAAAAATAAGGAGAATGAGAATGCCAAGGGAAAATCTGCTACTAACGGGAGCTCAAGCGCCCCGCCTTGGAGTGATGGCGGCGAGTGTTGCGTCTCGCCCGGCCAGGGTGACCGGCGCCCCAGTTCTCATTCTGGCGATTGTGTTGATGTTCTTCCTGCTCCCTGTCCTCTTTCTGGTCCTTTTAGTGGGAAGAGGTCGAGAACAGAGCCTGTGATGCTGCTTCTGGGACCACTAGTCCCAGAGTTATTTTTTCTGGCAGAGTGAACATGTAAGTCCAAGCGGCTACGATAATCTAGAGGGGGGGTGAATAGATTATCTCCATCTTTTCGATTTCGCCCTCTTTTTCGAACCGAATGCTCAAAGACAATAAAAAAGGTGCGGAATGTAAACAACACGCGTTGATTTATAGTAGTTCAACCCACCTAGGGCCTAATCTACTACCACCCCAGTATATCCGGGATGGATTTCAAAAAGAAAAAAAGATTTTATTAATTTACCAAAAATTAATACAACACCAACTTACAACAACACCTTGAAGAGCACCACACTCTTCTTCAACACCACCTTTGAGATTACCACAATCTCACTTGAAGATTACCACAATCTCCAATGGCACCTTGTGAAGATTACCACAATCTTCAACCTTGAAGAATACCAAATTCTTCAACACCTCAACAAGAAGATTACCACAATCTTCTCACACCTAACACCTAGATCACCCAAGTGTGTTCTTACCACAAGAACACTCACAAGGATATCTTGTGTTTGAATGACGACCACAAATTCAAGATTACAACATGATAATGAATAATACAATTGAGTGCAAGTGTAATCAAGAATAGCCTAGACATCAAGAATGTGAAAGTGAATAGCTAGGCAAATTACAACAAGAAATAAGACAATGTAGGAACAAATGTATTCTTGAGTGTATCTTGTTGTGTTGTAGTTTTCTCTCATGTTGTGTTGCTTCAATTCTTCCTCTATTTATAGAAGATGTCTTGTACATGATAGGTGATAGGCTTAAGTTTTGCATGTATTTTGAGGCGTATTTCGAGCTATAATGATGAGTAAACATGCATATACTCGCGTTAAATGTTACATATTCACTCCTTGTGGAAAAGATATTACACTTTGCTTATTTTGTAGGAATTTCATGATATTTGAAGCTAATTGAATACAAATACGAGGAAAGTAAAGTGGAAACACAGAGAATTGAGTGGATATACGAAAAGTGAAGCCTAAAAGAGCGAAAGTTGAGCGTTTACGGAAAATACAGGGGCACACGAGTTGGGCGTGCCTCAAGACACCACCCGTGCACCCCGATATAAGGATTATTGAGCTGCAAACATGGCGCACGGGTAGCCCATGCATGGGCGCACTACCCGTGCGTCCCTACGAGGGATCGGATTATTTCACCGGAGTGGCGCACGGGTAGGCCGTGCTCGACGCACCACCCGTGCGCCCTACAGAGAGTGGGTTATTCCAAAGAGGTGGCGCACGGTAACCGTGCGTGGCGCACCACCACGTCGTCTGTCTTACTGAATCCCATAATCTGCAAAGATTAAGCCCTAAACTTGATGGTGGCTATAAAAAGGCTTTTTGGGGCGCACACAAGGACATTCTCGCATTTTTGGGATCTACAACTAGGGATGGCAATGGGGCGGGTTCAAACCCTGGACCCGCAACAAACCCGCCCGTCTGTAGACTGTCATGAACCCGCCCGTCTGTCCGGGCCGGGTAACGGGTTTAGTTTTTTTGGACCCGACGAGTCCGGGAGTAAGTAATGGTCCAACAGACCCGCCCCGCTACATATGCTAAATTAATAATAGTTTATTTATTAATATTTGTTTCCCCTGATTTTAGATGACCCACTTGAGTTCAGTACTAGTTCAACACAACTTTTTTCTCCTTTCTCTCGGACTTTCTCTTTGATCTTTCTTCCTCGAGCGTTCACTCCGGATAGCCTCTCTCCCGAGTCCCGAGCTTCCAAACCGACAAGAGCAGCCCACACAAGTCTTCTTCGTCAACTTTTCTCATAACATCCTTGTGGACCACGGGTTCCCCCAATTTTCCAAGGCCGCTTAATAATTAGATAATGATTTTAATTTACATCTTCAACTATCCATCATTTAGTTTAATTAATTTTGTAATTTGTATTTTTTGTCGCTTCTGGTTTAATTATTGGTCAATTTTATGCACATGTATTGTTAATGAATCTACTATCTAACCCACGCGGCAAACCGAAAATTGTTTATTTCGATAAAGTTTAATTAATTTTGTGGCAATTTTTTTAAATTTGTCTCGTATCTCTTTTCTTTGAATGTTGGCTAAAATTAATGTTTTAAAAAATTGATTTGAGCTTTTGGAGAACTCAGCCCGACTTCGAAAGTTGCGGTGTTGGCGGGTTAAACGGGTTTAGACCCGCCCCGTCGGGTTTTGAAGCGGGCGGGCGGGTCCGGTCTTGAGGCGGGGCGGGGCGGGTCTCGGGTCTCACTTTTTCTTGGCGGGCGGGTCCCGGTTGGCCAAACCCGCCTGCCTGCCATCCCTATCTACAACACAAGACAAGAGTCAACTCTTGGAAGGAGCCATCAAGGAGACAATCGGGTTGCATCGGAGCTTGAAGAACGAAGATATATCGAGAGATTGTCGACGCGTTCCTAAGTTTTCTTGCTTCTCTTTTAGTTTCAATCTTTTATTTTCATTTGTAATGACTTTGAACACTTTGTGTATAAGTTGTTTAATTATATGTAGCTAAACTCTTGTGATTTCCGTGTTTTGGAAGTAGATTAATGAACTCTTGTTGGATGTTTTAATCTTAGTTGAAGTTATTATCTTGAAGCCTATTTGAGTATTTTGAGCTTATTCTTGTTTTATCACTTGATCAATGATTTAACTTGTTTGATCTATTGATTCATAATTCGAGAGATGAGTTTCAATATTAGATCTTGAATACTCGACACAAATATTTGCATGAATCGAGAGGTTTGTAAATATTTGTGAGGATATTTGATCTTTTGTGCTTTCGGAGTTGAATGCTTTATGTTGAGTAGAGATGCTAGCATAAGTATTTCAATCTACGTTTTATATGCATCTCGAGAGGGAGGATAAAATAGCTTTGTGATCGTCTTATAGGAATATTGATAATAATGTGGCTTGATTAAACCGGACAACAAGACGATTATTAATCGAAACCTTAACTCGAAATCCATTACATCATCTTGATACTTCTTTCATTCGTGTTATCTTATTCTTGTGTTTTAGTGATTTAAATTGTCTTAATCTCAAAACAACAACCATCAAATTTCGATCGTCTAAATAAAAATAAGACTATCTTGGTTAAATACTTAGCATATTAATTTATTAGTCTCCGTGGATACGGCCTTGCTACCCTATTCGATAACGTACACCGTACACTTGCGGTGAAGCTAAAAATATAGGCGAACAAGTTTTTGGCGCCGTTGTTTGGGGACTAATACAATTTATGGTGCTAATATTGCGATAGATAGAATTATTCTTAATTTAGAATTTTTTTATTATTTATTTTGTTTTGGTGTGACTTTAATTCAACATTATTTGACTTGTTTCTTTTAGTTTGGTCCGGGTAGTGCATGAACACGCGCTCTAAAGGCGGGGGACTTAATAACGCTCATACTGGAAGTTGACGCTTTCGCGAGGAGAATCGATCTACCACTAGACGGGCCGAAAGACAACACAATCCGATAATGGGGATTTGAATGAGTTACCAATACCGCCAAACAATGATGGAAACGAGTTACCGATACTACCAACAAAGAAGCCATTCGTGATTACTTTCGACCACAAACGAATCGTAATTACGGTGGTATTGCCCATATTCCTATCAATGCCAACAACTTCAAGCTCAAACCGCACTAATCAATATGGTGCAACATAATCGGTTGGGGGTTTGCAAATCAAGATCCTACTCTCACCTTGCGCATTTTATCCAAATATGCAATACGATTAAAATGAACGAGTCTCGGATGACGCTTATAAGATCGCGCCTATTCCCATTCTTTTTAAGGGATAAGGCGAGAAATTGGTTGGGTACTTTGACGCAAGGCGGTGTAAGCACATGGGACGAATCGAGCCAAAAGTTCTTGTTTAAATTCTTTCCACCGAGCAAAACTTTGCGCTTCAAAAGCGAGATTACTTTGTAGATTCCGGATCGATTACGAAGATGTCCACAACAAGCGACTCGCAGCCTTTGTATGAGGCTTGGGAAAGATTCCGGATCTTGCGAAGATGTCCACAACATGGGTTTCCGAGAGGATCAACATTATGCTTCTTCTACAATGGTTTAATGGGACAAACGAGGGCCTTTGTAGATGCCGCAAATGGGAGGAGCATTGTTGGCAAGGTTTCCACAAGATGCCTTAAATCTTCTTGAGAAAATGGCCATGAACAGCTTATCGCGGCCATCCGAAAGATCCAATGTACAACGAGTAGCCGAAATCTCGATTCGCACTCCAATTAAAACATTGACGGCACAAGTAAGCGGCTTTGACAACTCAATTGAGTGTATTTACGAAGGGGCCAGAAGCAGGCACGAGCACGGGTAGTGAAGCTCTTCTATATCCGATGGAAGAGGTAAATTATGTGAATAACCGGAATTTCAGCAATTTCCGGAATAATTCAAACCCAACGCACTACCATCCAGGGTTGAGAAATCATGAAAATTTTTCCTATGCAAATACAAAGAATGTGTTACAACCTCCGCTCGGGGATTTAATGCTTCAAGTGGAGGCGGTAATGGGAAGGCAAATCGTCGTTGGAAGATACACTCACATCATTCATAAATCAATCTAATGCATTCATGAATGAAACGAGGAGCCACATCGCTAAGCAAGACCTTAGGATGGATAAGTTAGAACAACAAGTGACAAGCTCAATAAAGAATCTGGAAACTCAAATGGGTCAATTGGCGCAATTGTGGGGAGTCAACATCAAAAGGGTCAATTTCAAGCAACACGGAGGTCAACCCGAGGGAACATTGCAATGCTATCCATGTGTGGGGTGGAAAAGAGAATGAAGAGTCCGAAAATGCCGATATTGGTGTGACATCGTAATCACGCACGACTCGTGTATCAATGCATGACCAGGTCGTGTGTGTTGCCGAACCTACCATTCAAATTCAAGGAAATGACATAAATGACGCCAAGGCAAGATGAAAGTTAAAGGAGGAACCGAAAGCAACAAATTGATAAACAAAAAGAGCCAAGAAACGTGAATCGTATCCTAACTCTAATTTGTTGAAATATAATATTCCTCTTCCCTTTCCCGGTTGTTTCACAAGACTAATCAATAATCAATTTGCTAAATTTGTGGGCATGTTTAAAAATTGCACATTAATGTTCCTTTTGCGTAAGAATGAAACATATGCCAAATTATGCGAAGTTTTTAGGGGAAACGATGTCCAACAAGAACAAATGGGAGGAGAATGGGATGGTCAACTTGACAGAAGAATGTAGCGCACTCATACAAAGGAAAATATCGCAAAAGCTAAAAGATCCGGGAGTTTCACTATTCCTTGCACAATAGGCGATATTTTCTTTGATAATGTACTTTGTGATCTAGGATCTAGTATCAATTTGATGCCGTCCGTTCTCGGAAGCTTGGACTCATAGAAGTGAGACCATCCACTTTCACCCTACAACTCGCGGATAGATCACTCGTACATCCAACGGGGATACTAGAAGATGTGCTCATAAAAGTCGATAAATTCATATTTCCCGTGGATTTTCTAGTGCTAGATATGAATGAGGATTGTGACACCCCTCTTATACTCGGGCGTCCATTTTTGGCAAATCAAAAGCACTAATAGATGTGAAGAAAGGGGAGCTTACATTACAAGTTGATGATGAGCGTATTTCATTTTCCATTTTTCGAATGTGAAAAGACATGATGGTTTTAATGGTTGTAAAACAACAACAATTGCTAATTCGCACTCAAGCTAATAGCTTGAATAATGGTGTGCATTCTAAAGATAATATGCAGGGATTATCAATGAAGAAAAAGGAAAGGCACAAAAAGCCCGATGTGGAACCAAGAGCGTGCACGTACGCCGCATCGATGAAGAGGAGAACGCATGGATAGTTGACAAACATGAAAAACCTCCTTTAGCAATGATCAAGGGAGGTGTAAATCCAAGTGAGCGGGATTGGCATGGAAAATCGCACGATGAGGTGACAAGCCTCATTTCGCAAAGATCATAATCGGAATTAAAAGGCGTCAAGCTAAAGACGTTAAATATAGCGCTTGTTGGGAGGCAACCCAACGGTTTTTCGTGTGACTTTTATTTATTTTTGTGTGTTTAGTTTCAATTTTGTGTGATTGGAGTGATTTGACATGCGTGTTTTTATTAATGAGTGTGATTTGTGTATTTTCGTTTCATTTTTGTGTGTGTTTTTTTACATAAAAAAATCGAAATCAAGCTCATTGTTATCTGGTCAAGCACGGTAGCCGTGCGTCGGCACACCACCCGTGCGCCCGCAAAGAGTTGAGGAAGTTTCGGTGGTGCGCACGGTAGCCCGTGTTTCGACGCACCACCCGTGCGCCATGCGAAGAGGGATAAATTGGGACAGTTTTAAACCTGTTCTTCATATTCAAAACCTCCAACTCGCGCACGCCCTAATCCTTCATTGTTTTCGAAATTTCTCCAAGTTTTCACTCAAATTCGTCCACATAATCCCTCCCCCACCACAATTGCACTTCACTTTACATCGAATTCAAATTTGCTTGAAGAATTGTGAGCACAAGCACCTAGGGTTCAAATCATCCACTTCGAGTTTAACTTAGAGAATTCCTGGTAAGAACATTGTTTCTCCTTGTCAATTCGTTGTCAATTATGTATTAGGGAGCATGGTAGGTGTTTATTTTGATATTTTTGCTATGAATTATGTGAATTATTCTTTGAGGCAAATTATCAAACACCTTGTGGGCTTGTGTAATTGAGGAGATTTAGGATGAATTGTTGATGAGTAAGGCATGGCCAATGATTGTTTAAGCTAATACTTGTCTAGAATGGCCATAATTTTTGCTTGCTTGGGGTAGTTGATCGATCAAAAGTAACGTGGGCAAGTGAATTTGCATTACCTAATCTGTAGCTTTAATCCCCTACTTTGTTGTTGCCATTGATGATATCGGGATGCTAATGGAATGTATTTCAGGTACAAACCCTTCATGGCCGAGCGAAGAAACCCCATGGTGGAAGGAGACGTGCACGCGGGGACGGCACAACGCGCCGAAGTGGCACCGCCGGAGGTCGACCAAAACAGTCCCGAGAGGCATATGGGGTCAACTTGACAAATGTCGATGATCTTGAGCGATGGAATCGCTTGATCGGTCACCAAATAGCTCCATCTCGCTACGCCGACGATGATTGTACCAAAACTTTGGGGATACATGAGGACGTGTGGCGTCTTTTCGCCAAGATAGGATGGACGAACTTCATGAGCCGAAGGTGGCCGACATTTAAAAAGTATACATTGGAGTTCTTGAGTACCGTGAAGTACTCAAACAAGTGACCTTTGAACCGTATATGATAAAGTTTCAATTGGGAATGTCCGTAGACAATTGTCTATGACCCAATTGAACACCATTTTCGAGGTCCCAACAAACGCTCGTACCCGCCAATGCCTCATTATGATCAATACGACTGGAGAATGCTTGTGGAAACACCACAAATGGGGCCGATGTTGTATACCGCGCGGACCGCCAAAGCCTCATGGATCCTAATCCGCCCGGTATATTCAACGTGTGTGATCGCATCCTCCGTGTTCGCCCGAGAAAACATTGGAGGGATGACGACTAAGGAACTCTATCTCCTCCGTGTATGTCACAAACACCCCCTACAACACCGCCGTTAATTTTGCCGAACAAATCGAACAGCTTAGCTAGGCGGGAAGGGGGTACGATTTCTATAGGGGCCTCATTACCCCTATTTCCGGCATTTCAATATCGATTTCCGTGGCTTAGAGCCTATCCAGGGCAAAGACTCGGTTAATTTGGCATTGTTGCATCACATGAAGTTCATAGCAAACGAAGACAACAGATTGGTGCTTCTACAAAAGAAAGGTGTCTTGATTTCCGTTGCCTAACCCGCCATACACCACCGTCGATACATTGACGGACACCACCAACTTCCTAATGAACTCGACGCACATAATCGAATTACCGAGGCTATAGAGGCGAGAAAGAGGCGCAAAGTTGAAGGTTTCTTGGATGAAGAGGATATGGTGGCGGAGGAGGATGCGATTCATGGCCGAGAAATGGGGATGGAACCTCATCACCCCCAAATTGGGTATGATATACCCGGAGTCCTCACACGGAGGCGATTACCCCCGACATTCTCACAAAGAGGGATCATCCCCTTCCTTCTCACAAAGGAGGACCCCAAACACAGCTGCACCGATTTTCAAGACATGTTTTATGCATTTGGGGAGAACTTGAGGCGGCAAGAAGAAGAGTTGAGGCGGCAAGGTGAGGATTTGAGGCAACATAGGGCTGATTTTCTCGCGTTCAATGAGCAATTTGAGCGGCGTTCGAGGAGACGTGGCAAGTGCTCCAACAAACTACAAATGTGGCATATTTCTCAAGGCCACTTCCCACCACCGCCGCCGCAGATGATTCAGTATATCCCCACTTTTTGTTATTGAAATTCTACTTTTTCCCCTTAGGACACTATAATTTCATTCAAGTTTGGGGGAGAGATAGCATTTTAATACATGAAAAGTGTAGATACAAAAAAAAAAATTAGTCATGCATTTCGTGTTTTCATATAGTTGCATTAGAGCACTCTAGGTTGCATTTGCATTAGAGCATGTTTATAGCTTTAGACGTCTATTGCTTTCGTAGTGGTTAGAGAGTGTGTTGACCAAGCATGTTGCAACTTGTTGTTGTGTGTTGATTGAGAATTCATATTGTTGGGATTGGATGTTGATTATGAATTGATTGAGCCTTGAATAGATAACTTTGAGCATGTTAATAAGAAAACTTGGTGTGATGCTTTGAATTACATTTTGACAAGCCTGTGAGCTTTGAGCCTTTACCGCTTATATCTTGTGCGATCTTGTTATAATTGAGGGTATCATTCGTGTTGTCGAATTCTAGAACTTGCTTGGGTATCTCTCACAAGCCACATGTGTATGTGAATTGTGAATGTGATTAAAGGCCATCTTTGCTAGCCTTTCAAGCCTTTTGCCTACCTAAAAATGTTGAAAACTCCTAGTTAGCCAAGTTGAGCCTATAGCCTATTTCTTTGATAACCACAAAATTTAACCCTTGATCTTAATATATATCCATCACTTTAAACTCGAGTGTATAACGTTGAGTAAAAGGGGAATGAACGAGGTTGAATGAGTGGAAATTGAAAAATAAGATACTTGGGCATACTTGGTTAAATAAAAAAATAAAAAATAAAAAAAGAAAGGAAAGGAGTTGAAAAAAAAAAAGAAGTGTTGAAAATGCACAAATGAAAACAAAATGAAGTTGATAAACTTGGGGGCGAAGGATTGTTAATGGAGGTGATTCTCAAAAGAAAGAAAGGAAATAGAGATAAATGAAGTTGATAAAAATGAGGGATGATTGGAGAGCATATGGGATTGTAATGAAAATGATTGATATGCTCATCGGTCATATACTCGAGTTTGAGTCACTTTATCCAAAATTTCCTACCCAAACCAAAGAGCCTTTATTACAACCAAACGAGAAAGTCCTTTCGATTCACAAATTGCATACACTTTAGTGGCGGAGATATGAGACGAATTGCAAGCCTATTGAAATTTTGCGACACCGAATTGATTTGAGCGTAAACACGTCCTATATCCTCGTGAGATGAGAGTATAAACTTAACTTCGAGAGTTGGAATTGAGCTTTTCACTTTGTTTTATTTGAGGCGTGTTCTTTGATTAGATATTTGAGGTTTGATTGAGTTGTACTCAACATTCATGACGAACAATATGGATTTTCTTGTGGATTATATGTGTGCTTATTTATTATCTTTATCTCCTGTTGTGCTTTATCGTGTTCTAAATATTGTTGATCGGGACGGTCAACAGTTTAAGTTTGGGGGATTTTGATAGGCTTGAGTTTTGCATGTATTTTGAGGCGTATTTCGAGCTATAATGATGAGTAAACATGCATATACTCGCGTTAAATGTTACATATTCACTCCTTGTGGAAAAGATATTACACTTTGCTTATTTTGTAGGAATTTCATGATATTTGAAGCTAATTGAATACAAATACGAGGAAAGCAAAGTGGAAACACGGAGAATTGAGTGGATATACGAAAAGTGAAGCCTAAAAGAGCGAAAGTTGAGCGTTTACGGAAAAGACAGGGGGCACACGGGTTGGGCGTGCCTCAAGACACCACCCGTGCACCCATGTATAAGGATTATTGAGAGCTATGACATGGCGCACGGGTAGCCCATGCATGGGCGCACTACCCGTGCGTCCCTACGGAGGATCGAATTATTTCACCGGAGTGGCGCACGGGTAGGCCGTGCTCGACGCACCACCCGTGCGCCCTACGAGAGAGTTGGGTTATTCCAAGAGGTGGCGCACGGGTAACCCGTGCGTGGGCGCACCACCCATGCGTCTCCGCCGAATCCCATAACTCAACATTAAGCCCTAAACTTGATGGTTGGTATAAAAAGGCTTTTTTGGGGCGCACACAAGGACATTCTCGGCATTTTTGGGATCTACAACACAAGACAAGAGTCAACTCTTGGAAGGAGACATCAAGGAGACAATCGGGTTGCATCGGAGCTTGAAGAATGGAGATATATCGAGAGATTGTCGGCGTTCCTAAGTTTTCTTGCTTCTCTTTTATTTTCAATCTTTTATTTTCATTTGTAATGACTTTGAACACTTTGTGTATAAGTTGTTTAATCATGTGTAGCTAAACTCTTGTGATTTCCGGGTTTTGGAAGTAGATTAATGAACTCTTGTTGGATGTTTTAATCTTAGTTGAAGTTATTATCTTGAAGCCTATTTGAGTATTTTGAGCTTATTCTTGTTTTATCACTTGATCAATGATTTAACTTGTTTGATATATTGATTCATAATTCGAGAGATGAGTTTCAATATTAGATCTTGAATACTCGACACAAATATTTGCATGAATCGAGAGGTTTGTAAATATTTGTGAGGATATTTGATCTTTTTTGCTTTCGGGAGTTGAATGCTTTATGTTGAGTAGAGATGCTAGCATAAGTATTTCAATCTACGTTTTATATGCATCTCGAGAGGGAGGATAAAATAGCTTTGTGATCGCTTATAGGAATATTGATAATAACGTGGCTTGATTAAACCGGACAACAAGAGGATTATTAATCGAAACCTTAACTCGAAATCCATTACATCATCCTGATACTTCTTTCATTCGTGTTATCTTATTCTTATGTTTTAGTGATTTAAATTGTCTTAATCTCAAAACAACAACCACCAAATTTCGATCGTCTAAATAAAAATAAGACTATCTTGGTTAAATACTTAGCATATTAATTTATTAGTCTCCGTGGATACGACCTTGCTACCCTATTCGATAACGTACACCGTACACTTGCGTGAAGCTAAAAATATAAAGCGAACAATAGGCTCCTCTTGGGGACATGAATTACGTAAAAATTGCAAAACAATTGAGGAAAAGAGTCATTAGAAATCCATCCCACAAATTAAGGGAAAGTTGTCTCACATCAAACGGTCGATTTTTCTTTGTCAAACCATAGGGCAACCGCGCAAAATAGAAGTTTGAAATCGCTTTCAAAAAAACACGGGCGGCCGAGGGGGTGCTCGGCCGGTCGACATCACCCCTAGCCCGGCCGACCTTCATTTTTTGAAGAATGAAGAAACACATTCTCTTCGTGCCGGTCGGCGGGGACGGCCGACGACGGCACCGGACGACGGTCGACGGCCGACCGACGACCCTTCTTGGCAACCGGTCGACCAGTAATATAACACCTCGCCTCATTTTTGTTTCAACGTACTCCTCGGTATGGGTTGCCCTATAGGGCGACCGGTTGACCTCAAAACTAAAGTGTTGTCCAATTTTATATCGAGAATAAACTTCAAGAAATACTCCAAAAAATAGTGAAAACATTTTTAGACCGATCGGGAGTATTTAGACAACATTTGGAAACATTGTTTGATGTAAAACACATTAACTCAAAATCATGCAAAGTGTTGTCCAATTTAATGTCGAAAATAAACTTGAAAAAATATTCAAAAATTAGTAGAAACAATTTAAATCATTTAGGAGTATTTTGACAACATCTACAAACATTGTTTTGGTGTAAAAACAAAATCATCAAAATCATGATAAAAATATTTATCAAACAATCTCCCCTTTTTGATGATTACAAACCAAAACAATTTACCAAAGTCGATTTTGAAAACAAAACAATTTTACTGGTTTAAAAAGAACTATCCGTTGTGAGCAACAACATTTCACGCAATATAATCACAAGGATGGGAGTAAAGATATTCAAACACATATAGCAAATGCTCCCCTATCAATATGCACAACAAGAGTAATATAAAAGAACTTCAACATAAGCTAAAATCTTAGCTTTTCGATATTGAGCTTAAGTATCAAAACTTAAAAGCTCCCCTCACAAAGAAACATCATTAGAACCGTATATAAGTCCATACTACAACCAATGGACCATGATTCATACATAACCATAATGCACCAAGTGGACTAAATATGATCCACAACTTATGGCTATATGAAGCCATAACTTATAACTTTCTTTTCGTTAAGCTTATCTTAGCTTCTATGAGCTAAAGAGCTTATAACCTGTTTCTCCCCCTCGGAATCATCAAAAAGAATGTTAGCAAGATAAACACATCATATATTCTTATCAAAGTGCGCAAGTAAACCGATGTATCGAGCTATTTGAATATTGAAGCTTTTAAACCAAATAGGAAGTAAAAGTCGAATCATACGACTTGAAGAAGCTTATGAAAACTCATTTGATAAACGAAACAAGATCTCTATAAATATATAAGACTTTTGAAAACAAGAGTATCATATAAGTGATGAATTTTTCATCGAAACATTTTATCGAACACTTGGCGGGCGTCAAAATTAGAAAATGATATATATAGCCCTTGTAAATGTAATCAAGCCAAGTTTTTCATTACCAAATGCAATTTAACAAATATCATTCATCAACAATGAATAAGCTCATCACAAATATATATGAATTGCATCAAGAAAAATACATATAAGCCACAAACTCGAGGTTCAACCCAATTGAGCTAAAGAGAGTGAAATTCTTACCATTCGATCGGTAAAGACGATCAATGATGATGATAACCGCTAGATAATCCCCAAAGTATAAAATGTATGCAATAAAATAAATTTGGAGTGAAATTTGTGTGCAATTTGCGAAGGGGACGAAAAATGGACAAAATAAGCCATAATGGCTAAGACGAAACAAAACCATTTTAAGCCAAACAATAGCCAAGGCGGCGATGTCCAGGGGTAGGGCGATCGGTCGAAATGGGTGGGCGACGGCCGGCCCACCCGCGACCCACTATTTTCAATTCGCTTTTGAAATCCGAAATTTGATCCAAAAATCCGATTTTTCACCCCTAAGTTTTAAAAACGTGCAAAATGCAAACGCATACCTCATTTAATATACATTATGTCATAATCAAGCTCAAAATGAGGTAAAATACTCAGTGATTAACGATTAAAATGTCCGAGTTATCCTTGAGATGGAATTAAACACATCTCAAGTTTTTTTGTTAAAAACTCAATCCCTTTTTTTTAAAAAATATCGATCTCAATATGTTTAGTTCGATGATTATGACGAACTATATTTTGAATACGAAAAACCGTATAATAAATACCAGACTTGTTATCCGTAAAACTAAGAACGTTTTAAAACTATGGATATACAAGTCATAAGAAAATGTCTTTTCAAATATTTGAAAATTTCTTTTAACGGCACTTTAATGAGATTCGTTGGGATAGTTTTGAAGTCGAGCATATAGACATAAGGCATATGGAATGTCGAGTCTATAGGAATAATACAAGAAAACATACCTCGAATTTATTTGTCGGCCGATATGCCTTTCTCAACCTTTGTCAATCTTTAGCCATAGATGTTGAGATGGTTCTTCTTTCTTCAATGCTTAACTCCTTCAAGAGTTCTTTTGAAATATAACCGTTTTCTTGGCATTGAATAATTTGTAGTCCAAGCAAGAAATTGAGCTCCCCTATCATGCTCATCTCAAGCTCACCTAGTATCAACTTAGAAAAACATGTCTTGCACAAATATTCATTAGTAGCACCAAAAATATTCTCATAAATATGCACAAGTGAACAATCTTGCCGTTTTTTCAAAAATAAAGAGAGTAGTATCAACTTTACCTTTTGTAAAATCATTTAGCAAAAATAGCTAAGTCTATCATACCATACATGGGGTACTTGTTTTAAACCATACAAGGCCTTTAAAAATTATTTGGCCTAGAAAAATTTTAAACCCCGGAGGTTGTTTTACATAGACTTCTTCTTGAATAAAACCATTGAGAAAATTGGATTTAACATCCATTTGGTAAAGCTTGAAATTTTCTTAAAACAAGAATGGGCAAGTAAAATGCAAATAGCTACTAAATGTGCTATGAGTGCAAATGTTACATCAAAATTAATTACCTTCTTCTTGTAAATACCTTCGAGCTACTAACCTCGCCTTAGTTCGACCAATGTTGCCTTGGTCATCGAGTTTGTTCCGGAACACCCTTTTTGTCTTCTTCATCACAATCATCATAGGGCATCCAATTGATCTAAGGTGTTCGTGAAAGAACATTTACATCCAAATATATTGAGGTAACTAATATTTGGAGTACTTCATTTCTCATCTACACAACTTGACAAACTCATTACCAAAGATCATTTATATAAGCAAGAAGAAGTAGCTCAAGTGTAAAAACATGCCTCAATCATCAATCACAAAGTATCTTGCATAAGAACATAGTAGACACTATATATATAGACCATGAAGCAAGAAACACATATTATGCATCAAGAGTTTAATAAATCATACATGTTCAAATAAGCTTAAGAAAGCTACAAAAGGTCTCTTTTGAAATTTGAAAATTCGATAGCATATAGTTGAGACCTCATTTAAAAGAAGTATTTGATCAAAGCAAATATGTGCAATCAAATATCGAATAGTGCCTTTTTTAAAAAAAAAAAAAAATCTAAAAACATCTTAATGGCACTTGTATGAAATACTATAAAAAACAATCACATAGGCACATGGCAATACATATATCGAGTCTATAAGAGTAAGAATAACACAAGTAAACGTGCCTCGATAATTTATGCCTTTCTTGACAAATAATGACATAAATGGCCATTTTGTGAAAATATATAAATCCTACACAATTCTTAAAACAAATCTAGCACAAATCATAATGATAAAAGTGTAGGCTAAGAGATATCACAAGTAAGCTCATGCCATAAAAATCCATAAGAGATGATAACACACTTTAGTCTACAAAAATGCACAAGAGTTTTAAAAACATCATATAAGGTCTTCTTTTTCAAAAATATTTTAAAAGCACAAATATTATTGAAGACCTTAATTAAAAAATAAATACTAGAAAACTCATTTTGCAATTAAGACACAAATAAAAGCATGCATAATAACAAAATAAAATGCATATTTAACTAGGGAGATACGGGTTACCAATTACGCCATTTCCATGGGTTGTGCCGTTCCCATTGTTGATGATACCTTCCCCTGCAGGTCACTTTGTTGATGATGACTCCTTTGATTACTCCATTTCCAAGATTTTTGTCCTTCCCATTGTTGATAGTCTCTTCTTCTTTTGAAAATCATCTTGTTGATGATGTTTTTGCCATTTCAAGGATTTCGTTCTTCCCATTTTTGATTATATCCTCTTCTTGGATATTGGCTTTGTTGAAAATGTTTTCTCCTTTGATCAAATGAATTGGTCATTTGATGTCTTCTCGGCGTATGAATTTTCTCCGATTATTATTTCACGGGTACCTAATACAACATTATTTTGTGGTACCCTCAAGTGCTTGGGTCCTTTAGGATTAGCTTTGAGACTTTTAGGTCTCCAATAATGATTAGAGCTATTTCTAGCCCGACAAGTATTAGCCGTATGACCCATTTTACCGCAATAAAAGCATGTAATAATTCTAGGAGCATAATGACCAACGTTCTTAGAGACTTGATTCTTTTTCATGTGATTGACACCCTTAGGCTTATGATCAAGTTCTAGTTTCAAGTTATCACAACAATCAACAATATTGGTCATTCTATCGGTACTCAAGTTGGATTTAGATAAGTCATTTTTCAAGCAATTTTTATCCTCAACAAGAGTACTATTTTCTTTCTCAAGGTTTCTAACCTTGTCAAGAATGGTGGTGTGAGCACATGATAGTGATTCATAGGAAGTAAATAAACTATCCTTTTCATTTTTCAAAACATTGAATTCCTTTTTCAAATTTTTGTACTTAACAAGTAAATTTTGGAATTCATTTTGAAGATCATCAAAATCATTTTGCAAATCACTATAATCATTTTGAATAACAATATCATAGGAAGTAGAGGGTTTAAGACATACCTCGTTTTCTTCTTCGATGCCCATAAAACATTGTTCGATTACTTCATAGTTGGAAGTTGTAAAAGGCTTGTTCCTTAGATTTGAACTTGTATCCCTTTGAGAAGTAGATGCTTTTGTTTGACTCATTTCATTTGCAAATACTCCATAGATGGCTTCTAGTTTTTGCCATACTTCATATGCCGATCGAATTCCTACAATATGTTCATATTCCAAATTAGTAAGTGAACAATACAAAATATTGAGAGCTTTACCATTTAAGGATATGATTATCTTCTCTTCATCATTGAGCTCTTTGAAGGCTTTGGAGGTGTATGGTGTGTCTATCATCGGAATGGATTCTCCATTTATGACGATGTTCCAAATATCGAACCCGCAACCTTGTAAATAACATTCCATTCTGTCTTTCCAAAATGTAAAATTTTTGGAATCAAACCGAGTGGCTTGGTGGTAGAGGTGCTTAAAAGATGAGCTTCACTCGTAGCCATCGATCGTTCCTCTTCACTCGCGATGTGAAACGAGCTTGCCAAAGAGTTTGGCTTTGATACCACTTGTAAGTCCAAGCGGCTACGATAATCTAGAGGGGGGGTGAATAGATTATCTCCATCTTTTCGATTTCGCCCTCTTTTTCGAACCGAATGTTCAAAGACAATAAAAAAGGTGCGGAATGTAAACAACACGCGTTGATTTATAGAAGTTCAACTCACCTAGGGCCTAATCTACTACCACCCCAAAGATATCCGGGATGGATTTCAAAAAGAAAAAAAGATTTTATTAATTTACCAAAAATTAATACAACACCAACTTACAACAATACCTTGAAGAGCACCACACTCTTCTTCAACACCACCTTTGAGATTACCACAATCTCACTTGAAGATTACCACAATCTCCAACGGCACCTTGTGAAGATTACCACAATCTTCAACCTTGAAGAATACCAAATTCGTCAACACCTCAACAAGAAGATTACCACAATCTTCTCACACCTAACACCTAGACCACTCAAGTGTGTTCTTACCACAAGAACACTCACAAGGATATCTTGTGTTTGAATGACGACCACAAATTCAAGATTACAACACGATAATGAATAATACAATTGAGTGCAAGTGTAATCAAGAATAGCCTAGACCTCAAGAATATGAAAGTGAATAGCTAGGCAAATTACAACAAGAAATAAGACAATGTAGGAACAAGTGTATTCTTGAGTGTATCTTGTTGTGTTGTAGTTTTCTCTCATGTTGTGTTGCTTCAATTCTTCCTCTATTTATAGAAGATGTCTTGTACATGATAGGCTCCTCTTGGGGACATGAATTCGTAAAAAATTGCAAGACAATTGAAGAAAAGAGTTGTTAGAAATCCATCCCACAAATTAAGGAATGTTGTCCACTCACAAATGGTCGATTTTTCTTTGTCAAACCATAGGGCGACCGGTCGCACAGAAATAGAAGTTTGAAACTGCTTCAGCAAAAAACACGGGGCGACCGGTCGAGGGGGTGCTCGACCGGTCGACATCACCCCTAGCCGATCGACCTTCATTTTTTGAAGAATAGAAGAAACACATTATCTTCGTGCACCTCGGCCGACGGGGGCGGCCGGTCGACGGCACCGGTTGACCCCCTTGATGGCCGGTCGACCAGTAATATAACACCTCGCCTCATTTTTGTTTCAACGTACTCCTCAGTCGTGTTGCCCTATAGGGCGACAGTTGACCTCAAAACAAAAGTGTTGTCCAATTTTATATCGAAAATAAACTTCAAGAAATACTCCAAAAAATAGTGAAAATATTTTAGACCGATCGGGAGTATTTAGACAACATTTGGAAATATTGTTTGATGTAAAAACACATTAACTCAAAATCATGCAAAGTGTTGTCCAATTTAATGTCGAAAATAAACTTGAAGAAATACTTGAAAAATTAGTAAAACAATTTAAATCATTTAGGAGTATTTTGACAACATCTACAAACATTGTTTTGGTGTAAAAACAAAATCATTAAAATCATGATAAAAACATTTATCAAACGAACCGCCATTAGAGGATTCGGTCCCAATGGGACTTCACGATTTTGGCATGGGATATGCAGCACTAGAGGGGCATTGTAGATGGATGATTAGTCCCGCCTTGAATCTTTGTCCTTCAAGGATATCGAGACACATCTCTATTGAGATATCGCGCGGGGTAAGCTTTATAGTTAGTTTACACTTCATTCTTCATTCTTGTTTCTTTTCATTCAGTTTAAGACTTGTACAAATTAGGTGTAGATTCTGAACCTTGCGGCGATATCGAGCCATCGTGGGAGAGGTGGTGGAGATGGAAAATCATCAATCATGGAAAAGGTGAAGAGCCTCACGGTGGGCGTGTCCGACATGAGAGCCATAGGTCCGATCTAACCAAGAAGTATGACTCGGGTAAATCCCGGCTTGAGCATGAGGGTAAGACACACGATGTGTTTCTCTAGTCTTCAGCTGGCGCACAGTTGCTAGCCAGGGCGAGGTTCGAGTCGGTGGAGACTTATAAAGCTTACAGAGTATCGCTCGGAGTTGTTGAGGGAGTCATCCATCTTCTTTGATAAGGTGGTCCGCCATTGTAGGAAACTTCTACGGCAAAGCGGAAAAGCCTCCAGCGAGGTGATAGGCATCTGGGACTGTGACGTCTCTAATGAGGAGTGCCCACTTGGTCAAAGTAGTATAGAATGTTAGTCCAAGTGGCTACAAAAATCTAGGGGGTGAATAGATTTTCCTGATTTTTCGATTTGCACCCTCTTTTTCGAATATGAAGACAATGAAGAAATAAAAGAGCAGAAAATAAATCAACACAAGTGATTTATAGAGCTTCACCCCACCTAGGGACTACGTGCTCTACCACCCGGTATGTCCGAATGGATTTCGAAAAGGAAAAAGTTTATTAATAGATACCAAACTATTACAACCTTTACCTTGAAGAGTACCACACTCTTCTTACAACACCACCTACGAATATTACCACAATGTTCTTACACCAATGAAGAGCACCACACTCTTCAATACCTAGAATCACCCAAGTGTGTTCTTACCACAAGAACACTAACAAGGATGTCTTATTTTGGATGATTGAAATCAATTCAAGATTACAACTCAAATGAAGTATACAACTTTAAAGTGCAAATATAATCAAGAATAAATCCATGTACTCAAGATGTGCAAGTGAAAGATTTGGCCTAAATATAACAAGAATATGAAAGTTGAGAACAAGAAGTTTGCTTGTGTTTGTGTTGCTTGTGTTTGTATTGCTTGTGTTATTGTATTGTGTTGCTTCAAGCTTCATCTATATATAGGGAGGTCTTGGATTTGAATTCCATGATAGGCTCCTATTCGGAGATTGAAATCAGAAAAATTGCACATTAAATGTAGAATATATATATTAGAAATCAATCCCTTAATGAAAAGTTGTCTAATGTGCAACGGATAGTTTCTTCGATAAAACCTTAGTCGACTGTTGACCTCTAATGTTTGAAATTGAATAAAACTTGAAAAATCAACACTTGAACTGGTCCAGGGGAGTTGAACTGGTCGACCTATGGTTCGACCGGTCGCCCACCCTTGGGCCGGTCACCCTCCAAAAATTTCAAGACATAAACTAGTTTTGCAATTTTGCAAAGTTTCAAGCACCTGGTCGACCTCTAGGTTGGTGGTTAACCCCATCCAAAATTTTATCTATTTTATTTCTATTCCATTTAATATCTTCAGAACACGTTTGCCTCTAGACGACCCAGGTTGGCCTCAAAATAGAAGTGTTGTCCAATTTTGTCAAAAACAAACTTCAAGAAATACTCCAAAAATTAGTAGAAAAACATTTAAACCGATTTGAAATATTTGGACAACATTTGGAGTCATTGTTTTAGTGTAAAACTCAATAATATGAAATCATCAAAATTACGATAAGAACATTTATCTAACATAGAATACCTTACAGTAAGAGGCGTCCGTCAAGTCTTAGAGATCCGCCTTCGCGTAAAATATATTCGAGTGTTCCAAGGGATCTTTAGTTCCATCGTACTCTGGGAGATTAGAGGTCTTGGTTCACGAAGGTAGTTGCTCAGTCAGGATAGCAGGGGCCAGTGGACTTCTCTTCATCAGGACGGTGGCCCTCGAGTTGGCAAGGCTAGGTTGTATAGCTCAAGATTCTTCAGCTAATGGCAACTCTTCACAATTCTCATTGCGTCCCTCATCTCTTCCTCCTTGTCCTTCCAGGTCGGGTCTTGATGTGACGAGCCCGGGCGATCCCCACGCGGCTCCAGCCGCAGCTTGATGTCTCAGGGTATTCCAGGCATCTTCATCTAGTAGAGCTTTCAGGGCTTCCCGGTCGTGAATTTCTTCAAAGAAAGCGAGCCCAACCACTCGGGGAGGAAGGGGCGGCGCCCCTCTGGCATACAGTGCAGGGGGCGACACTTCTCCAGAAGGAGGAGGACTGGCCCCCCGTCTTCCATGAGGCCGTTCTTCTTGTTAATCTTAGGCCCCGCAGCCAGCAGTTTGAGATCCGGCTTCATGTGCTTGATATCGGGTTTGCATCTTCGTGTGCTTTTGCTGTTCCCACAACCGATGCCAAAATAATACTACTTTTTATGGCAGATCACTCCAAGTCAAAGATGCTGACGAAAGTCAAAGTCTTCTCATTCCCAAGGGGGGAAGTCTTCTGAGTCTTCTTCTTGAGGAGCTGGAAATATTTCAATTGAAAACTTGCTTGTACACATGCACAAACGTTAGAGGGCCCCGGGGGTTGTCACAGGAGGCCTATCCAATGCTCAAGTCACCACGGTGATCGAGAGAATAATTAAGACTGTAAACGAATATTGAATTAATGCTTAAGAGTGATTATGAGAGAATTAACTTACAAAGAAGATGATGAACTTTTTTATACCCGTGTGATGAGCCTCGTGGGCCATGTAGGAGAAATTACCCGTGGGCCAGTCCCAAACTCATTTGGACCGGGTTATTTCATTAATAGCCCATTGGGCAATTAATATTCTTTCAATATATAAATTGAATTATATAGTAATTATTAAATATCATTTTTGCCCCAACAAAAAATAAATTACTTCAAAAATAATTAATAGGGGCACACCATTTTTTAGCCTAATTAATAGATACATTTTAAAAATCTACATATATATATATAAATATATATATAAAGAGAGATTATTCTCAAAAGGTAAAAAATATTTGTAATTTTATGGTTTCCAAAAATGTGTACTGTATTAACCGGTTTCCAAACATATGTATATACTGCATTAATTATTATATATATCTTTTTATCTTTATTTTTAAAATTTAATAATTTTTTCGTTTTTAATTAGTTTTTGACGTATAATATATCAAATTAATGATCTTTTTACGATCTTTAGTTTGACACCCATATTACATATATAAAATAAATATAATAAATAAATAAAAAGATATATTTGCTCAAATTTTTAGTTTGTAGTGGATTTTAAAAATTATGCATTTAGGCTATTGAAAAATTTGTATATTCAAGTATTTGGCTATTGTAATTTGTTATTTTCAGTAAATCAGGTTTTTACCCTCAGCATAATTTGGTAAGTTCTTATTATTAATGTAAAATTATTTTGACAACAACTTGTATACGTAATGTATGTTTGGTTGGTGATTGGGGGAAGTGATTGAGGGAAGTGGGTGATTGGAGAAAGCTAACAAAACATAGTCTTATAGTTTGTGTTTTGTCCCGCATAACCAATTTGTTGGGTTGTTATTGTGTATAAATGTGAGTTAGACATCTTCTCTCCTTGATTAGTTAATGGCTCAAAAGCTACTCTAGAAAACCTTAGGCAAGTGCACCTATCGTTTTGTAGTATAGATTATTGAGTACCGAGTGTCATTCCCACGAGGATTGTAAGTACTAATAATTACCGTCTTTTTGTTATCTAATCTAGCAATTTTCAGAGTTTTGTTTGTTAAAATGGAAAATGAAAAATAGAGAATTTAAAATAATTGCAACTTACAATAAATCAAATAAAAGTAGATTGTAGAATGAGAATCAAGAGATAGAAATGTGTTGAATGTAAATCCCTCTAGAATGTTTTTGTGATTCAACAAGATAAAAATACAACCATAAGCCCTTAAGCAAAAACCAACCTCTTTTAATAAAGTCTCATGTTATGTGGATCGTAGAAATTCCCGATTTAAGTTATGACGATTTATGAATTCCCATATTAGGTTTGACCCTAATCCAGAAGATTTATGTCGTCCTATATCTAGGATTGCATGTAACTCTTTTCACTTATATAGGTTCTTTCTCACCATAAATCTCTCGATTACCCGATGAGGAATAGATATCAAATTAATATACCGGAAATATAACTTGAATGAAATAAACATGATATAAGTGAATCACACAAGACATGAGAATTTTATTAAAAACATACAAACCTTAATCACAAATCCATTCTAGAGTTCATTACATTCAAACACTAGGCGTTTAGCTACTCATGATTTTGACAAAAGAGTAAATTACACAAGAAGGTTTAAGTATTGTAGACATGATGTACTTATCTTTCTCAAAATCTCAATGACTTCTTCCTTGATAGATGATGTTTTTTGATAGATGATGTTGATCCAAGCCTTCTTCTCCAATGTTGCTACAAGCTTACTCCTCCAAGACCTCTTGATCCCAATTCCACTCAAAATGTTGGACACAATGAATATTTTCTAAGTGTCTATGATGAATACACAATGAATCTCTATATGAATGGATACTACATGAATTATGAATCCCTTTCCCAACTCAAACTCTTGGCTTTTATAGGCACCATCTTTGTGAAAGAACACATCAATAATGCTAACAAATGCTCCACTTCCATGGTTGTTGGTTGAATCATTGTATTCACATGACAATACTCCACTTCCATTGGTTGAGTTGGTTGAATCATTGTGTCCACATGACAATTGAGGGAATAATAGAGTTTGGTGCAGCAAAATGAGATGTAAAAGTTGCTCAAAGGTTGTCAAAAAGCAAAAAGGGAAAGCTTCCATAATTTCCGCCAAAAGAACATCCAGACTGGACGAAAAACACGCCCGTGCTTTAAAAGCAAGGGCAGGCCGTGTTTTTGGATTTTCCTGAATACGGCCGTGCTTGAAAAGCACGTCCTGGTCGTGTTTGGTACGTCGGGGTCAAAAAATTGCTCGTTTTTGACTTCTAAAAAGCACGTCGTGCTTAAAAACACACCCCGCCCGTGTTTGACTAAAAGGCCCCGAAATGACACGTTTAGCTTGGGATTTTGAGTGTTTTTGCATCTAAAACCCCGGGAATGTTTTGACATGAAATCATGGCCCAAAATGCACCAAAAACTGCTCCAAATCATCAATCTACACCAATAAAAGCACCTTGGAGTAATGTGAACTATGTACAATCAAAAATTTATGAAACTAACAATAAAATAACTCAAATCATACTTAAATATACACATAAAACATGCATAAAAGGACCCTTATCAAACCACCTCCAATTTTGAACTTTGCTTGTCCTCAAGCAAAACATTAAATAAAAAAATGATTCAATAAATTACAACACACAAGGATTTTTTTCAATACATTGAACACAAGCGATCAAGTTCTTACCCTTCTCAACCCGAATTAACCATTCAAGAAAAAACATAATTTTGCAAAGCGATCGATTGTCAAGAAAGATCGCAACATCGAAAGTAGGCATTATTCAAACTTGAAATCATCACTCCACAAATATTGGTAGTTATGAATAACTTCAATTCAATAATGTCATGAAAATACAATAATTCAATGGATAATTGTAGTTAGCCTACTAGTCATATAACCAAGTTTCTTGAAATTTTATTGGAATGAGAATTCAAGGAATATACATTCTCCCTTTCGATTTTTTTTTTTGTAGGTCCTTTCGAGGCATTCTTCCACTAGATTTATATTTTGAATTTTCGTTCAAACACTCCTACGGTGGTTTCCCATACTCATATTTGTATCGCCGTTTTATGTAAAAGACAAACATGGGGCTCATGAATGCTCCTAGTTACTAAGCAACAACAAATAGAGGAGTATAACCTCGATTGGATTCCTTTTTTCTTTTTTTTTTCATTTGTTTTTTTTCACAATCTTGGTATAACAACTAGTTAACCACCACTAAATCATGAATTCTCAAACGTTCATAACACTAAGCTTTGTCATAAATGCCTTAACAAATCAAGTATTATGGAGTTGGAAATCTCGTCAAAATTTAGCACACATCTACATCAATCTATCCTAGACAATCAATTGCTTCACATTGAAAACATAAATCAAAAAGTTAATTTTGGTGTAATTGGGCTAAGTTATTGACTAGCAAACACTCAATTTGTTAAAAAAAAAATTACCTCTTGTCGACAAACTAAAAATAAAAGCAAGCACACACAGACTAAGAATGTAATTGCACCCACCTCCAACTTTAAAGGTTCACATTGTCCTCAATGTGAAAGAAAGAGATGAACGAACACAAACAAAACACTCAAAAATCAACCACACTAGAAGAAAATAAAAGAGGTGGAAAAGAAAAATACGACCTTACTAGAAGAGTGAAATCAGTATTGAGCGACCATTGGGTTGTTTAGTACAAGACCTTCATCGGCATCTTCATACCTAATCAAGGATACACAACTCGAATACCGTGAAATCATCAAATATAATTTATTTTTTTGAGTTTTTTTTTTGAATTTTTTTTTTATAATAAAAGCACGGCCGTGCTTAAAAAGCATGGCCGGGGCGTGTTCGGTATGAATTTTTCCTACAAAACCTTGGATTTTTTGAACACGGCCAGGGCATGTTCGCAAATTGGGTGACGAACACGGCCGTGCTTGAAAAGCACGACTGGACCATGTTTTTTTCAATCCCCAATCAATAAAAAAAATTAAGTAAAAGAAAATGCACACAAAATGCCGGGTTGCCTCCTGGTTAGCGCTTATTTAAGGTCGTATAGCTGGACCATTTACCCAAATGTGGAGATTAGTCAGGTGGAGCTTTGGACTTATGAAAATCCCTTGGGTATTTAGTAGTATTACCTCCAACTTTATGCTTCAAAATGTGCTCTTTGAACTTTCTCGGTCCCCTTTTCGGGCATAAGCTTCAAACATGGACTTTGAACAACACTTTTCTCCAAGAGATTTTTAGATTTCTCATCGTGCAACGAAATTGAATCGCAAAAGAACAAGTAGTATCCTTTTCAATATCAACATGAATTTTAAAAATTACTTGTTCATCCCCCACCCTCAAAGTTAATTTTCCCCCATGCACATCAATGATTGATTTTGCCGTAGCCAAGAAAGAACGCCCAAGAATTAGAGGAACCTCAATATCATCATGCATGTCAAAAATAACAAAATCAACTGGGAATATGAATTTATCAATCTTGACTAACACATCATTAATAATACCTCTAGGATGTTTAATCGATTTATCGGTTAAGTGTATATCCATCCTAGTAGGTTTCAGTTCACTTAATCCCATATGCTTGAATGTTTCATAAGACATCACATTGATACTAGCTCCTAAGTCAGCTAGTGCTCTATCAACAGGTAAACCATCAATTGTACAAGGGATAATAAAACTTCCTGGATCATTAAATTTTTGTGGTAGATTATTGGAAGAACATTTATCATTCAATTGCACATTTGATAGTTCGTTAAGCTTATTTTCATTAGAAATGATGTCATTTAGACCAAGCATGCTTTGAAAGAGGTTGAACAAATGGAATATTAGTATGTAGTTGCTTGAATGACTCAAGGTACTTACCAAATTTGTCCTCCCTTCTATCTTCTTCATTTAAACTCCGGTAAGGGATCTTCGGTTTGTATTCGGCGACCTCCTTTTTCATGAGCTTTTCTTTGGGTATGTCATCCTCCACGTATTTCTGGCATGGCGGTATTGGCATAATCATGCTCATGTGGAAAACTGATGGTGATTGCCTTTACGTGCTCCTTTGGTTTGGCTCAATATTACCCAATAAACTACCTTTTGGCCTTTCGAAATCATCTTCGCAATCGGGCTATTTGGTTTTCCGTTATGGATAGATGCCTCCTTATTTCTCAAGGATGTTTCCACCGCCTGGAATCGGGTATCTGTGATTGCACAAACTTTGTTATAAGATCTTCCAAGTTAGGCTTACCTTGATTTGGCTGAAATCCGGGAGACGTGTGTAGATCAGGATTGGGATTAGGTCGTGGTTGGCCTTGGTTTCCCCAACCGAAATTAGGATGTTGTCGCCACCCAGGATTGTATGTGTTGTTGTAAGGATTACTTGGGTAATTTCTGCCTTGATTCCCAACGTAATTAGCCTAGTTCAGCGTGAGGTATTGTGTGTGGGCAGTCCTGATGATTATGCAATCCTCCGCAAGTTTCACAAGATAAAACATGCGGTGGTGGTGGTTTAGGAGCCGCTAGATCGTCGATCTTTTGGGTCAAAGCTTCGACTTGTGCAGCTAGTGTAACCACTGCATCTGCATTATAAACACCCACACTGCTCATAGGTTTACCTCGTGCGGATTGCCATTGATAGCCATTCAAGGCCATTCCCCTATCGATCTTGGTCACCGGTGTTTTATTGTTCAAAGTTCCCCGAGCCGCCGCATCAATCATTTGCCTTGTTGACGAGAGTAGCCCATTGTAAAACGTTTGAACTAGCATCCAAATAGGGAGGCCATGATGTGGGCATTTTCGCAGTAATTCTTTGAATCTCTCCCAAGTGTCATACAAGGTCTCATCGTCCTCTTGAGTGAATAAATAGATTTCATTCATCAATCGTACGGTTTTGGCGGGTGGGAAATATTTCAAAAGAAACTTTTCCGCCATAATGCTCCATGTTGTGATTGTTCCCTTTGGTAAAGTGTTTAGCCATTGTTTAGCCCATCCCCGAAGAGTAAATGGGAATAGGCGCAAACGGATGGCATCATCGGAGACTCCATTTATTTTGAAGGTATCGCAGATTTTGAGGAAATTTGCGATATGGTTGTTTGGATCTTCATCAGGTAGGCCGTCAAATTGAACAAATTGTTGCACCATTTGAATGACATTCGGTTTGATCTCAAAATTATTGGCTGCAACAGCGGGCCTTACGATGCTAGATGACGTCCCTTCCATAGATGGTTTGGCGTAATCATACATGGTTCTTTGTTATTCGTCCGCCATTTCAGGATTCTTGCCTTCGTTAATATCCTCTTCGTAGTCTGTATTCGTGCTTTTCTCTGTGTTGCTACCGGCGGTCTCGCGCTTCCAGATTCGGCGACGAGTAGGCATGCACTCGCAGAAATAAGGATGATAAGTGTAATCCAAGACTTATGAAGATAGATAAGATAAAAGGCAATGGTAAAAAATAATGATTAGATTAACAAAAATAAAGTGTTCTTAATATTACAATCCCGACAACAAATAAAAAACTTGATGGCTCAAAAGCTACTCTAGAAAACCTTAGGCAAGTGCGATTATCGTTTTGTAGTATAGATTATTGAGTACCGAGTGTCATTCCCACGAGGATTGTAAGTACTAATAATTACCATCTTTTTGTTATCTAATCTAGCAATTTTCAGAGTTTTGTTTGTTAAAATGGAAAATGAAAAATAGAGAATTTAAAATAATTGCAACTTACAATAAATCAAATAAAAGTAGATTGTAGAATGAGAATCAAGAGATAGAAATGTGTTGAATGTAAATCCCTCTAGAATGTTTTTGTGATTCAACAAGATAAAAATACAACCATAAGCCCTTAAGCAAAAACCAATCTCTTTTAATAAAATCTCATGTTATGTGGACCGTAGAAATTCCCGATTTAAGTTAAACCCTTTCTCAAGGCGAAAAACTCCTAATCTCAAGTCGATTAACTAAAATCTCTTTCTAGTTAAAACCCCCAAAATTGCATTATAACGATTTATGAATTCTCATATTAGGTTTGACCCTAATCCGTAAAGATTTATGTCGTCCTATATCTAGGTTCTTTCTCACCATAAATCTCTCGATTACCCGATGAGGAATAGATATCAAATTAATATACCGGAAATATTAACTTGAATGAAATAAACATGATATAAGTGAATCACACAAGACATGAGAATTTTATTAAAAACATACAAACCTTAATCACAAATCCATTCTAGAGTTCATTACATTCAAACACTAGGAGTTTAGCTACTCATGATTTTGACAAAAGAGTAAATTACACAAGAAGATTTAAGTATTGTAGACATGATGTACTTATCTTTCTCAAAATCTCAATGACTTCTTCCTTGATAGATGATGTTGATCCAAGCCTTCTTCTCCAATGTTGCTACAAGCTTACTCCTCCAAGACCTCTTGATCCCAATTCCACTCAAAATGTTGGACACAATGAATATTTTCTAAGTGTCTATGATGAATACACAATGAATCTCTATATGAATGGATACTACATGAATTATGAATCCCTTTCCCACTCAAACTCTTGGCTTTTAAAGGCACCATCTTTGTGAAAGAACACATCAATGATGCTAACAAATGCTCCACTTCCATGGTTGTTGGTTGAATCACCGTATTCACATGACAATACGCCACTTCCATTGGTTGAGTTGGTTGAATCATTGTGTCCACATGACAATAGAGAGAATAATAGAGTTTGGTGCAGCAAAATGAGATGTAAAAGTTGCTCAAAGGTTGTCAAAAAGCAAAAAGGAAAGCTTCCATAATTTCCGCCAAAAGAACATCCAGACGAAAAACACGCCCGTGCTTTAAAAGCACGGCGACCGTGTTTTTGGATTTTCCTAAACACGGCCGTGCTTGGTACGGGTCGAAAAATTGCTCGTTTTTGACTTCTAAAAAGCACGACCGTTCTTAAAAACACACCGCCCGTGTTTGATCGAAAAGGCCCCCGAAATGACGCGCGTTTAGCTTGGAATTTTGAGTGTTTTTGCATCCAAAAACCCCCGGGTATGTTTTGACATGAAACCATGGCCCAAAATTCACCAAAAAAGCTCCAAATCATCAATCTACACCAATAAAAGCTTCCATAATTTCCGCCAAAAGAACATCCAGGCACGAAAAACACGCCCGTGTTTTAAAAGCACGGCGACCGTGTTTTTGGATTTTCCCGAACATGGCCGTGCTTGGTACGCCAGGGTAGAAAAATTGCTTGTTTTTGACTTCTAAAAAGCACGACCATGCTTAAAAACACACCCCCGCCCGTGTTTGACCGAAAAGGCCCCAAATGACGCGTTTAGCTTGGAATTTTGAGTGTTTTTGCATCCAAAAACCCCGGTATGTTTTGACATGAAATCATGGCCCAAAATTCACCAAAAACAGCTCCAAATCATCAATCTACACCAATAAAAGCACCTCGGAGTAGTGTGAACTATGTACAATCAAAAATTTATGAAACTAACAATAAAATAACTCAAATCATACTTAAATATACAAATAAAACATGCATAAAAAGACCCTTATCATTAGTTTTTTGGGATGAACTCTACCCAAGTCCTTTATCATGGGTAGTGTTAATTTGGTGGGTCAGGTTCGCAGTCGAATCGATCCAACCCGCACCATATTTGTTTAATTATTCATGTCGAATTTTGAACCCGAATCCGACCTATTTAATTTCACAGTAACCCTGGACTGACATATTTAACCTATCCAATAAAATTATTTTTTATATACATTCAATAGTTCAATTGAATAAATTTGGTTTTTTTAAAATCAATCACTACTATTAAATCAATATATATATATATATATAACAATTCACAACAAACAAAATGACATAACATAGTTGCATAAATAACATCACACACTAATCATATTTTGAGGACAATATATAAAAAGACATGTAAAATAATAACAACATAAATAATTGAGTAGATCTAATTTTAGCATTTAAGTTTTGCGGGCATTTTTTGTTTTTTATTTTTTTCTTACCTTAATTATTAGTTAGTTTTTTTTAACATCACAAAAGGGTTACACAGTTAAATGAGTCATAGTAGATTGACCCAAACCCGACATGTTTAATGGAGGGTATTTGGGTTCGACCCGATTTTGAACTTGGACTCTTACCCATTAATTTCGTGTTAGGTTCGTGTATGATTTGCGTGTCGGGTCCAAAACTGCCAGAACCCCTAATCATGGTATTAGAGTACCCGAGTTTGGTTTGGAGGTGATGCTTTAGAATTTGACCCGACTCATATGAATTATATGTTGGAATTCTTGTTTTGGTAAAATGGGTGTTGACTCGATTTTGACCAAATAATTAAGTGGTTTCCATTAGTGAAAAATATAATTAAATTATTTGTAAAAATTCTACTAAGAGAATAGATGAGAATATCATTTGGAATTTCTCAAAACCAATTACGGGTGAATGCGAAATTAATGCTAGAAGTTAGCCACTTAATACAAAAATATGGTATGGAAAATGAAAAATGTGGGGAAGGAGAAATGCTCCATCCCACATAGGAAAAGGAGGCAAAGTTTGCTCTCTTAATATATCACAAGTTGGACTTATGGGTTTGGGTCCTCTGGGGCACCTAAGTTTTTAAAGGTGTGAGGACCTACATGCTTGTGAGTTTGGTTCAAAGCGCACACGTGTGCGCGCCGGCTGTCCGGGCCGACGCACTGGCCGCTCGGTCCGGGCCGTGGGCCTGGGCCTGGGCTTCAAAGCCCTTATTCTTTTTGGACAAAAAATCATTAAAATAAAGAATTAATTATTTTTTTGTAATTAATTAATTAGTATTTTCAACCTGGGAGTGTACGCACTTTTGAGCACGGGCGGACGCACGACCTGCGTCGTCGGTTTGGTTCACATATGAGCACAAAGTGACGCACGACCGTGCGCTTAGGTCACGCGTCAGGCTGTACCTTCGTGCATCCACGTACGGGCAGGAGCCAGGTCGTGCGTCGATGAACAAATGCATCTGTTCAGTGCAAAATATATCTTTTCGAGCCAAAAGACGTAATCTTCCATACGAGGCACCTGAGGCCTATAAGGATCGACCCCTGCAGATGAAAAATATACGAAATTCATCAGATAATAATCGGTCATTTGCATCATCAACATATTGATATTTCCCTTCTTCAATAAGCTTGAAAGTTCAGACATTTCTGTTGTTTGCTGAAGTTCCGGTTTTGCTAGTGCTGCTAAATCGGAATAGTAAAGTCTTTGTATCTTAGAGATGAGCGCCGGAACCGTAAGCACTCGGTATACGGGGCGTTTTCGTCTTGCGCAGACTGAATCAAATTCAGGCCTCGACTAAAAAGCCTAAACACTCAAACTTTAATCATTTCCTAAACAGAAATCATACACCTTTTTCCTAACATTATATTTGACACACTCGGGGAGTGTGTTAAAATTTCTATTGTCCCACATTAAAATTGAACTAGGACTATGTTCATGGACGAAAAATACAGTTAATTCCCGAATCTAAAATTACTAATTAATTAATATATATTGCACGTACATTAATAAAATTGGATATAAATCCACTTTCTCCTCGCCTTGTGGTTAAGTAGCAATTCGAGTATTTGGCCACCAAAGTTGGAATTGTTTTTTGAGGCGGCAAAATTGCTTTTTTGGTCCGTTAAGTTGGTTCGATTTCGCTTTTAATTCTTTAATTTTTATGTATTGCGCTTGGCAAACACTAACTTTTCTAAACCTCGTACATTTAGTCCGATTTCAAAATTTCGGGGATATCTTATCCCTAAAATACTCGAGTTGGGTCATTTTTTCATGAAATGACTATTTTACACCCTTTTTGGATGGAAACATTGGTCATGTGCATATCACATGACTTGTGTAATATTTCAAGAAAATTAAATAATAAAAATAAATATAAGATTAAATTAAATTAAAGAAAAATATGAACATATATTTATAATTTTATATAAAGTTGACAATATAAAATATATGTTGGACTTTTTTAATTTTATTTAAATAAAATAATCAACATACATTTATAATTTTCAATTGTAAATAATATTTAAAACAAATAAAAACAAAATAGAAAAAACATGTATTTATAATTTTCAACGATATATAAAAATTAAAAAAATAGAAACAAAAAAAAAACATATATATCTATAATTTTCAACTATAAATTGAAATTAAAGAAAAATAGAAATAGAAGAAATAGAAAAACCAAAAGAAAAAGAAAATAATGTACTTTTTTGTTTTTCTAGTTTTCCTTAATTTTTATTTAAAGTTGAAAAATATAAAATATATGTTCGAATTGTTTTTTAATTTAATTTGAAGAAAATAATATGAACATATATTTATAATTTTCAATTGTAAATAAAATGAAAAACGAATGAAAAAATATGTATTTACAATTTTCAACTATATGTAAAAATAAAAAAAATAGAAAACCAAAAAAACATATATATCTGTAATTTTCAACCGTAAATTAAAATTAAAGAAAAATAGAAAACAAAAAAAAGAAAAAATATTGACTTACAATTTTCACTATAAATTAAAATTAAAAAAATAGAAAACAAAAAGACAAAAATTAAAAAAACAAAAAATAAATTTCTATTACTTTTATTTTCTATTTTTATTTAATTTTTTTAATGTTGAAAAATATAAAAATATATGTTCGACCATTTTATTTAATTTAATTTAAGTATTTTTATTTATTTATTTTATTTTATTTATTATTATTTTTCTATTTTTTCTTTAATTTTAATTTTCCAAAACGGGGCAAAATAGTCATTTCAAGGAAAAATGGCCAAACTCAGCATTTTAGGAATAAGATATCCCCGACATTTTGAAATCGGACTAAATGTGCAGGTTTAGAAAAGTTAGTATTTGCCAAACACAACCCATAAAAATTAAATTAAAATAAATCGAAATCAACTTAATCTGACTAAAAAGCAATTTTGCCTTTTTAGGCAGTAAGTCTACACATATCTTTGTTTTAGTCTGTATACTCCAATATGGATTTATGTTAATGTAATTTGAAGGCTAATGCATGCAATTCTCGTTTCTCATTGTACCAAAAACATAAATTAATTAAGACAAGCTATGTAAAAACAGCGCACACGCTATGTCTACCACACTTGCAAAAGTTGTCCGATTCAAAAGTGGGATAGGGCATGTAATGTGCCCTAAAAGCTGACCCCTAATGTCTGGTCGGTGCCCAATATTATAATATTCTACCAAGTCCTCTTTCCATTTTAACTTATTAATTTTGTTCATGGAGGGTTGGTAGCTTTCCACTTTTGTCAACTTTACTAGGTTTTCTACCCTATTTGTACTTTTTCAAGAACTGAAACTATTTTACATTTATATATTCTTGCAAGTAGCTAGGTGAATATATAAGTATTTTCTATATTTTACGATATTTCATCTTATATTCATATATAAATATATGATCTAGTCTCCTTAAGTTAAACCGTCTAACTGGATCTAGATATCCTACTCTAAATATCCTACTCATACGGACTGATACTGAGATCCGCAAAAAAAAAAAACCACCAACTCCAAATCTACTACTGTCTCTACCTTCTCCGCCGCAAAGTACACCGCTGTTTGATAAATGGTTTTATCATGATTTTGATGATTTTGATTTTACACCAAAACAATGGTTTTAAAGGTTGTCCAAATACTCCTAAATGATTTAAAATGGTTTTAATATTTTTCGGAGTATTCCTTCAAGTTTTATTTTCGACAAAATTGGACAACACTTTTAATGATTTTCTCATAATGTATTTTTACACCAAAACAATGTTTCTAAATGTTGTCCTAATACTCCCGATCGGTCTAAAATGTTTTCACTATTTTTCTGAGTATTTCTTGAAGTTTATTTTCGATATAAAATTGGACAACACTTTTGTTTTGAGGTCAACCGTCGCCTCTATAGGGCAACCCGTACATCAAGATGTTTTTAGAAATGCAGAAAAATGAGACGGAAGGAAAAACAAGAGTCGGCCGTGCCGCCAAATGGCGACCGGTACTGCAAGTTTCACGTTGAAACGAACTCCTTTTCTCCTCTCTTACACTTAGGGGGACCGGTTGAGGCAGGGGTCGACCTCGGTGAGCCCACGTCGACCGGTCGCCCGTTGTAATTTTCAAAGTGTTCTTATTTTCTCTTATTTCGTGCGGCCGTCGCCTGTGTATTGACAAAAAAAATATGACCGTTTGACAAAGACACATTTCCTTAAATTGTGGGATTGATTTCTAACACTATATTCTTGATTTTAATTGTATTTTTCTCGTAGATTTTCAATCCCCAAGAGAGCCTATGCTTGATCAATCATCTCCTATATATAGAGGAAGTTTTGGAGCAACCAATACAACAATTGAGATACAACACAACAAGATACACTTCAAGCAAACACTTGGTCTTTCATTGTTATTATTCTTGTTGTAAATTTGCCTAGCTTATCACTTTCACATCTTTGAGGTCTAGGCTATTCTTGATTACACTTCGCACTCAAATTGTATTATTCATTATTGAGTTGTAATCTTGATTTTTGGTAATCATTCAACACAAGATATCCTTGTGAGAGTTCTTGTGGTAAGAACACACTTGGATGATCTAGGTGATAGGTGAAGAAGATTGTGGTAATCTTCTTATTGAGGTGTTGAAGAATTTGGTATTCTTCAGGTTGAAGATTGTGGTAATCTTCACAAGGTGTCGCTTGAAGGAAGATTGTGGTAATCTTCAAAGGGAGATTGTGGTAATCTCCAAAGGTGGTGTTGAAGAAGAGTGTGGTGCTCTTCAAGGTGTGTTGTAAGTTGAATTTGTATTAATTTTGGTAATTAATAAAATTCTTTTTCTTTTTCAAAATCCATCCCTGGATATCTTTGGGGTGGTAGAGGATTAGGCCCTAGGTGGGTTGAACATCTTTAAATCGACGTGTGTTGTTTATATTCCGCACCTTTATTATTGTATTTGAGCATTCGGTTTTAAAAAGAGGGCGAAATCGAAAAGATGGAGATAATCTATTCACCCCCTCTAGATTATCGTAGCCGCTGGACTTACACCGCCCACGCCTCCGCCTCGTCGAGGTGGAACCGCCCGCTCCTCCGGCGAGAATGCCATCAAACGCCGTGGTCGTCGTGCTTTCCCACAAATCTCACAGGACATGATTTTTCTTTCTCGATGATATAAAGAAGAGAATTAGTTCTTGTATGTAAAAAACGTTCTTAAATACAGAATGAGATATTTAAAAGGGTCCAACAAGAAAAAAAGGAGAAGGATTTGTATGACATCGTAATGAGGAGGACTGATTGTGGATCATTTTATTGGTAAATTAGAAAGTGAAATATGGAGGAGATGTGCAGTCATTCTTACCAAAATCCTTATTTAAGAATGGATATTGTAGTAATGTAATATTTGAAGACGAAGAACTAAATGATACAAGTATTAATATCGCTTGATACGTTTATGTAGAAATACTAATACATTTTATAAGAAAAACTAATACTTTGCAGAGCATTACTAAAAATACTCTCTAGAAATTGCTAATATTTTTTCGAGAAATTACTAATACTTTTCCGAGGGACAACTAATACATTTCGGGAGTATATTCATGAGAAATACTAAACTACTCTTCAGGAACTACTAATACATTTCGAATAACTCACAATACTTTTTAGAAGGACGACTAATACTTTTCAGAAGGACTGTTAATATATTTCAGGAGAAAAATTTAATTATATTCACGGAAACTACTAATACATTTCAGAAGAACTGCTAATACATTTTAGAAGGATGGCTAAAACTTTTCGGAAGGATCATTAATACATTTCGGAGAAAAATTTAATTATATTCAAGGAACTACTAATGCTTTTTCGAGGAACAACTAATACCTTTTGAGGGACTCGCTAATACATTTTGGGAGTATATTCAGGAAAATACTAAAAAAGATTTCAGAACTACTAATACATTTCATAAGAACTGCTAATACTTTTTAGAATGACGACTAATACTTTTCAAAAGGACTGTTAATACCGGTGGTCCCTGAAAATTACTAAACACCACCGCCAATATTACGAAAATGCCACCGAATCCATGGGTCGATCGCCTAACATGAGACCCGTTAGACGGTCTTATAGGAGTTTTTGTGTAAATATATATATATATATATATTACGTTCATCGTATCAATGTCACGTGTAAAACATAATTTTATTGTGTATGTGTCTTGAACCTGATGTATTATATTGAAATTAGAGTTGTCAAATAATCAGGTTTGGGTTGGGTCGAGCCGATCTAAGCCCATCAAACCAATGCAGAAATTGGGCAGGTCAGGCCAGTCAGAAATTCAATTGGTGTGCTATTTCATCAACTCAACCCAAATCCCATATTTATGTCTAAATTATATCGGACCAACTCGGGCTTCGTGGTCGCTCCAACCGTGTCAAAGTAGGCTCGATTTATTTCGGTTTTGTATAAATGCAACCCGACCGCTCTCTATTCTTGCAATTGACATCCTCTATTTCATATGGTATTTCATCTTCTATTTTATAATGTTATTAACATCTGCCACGACATGATGATGTCATGTTTATACACATGACATTTACATAGTTCACATGAATAGATGAAAGGAGTCAAACAAAAGCATCTACTTCACAAATGGATACAACATCAAATCCAAAAACATGGGATAAGCCTTCTACAACCTCCCATGATGAACAAGTTGAACAATGCCTCATGGGCATCGAAGAAGAAAAAACGAGGTAAGTTCAAAACCCTCTATTTCTTATGACAATGAATTGCAAAATGAATATAGTGATTTGCAAAATGATTATGATGAGCTACAAGATGAATTCCAAAACTTACTTGTTATATACAAAAAATTGAAAAAGGAATTCATTGTTTTAAAAAATGATAAGGATAGTTTATTTACTTCCTATGAATCACTATCATGTGCTCACACCACCACTCTTGACAAGGTTAGAAACCTTGAGAAAGAAAATAGTACTCTTGTTGAGGATATAAATTGCTTGAAAAATGATTTATCTAAATCCAACTTGAGTCCGATAGAATGACCAATATTGTTGATTGTTGTAATAATTCTAAACTAGAACTTGATCATAAGCCTAAGGGTGTCAATCACATGAAAAAGAATCAAGTCTCTAAGCACATTGGTCATTATGCTCCTAGAATTATTACATGCTTTTATTGCGGTAAAAAGGGTCATACGGTAAATACTTGTCGGGCTAGAAATAGCTCTAATTATTGTTGGAGACCTAAAAGTCTCAAGACTAATCCCAAAGGACCCAAACACATGAGGGTACCACAAAACAATGTCATATTAGGTACCCGGCGAAATAATGATCGAAGAAAATTTATACCGCCAAGAAGACATCAAATGACCGTTTCATTTGATCAAAGAAGGAGAAACTATTTTCGACAAAGCCAATTTCAAGAAAAGAATATAATCAAAAATGGGAAGAACACAATCCTTGAAATGGCAAAGACATCATCAACAAGATGATTTTCAAAGAAGAAGAAACTTTCAACAATGGGAAGGCAACAAACTTTGGAAATGGAGTAATCAAAGAAGTCATCAACAACAAAGTGACTTCTCAAGGGGAAGATATCATCAACAATGGAACGGCACAACCCATGGAAATGGCGTAATTGGTAACCCGTATCTCCCCATTTAAAATATGCATTTTATTTTGTTATGCATGTTTCTATTTGTGTCTTTATTGCAACATGAGTTTTCAAGTATTGATTCTTTTAAGGTCTTCAATATATATGTTTGTTTTTAAAATTCTTTTGAAAAAGGAGACCTTATATGATGTTTTTAAAACTCTTGTGCATTTTTGTACACTAAAGTGTGTTATCATCTTTTATGGATTTTTATGGCATGAGCTTACTTGTGATATCTCTTAGCCTACACTCTTATCATTATGATTTGTGCTAGATTTGTTTTAAGAATTGTGTAGATTTACATATTTTCACAAATGGCCATTTACGTCATTATTTGTCAAGAAAGATATAAATTATCGAGGCACGTTTACTTGTGTTATTCTTCTTATAGACCGATATATGTATTGCCATGTGCCTATGTGTTTGTTTTTTTTTATAGTATTTCATACAAGTGCCATTAAGAGGATTTTTAGATTTTTTTAAAGGCACTATTCGATATTTGATTTGTCAACTCTTGTTCAAATACTTCTTCTAAATGAGGTCTCAACAATATGCTATCGGATTTTCAAATTTCAAAAGAGACCTTCTTGTAGCTTTCTTAAGCTTATTTGAACTTGCATGATTTATTAGACTCTTGATGATCTTCTAAATGCATAGTATGTGTTTATTGCTTCATGGTCTATATATATAGTGTCTATTTCTACTATGCTCTTATGCAAGATATTTTTGTGATTGATGATTGAGGCATGTTTTTACACTTGGACTATTTTTTCTTGCTTATATAAGCGATGCCGGAATGAGTTTGTTAAGTTGTGTAGATGAGAAATGAAGTACTCCATATATTAGTTACCTCAAAATATTTGGATGTAAATGTTCTACTATGAACACCTTAGATCAATTGGATGGCCTATGATGATAGTGATGAAGAAGACAAAAAGGGTATTCCTGAACAAACTCGATGACCAAGGCAACATTGGTCGAACTAAGGCGAGGTTAGTAGCTCGAAGGTATTTTCAAGAAGAAGGTAATTAATTTTGTTGTAACATTTGCACTCATAGCACATTTAGTAGCTATTTGCATTTTACTTGCCCATTCTTGTTTTAAAGAAAATTTCAAGCTTTACCAAATGGATGTTAAATCCAACTTTCTAAATGGTTTTATTCAAATATAAGTCTATCGAGTCTAAAATTTTAGGCCAAATGATTTTTATAAAAGGCCTTGTACAATTGATAAACTTAGCTATTTTTGCAAAATGATTTTACAAAAGGTAAAGTTGATACTACACTTCTTGTTTTGAAAAAGGGCAAGGTTGTTTACTTGTGCAAATTTTTTTGATAATATTTATGGTGCTACTAATGAATATTTGTGCAAGATATGTTTTTCTAAGTTGATACTAGGTGAGCTTGAGATGAGAATGATGGGGAGCTCAATTTCTTGCTTGGACTACAAATTATTCAATGCCAAGAAGATGGTTATATAAGAACTCTTGAAGGAGTTAAGCATTGAAGGAAGAAGAACCATCTCAACCTCTATGGCTAAAGATTGACAAAGGTTGAGAAAGGCATATCGGCCGACAAACAAATTCGAGGTATGTTTTCTTGTATTATTCCTATAGACTCGACATTCCATATGCCTTATGTCTATATGCTCGACTTCAAAAACTATCCCAACGAATCTCATTAAAGTTATTAAAAGAAATTTTCAAATATTTGAAAGGCACTTCTTCTTATGACTTGTTGTATCCAAAGATTTAAAACGTTCTTATTTTTTTTTTCGGGATAACAAGTTTGGTATCTATTATACGGTTATTCGTATTCAAAATTTGTTCGTCATAATCGAACTAAACATATTGAGATTCGATATATTTTTAAGGGATTGTGATTTTTAACAAAAATTTGAGATGTGTTTAATTCCGTCTCAAGGATAACTCGCGGATTTTTTAATCGTTAATCACGAGTATTTTACCTCATTTCGAGCTTGATTATGACATAATGTATATTGAATGAGGTCTACGTTTGCATTTTGCACGCTTTTAAAACTTAGGGGGAAAAATCGGATTTTTGGTTGAAAATTCGGATTTTGGAAAAACTAACAGACAAAATGGTGAAAAGGTTGAGGGCAAACCTGTCGCCCTCAACGCCGACCGTCGCCCTCAACCTCGACCGGCGCCTCTAGGCTATAATTTGGATTAAAATGGTTCTGCTTCAAAGATTCGTCACTTTGACACATTTTGGCCATTTTTCGTCCCCTTTGCAAATTTCACACACAATTCACTTCAAATGAGTTTTGATGCATGAATTATATATTTTGGGGATTATCTAGCTCGACTATCATCATCATTGCTCGTCTTTACCGATTGAATGGTAAGAATTTCACTATCTTTAGCTCAATTGGGTTGAACCCTCGAGTTTGTGGCTTATATGTATTTTTCTTGATGTGATTCTTATATGCTTGTGATGAGCCTATTGATTGTTGATTTGCATTTGGTGATAAAAAAACTTGGCTTGATTTCATTTACAAGGGCTATATATATCTTTCTCAATTTTTGACGCCCGCCAAGTGTTCGATAAAACGTTTCAATGAAAAATTCATCACCTACATGATTCTCTCGATTTCAAAAGTCTTATACATTTATAGAGATCATGTTTTGCTTATCAAATAAGGTTTCATAAACCTCTCTGCAAGTGAAAGATTCGACTTTTCCCTCCTATTTGGTTTATAAGCTTCAATGCTCAAATAGCTCGATACATCGCTTTGTTGTGCACTTTGATATGAATATATGATGTATTTATCGTGCTAACATTCTTTTTGATGATTCCAAAGGGGAGAAAACAGGTTATAAACTCATTAGCTCATAAAAGCTAAGATAAGCTTAACGAAAAAAAGCTATAAGCTATGGCTTCATAAAGCCATAAGTTGTGGATCATATTTAGTCCACTTGGTGCATTATGGTTATGTATGAATCATGGTCCATTGGTTGTAGTATGGACCTATATACGGTTCTAATGATGTATCTTTGACAGGGGGAGCTTTTAAGTTTTTGATACTTAAGCTCATATCGAAAAGCTAAGATTTTAGCTTATGTTGATGTTGCTTCTATATTACTCTTGTTGTGCATGTTGATAGGGGGAGCTTTTGCTATATGTAGTTTAATATCTCAACTCCCATCTTTGTGTTTATATTGCACGGAATGTTGTCGCTCACAACGGATAGTTCTCTTTAACCGGTAAAATTGTTTTGTTTTCAATATCGACCTCGTTAAAATTGTTTTGGTTTGTAATCATCAAAAAGGGGGAGATTGTTTGATAAATGGTTTTATCATGATTTTGATGATTTTGATTTTACACCAAAACAATGGTTTTAAAGGTTGTCCAAATACTCCTAAATGATTTAAAATGGTTTTAATATTTTTCGGAGTATTTCTTCAAGTTTTATTTTCGACAAAATTGGACAACACTTTTAATGATTTTCTGTTAATGTATTTTTACACCAAAACAATGTTTCTAAATGTTGTCCTAATACTCCCGATCGGTCTAAAATGTTTTCACTATTTTTCTGAGTATTTCTTGAAGTTTATTTTCGATATAAAATTGACAACACTTTTGTTTTGAGGTCAACCTCGCCCTATAGGGCAACCCGTACACTGAAGATGTTTTTAGAAACAAAAAATGAGACGGAAGGAAAAACAAGCAGGTCGACCGGCGCTTCGGGCGTCGACCGGTCGGTCGGCCGGCCGCCCAATGGCCGACCGGTACACTGCAAGTTTCACGTTGAAACAGAACTCCTTTTCTCCTCTCTTACACTTAGGGGGGACCGGTTGAGGCAGGGTCGACCGGCGGAGCCCACGCCGACCGGTCGCCTGTTGTAATTTTCAAAGTGTTCTTATTTTCTCTTATTTACGTGCGACGGTCACGCCCGTGTATTGGGACAAAGAAAAATATGACCGTTTGACAGCAGACACATTTCCTTAAATTGTGGGATTGATTTCTAACAGCTATATTCTTGATTTTAATTGTATTTTTCTGTAGATTTTCAATCCCCAAGAGGAGCCTATGCTTGATCAATCATCTCCTATATATAGAGGAAGTTTTGGAGCAACCAATACAACAATTGAGATACAACACAACAAGATACACTTCAAGCAAACACTTGGTCTTTCATTGTTATTATTCTTGTTGTAAATTTGCCTAGCTTATCACTTTCACATCTTTGAGGTCTAGGCTATTCTTGATTACACTTCGCACTCAAATTGTATTATTCATTATTGAGTTGTAATCTTGATTTTTGGTAATCATTCAACACAAGATATCCTTGTGAGAGTTCTTGTGGTAAGAACACACTTGGATGATCTAGGTGATAGGTGAAGAAGATTGTGGTAATCTTCTTATTGAGGTGTTGAAGAATTTGGTATTCTTCAAGGTTGAAGATTGTGGTAATCTTCACAAGGTGTCGTTGAAGGAAGATTGTGGTAATCTTCAAAGGAGATTGTGGTAATCTCCAAAGGTGGTGTTGAAGAAGAGTGTGGTGCTCTTCAAGGTGTTGTAAGTTGAATTTGTATTAATTTTGGTAATTAATAAAATTCTTTTTCTTTTCGAAATCCATCCCGGATATACTGGGGTGGTAGAGGATTAGGCCCTAGGTGGGTTGAACCTCTTTAAATCGACGTGTGTTGTTTATATTCCGCACCTTTATTATTGTATTTGAGCATTCGGTTTTAAAAAGAGGGCGAATCGAAAAGATGGAGATAATCTATTCACCCCCTCTAGATTATCGTAGCCGCTGACTTACACCGCCCACGTCTCCGCCTCGTCGAGGTGGAACCGCCCGCTCTCCGGCGAGAATGCCATCAAACGCTCGTGGTCGCCGTGCTCTTCCCACAAATCTCACAGACATGATTTTTCTTTTCTCGATGATATAAAGAAGAGAATTAGTTCTTGTATGTAAAAAACGTTCTTAAATACAGAATGAGATATTTAAAAGGGTCCAACAAGAAAAAAGGAGAAGGATTTGTATGACATCAGAGTGAGGAGGACTGATTGTGGATCATTTTATTGGTAAATCAGAAAGTGAAATATGGAGGAGATGTGCAGGTCATTCTTACCAAAATCCTTATTTAAGAATGGATATTGTAGTAATGAATATTTGAAGACGAAGAACTAAATGATACAAGTATTAATATCGCTTGATACTTTTATGTAGAAATACTAATACATTTTATAAGAAAAACTAATACTTTGCAGGAGCATTACTAAAAATACTCTCTAGGAAATTACTAATACTTTTTCGAGAAATTACTAATACTTTTCCGAGGGACAACTAATACATTTCGGGAGTATATTCATGAGAAATACTAAACTACTCTTCAGGGAACTACTAATACATTTCGAATAATCGCTAATACTTTTTAGAAGGACGACTAATACTTTTCGGAAGGACTCGTTAATATATTTCAGAGAAAAATTTAATTATATTCACTTTAAACTACTAATACATTTCGGAAGAATCGCTAATACATTTTAGAAGGATGGCTAAAACTTTTCGTAAGGATTTGTTAATACATTTCGGAGAAAAATTTAATTATATTCAAGGAACTACTAATGCTTTTTCGAGGAACAACTAATACCTTTTGAGGGACTCGCAAATACATTTTGGGAGTATATTCGGGAAAATACTAAAAACATTTCGAATGAACTACTAATACATTTCATAAGAATCGCTAATACTTTTTAGAAGGACGACTAATACTTTTCAAAAGGATCATTAATACCGGTGGTCCCCGAAAATTACTAAACACCACCGCCAATATTACGAAAATGCCACCGAATCCGGGTCGATCCGTCTAACAAGAGACCCATTAGACGGTCTTATAGGAGTTTTTGTGTAAATATATACATGTATATATATATATTACGTTCATCATATCAATGTCACGTGCAAAACATAATTTTATTGTGTATGTGTCTTGAACGGCCGATGTATTATATTGAAATTAGAGTTGTCAAATAATCGAGGTTTGGGTTGGGTCGAGCCGATCTAAGCCCATCAAACCAATGCGTAAATTGGGCGAGTCGGGCCAACAAATTCAATTGGTGTGCTATTTCATCAACTCAACCCAAATCCCATATTTATGTCTAAATTATATCGGACCAACTCAGGCTTCGTGTCGTTCCAACCGTGTCAAAGTAGGCTCGATTTATTTCGGTTTTGTATAAATGCAACCCAGTCTGGCCCTATTCTTGCAATTGACATCCTCTATTTCATATGGTATTTCATCTTCTATTTTATAATGTTATCAACATCTGCCACGGCATGATGATGTCATGTTTATACACATGACATTTACATAGTTCACATGAATAGATAAAACACTAAATGGAATAGAGAATCTCAATTGCTATCATCAGACCGACCTACGGGCTAAATTGGAAATTGACAGTTCTAACTGAAATACCAAATGAAACATAGAAAAGAAGTGACTGGCTCGTGAAACAAACTAAGCAAGTCAAATTAGTGGCAATACAATACGCATCATTCAATATTTTACTAGCTATGCGTTTTGATTCATTTGAATATGTCTATGTGCAATAAATATGCGCATCACTAAATGAAATGGGGTATGTTCGAAAACGGCCTTATTTCAATTTTGATTTACAAATATGGCCATCCTTATTAAAAGGATTCAAATATGTATCAAGTTCCCATTATACCCTTTATAATGTAAATAAGGAAATATGATTAATTCGCACTTGATTTCACGAGATCACGAACACTTTTCGCTTTCTATTTCTGTTTCATTCGTGGCATTGTTACACCTACTTAGATCCGGTCTCCATATGGAGGTTTTAAAAGATCATGTCGGGTTTCGAATCGATAAACTTAACAGTCATAGAATTTTAAAAGATGTTCGATTCTATGTTATCGATTCCAAACCATGGTTTACAGTGCAAATGGAAATAGTCCATTACGACCATATATCGTGCCCAACATGCTTCCGTAAAATTAATAAATCCCTTAAAATTCATACCTCTTTTGACCGAAACAAAGACCGGTTAAGTGGTTCGCAACGCCATCGGTCGGAAAATTATCGCCCCGGATCGTTTGACAAACAACTCCGACCGTGTTCAACCTCACCCTCGGGAAGATGATCTCGCAAGTTATCCGACTCCTTCGTAAAACCGCTTAGCACACGCCTTGGTTGGTTCGTTCTACTCCAAGGCGTAAAAGTAATTCTTCAAAGGGATGAATCAATAGTACATTATGAACACATGTTGAATAAACAAATGACCTTTATTTTATTAAGAACTTAAAGAAAAATTTATTACATCGCAATCTCCTTTTGGGAGGAGAAAACTGTTTAGCCTCTCATAAAGGCTATTACACTCTTGTACATAAAATTAAAAACTAAACTCTAAAACTCGAAAACACTCAAATTCTAAACACTCAATATTACGAAAATTTTTATTGTAGAAGACTTAGGAGAATTTTCGATGTCCTCAACCTCCTTCAAACTCGGTTTAAATAGATGTAAGTCCGGATTTCAATTTCGGACTTCAACCCTTGTTGAAATGTAAAACGCCACCGCTTACATCATACTCTTGAATTATTGCTTGCTTCCACTTGCAGCAAATTAGTTGGCCTTTCCTTTCTTCATGGATCGCCCCATCTTGTCCGGTATCCGGTTCTTTATGCAAACCTCCAAATCCACGCTAACTCGCCCTTTGTCTTGTAATACGTTGGACGACATCTTTCATGGACCCACTTTTCGTCTTTTTTTCTTAGTGGGTTGTTACCTGTCCTGAGTCACATGTCTCTACTAGCTTTGTTGGGGAATCTACTTTTTTGATGGTCCCCGAAACTTTGGATACTTCGTGACTTTTCTTCTCCGTCACGCCGGTCTTCTCCGATCGACTTTTGGCCGAATCCTTTGCCAAATTCCGGTTCCTTCCCTGTTTTGACATTCGGGACGGACCAAGTTCCCAATGGCCAATATGAGCCATGTTACAATATTTTCGCGAGTTTTTACTCCCCGCACTTATTTTCCCATAGAAGATTTCTTTTCTTTTCGAATGATCTTCTCACCCTTGTAGTTTTTCCCGTCATGGTTTTTAACAGAATGACCCGTTCACCGACTTCTGTTGAACTTGAACGGAAACTTGACTTTGTCCATCTCCGTGAGACACTCCCACAATCCCCATGCCCTTCTTGTGGTGATCGATCTTGATGAAGGTCATGGCCAATTGTACTTCTTCTTCGAACTTGCCTCCTTGATATTTCCGGGCTCTTTCATCCGGTCTTCGCTTTAATGTAATGGAAGGCTTCATGTCCACCTTTTCCGACGGCTCGGCCGCCGCACTTATGAAATACAATCCAATGTATCCCCTCGTCTTAGGTTGTCATTGTTGGACCAAAGACTCGTAAACGGCTTCCTCGATCCACTTCGGTAATTTTATGATCTCCGGGAATCCTGGTGAAGTAGTATAGACGAGGCCAAAGCCCCAAACTTGTACCACCTCTTTACTTCTTGAGGGCTGGAATTTGGTAGCATCCAAACCTCCTTGGATATTTTCGAAACATCAATCTTTGTTTTTTTCGAGATATTCCATGCCTGGTAATTAGTTTCTCCCAATTTGCCTGGTATTCCCCGCCAAAAGAAGAAACTTTAATCTCGTTAATATCAACCTTAGAAGTGCCGATCATAGGCCTAAGATTGATCTCTTCGCCCTTTACCCCGGACGTCTTTGGGTTGATGTGATAACTCGGGATTTGACTCCGGAGTATCGCTTTTCCTTGGGCCAACATTTCTCGCTACCTTAGGACTTGTGCTAGAGGTACTTGAATCCTCTGCTGCCGCAGTTGAGGAGCCCTGCGCTCTAAACGCTCTTTTTGCTTATTAGCGGCCCGGAGGAGTGGCGTCTTGAAATGCCGTTCTCAATCGAGAGTGAGACCGGACACATGCTCGTATACGATCGGTTACTTTGTCCCGATCATTCCTTTATAATTTCGGCCAAATCGGCATTGATGACCAGGGTATCAAATTCTCGGAGTAGCATTTCCATTGGTCTCAAGATGTCTTGATCTTTGTGAGGATGGAATCACTTCAATTCCTCCATCTCTTGTTAGAAAATCTGCAAGAATATTTTCATGAGATTTTATAATGACAATATCATAATCATAATATTGACATTCACTTGCCATCTAAGTATCCTAGCTTTTTCTCGGTTTTGATTCAATTTTGTTTTTCGTAAAAGCTTGACACTTGAATTATCAATTTTTAAGATAAACTTTTTAGCCAAGAAAAATAAAGGCCATTTTTTAAAAGCCTTTCATTTGCAAAGAATTCTTTTTCGTTGATATGCCACCGAGTCGATTCACTAGGTGTGAATAAACCACCGCAAAGATTCTGCATGACACTTCTCCATTTGGTGTAGCTTTTGTAAGTACCGCCCACCAATAATCACCGCATCCTCAGTATAAAGAACCGCCATCTTCATCCTGTGGAATTGCAAGTTTCGAAGATTTTTGCAAACTTCCTTAAGTTGTTTGATTCCTTCTTGATGTTCATTCTCCCATTTGAATACTGCATCTTTTTTAAGCAATGGGTCATTTACCTTCCCGTAATGTGCTAGATTGTTTATGAACATTCCAAAAAATTGACAACTCCAAGAAAACTCAAGTCGCTTTTTGTCTTTCAATGTATCCGAAATCCTGTGTATCTTTTCTACAATATGACTTTGTAGGATTATTCCGCATTCGTCGATCTCAATTCCTAGGAATTCAATCTGCTTGTTGCAATCACCGCTTCTTCTCCGAAAGCACTAATCCTTCCTTGTGACAAACATCCAAAATATTTCCAAATGTTTGAGATGCTCCTTCATGTTCTTTGATGTGATTAGGATGTCATCGATATACACGAACATGAAACGAAATAATCTTTGAAGAGATTATCCATCTTCCTTTGATATATATGGGGTGCATTAGCCAATCCCATAGGCATCACGTTCCCAAATATAGTGTCCTTGTGGTGTAGAGAAAGTCATGAACTTCTTGCTTTCTTCATCCATCTTAATGGTAAAATCCGGACTTGCAATCGAACTTTGAGAATATCTTGGCACCTTTGATACAGCTTAACCGGATGTTCTCTCGCTTGGGATATAGTATCCGTCGAACTCCAAAATGTTATTAATTCCTTGTAATTAATAACAAGTCTTGCTTTCCTCTTTTGATTTCTCCATGGTTTCGACTAAGAACCCTGGATCAGCCAGTATGGAGAAACTCCTGGTGAAATTAACTTAAGGTCAAGATGTTCCTTAAGTATCTTCCTGCATATCCTCACGATCTTCCCCGGTTCATAAGGATTGGTTTGAATCTTACGAACTCGTACTCCTTTCCTGGCTTAACCTTTAAGGATGCTTTGAGCTCGTTCTTGTCCCACCATGCCAAAGGATCTTCATTGTAATTCCTTTGGATCTTCTTCTTGATATCCTCGAGTGATATTTGTTCCTCTATGGTTACATCACTCGTGGATTCTCCATTAGACTCATCCATAATTCCGCAATGGCTTCGGAGTGACTCGTTATTCTCCATTATCCCATATCTTCTCGGTCCTTCGGATGGAACCAAATTGTCTATAGGATAATAAAGTTTCACCAAATTTCCTTCGATCCGCCATTTTTGGATTTCTGAGTTTGGCTTCATCACCACGCTTTGTGCGAAAATTAATAGGCATTTTTCTCGTAAAATGCTTCCCCGATCTCGGACAATGATCTTATGATCACATAGGGTTGTGAAAATAAGTCTTCTTGTCTCGTTCTCTGTGTAAATCGCTTGAACGCTTGTAGGAAGTTGTTTCCTAGCAAAACATCCGCCTCGTATCATGGAAATAGATTGGTGGCGTTTTCACTTTGTACCATGGGTCACGCTCGCGCCTCCGATCATGATTTCTCGCTTGTTTAATTCCCCATTAAGATAAAAATCCTTTTAGAGAAATCTCTTCCTCGCAATAGCCGGTAAATCTTCTCAATTTCTTTAGGAAAAACATCCGGCTTTGCAAAGACATATTTCGACTTTGAATCAATATAGGCAGCGAATACTCGGCTTTGTATTCGACATATAACATTCCAATAGAAATGTATATGGAGAATGGACTAGTGGTCATCGATTCTCATATCTTTTATTCGCCACCGTGAACTCCATTCCGTCTTGTAATCTTTCCCAAGGTTTATGATCCTCAAGAAATTCAATTCCCGGTATTAATTGTTCTCGGGATTTTCCCGCAACTCCCCGTGATAGTAAGCTCAATTTCTCCTATCTTCAAAGCTTCCTTGATACCTTCCAACGATTGGTTGTTGGAGATAATATAGAACATCACAAGGAAAAATGTTATCCTTTTGAGTGATGTCGAATATTACTTCAACCTCTCGCCATCCTTCTGGACATTTCAGCTCTCCTGCTGTTTTAAAAACATCGGGGATGCGTTGAACTATACTTGGTCTCCTTTCTTCCCAACGGCTACTACTCACCATTCTCGCTTTGTCAAGGTTGATCTTGAATTATCATATCAATCTCCTTAATAGTTGGAGATTCAATGATTTCTGGTAACACCACCCTGGCAAAGTCCTCAAAGATTCTTGGGACTTCAATAAATTCCTTTCTCAAGAATACTTCGGAATGATGGGTATTCGAGAGAGCATAGAAAATCTTGTATGTGATCGAGTAAGGCCTGTTTCCTTCTTTCATCAAATCGACTCTTTTGAAATCTTGATGAAGGGTTAGGACTCTACAAGTCTCGATCTCCCAAATTGTATGCAATTCTAGGATAGACATTAAATGCCAATTTCCCGCATACAAATTTCCTCAGAATCCGCTCCAAGGCATGAATCCTTGAGATGCGAGATTCGCTTGTCAAAGATAGCAAGATTGAGAGGCGAATCTATTCCTTCTTTAAATGTTGCTTTAATAATTACTCTTATGGCTCGATATGAATCCATGAGAGTGTATTTGCAACTTCTCTTTTAACTTTGCTTTTGATCTCTTGTATTTCTCTAATAGGGACCAACTCGCATCTCGATCAAAGTTACTGCAAAACTCCATCGAATGGCCAATTCTCCGGTTGTTACCCCGTGGATAATTTGGTGTTTTCTATTACGAAACCAATCTTATCCAAAGCCTTTTCCATCGCTCCAATTGTAAATCCATCATAGATTTGAAGCTTTGGATCTTCCTTCATAATTCTCATAAGAGTCTTATGAGACACGGTAGTGTGAGAGAGGAATCCTAACATATCCTCCCCGACCGTTTGTTGAAGAATTTCTTCTTCACTCCGATTCTGAATCGGATTCACTTCCATCATCGAATAGATCCCTTCTTCATAGATGCTTTCATCCGAGGGAATATCCTCAAATTGATACACCCGTATTAAATCCTCGATAATAGACAGCTTCTTCGATTTACGTGTGGCATCGAACTGTCGACTCGTTTTTGATTGTCCGGGCAATCCGCTTGAGATATGCCCTCTTGCTCCGCATGTCCAAAGAAATTACAATCTTTGAAACTTTCATTAGCTCGGTGTGAGCACGCCCGAAAGTTCGTCTCCTGGATTTCTCTGGTACTTGCTTGATTAGAACTCGATAATGAGGCTCTACTCCCGCTGGTAATGGGGTCTTTGCCTGCATTTATAACTTCGGGCTTTTTGTTTTGACTTAACCTTCTAGGTCTCCATGAAGACCGCTTCTTTTGTTGTTGCTTCCTACGGTATGGATGGCTTCTCTCTTTCTTCTTCTTCTGCAGGCGCTTGGTTGACCTCCCACAATCCGTTGGGATATCATTATCCACGCAACATAGAGGAACCGCTTTGTTAATTCCTCTTAATCTCTTGTAATTCCTGTGTAGAGTCCGCTTGATAGCACCATTCGATAACTTAGCCTTTAGGAAAGACATTTTTCCGCCACTGTTTCTACTTCTTGACTCCACCTCGTATTCCCGATAAGCATTTCTCTCCAGGGACTCGGGATCTTGGCAAAGAATAGTCATGCAGCCTTCTTTTCTTCAATCTTGATTTTCACCGGTATTCGTGAACAACTTGATATATTCGTCAATATGACAAATATCCAAGAACTCAAAAGAGCTATAGAGGGCTTGTTTATATTTCTTTCTTTTTTCATCCTCTAATCCCTCGAAATAACCCATGCCGATAAATTGGATTTTGAATAGTTTTGCCATACCATCGACAATTCCTTTAAGTGATTCCCCGATGTGACCGAACTTTTCGTACTAGCATCGGTCATATCCTGAGCAATCTTCACCGATCCTTCAAGACTCATTTCAAGGAGTAAAATGAATGAATCCTTTGTAAGATCGAGGGTTCTCGCTGAAATTCTCATAGTCAAGCCCATTCATCAATGAGAACTTCTCCGCTTTTAAAATCGGGATGTCCAGATTTAACATCAACCCATACTGAGATGTATTGGGTCGAGGTGCGATCTTCCATAAGTTGTCCGATAAACATTCGGCCTTCCGATAGGTTGTCCTGTTCCTGCAAGAGGGTTTCGACCTCCCCGTCCCGAAAATGGATCACTCCTCGTGAAATCCCCAAAGATGTGGCATCCTCTCGCCCCGAGCTCCATGATGTGAACCCGCATTTCTTCGACGTTAGGATTAATCGCGGTGGCGGGAATTGGTCTACCTTGTGGGTCATAGGTAACCAAAGCCGATTCTCACCGCGTTCATCTTTAAATCTACAATACCTAATCCCGCCAAGGATTCTCGCTGTCATGTAGATCTTTAAGATTCATCTTTTCAATATCCATCTTTTTTAATTTTTGATGGATTTTCCTTTGATTAGAGCAATGAGCTTTTCCTCATCTCATGTCATCTTCCGTATAACTTCGGTTGGTTTCCTTTTTGGTATAAATAGGTACCGTCCCCAAAATCAATACGTTTCCTTCCTCCTGATGAACTTGCCTCCCCTCCGTGGTTCGACTGTTTCAATATCATGAAGGAGTTCAAGAGTTTCCTTCGATATTTCACCATCGTCTCCATCCGGTTGGATCGATGAACTTGATCGTAGATGAATATGGCGGTTGCCATAATTACACTGCGTCTTACGATTTCTCTAAGATCTTCTGAGATCTTAGATTTATCTGGAAGTATCTCGTTCCACTCCGGTCCACCATCGTGAATCATTGTTCGATGGGAATTTTCATGAACCGTTTCTTGAGGTTCATCAAGTGAACATATAGGTCCAGTTAAGCATCCAGAATCGCTATAATATTCTCACTAGCATTTTGCATTGCCTTAAGGTTTCCCGTCGGCTCCTCGCCGTTTTTTTTCTTCATGTTGGTATTCCCAATATGAAACCTGGGTCAAGGTATTCTTGTGCATACATCGTCAAAATTTGACGATATCTCCTGTAAGGGTACATCTCGGACATCGGTCCGGATCCATAATCTCGAGTAATTTCTCCTCACCAATTGTTAATTACATAAATATAATAAATTTAACTAAAAGTTCTTAATAAACCTGGCTCGATACCATTTTTGGCCCCTAAAACCTTTAAAACCATTAGTTTACCTTTAATTCAATATAAGGGGTATTTTGGGGTTTTATCAAATAAGAAGGCCATTTTTTAAACTTTTGAATAAGTAAGGCCATTTGTGTATAGGTGGATTAAAATTAGGCTATTTCCAATCATTTCCCAAATGAAATAGAAGATTTGTAGAGCCCCGTCCACCAGTAACTTTTTGTGTTCAATTATTTATATTTTTTAAGTAGATATATATTACTATACTCCTGTACACAATACATCAACACCCATCAACCAGATTTGTAATGATTCGATACAAATACAAAACAGGTCTATATAAGTTTGACAAACCATTGGGCTCCTATTACCACGTGGTCCAGTTTCAACAAATCTTTTTGGGTCGAATAAGAATGATCCACAAGAAATTGTAAAATTTGGTTCAATTATAAATTGAAAACGGGCCCAATGAAAATACAACTGGTGGGAAACAAATTGAGAAATTCTCGTAAATACCAACTTTTCGTAAAAGAGACATTGTTTACGATCATTTGACTTGTTCTACGTCTTGTTTGACTTCAGACACTCTCTACTTTTAAGCTACTGGGAATCACATATTTTAAAAAGTATTTTAAAAATCCAAGTGGTCATGTGTCTAATGCCACTATCCATGTATCTTGGTTCCTTGGCACTCATGGCAGACATGTGTGCTTTGGTGTAGCAAGTGGACCAATCCACTACATACATGTTCTTCTCGTCTTGTTCCTTGCAATACTATCTCCTCGAAGAAAACACCAAGACGCCCCACGCCCCGGACTCAAGATACTCTCTCCGAGCCGTAAATCCCTCTAGTACGAACTAAGAGACGAAGAAGAATCATCAAGCAATCCGAACTTGAAAAACCTAATGAGTCACCACTCACTCACCAAACAGATACCTGAGACTCTGGAGAAGTAGAGATGACGTTTTTAGATTTTTATGCTCCTGCATATATTTTTTGGACATTTTTATGTTTTTTTCATTTTTATGTTGCTACGTAGTTGTTTCAATATTGTTTATATTATTTATTAGTTGTTTCTATATTGTTTCGATGTTTCAATACAATGTTTACTTATCTTTTATGTTCTTTTTCGTTATTGTGTTGTTTTATATATCATTTTTGTTGTTTCTGGTTGTTTCTATATTGTTTTTAATGTTTTTATGAATGTTTCTTGGTTTGTTTTCTTGTTGTTTGATGTTTTAATGTAGCTTTAAAATTTTTGTTCATGATGGTGTTTTTAATATTGTTTATGTTGTTTTTGAGTTGTTTCTATATAGTTTTCAATATTATTCTGTTGTTTCTTGAGTGTTTTCGACGCGTTCTCAATGACGGGATCAAAAATTGAATTGTATTTTTCTATTAATGTGTTGTTTCTATACCATTTTCAATGCATTTTATTTTAATATGTATTTTTTTATGTGTATACTTCTTGGTTGTTTATAAGATTTTGAGTATAAATTTGATTATTTAATGGGAGCAAAAATCATTTCTCACTAAAATTGCATTAGATGAACATGTTTAAAACGTGTTTGAAACAACATAAAAAGATCCGGAAATATTAGTGGGAGTGTAAAAGTGTCCGAAAAAATACGGAAACGTAAAAAAATCATGGAAAAAGTCCTAGAGAGTGAAAGATGTCCTTTTTTTTCGAAATGTAACCTTAATCCGAAAGAGTTGCTATCCCTATGTAGCAAATATATCTCATATCATGAGACCACATAACAATCGGGACAAAAACTCAAAAAGAAAAACTCACTTGGAGATATCTGCGTAATTGAATTGGTTTTCAAGCCAGTGGTTTGGTCGGAAATATGGATTTATAGATTTTTCTGGCAACTTTCAACGACTAAATGACTGAAATTACAAATTATTTTGAAAATAATAAGATTTCCTTACAAATCATGATTTCTATAGGACTAATGTCAATCCCATATAGCTACAGGGTTATAAGTGCAATTTAGCTATCTGTGCATTTTCTTGACATACCTATTTGGGTATGCTTTATATATATTTTTCTTTTTAATTAACACAATAAACTATAAAGAGTGCACTATGTGTGATCTCAGACACACGTTTACAAAAAATTCAAATTAAAAAAGCAATAAAAATTGACATTTAAAATTATAAAAAGAGCAAGTCTCTTGTGAGACGGTCTCACGGATCTAAATCCGTGAGACGGACTCTCCTAAGGGCTCCGTCTTGAGAACATGAACCATGAAAATAAATTTAAAAATAATAATGAACCATGAAGAAACAAAAATAAACCCTAAAAACATGAACCATGAAAATAAACCCGAAAAACAAAAATAAACCCAAAAATAAAAAATAAACCCTAAAAAAACTAAAAATCCTAAAAATCCAAATCAATTAAAAATAAACCCAAGAAACAAAATAAACCCTAAAAAAACAAATATAAACCCTAAGAAAAATAAAATCTGAAAAAAAAAAAAAACCTTTAAAACTTTGTGTAAAGTCTCACATGATCTAAACCCAGTGAGGCCGCCTCACGCAAGCTTTTTGCCATAAAAAAATAAAGGGATGATTAATTAGTGCCTCAGGTATCACCTACCTGCATATTGATAACAAAAGACAAAAAGGCATGCAACAAACCAAACAAAAGTTGCATAAAAAAAGTCATTATTCTCGTACACACGGTCAACAAAGTGTACCAAAACCTGAAATTGAAAAGTCGTCGATATGGGCAGGTTCATTGATTAGTCGGTCTATGTAAAACAAACCTTTTACTTTGTACATCAAATTTTTTGTATTATGTATATGGATATCATGATTGTACCAACGTATACTAAAATGCGGATGTTCACAACGGATCAAGGGCACACTTAGTGAAGGCTGACCAAGTTGACGTATAAACCGACCTGTTGTGATGCAGTACAAGCAACTAAGGACGAAGACAAACCAGTTCGAGTCTTCCAACCTGGCCGTGGACCATCTTGGCCATTTAGTTCGACCTTTCGAATATATTGTAGGGAGATTTGAGACTTAATTTCAACTTGCGTGAGGTGGTATATAGGCTTGTTCGAGAATTCCAAATCAAGATTGACGAAATTGTCTACCGTAAGATAAGCTCAAGGTCCCAATGAATGTCGCCCAGTTGTAAATGTGACTCAGCCAATCAAGTAATTCAATCACTTCGCCTAACACACATCTACCTAATTCGTCGGTGTTAGCCGACCTAACCTACAGTCAGGGGCGTTGTCAGCCCTCATGGTTACCCCTAACCCAAAATATTTTCCCCATAGGTTAACTATTTTTTCCCTTTAAAAATATACATCTTTTCATTTTTTTTCCATATAAAAACGGGACAAAAAAATTTGAGGTGCGCTGCGCAAGGGCCGAGGAGGCCCCCTTATCTCACGCCACGCTACAATCGGTGATTATACCTATGTCCATCACTTGAACATAGGTTAAAGAGAAATTCTCCACTATAAATACTTCTTTTTAATGCTGAAAAAAGATTCATTAGCTTTGTAATTCAATTACTTAAATGCATTTATTGTGATAAACGAAATCCATACACATCTATTATTGGATAAGTTGTATTTGCAAAGTTCAGATCTACTCTAGATATAAGTTTCTCATTGATTTTCTACTAGTTGATTTTAGTATTCTTTGTATACGGAATCAAACAATTTTACTAGTGGAAAATTTCGCCATATTGGCACATCTACAAGCTAGTTTGCTTGTAAACAAATTTTTACATCCTAGTGTCATTTTCCTTTTTATTTTATTCCGTTGAATATGTGATTACATCTGCGATCACTTCTATACTCTGCAAAAATTTTAAAATATCTACATGCTACGATTTTTTTTATAGGTGGTTTACTGTTTACCAGAAAATAGCTGAATGTGTTTGGATAATCAGGTTAAGTCGAGCCCAGTATTGGATACTGTCTCCACAAGACGAAACTGCCCCGTATACAAAGTGCTTACGGTTCTGGTGATCGTCCCTAAGATACAACGACTTAAACGAGTATGATTTTAGTAACACTTGTAAAAATCGAACTATCAACGAACTATATACTGTTTGAAACTTTCAAGCTTTTGAAGTGAGTAATTCAATATGCAGATGCAAAATGACTTAATTTTATTATTTGATTTTCGTATATGAGTTCATCTGCATTTGAGTCGATATTTATAGGCCTCAAGGTGCCTCATGGAAAGGATATGTCTTTTGGATCGAAAAGGCATGTCTACAGCCAAGAATGCACATGGTTGCTCGAACAGGTGCACTGGTTCAGACTTGAGATTAGACGTGCACGCATGACAGATTTTGTTCACTGTCCTTGGTGCACGCAGCGTGCACGCTCGCGTAACAGTGTGCGGTGCGCTCCGCGCACCACCCATTTATTGGAATTAATTAATTAAAATAATTAATTAATATTTTAAATAAATTTGGTCCAAAAAGTATAAGGGCCCAAGCCCACGACCCAGACCGGACCGGGCCGGTGGTGGCACGCGTGTGTTTTGAACCAAACCCACAAGCATGTAGGTCACCCCTTTAAAAACTTTGTTGCCCCAAAGGACCCAAACCCAATTGTCTAACTTGATATTTATAAATAAAGCAATCTTTGGCTTTCTACTCTATGTGAGATGGAGCTTTTTTCCTTTCCCCACATTTTTCATTTTCCATACAATTTTCTAGTTTTATGAGAAATTCCAAATATCAATCTCATCTACTCACTTAGTAAAATTATAATTTAATTCCATTTTTCACTAATGAAAACCACTTAAATATTTTGTCAAAGGTCAACACTCAGTTTCTATATACCAATTACCAAATTTCAACATCTTTCACTTAATAAATTGAAATTTGAAAGAATATGAAATAAGTCTAGCGCAAAGAAATATCAGAATTATTTCACTGCTGTAAATTGTTTTTTTTCATCCCCTCCCTTTTTTTTTTTTGAGTAACATCCCCTCCCATTTATGGGATTTTCTGTACATGCAGAATGAAAGGATATCTTTTCCTGCAAATTAAAACCAACCTTTTTTTTTTCTACATTAGAGATATGCAATAATTGCCAACCATTCTCAACACTTCTCATTCAGTCATTCTAGCCATACTCATGAATACTGTCCTTTGATTTTTTTTTCCTACAAAATCTATTTGCTAATTTTAAGGTTTTTTTCAATGTAAAAAAAATTAAAGACCCTTACTGAGAGCATATTTTCTCAAGTGGCCCCCACTCCAAGAAAATCAATGAATCTCACATTTTGCTTATCAATCTGATTTTCCCCATACATGTAAAGATTGGCCCTAATATTGTTAGCTACTGATTCTGATGCACAAACTTCAGAATTTGAATCTGAATGACCTGATTCATAATTATTTTCCTTACTCTGGATTTCACTCCTCCCAAGTGCCAGTACCATTTTGGCCCCTTCAATGCCTGGATTAAGATGAAAAAAACATTAAAATTAGAGTCAATTGTAAATATTATCCTCCAGGTTATCTGGCCTAATTACACATAAAAAAATCTTGTTATTTTTCAAAATTACAAATACACCTTAAGAGTCAACATAGATGCCATACGATAGAGTCAACCGTGATATAATGTGGCGCGTATTGGAAAAAGAGGAATAAAAATAGCCTACATAGATGCCATAAAAGATATGTATGATGGTATAACAACATGTATCGGACACCAATAGGAATATCTAGTGAATTCCCAAACACTATAGGTTTGCATCGGGATCCGCTCTAAGCCCGTACCTTTTTATCCTAATAATTGATGAAATCACTAAACAATTACAAAAATCCATTCTGAATGTATGTTATTTGCGGACGATATAGTTTTAATTGATGAAACAAGGGAATGAGTAAATGCAAAATTGGAAGTTTGGAGAGAAGCACTAGAATCAAAAGGTTTTACTATAAGTAGGGCTAAAAACAGAATACATGGAATGCCACTTTAGTAAAAACAACGGAACAATGAGACGAAGGTTAAAATTGATGGACATGAAGTGAGTATAACAAAGAGTTTTAAATACTTAGGATCTATAATTGAAGAGAACGGAGAAATCAATAAAGATGTCACACATAGGATCCGAGGCGGGTTGGAATAAATGGAGGAGTGCATCTTCTATCCTTTGTGACCGTAAATACCATTAAAATTGAAAGGAAAATTTTATAAAACGGCCATAAGGCCCGCAATGCTCTATGGAGCGGAATGTTGGGCGACTAAATATGAACACGAACAACAAAATGAGGGTAGCGAGAGATGAGAATGCTAAGATGGATGTGTGGACACACTAGATTAGATAGAATAAGAAATGAACACATTAGAAACAAAGTGGGAGTAGCACCAATAGACGAGAAAATTAGAGAAACACGATTAAGATGGTTTGGACATGTTTATAAGATACCTTTAGATGCACCTGTGCGACGTTTAGAAGGTAGAGAATCACTCACACAAATCAAAAGAGGGAGAGGTAGGCCTAAAAAGACTTGGAAAGAAGCTATTAAACATGACATGTTATACCTAGAAATAAACGAAAATATGGCTTATGACCGTAAACGATGGTGCGATATGATCCGTATAGCCGACCCCACGTAGTGGGATTAATGCTTAGTTTGTTGTTGTTGTTGTACAAATACACCTTAAGAGAATACAAACATCTTCTTGTATTTACTTAACAAATACACTTCTCGTTCTCATCACGGTGAATTTGTAGAATATATAACAGATATTAATATATCATTAAGATACTTATAATTTTGAGAAAATGTTGATTTTCATAAGGGATAACTACAAAAAGAACCTGAGGTTTGGACTAGTTAAATTATAAAAACAAAAATGAGATTTTTGAAAATTACAAATATGTGATTTCGTTTTACATTTTTCTCTTTCAATAACCAAAAAAAAAAAAAATCAAAGACCCCCCCACATTTATAAAAATAGTAATAAAAAATCTAATTATTTTTCGAAATTAGAAATACCCTTTAAATTTGTATTTACCTAAAAAAGTACACTCCTCCTGATAAATTTATAAAATGCTAACAAATATCAATGAAATATTTATAATTATAAAAGATTGGTAAATTTTTCATAATTAAACTAAATCTAAAAGGGTATTTTTGTAATTAACCCTTAAAATTAATCATAAATACTTATCAGCCACTCTAAAATTAATAAAAACATAAAAATAGGATTTTTAAGGGACAACATAATGAATTATCTTACCAGCACCACAATTCAGGAGACTTTGGTGATGAACAGGGCTAAACCTGCTGAGAAAATGACAAGATTTGTTTGAAGATGGAGTTAAACATAGATCAGTGCAAGTTGACACACCAGATAATTCATCAACATTGTTGTTGCTACAAATGGTTGATTTTGATTCATCAACAACATTGTACTGAACCTGTAAAAAACAGGGCTTTCTTGATTTTCTGTAAAAACTGTTCTGTTCTGATCTGTTTTTTCTTGCCATAATCACATGCCAATGGTTCTTTACAGCATTATCTGTCCTTCCAGGGAAAAGTCTAGCAATCATAGCCCATTTGTTGCCATACATTTTGTGTGCTGCTAAAAGTTTTTCCTCTTCTTCCTCATTAAATGCCCTCCTGTTAATTCTTGGATCTAATTGGTTATACCATCTCAATCTGCAACTTTTCCCTAAAATAAATAATAATGAGCACATCTGCACATAAGTTAGTACATAAAACAGTTCATATAAATGGGATAATCACAAAAAAACTCCCTAGGTTGGGGCTAATCACGAAAACCTAGACATTTTTACCCGCAAAAATATTTCTAAAATCCCATTGATATTTATAGAAATATCATGGTTACCGTATTAAATTTAAGTCATAATCAAATCCAATGGAGCTTTTTGTAATTTTGAAACAATCTCCAAATTTTTTTGTAATTATCCCAAATCTCATGGTGTTTTTGTAATTCCCTATATATATATATATATATTTATGAAAATGCATTTCTTTAAAAAAAACATTTACCTAAATAAATAAATAAATAACAATGATCACATAACTTGGTACATAAAACAGTTCATATATATGGGATAATTACAAAAAACTCCCCCAGGTTAGGGTTAATTACAGAAAAACCCAAAGTTTTTTGAAAATTGTGAAAAAAACCATTGAAGTTCATTTTCTCCTTCAATAAGCAAAATGTATTACACTTACCCCTTAAATTTTAGATATAATCAATTTTTTGTAATTTTGAAATATCACTTGATTTTTTTGTAATTAGCCCAAATCTCAGGGGCGTATTTGTAATTATCCCTATATATATAAATACATTTCTTTCCAAAAAAGAATTTCAGCAATATGATTTTGAAAAAAAAAAATAAACATTCTTGTATATATTTCTTCACAAAAAAAAAAAAGATTTTGAAGGGCAATCTTTTTTTTTTTTGTTGGAATTTCAAGAAATGTTGATTTAATAATGACCTGATCTTCCTTGAAGTTTAGCAGCAATGAGATTCCAGTTATGAGGGCCAAACTGTGAAACAAGCTCTTTCAGTTTAGCATCTTCATCAGGTCTCCAATGCCCTCTGCTACAGAGTTTTCTGACCCCATTTTTCCACTTGTTAACTCTTTCATCTTCCTCCACTGGATGAAAAGACAATATTGGCCCTTTCAGATTTTTCTGATCCATCAATGGGGGATTTGTAGACTTACCAAACCCCATTTCAGTATCATGAAGAACAGGTGCGGCTAAAATGGTCATTTCTTGAAACCCATTTGGCAGACCACCATTCAAGATCAAGTTTTGCAGATTCATAGTTAATTAAAACCCAAAAAGAAAAACAATTCTTGAAAAAATCAAAAGTTTCTGATTGTAAGAAAAGTGCAAAAAAGGAAACCAAGAAAAGAAAGAAGGATAATGTGTTTTTTTTTTTTTTTCCTTGTTCACTCGAATTAGTTACAATGGCACTGTGTAATGGAAAAGAAAAAAAGTTGGAGTGTTTTTTGTTTTTTCAGGGTAGAGAAGAAAAGAGAAAACCCAGAAAAACGTACAAACGAACAAAAACTCAACATACGCACGATTCCCTCACAACTCACAAGTCACGGCTATTTGTCGTCTTTTACAACAAAAAGATGTTTAAAACAAAACAACCAATAGTTACGACTTTCTCTCTCTAGAACTGTGCGTGAGTGTGTGTGTGCGTGGAAACCGAGAACCGCTCGTGTGGGTGGTGGTGGAAAACCCCATTCAACACTGTTGCACTCGGGTTTTGAAACTACTTTTCTTTTTCTACGTCGGTTTTGAGACCAAATTACACAATCCTAACAACCTTTGCCACTTTTGCCCAATGAGTAGAGGTGGTAATGGGCCGGGCTAAGCCGATCCTAGCCCAACGTGCCAATTGGAAAAGTTGGATCGGTCGAGTTGGCCCAAAATTTCATCACTCTTTTCTTATCGTGCATCCCATCAAGTGTATTATTGATCGGGCTTGGTCATTTGGGCTGGCCAAAATAAGCCCGGTCCTTTGTGGGTCTAAAAGTGAAGCTTCGATCCAGGACTTATATATGGGAAGGCTGGACTGGCTCATCGGGCGAGTCAATTTTACCGGCTCTAATGAGTGTCAAAACTTTTCTTTTCTAATGCAAAATTCAAACCATACAATGTATAAACTATGAAGGGAAAGATAGAGTTTGAATCTGAACTATGACCTCATCTCTTGGCTCTAATAGTTGAAACCAAGAAGCATATGAGTGTCAAAACTTCTAATATTATGTATTACATAAAGTATTTCATAAATTTATTTTTATTTTTAATGTTTCAGTATGTTAAATGGACATTATATATATATTTATAATTATATTAATTTAATATCACTATTTAGAATAGTGGTATATAACACATTCCGTCCGCAAAATCGCAATTTTAGTTCGTGATTATAGGGTTGATAAATTTGGTGACCCAAAAATCACATTAAAACCGAATAATTTGAAAAAATTAATGAATTAGCATGTGTAGGTCATGACATGATATACATTTCATGGCAAAAAGTATCAATTTTTATGAAAAGAGATTTCCCGAATTTTATTTTTAATTGATTTTCTTTTTATTTTGTAAACATGATTTTTACGGGACTACTTTCGCAACCCCTACTATGGGACTAAAAGTGTAATTTAGTTTATACATTAATATTGCTACTATCACGCCTCAAGTGTCGACACCCTCAACCTATGGATTGTTGTTCGAAAGAGAATTGTTACTCTACCAAAAATACTACGTACTAGTTTTTATGAAAATATTAATCTGGTTTTTTTAAGAATTCTTTATAACCACTTATACAACGTACATTTTGATTATTCACCAATAATTAATGCAGATTGAATCAGATAGTGGTCGGCTAGTTAATACTATCGAATCGAGAGCAGAGGTTTGGAATTCGATTCTCACTATCTCTTCCCTCCCCAAATATGTACTAAAAAGTTAATCTACATTTTCAAAATTTATTCTTATAATTTTATATGATCTCGTAAGATTCTTTGAGTAAAACTTTTCCATTACTTAAGTGTCGTTACAGACGACTATAATATATCAGAGATATGATATATTCTTTTGTTTTATAGCATCAACGATATATAAAGTCTAGGGTACGTGACTTATCGATATAAGTTAGGTTTTCATTTTATATCATTTTTGGTTACTGAGATTGTCAAATTCGAAAAATAGGGCACCCCAAGATTTTTGATGAATGTGCTTGGTGGCATTTGCCTTGCTCTTACTGCCCAAATTTATATTTAATTTTTTATTTTCCCAATGCTCTTTCTTAAATTATGAAGTCATTATTTAATTTAAGTTTCGTCCCATTTCTTGAAATAATGTTATGCAAGATCGTAATTTGTGAATTTTAAGCCTTACTATAAAGTTTGACTACTAAATGCAAGGTTAAGCTTATTTACTTGATAAGCTATATATACTGATAAATTACTCTCCTTCGAGCGTACAGTGTGTGCTAATTAATTTATTCACTTTTGTTCTAAAATTTTATTTGTCCAATTATTTATCGCATATGTTATTATTCGCACCTAATTATTTTTTTATTTCTTTCCCTCAAAAATGTATTTTTTTAATTTCTATTTAGAATAGTTAATTGTCCAATTATTAATGAATTTATTTGTTCGGATTCGTGTAAAAATAAATATACAGAGCCTAAGCTAATTAGATCATTCGGTAAATCAAAAATATTTTGCTTAAAAGAAAATTCTCGTGAATTAATTCACAGTAGTTTCCGTTTGGCATGAGATTTCTTGTTCTAGCTACTTTGTGTATTCAATCGCCTATTCAATTTCGTTCGATGATTTACACAGGTTTATATGATATTTACGTCTTGATGATTTTTAGATATATTTACATATTCCCATCATCTAGAGGAGTGGAATAAAAAAGTAGATCAAAAAGTTTGATCCATATTTGTTCAATTTAATAATCACTTCAGAATTTAATATTAAAAAACTAGGCATATAAAAAAAATTGAGGCGAGTGGATTTGTTGGATATGTCATTAGTTACAACGTTTATCTCATTTTTTAAAGAGAACAAATTTAGGTAAAAAAAACCCATTGATTATGTAGGAAACAAGAATTTGAACAGTCACGGATGTTGACAGATCTGCAAGGAATATGTATGTGATCACTAGGGCAATTTAATGAATCAGCCGAATCGGCCATGTGAATATTCGAATTTCGATTCGATAAAAGCTCGTTCGAGTTCGTTTAATGAGACTCGTTAATATAAACGAACCAAACTCAAATTTAGAGATATTCGGTTCGTTAGCTCATAACAAGCTCGTTAGTAAGCTCGTGAATAGGCTCGATAGCAAGCTCGTATAAATTGAACTAATAATTTGATTTTAATTTTAATTTTTTCATATTTTTACTTAAGATATAATAAAAATATTGCAATAAAATTATTTTTTGAATAAAATTATAAGTTTTAATAAATATATTATGAATTTTAAATATAAATAATTTTGTTTTTTGTAATAAATTGAAGAATATTTTAATTTTTAATTAATATTTACTAAGCTCGTTTAGGCTTGATAAGGCTCGAAAAGTTCGTGAGCCATCAACATGTTCGATAAATTCGAGGCTCGAGTTTGACTCGATAATAAACGAGCCAAACTCAAACACTCAAAATCTCGCTCGGTTCGGTTCGATTGCGTTGCCACTAGTGATCACTCTCTTTTCCTTTTCGTTTCTTTTCGTAAGTCTATTTCAAATTAATCGCCAATCATACTAAACATTTTTAGAAGGGGAAATTTTTTAACTACCCACAACCCACTATAGATAGTGGGTATTCTTTTTACCCAACAACTTTAAAAATTCTTTTTTACCCAATTTGACCAAACTCCCCTCTTTTAATTTGAGGATTTTGAATTTTAAAACGGATGTAATTATTGTTTTCTTTGAAAACCGTGTACACTCCTCCCCAAATACATACACATTATGTATCGTGTCCAAAGTGTACCATATCATGCTCATATCGTGTGTCATATCGTGCTCATATTATTTTATATCGTGCATATGCATTGTGATTTGAATTGTAATATCGTGCATATGTAAACCAAACATATTGTGCATACATATTTAAACCATCAAATTAAAGCATATCGTGCATGCATATATAGACAACCAAAGAATCAGAATTATTTTAAAATAAAAATTTTACAAAAATTAAATATGAAAATTTTAAAAAACTACACTTTTTTAAAACATCACCATTATTTAAAATATAGAAATTTGTTTAAAAATCTCAAAAATTATTTACAAATATGAAAAATGGATTAAAAATGAAAATTGTTGATGGCTTTCAAACATTTTACCAAAAAGTCGATTTTTATAAAATCCAAAAAGAGAGTAGAGAGAAAAAATAAAGAAATAGGACCTCACCTACTTTTGCATTTAAAGTGTAAGGGTATTTGGGTAAAAGAACCACAAAAATAGGTAGAAAACTTAGTTTTTTATCTCACATGTCGAAAAAATCTTTGTCCTATCCTAAGTGGGTATTTCCCACAATTTGCTCTTTTTTTAGAAAATAGATTTTATGAGCCTGTTTGGAATATGTTGAAAATTTGAAGATCAAGGAATCAAAATGGGAGTAACATATGGTTGAATTCTACTAAAACGTTTTGATGTCGCTTAAATCGACGGATGATTTCAAGTTAGGAATTCTCAATATTAATTTAACTTTTCTCTGGAATTGGTAGTTCTTAAGATTAGAACTTGTATGGGATAATTCAACAAACACTAGAAAAGCTCTCGATTGTCCCGGAGGCCCCTTTGAATAGGGTGGCCAAATGGAACTGAGCGGAACCATTGACCGGTCATCGGTTCCAAAATCGAATCAAACCGGTCCGAAACCATGTAGACCGTTTCGGTTCCTTGGTCTCAAAATTCGTGGAACCGGCGGTTTTAACCATCTGTTAGAACGTATGTGGAACCGTGGTGGAACCGACAACTTAAATCATCGGTTTCAAGGTTAAAACCAACATTTTTTATGTTTTTTTGGTTAAAATATGCTAAAAGAACTGTTAAATATTTATTGTAATATTTTATATTCGTAACTATATGAGACACATTTTAAATCAAATTTTGTAAGCGAACTATGTGAACTTTGATTCGTCTATACTCTAATAGCATATATAGACAATTTAATATCATAATATTAAATACAAAACTTAATTAAATATTAAGTCCAAGTCTTTTTCTTCCTTTTCCTTTCTTTTGTAATCGAAATTGATAAACTATTTTAAAAAATAAAAAATTATTTAAAGATAAACAAATGGTTCCTAAGATAAATGGAACTTAATCAGTGAGACAATGGTTACGTTTCTCCTCTAAAATGAGGAACGTAATCGAACCGCGGTTCCCAACTATGGCCACCCCTACTTTTGACGCTCAAATCAAGATTATCGGTAGTAGGATAGTTCCAAAGCGAAGAATACAATAATTAAGAGCAATTAACTAAGAATAATAATGAGGTGGAATCTTTTTCATATCCGGGTTGATGGGTCATGGTCGGCCTCATATGAGTAAACGGGTGTGTGGGCCGGGCATGTACAGTAACGTGGATCGATAATTATATTTGCAATCCGATAATGACTAATAATATTGGATAATTAATTAAGTAATTTGAAATATAACAATGAGTAAAATAATTAAAATAAAAAAATATTGAGAAAAAGTCAATTGTATCTCCCAATAGGTTTTTTTGTTTGTCCAATAATTACATACTAAGACGGATTGTTTTCAAACATTACAAAAATATTCTTAGATTATAGGCCTCCTTGTATGAAATCTCCTTTTCCACTTTTCGTGTTTCATTCTCTATTTCATATATTAGATAAAGACATATGTATAATTGTGATATTATCTTATACACATGTCATTCATGTAATAGAATAAAGAGTGGAAATGGAAAATAAAACATGAAATCTCAATAACATATTTTTTAGTGTTTGAAACACTACTTAAGTCCGATGTAAAATAGTCAAATCCCATGACATTCCCGATTGAATGTAGTCAATCTCTGTAATGATGTTTGTTGATTGAATGTAGTTAATCTATAGCTTTAATTGACTTGAGCTCAAAATCACAAAATCACACCGATAGAGATTGGTAAGGATCTTTGAAGTTGCATCCAACTATAATGTTTGGATATTTGAGTTAAGACCACTTCTAGTAGTTTGCACTATTTTATTACATATTTTATATTATTTTTGTATAAAATCTACACTTTATGTTCGTAATTTGCACCACTTTCTCCATTAAAAGCGAATATTCCATAAGATTCCATATTTCATACTTTATAATTAATAAACATATTAGATATGTAATTTTATTTAAGTTTTATTACTTTGTTTATTTTATGTAATTTAATCTATGTTAGTGATTTTATTTAATTTTTATCATTGTTGTGCTTTTATGTTTCAAAGTATTTTATAATGTATTTTTTTAGGAAAAAGCAATATTATTAATTAACTTAAGTCGCGAAATCACCAAGCTATATTTTATAATGTATTTTATAAATGCAATGTAGATGCTTGCTATATTTGGTGTGTTCTCGAGGATGGGATACGACAGTTGTTGTTAGAGATTGGAAGGGCAATTTTGTTGCAAACTGTTCATGGTTCGTGGTCGGTTCTCCCGGTCCGGGAGGTGGCGGAAGCTATGGGGATGAGGGAGGCTTTAAGTGGATCAAAGAAAATTGGAGGATTCTACGGTTTTGTTGGAGTGCGACTCTTTGAATGTGATTAAAGCCTTGAGAGGAATTTCTTCAGATATGTCCTATTTTACCGATTTAATCGGGGAATGTATTAGGCTTTTTGATAGTCTACCTAAGGTGTCTTGTGTATTTGTAAAGAGATCAGTGAATGTGGTTGCTCATGTGTTAGCTAGAGCATCCCATTCTCATGTCAGTGTCCAAGAGTGGAGATCTGTTCCTCCTCTCTTTATTTGTAATGAATCGCGATTCGACTGCTTATTAATGAAAATTATTTCCTTTGGTTTTCAAAAAAAAACTTAAGTCGGCAGAAATCACCGAGCTTAGCCAAATAGGTACATCAGAATTACCTAACTCAAAGTTCAAACCAACTATAGCAGCAGACGCTAGGGAGTGCGCCACTTTATTACATTCTCTAGGGATAAAAGTACACTTAATGGGGAATCTACCTTGGCCAAGAATTCTCTTTATATCAGCAATTACCCAGCACATCTCATCACCATACTCAACAAACGAAACAGAGCAAGCCTTAGCTAAAGATTGGCAGTCAGTTTCCACCAGCGATATGTCAAGCCCCACTGATACAGCAAACTCAAGGCCTTCTCTAAGAGATAACGCCTCAGCTGTCAACACTTCAAAGCACCCTCGGATACGCCTAGCTAAGCACGCCTGAACCACCCCATTGGAGTCCCGGATAATAGCACCAATACCAATAGTGTCCTGGTCGGGAATTACAGCCGCATCGACATTCAGCTTTAATTCCGCGCCAGGCGGAGCACTCCCATTTCGATCTTCTATTAACAGTGGCGACGATTTTTCCTGAAGCTTCTTCCTTCCAACAGCTCTGATAGGCTCCATATGTGCGACCTGCAACATCCAAAACCTCCCCGGGTGTAAGCCATTTATTATTAAACAGTCTGATATTACGAGAGTACCATAAAGCCCATATAATCATCACAAAAATTTCCAGCTCTTTAACATTCAACTCTACACAGATATTGTGGCAGAAATCAGCTAAGGAGGCTCTTCTAAGAGAACGAACAATATCTCTGAAAATGCTCATGTCCCAGACTGCCATAGCATCCTTACATTCCCTAAGAGCATGCTCTACTGTTTCAGGAATACAGCCACATCTACAGCATTTTGGAGAACACTCCACCCCCCTTCTAATAAGAGATTGCGCACACGGGAGAATGTTATTAAATGCACGCCATGCACATATTTTTATTTTGCTCGGAATTCTGAGGTTCCACAACTTTCTCCACCAGACACTCGAAACACCAGCCGTAGAAGGGTCATCCAACATAAAGCAGTGTAAGGCTAACTGATACCCGGATCGAACGGAATAGGTCCCCGATTTCTCATAGTGCCAGATAATTGAGTCCGGCTGTGCGTACCGCCCAAGAGGAATTTTGAGGATAGAGTCCCTATCGTAGTGCCCGAAATAGGTGTTAATAATCGGATAATTCCAAGTCTATTCAAGATTAAATCTGCCACTCTCACCTGTCCATCAACAGTCGGACAAGATATTGGTTTGAAGGTAGTTGGTCTAGGAATCCAAGGATCACCATGAATTCTCACCGAGCAACCATCCCCTACCCGCCATCGGATACCTCGGCGAAGAAGCTCTCTACCCCATAAAATGCTCTTCCAACTGTAAGATGAATTTCTCCCAGCCCCAGCATCCAAAAAAGGAAGAATTGGGAAAATACTTCGCCTTCAAAACTTGACTCACCTATGACGCCCCATTCTGAACAAGCCATTGTACTTTTATGTAAGCTTTATAATTTGTGCGTATTATTTTAAGTCTCATTGTACTTTTAAATTTATATATTATTATTCAAATTAAACATCATATGTCACGCCCAACGAGAACGCGACAACGATCCACAACTTAAACGCAAATAAACCAAACAGTCTAATCAAATATCAACATAAATCCAACTAAGACAGAGTTAAAAACAGCAAAAATACAAGTACAACTCACATCCCAACAACAATATCCAACACATCCCAAGTACATAAACTAAAGACATAAACTTAATAGTCAAGGGTCCTACGACCTTAAATTACAACTTAAAAGGAAAGATAGTCCAAACAACAGCGAATAAAAATCCCAAAGTCGAAGCACGGAAAGATCACTCGTGGGCTTGATCGGCGTCATTCACAAACTCTTCATCCGCCATTTCAAAACAAGAGGGGGTGAGACGAAAATTCTCGGTGGATGGGTGATTGTGTGCGAGTGTGGCGATATATATAAAATGCGAAAAAATGTTGTATGAAAAATGCGTGAGTTATGTGTTCGCAAAGCAACATGATATATAAAAATAATATACTTATACGGTTTTGAAGAAAAGCTCATGTACATACAAGCATTATGTAATTTCAAGCAAGACAGTAGTAATTGCGTACGAAATATAGCGCCAACCCAAGCATGTAATTGGGTCCGAGTAACTCCGAATCGTGTGGATCGATGAAATGTCCTTCGTTCTTCCTTATAACTCCCCAGCGGATGGTCCAAGACTGTCACCTTATCGCTCCATAGGCACGAAAAATCCACAGTGGGGCTAGCGAAGCCCGTTATTATAATCGCGATTATACTTCAAGTATTACGACCCACTTTCCTTGGACACTGTCCGTAGTTGTGGGATTAGGGCGATGGGGCGGGAGAGTGGAATAGCGGTGAGCTACCTTGTTCCATCCACGACAAGTCCATTCCGACTATGAGTTTGACACACTAAGTTGACTCAAGTAAGAATATAACCACAAGTACAATATGACAAATCGAACAATACAATTTAGGGAAGCGGTTCAAGTAAATTATGCAAAAATTTGCACGTGGCGATTATCGGCATTGTTGGAGTAATTTTTGGATGAATTTAATTATCCGGAGGATAACTAATCTTTGCTAACTTGGTAATTTAAGTGGGATATAAGTCCTGTTGTAGATTCAAGGTCACAAGGCGAGAAGTCGCCTCGCGAACACGTGTTAATGGGTCAAGTGATCCGTTCGAGTCAAGTGAATTTTAAGAAAACTAAATTTTATAAATAACAAATATAAGTCGAGTAGTTCCAGGGGCTGTAAGAAAATAAATAATTAAGTTGAGGTCCTTGTTATAAAAAAGTTTTACAATTAGTCCCGTTTTGTAAAAACTAGTCTTTTTGAGTTTAAAATCGAATAAGTTTTTGTTTCGACCTAGAAAAATTATAAGGACAGTTCCTAAATTCTCCAAATTGTTCAGAGATTGAGGTTTTTAAAAGTTTGGGGTCGAGTTCTTGGAAAATTTCCCTTAGGCTCTAAATTTGTCAAAATTGTCATTCGCCCCGAGTTTAAAATAATCGGATCGCACAAACCGAAAGGCTTTTAATGTGATTCCAATTGTAAAATGTCACTAATTTCAGTAGATTATTGGGAAAAAGCCATTTTTAAAAGGGATAGGTTTAGGTCCCTAACTATTAAAAATTCCATTTTAGTCCAATTTTTATGTTTTTGCCTTTAAGGCTTATTAGGGTCCAATTGTTATGAAATTTGAACCACGGGTCCAAAATATCATAAAATTATAGTTAAAGGTGTATTTCAGGTACATAGACTTTATAAGTCCTGAAAATTTCATTTTGGTCCTTAAGTTTAGTATTTTACATTTTGGTCCATCAATTTTGCAAAAATTGCATTTCTTAGCTCAAAATATTTTGAGTTTTGGAATACTTTTAAAATATGTATTTTCCAGTACCTAAGATTTAAAATTTTCAAAATTTTAAAGGTAGGAATGGTACAGTTTTGAATTTTATATTTATAGCCCTTAAACTTTCAAATTTTTACAAACTAGTCCTTGGGCCTTCAAGAGTTGATTTTTGTTATCTCAAAACCTTTAAAACTTTAATATTATGTCAAAATATCATTTTTAAACCTGAGTACAGTCCCGAAAATTGAAAATTGCAGAGGGGTCCCTTAAGTTTTATTTTCTTGCAATTAAGTCCACCAATTTGCCATTTTTGCATTTTAAGTCCAAAAATTATAATTTAACCAATTATGCTCGAATTTTCCAGATTATAAGGCAAATAATACATGAATTTTAAAGTGCATGAACATGCATATACATATCATACAAGAATTTATCATATAAAGCAATAAATTGCACATGCATGCACCTAAATTGCAATAATTGGAAATTTAAACATAACTTGAGAATTTTTGGAATTCACCACTTGAAATGTACATGCATTACATCATATATATATATATATATATATATCTCGAGTTTTTCAAAAATACTACATGTATTTTTGAAAATTACTTAGAGATTTAAAAGATTTTCCACCCAACTTATCTAATGGATTGAATTGGTGAAAAGGAGGGTAAAATCACCACTTGAAAATGAATTCACTTAGGTCAGCCCCTAAGTCAATAAATATCGGGAAAAAAGGAGTTAGAAATGAAGGATTAAAACAAGAAGAAGAAGAAGAAGAAGAAGAAGAAGAAGAAGAAGAAGAAGAAGAAGAAGAAGAAGAAGAAGAAGAAGAAGAAGAAGAAGAAGAAGAAGAAGAGGTCAAACACTACACTTACCTTGTGTAGTGGAATTTGTGAGTCAAGTAAAGGTCTCAAAATATAACTTCTTGATCACCCTCAATAAATCCCTTAAGGTCAGCCCCTACTTCTTCAAAAATAAAAATAGGGAGTCAAAAATTCGAATTTAAGATGAAGTAGAAAGAAAATGTGCTACAACCCAATTTCTTACCTTGTAGACCAATATCTTCATTATATCTTGAGGTTCTCTTCAAGATGGTCTCAATACTCTAAGTTCTTCAAGTTGAGCTTCTAAGTACCTCAAAAAAAAATGAAACAATTAAAAGAAATTAGAGGAAGTAAGAAGGCTTCAAGAAAATGAGAAAGATTGAACAAGATGAAAATTTCTCACCTTGTTAGTGTAGGTTTCGAATTTTAGGGACGAGATGAGAGGGATTCTTGTATTTTTGTGGCTAAGTGTTAGAAGAAGAGAAAGAAAAAGATGAATGTAGAGAGATGTAGGGGAATTCTAGAGAGAAGGAGGAGGATTGTTAGCAAGAGAGAGAGATGAGTTGGTGAAAAATAAAGTGAAGTCTTGCACAAACAACGCCATATGGCCGATCACTTCAAGAGAGGGAGAGGAAAATTTTTGAAGTCTTGCATGGTGTTGTTTGCATGGGGAACAAGAAGATGGTCAAAGTGATGGGCAAGTATGGGTGTTGGGGGAAAATGAGGGGAATGTTGGAGTAGTGGGAATTTGTTGGGGAAAAAATGATTTAAAATTAGGGTGTAGGATTTTTGGGTATACATGTATAGTATTGTGTATGTGTATAAGAATTGAGAAGTATTTATACACCAAAATACCCATATGGCCGTCCACTACAAGTATATATGTGGTATCCATATTTTTGTTTTCCAAAAATTGATGATAATAGTTGTATAATATCAATCTCCAAAAATTAATAGTGATTCCCATAATCACTTATAAGTCTCAAGATCACTTATTCTAAATTAAATTCTTATTTCTATAGGATATAAGTCACCAAAACAAATGAGTCTCTTAAAATTCTAAGGTGTCTAATAAATACACAATAACAATAATGATCATTCAACTGATCATTAAACATAGAATAGAAAATAATAAATGATCAATAATTACACGAGCATTGACCAAATAAATAAAATTAAATTAAATGCAAAAATATATTATTAATATGTATTCGTCAAAGTGACGCGATAAAATAGTCATGAATAATACATAGTCGATAAATGAAAATAAATACACGCTCAAAAATGCGGGGCCTCACATCCTCCCTCCTTAAAAGAATTTGGTCCCCAAATTCCCTTGAAATAGCTCGGGGTATTGATTCCTTAGATCTTCCTCCATCTCCCACGTAGCGTCTTCGTCTCGATCATGGTTCTCGCCACACCACTTTAACCATTGGTATCTCTCTCTCTTCCGCAGGACGTATCTACCGATCAATAATCCGAATCGGCTTCTCTGTAGTATAAGTTCTCCATCGAGGAGGAGTATCATGAGTGATGATGTGCTCGGATCTGGTCGGTACTTCTTCAACCTCGAGGCGTGAAATACATCATGCATTCACGCAAACGCGTCGGTAACTCAAGTCAATAGGCTAACTTCTCAATCCTCCGTATCTTGTAGGGTAACGTATCTTGGACTTAACTTGCCTCCTTTCTTCGGATTGATTTAACCCTTTCCGTGGTGAGAGACTAAGGAATACTTCATCTCCAACCTCCAATTCCAAATTTTTTTCTTCTCTTATCTCGTGTAATTCTTCTCCGCGACTTGGAGCCGTATGCGGATCTGTTCTCGATTAATCGACCTTCTCCATGACCTCCGAACTAAATCAACCTTTGGAATTGATGGTGACTTTTGTTTCCCTTTGAGTCCATTGATCATCAATCTCCCAAAGGTAGTGGGGATTTACACTTTCGCCCATAAAGTACCTCATAGGGTGCCATCCCAATCGTGGCCTGAAAGTCATATTGTAGGCGAACTCGGCCAACGGTAAGTGCGAGTCCCAACTTACTTGGAAATCTAACGTGCGAGCTTGAACATATCTTCCGAGTTACGTTTGAATTGTTCGCTCAAACCGTCCATCGGTTTGTGGATGCGCCATTGTGATGATCTCGGCCGAGGTACCCAACTCTTTGTGCAAGAACTTCCAAAATCTTGGATTTGTACACATAATCAGTATTGCAACCAAGAATAGTTTTTATGTGCATAGAATTCATGTTGGTAATAGATCGAGTTTGAGTCTAGTGTATTCAGTGGCGGATCCACTTGAGGATAGTTGTACCCCAATTTGAAAAACACAATTTTTTTATTTTAAAAACAATATTAATAATACTTTTGTACCCCCAATCTTTTAATAAAATTATATTTTTAAATTTGCCACATAATATTAATAATACTTTTGTACCCCCAATCCTAAAGATGGCTTCTCTTCTTTTGACAAGACAAAAGTAGTTAAACTTGCCACATTTTATCCCTCCGAATTTTCAAGTATTGATTTGATGACTCTTGAATGTCAACTTGATATATTCATTGAAGATATGCAAAGAGATGACAAGTTTTGAAATTTACATGATCTTGGTTCCCTTTTGAAGATGCTTGTTGAAATAAAAAACATGTGACTTATCCGATAATTTATTTGCTTATCAAGTTGACGTTGATTCTCCCGATCACCGCCGCAAGTGTAGAAAGAGTGTTTTTCGGAATGACTTGTGTCAAAAATAGGTTGCGGAATAGCATGGGCGATCAATTACTAAATGATTGTTTGGTCACTTTCGTTGAGAAAGATATATTTCTACAAGTTTCGATGATCATATTGTAGACCACTTTCGGAAAATGAAGACGACGCGTTGAACCCAATCGCAATTGTAATTTATATTTTTAATGGTATGCATTTCTGTTTTATTTCAATGTTTTGGGATGTACAACTTAAATACTAAACACCGCTTTATACGCGGTGTTTTTTAAATATTTATCGTACCACTTTCTCGATCCGCCACATGGGTGTATTTGAATAAAAACACGTGGATTCTCACTTGAAAGATTATTATTGAGACGTCAACTCGCCTAATCAAGGTGGGTCGAATCCACATGTGTGGTTGTTCGAATCCCTCCTGTAACGATTTACGGGGAGAGGAACTTCAGTATGGTGACTCGGTCTTGGCAGTTGGCCAAGACCCGACTAGTTGAGGCATAACCCGCGCTTCACATCCTCCACGGTTTCTGGGGCGGCGTGGGAGCCCTCGAGGATGGAGATCATCCTTTTAAGGTGGGTCGAATTTTCAATTAAGAATGAGGTTTTTTTTTTTGAGGGGAATTAAGAATGAGGTTATCAATAAAGTTGACAATATATTTTTAGACATTGACTAGAGACAAAAACAGTAGAATAATATGGCTTCAAATTCATTTAAATACCAAACAATTGTATAAAAAAAAATAGAGAAGAGGAAACTAGAACTAAGATATGATCATATAACACAACCTTCAGTAGTACAACTAGAGTATCCGCGAAAAGACAATTATATCCCTCTGTATTTTCCACCTGGTCTGAAAATTTATGATAAAGAGGGTTTGATTCTCACAGGAAAAAGTAAGTGCATGCTTTTATTTATGCAGAGTGGCCTTTGCTAACGTACAATTTTGTTTCTTTCAAATTTCTGTTCTGCCCCTCTGTTTTTGCTTTCTCTTTTTCTTGTCTCGACTTTGCCATTTTCTCGTAACGTTCTCAAAACAATGACTGTAAACACAAACATAAAACCCTTTTTTGCTTTCTCCCATGACTGACGATTTCTGTTACACACACACGTGCATCTTGCCCTTTCCTCTTGATGTCCAAACTGCCTAATAATTATAGTGTCTCTTTATTTCTGGGAATGATTTTAATTTATTCAAAGATGGCACTGTATAGTCACTATACTCACTACGTGTACATTTTAAAAATAACATGTCAAATGGAGAATGTAATATATTTTGTGATACATAATTATATCTTATGCGTTTAATGGCAAAATTTTGTGTAAGACACGGTCGGTCTGAACGACACTTTTAGTGTATTCGAACAATGTATTACTTTTTACACTAAAAGTGTAATCATTCATATTATGCGACCTTCTTACAAGAGACGTGCTCTTATTTAGTTTGATAACAATCTCTACAAATTAAAAAGGTTAATTTAAGTATTGAAATATCGTGAGTTAAGAATCAAACAATATCATTCAAAGAAACTCTGTCTTGAGTTTTTGTTTTTTTGAGAAGAAAAAAATCAACATATCTTTAAATTAAATTCGGAGATTTGAACCCAACCCACATATATAGTATACTACGATATGGGGAAAGCCCAAACCCACCAAGTGAGGTTACATCCTTTCACCAATTTCGTACCAAGTCCCTCTCCAATTTAATATGATATCGAGCGGACCTCATGCTCGGACCAAGGTGGCCATATCATATGATGTGATTGAACATGAAGGATCATGTGATGTTGTTTAATGAATTGACTACGGACTCACAAGTAAATCGGGTGTATTAAGATATGTCACTTGCGAGTTTTCCCATTGATTAATTAAGGAGAATAGTTCACTTTATAATCTAAGTGAGCTACTCCTCCTATCAACAATTAGTTTTAGGATTGAACCTCACTTGGTGGGTTTGAGTTCTCTCCAAAATTAACTAACATATACACCAATATGGTTTAATTATTTCTCAATATACAAGAATGATGGTTTATTGAGAGTCAATCAATTCAATTTGTAAGGGACAAAATAATTAGTTAGGTATGGTCACTTTTGGGCAAAAGACATAACAATGCAGTCTTTTTTGAAAAGAAAAACCAGAGAGGAATCAAACCAAAATTATCACAGACAAACACTTTATTTGACTGAACCTGTTTTATTTGTTTAAAAAGAATATGGGCATGCATTGTGACATTTTCATAGAAACAACAAAAGTATGTCAATAATGTCACTGTCAAAAAGATTATACAAAATATTTTGACAGAGGAAAATACAATTAATATGAACCAATATTGGTTGTACTTTTCATGATTTGCTATGTTTTCCACAGATTTTATGTTTGATGTCTAGGCATTATTGTTGTTGCCGACATCCTTTAACGAGATGTTCTAAATCAAGTTCGTTGTTATACTTATAACCAAAACAAAAATTTAGAAAATTAAGATTCTTAATATTGTCACCACTCTAATATTACGTATGCAGTTTGATTGGGGCAAAGCAAAACTTGTAATAAAAGTTGAAAGACTGGAAAGCTACGAGTATTGATGTTGTATCACTTTGATTCATTTATTAGAGTTGTACCATGTCACCCGATTAAGTGGGTATGTTATTGGATTCCACACACACATACGAGCTATCTTATTGGGCTTCTTGAATTAAACTCGTTTTAGAAATTTTGTTTTTTGAGTCTTCTCTCTTTATATATTTATAGTAGGCGCGTAAATAGAACCTAAACCAAATTTTAAAACCGAAATCGAAACCGTAGTCAATGATTTCGAACCACCGACCAAACCTGGTTCCAAAAATGGAGTTTGGGCTCGGGTAGGCAACTCATTAGGAATAGTCTACAGAAGCGATAGGCCAATTGTAGTTGATCCTGTTCTCAAAGCCCATCTCTGACACAATAGCCTAGCCATATCAGAGGCTACCCAGCTAAAGAAGGAAGCTTTTCCTGTTTTGGTTCCTTGGTCTCAAAATCCGGGGAACCTGTGGTTTTAACAACCGGTGGCACCGTGGTGGCACCGCTGGTTTCAAGGTTAAAACCAACGATTTTTTTTTTGTTAAAAATATGCTAGAAAAAAATGCAAAATGGTTTTTACGATGTTTTATATTCGTACAACATGAGACACGTTTTAACTCCAATTCATTATCTTCCTTTCTGCCATTTTTTAACCGAAATTGATAAACCATTTAAAAAAAAAATATCAAAAGAAAAACAAACTGTTCTAGTTAAAATCGGAACCGCAACCATGGAGGAGTGACCGGGTCAATTGCATGTGTCGTCATATTATTATATTTCAAAGAGAAAGTCAAATTTATAAGAAAAATAATTTCATATTAGAAAATAGGACTTGCATCTTGGACTGTAACTATATGACCACGTTTTTAATTCGTTAACTTTTGATACTCTTTAATTACAACATACCTTAGAATCCAATAAAATCCTATTACTTTGAGGTTGTGGATTGAAAACCCACTAAATTTGTAAATACTTATCTATTATATGTTATTGTAATTATGTTGATTGTTGTTTCATTAATTATGAATTGGTATCTGATATAATCATGGGCATCTGATCAATTTATAAAAAAAATCCAAAAAATACAACATACATATACATTTTTTTTTTTTGAGAACGTACATATACATTGTTATGATTACTCAGGCTGTTAGATCTAAGTAATTAATGTCAATAATTTAATTTGTGCCGGGTGAATTAATTCTCTATAGATGGAAAAAATAAGTTAGGACCTACACGTGAATAAATTGAAATAGTAGACAAGAATGTCTTAACTTTGTTTTTCTAAGCATACCCTTTATTTCATTTTTAAGAACACGAACCCACCACTAAATTACTCATGTCAAGATTAAAGAAACAGAATATCATCAAATTAGGTTCAAGTTATTGTCAGAGGAGATGCACATTCCCAAAATCCAACAAATTTCTTACCTCGAAACAATTTTTAAAGACACTATGATAATCCTCTAAGTTCAATAATGTTGGCTAATTAATTATTCAAACAAATACCATTGTATTCTAAGTTTTCGGCATATTAATATTTTATGATTTAGGTTTTACCATGCCTAAAGTATTGTCACTATCTTGTTAATTAGTTATGCTAAGTTGGTTAATTTTCTTTTATAAAAATATTTGTCAATACACCTACTTTAATGTTCTTGCATCATGCATGTATAGTATGCTTCAATTCAAACTTGAAAGGGATTGATTCAAATCCTTGGACATCATATATATGAAGTCATGATTGAATTATTTAAACTGATCATGGGTTTCAAAAGAATCAATGTCTCAAAAAAGTGTTGTTTGGAAATTAATCATGTAATATTGTATTAATAAAATTACATGAAAACCCCTGATAAAAAATTATAAATCAGATATAATCTTTGTCTTTTAGGACATCACTCCAAGTTAGGATTTTTGAATAAGTCAAAGTATTCTTCTCCTAAAGTTGGAAATCTTCTACTGAAAACTTTCATACACACACGCAAACGTTAGACAGGCCCCAAAGTTATTCTAAGATGGCCCCTCCGACGCTCAAGCCAGCACAATTAACAAGAGAGAACATAAGACAGTAACTAAATAATGACAAATAATAATTAAGATTATGAGAGATTAACTTATAAATGAAGAGAAGGAGTCTTTATATACCTGGCGATGGGCCTTGTGGGCCGTGTAGGAGAAAGTTGCATGTGGGCCAGTCCCGAACCCTTTGGGCTGGGTTATTCCATATATAGCCATTGATTAATTTATTCTAATATATAAACCGACTTATATATTAAAATATTAAAGGACATTTTTGCTCCCAACACAAGCCCCCCAGCTCAAGTATTGCGGAAGAATGGAGCAGTGCAGGAACTAAACAAATACGGTGTTTGGCTTGTCCTGTTCTTTATCTTGTCTTGTCTTGAGATTCCTTGACCATTCTTACACAAGGACACACTTGGGAGGAGAGCTTTGACCATGTCTTTCAAAGAAAATATTTCTCTACCTACTCTTATTTAATTTGGATTCATCTTACTTGGTAGAATACTTAGTGAAATTTTCTTGAAAAATAAGGAGAGTGCCCATGGAAAGTTGGAGTGAGGAGTGAAGTGCATCAAGTAGTAAGAAGAGAGGTAAGTATCTGGGAGCCGGGAGATCGCTCCGTGGCGCCTCCCCGAGGAGCGGTGCGAGGGGCCCCTTAGCGCCCTTGTGGGGCGCGCCCCCGGTAGCGATGGAGGGCATGCTTCCCGGTGGTGGAATAATTCCTCGGTCCATCCTACCATACATCTTCTCGGAGTTTTCTTATATTTTGGGCCGATTTTGATTCCATCTTTCTTCACTTCCACTCCTGGGGTCAGGGGCACCTACCGCTAGGTCTCTCGGTTCTCATTTCATTCTCGCCTTTGCACGTGGGTTTTGATATTCCTCTTTTTGCTCGGAGCTATGTTTGGTTATTGTAGCGGAAATAATGCTTCAATTGGATTTGTGCCCAAGTGAAGAGGTTCCCGAAGGTGAATCTGATGGTGATAGTCCGGACGAGGCTCTTCGGCCTAAGTATCAGCATAGGTCTCCTCCTGGGTATCGACCAGTTGTCCCAAGAGAGTTAGTCAGTAAAGTTTCCTCCCCGTATCTTCGTAGATTGAGGGAGTGGTTGGGGCTCCCTTCAGTGTTCAGTATGTTGGCTCCCATTGGGATCACAGATTTAGACATGGGATATTCCGGCACGAGGGGAGCATTGTCAGCTGATGATCATTCCCGCTTTGGGTCCTTGTCCTTCAAGGACATGGAGACACATCTCTGTGGAGACATCGTCAGGTTAAGCTTCGTGGTTACTTTACGTTTCATTCTTGTGGGTATTTATATACCTGGGTGATGGGCCTTATGGGCCGCGAGAGAAAGTGTTATGTGGCCAATCTCGAACCCTTTGGTCCGGGTTATTCCATCTGTAGCACATTGATAATTGGGCAATTAATAATTTTATTCCAATATATAAACTGAATTATATATTAAATATTAAAGGACATTTTTACCTCCAACAGTATAAAATCGTAATCATTCAAATTTGACAGTGTTGCTATTACATGAGTAGATAGGCATGTAAATGAATCGAGTAGAATCAAATATAGTATTGTTCAAACTTATTTGAATTTTTATTGAGCTGCAAAAATTATATATAATTGAGTTTGGTTATTAAACTAATATAGCTTGACAGCTTTAGTCGAACCGAACACGATTCGAGCTCGACTAACTTGATATTTTTACACAATATGTTCTTTTTAGTAATCGAGTCAAGCTTGAATCGATTGTATATTTTTATTGAATGGAAAAATGTTTCAAGTTTGGTTCGTCAACATAATGAACTGAACTCAAACAAACTTTTAACAATCAATCTCGAATCGAGTATCGAGTAATTTGGTTTGATTTAATTTCTACCCCTAAAAACATGGTTGTGCAACATACTATGAGATGACACAAGATCTTTTAATTTAATTGTATTTCATTTCATATTTTTCGTATCATCGATACACATCAAGTGTATTAACGACATCGTGGACATAAAATCATATATTGTGATCACCTAAAATAGCATTGAGAGCAATATCAATAGTCATTGTGAAGTTCATTTAGACTTGTGTAGTAAAAGAAGAGTGGAGTTAAAATCGCCATCAAAATATCGATATCAACCAAAAACCATCATCAATAATTAAGGGGCCGCTTTATTTGAAATCTAGGAAAGAAATCAGAACAATTATTGCTATCGCATTCTTTTTGGAGTTATGTCGGGAATTTGCAAGTAAATTTGGCAAAGAAATTGACATAATCGAAAGTTGTAGTATTGAAGTGTGACATTATTTGATTTCTAAACAAAAACTTGATCTCTAGAATTGCTTTTGGGTTATATTTGCACGATTACGGTTGGTCGATCTAGAGTGGAATGGCAGCCGGCTTGGCCCAATGGGAAAATTCGGCTTGGTCTAGCCGAAATTCAACCGGATAGCTAATTTCTTGTCACATTTCTCGGATCAAATAGACGTGGTCCATTTTGGGTATGCATATATGTAACCCAATCTACCCCTATTATCGGTGGCTAGATATTGACAACTCTAGGTCGAACCTTGCAATTGCAAAAATCACACCCTCTCAACTTTTTAGGTGGTGGAATTATGTTGATGGACAATTATAATTCACTTGGATTTTATTTGAATTGATGACTTTAAAGTTTTTTTTTTTTTTTTTTTTTTGAGGAATGATGAATTTAAAGTTTGAGAGTAGAATACAACATAGAATTATTAATTCAAGAAAATATATAACTGATGCATCAAAAACGATATGGATCCACAAATGCATATTCTCTTTAGAAGTATGAATCTAAGGCCATTCAACATGATTCAACACGAATGACGACATTTTCAGGTTTTAAATGTGGTGAAACGGATCGGTTTCTTGTATTACTCAAAAAGCACATTTCCAAAAAATATGTGGATGGATTATGGATATACACATAACTAAAAAGCACAGCCCAAAAAACTAAAAAATGGTGGATGGATATATATATACACAACTATGTACGATTTTTGCAAATGAGACCACAAAAAATTTCCCTGGCAGGAAATGTTTGACTTTCTCATTTTATTTAAAGGAAAAATGTTAATTATCATACATAAAAGATAATACATTTAGATGACTTAAATGAGTTGATGAAAGGAATAAAAGGCTCTAAAAGAAACGTTTATTGGAAAAATCGAATCTCACATTCATCCCCTAGGAATAAGAAGAAATAATTGAGATATAAAATAATAACAAACCACAATACAAGATTTACATAGAAATTCCAAAACCAGAGAAAAATCACGACCCGCAAAGCAATTCTACTGTATGAAAAACTTATACAGTCACACATAAATTCTCTTTCCCGACTCCAATACTAGCTCTCACACTATTACAAATCGTTGACTAACTCACACCCTTCTCCTAACTCTACAATAGAATACAATAAAGGAATTTAGAAGAATCAAAATATAAAGATTATAGTGTATTTGATTGGTGCACTTGAAATCAAAACACATTGGTTCCTTAAATAGCCTTTTATTCTCAATGCAATGTGGGATAGTATCACTTCTTTTATTTTTGGAGTAGGTCTCCTGTCAGATGGTCTAACGTATCTAATGTGTTAGACGGATCCTCAACAAACAACCCTATTCATACCCAACTCAAAAAAAAAAAAAAATTGGCAGATTTTGGTCCCTCCATCCTCCTGTTGCTTGAGGCCTCTTCATATCAGCACTCACACAAAACGCACTCACGAAAAAACAGAGAGAGATTATGATTGCAATCTGTTAATTGTTCCTTCTTTCTAGACCTTCTTACCTTTACCTTGTGAAAAGTTTTTTGTAGTTTCAAACCTGTATATAGAGTGATACACACAAACACATATATTGAATTACATACTACACACATAGATACACACATATATCTATGTATATATAGATTCTTAATTGCCAAAAAAATATTGAAAAAGTAAATTTGAGAATTTAGTTCACGTGATTTTTCCTTTCACATTATGTATTGAGTGCTCTTGGTTAAATTCTGTGCTTTTATATTATATATTCATGAAGAAAAAAGACTATTACATTTCATGGGACTATTAATACTTTTTGTAGGAACTATAATACTTTTTATTATAAAAACTAAAATTTTTCAGGAGAATTACTTCAAATCTTTCAGGAGAAAAACTAACATTTTAGGGGAACTACTAATACGTTTAAAGGGGACTATTAATACTTTTGATGGAAAAAATTAATACTTTTTAAGATATCTTTAAATATTTCAAGTGAAATACGTATTCTCAAATAAAGGCTAATACTTTTCAAATATTATCCTGATACAATATCATTGTCCAATATTACGAAACTAATATTTTTAAGTGAACTACGTCTAATACTTTTCTCAAGGACCGTAATACTTTTTCTTAAAGACCGCTAATACCGCCCTGAATATTACGAAAAACACCACCGCTAATATTACAAAAACGCCACCTAATACCGGTCCCCGAATATTACGAAAATACCGAGTGCTAATATTACAAAAACGCCAACGGTCGGTTTTGAGATCTGTCTAACGAATTCTAGCCTGTTAGATCTTCTGACATGAGTTTTTGTCTTATTTTTTTTACACCAAAAACAACAACGTTCAGGGAAGAATTTCAAGAACAGCTTAAAGACCTTTGAAGATAATACTAGACTATACATATCTCACCTTTCTCCACATTAGTCTTAAGCAATTAGCTTTATCATTATATATATATATATATAAGGAATAAATGGACTGTTTATCTTATTTTATCAAGCAATTAGCTTTACCAATTACCAGGTCTATAACCTAGAATGCCGAGTTGAGTCATCTCATCATTTTAATTGCACCAGGTCGGTTCACTTAGATCGGACCGGTCTTAGATCGAACTGGTTTCAGGTCGGCTTAGGAATGAGAACCCGAGTGGCCGGCATTATGAATGCCATATCAAATATCCAGGCGTATATAAATATATATACTAACTGTGGCGCCTGACGGGTGGTAATAAGATCATTTCTTTGCACTACAGTCTACAGGCTTAACAAAGCTCTACAGACTCCACATCTTCGATAAATCATTTTTCCATAAATGAGTCATATGAAAATGTTTTCAATCTCAATTGCTGATGTTGTTATATTCCTGAATTGCACTGCAAAGCAGCAAAGGGTAATTATATCAAAGGCTTAATTTATACACATACCACCAATTTAAATTTAAAAGAAATAATGATAAAATTTAAACCATATGCTTAAAAAGTTCAACTCTTGTAATTTTCTATACTATAATACTATCATTCAAATATAACACAATAAACTATAAATATGGAAATGGAAATTGTACAAACACTTAACCGGATAATCATTAACATCTACGAGTTGCAACATAAATTTAGGATGTCGTCCCAATTTTATCGCACGAGAATCGAATTAAAAACAAAGGATTTGCACCACCAGGAACTCTTGAGCACCTCCACCTGAAAGTTTGCAAAACAAGTGTTAGAAGGGGGTCGGGAGGTTTTCTAGTGAAATCTCTCCGATGCTTAAGTCAAGCGACGCTATAAAATTCAAAGAAGTATCAAGAGTGTAAAATTTTGATGATGTAAACATATTTTCCCCTAGCACCATAAGACATATATTTATAGATGACTATAAGCTACCATTTCTTGGAATTCATATTTTGTTACGAGAATCCAACATTTCTCGTTGATAACAAGCAAGGGCGTAGATGGGGGCCACTCCGGGCCCCGCCCCCATTTTTAAAAAAAAAAAAAAAAAAAAATTTTTACACTATACATTTTTTTAAAAAAAAAATTAATTATAATCTATATGATTTTCGTGTATCGGCTCACCCCGGTTTTGTGTATCGGCCCACCCCATATATTTTCCTGGCTCCGCCCTTGATAACAAGATTCTGGTATATATCTTAGTTAGTATTATGTCATCATATCCATTAATATATCGGTCATACGCGTTAATCAATTATAAGCTCACGAGTTCATGATAAGTTAAATCATCAACATATTAAGCATCAAAGAGTCCAGAGAATGACACATTGTCCCGGACTATATTAAAGCTCGGTTGTTCATTAAGTCTGTTGAGATGGTGGTTAATTGGTGGTTAATTGCTGTGGTTAATTGGTGTTTAATTGCTTTGGTAGTTAAAATGTTAGTTAGGTTCCTTCCATAGTTGTTAGTTTGTTGTTGTTACGTTTTTATTAGTTGTATGCATTATGTTTTTAGCTTCCAATTTTGCACTCCACTCGCCACATGGATGCTTTGGTGATTGGCTCAAATAGATCTCAGGAACGGTTATATAAACAAATTTCAACCATCATCTTCTTCATTCGAATTTTCTGAATAAAAGTTTGTTACATTTTCCTCCAAATTACCATGCGTTCTTCATGATTCTACATGGTACCGAGCATGTTACGATCTTGGAGTAAGCTATTGAAGGATTGTACTAGATGATGGATGAAGACAACATCAGAAAGATGGTGTCTGTTTACGCAGGAACTCCATCCTCTGTCTCTACATGGATCGGATCATCCAGAATGATTCTCGTTACGAATCGCTTGAATGGATCAAACTACCTCCACCGAGTCGAGCTATGCGGTTGGCATTAGAGCTAAATCCAAGCTTGGATTTATCTATGGCACAGTCGCCATTCCGTAACAAAACACAGAAGCATTCGAACAATATCAAAATGTGGATTACATGGTGATTTCCTGGTTATTTAATGTTATTTCAAATGAGATTGTGGAAGCCTTTATGTATGTAAAAAGCTCAAAGCAAACATGGGATGAATAGGCTTGTATTGTGCAATTACCTGAATGTGTATGTGGTGCTGGAAGAGCCTTATGTGTAAATGACATGGACATCAAATTAATTCAGTTTCTAATGGGGTTGAATGAGAGTTTTGAGCCGGTAAAGAATCAAATTCTACTGATGGATCCATTGCCTACGGTTAGTAAGGCATACTCTATGATTTTGAAAGTGGAAAAACAAAAGGTGACTCACTATAAAGTATTGGATCTTTTGGATACCACTGCTATGATGGTGAAAGGCAGCTTCAATAGATCTGCTAATGGACAGGGATCAGTTTTTGGAAGAGGTAGCACTCGCAATTTTACAAGATCGAATTCATTTGGGAGAGGAAGAGGCCAGTTGAGAAAGAGCAAGGGGAAAAGGCAAAACTAGTTTGTGAACATTGTGGCTTTCATGGACATGAGGCCAAGTAATGTATTAAGCTACACTGGTTATCCGAATTGGTACAAAGAATTGAAAGAACAGGAACAGATCAAGCGATTAACATGGTGGAAGGAGATGAGATGACACAACAAAAACACAAGGTTGAGGAGGACCACATGAAGTTTGAGCTTCCAGATTTTGCTAGCCTGATTCAAAAGGAAATAGTATAAGTCCAAGTGGCTACGATAATCTAGAGGGGGGGTGAATAGATTATTTCCATCTTTTCGATTTATCCCTCTTTTTCAAACCGAATGCTCAAAGACAAATATAAAGGTGCGGAATGTAAACAATACGCGTCGATTTATAGAGCTTCACCCCACCTAGGGACTACGTGCTCTACCACCCCAAAGATATCCGGATGGGTTTCGAAAGAGAAAAGATTTTATTAATAATTACCAAAATTATTACAACAAAATCTTACACCAACACCTTGAAGAGCACCACACTCTTTCTTCAACACCACCTTTGAGATTACCACAATCTCACTTGAAGATTACCACAATCTCCAACGGCACCTTGTGAAGATTGCCACAATCTTCACCCTTGAAGAGCACCACACTCTTCAACACCTCAACAAGAAGATTACCACAATCTTCTTACACCTAACACCTAGTTCACCCAAGTGTGTTCTTACCCCAAGAACACTCACAAGGATATCTTGTGTTTGAATGACGACCACAAATTCAAGATTACAACTCGATAATTGATAATACAATGGAGTGCAAGTGTAATCAAGAATAACCTAGACCTCAAGAATGTGAAAGTGATAAGCTAGGCAAAATACAACAAGAATATGATAATGTAAGAACAAATGTTTGCTTTGAATGTGTCTTGTTGTGTTGTAGTTTTCTCTCTTATTGTTGTGCTTCAAATATTTCTCTATTTATAGGAGATGATTGATACTTGATAGGCTCCTCTTGGAATCGATATCTACAAAAAATTGCAATTAAAATCAAGATTATAGTTAGAAATCAATTCCACAATTTAGGGAAAAGTTGTCTGTGCCGCACAACGGTTAGAATTTTTTGTCAAACATTAGGGCGACCGGTCGCGCACTAATAAGATTTGAGAAGGAACACAACAAATTTCATCGGGAGACCAGTCCTTGGGGGTGCGACCGTCGCCCCCTATAGGGACCGGTCACCCTGACCAATTTTTGAGGTTTCGCGAGTTCTGTTTCTGAAATGTGTTCCCAGGTACCAGTCGCCTCTTTGGTCGACCTGGTCGACTCCTAAATGAAATATTGTCCGATTTTTGTCGAAAATAAACCTCAAGAAATACTCCGAAAAATTCGTAAAAACATTTTAAACCGATCGGGAGTATTTAGGACAACATTAGAAATATAGTTTGATGAAATAACACATTAACACAAAAGGTGTTGTCCGATATAAATTCCAATAAATACTCCGAGAAAATAGTAAAAGCATTTTAGACCAATCGGGAGTATTAGGACAACTTTTAGAAACATAGTTTCAATATAAAAACCCATTGACATAAAATCATTAAAAGTGTTGTTCAATATTATCGAAAATAAACTTGAGGAAATACTCCTAAAATATTAAAACCATTTTAAATCATTTAGGAGTATTTGGACAACCTTTAAAAACATTGTTTTGGTATAAAAACAAAATCATCAAAATCATGATAAAACCATTTATCAAACAATCTCCCCATTTTTGATGATTACAAACCAAAACAATTTTACCGAGGTCGATTTTGAAAACAAAACAATTTTACCGGTTAAAAAGAACTATCCGTTGTGAGCGACAACATTCCACGTAATATAATTACAAGGATGGGAGTAGAGATATTCAAACACATATTACAAATGCTCCCCCTATTGATATACACAACAAGAGTAATGTAGAAGCAACATAATCAAAAGCTAAAAAGCTAGCTTTTCAATCTTGAGCTTAAGTATCAATAACTTAAAAGCTCCCCCTGTCAAAGAGACATCATTAGAAACATATATGAGTCCATACTACAACCAATGGACCAAGAATCATATACCACCATAATACACCAAGTGGACAAAATATGATCCACAACTTATGGCTTTCAATGGCCACAACTTATAGCTTCTTTTCATTGAGCTTATCTTAGCTTATTTGATCTAACGAGCTTATAACCTGTTTCTCCCCTTTGGAATCATCAAAAAGAATGTTAGCACGATAAATACATCATATATATATATATATATATCAAAGTGCGCAACTAAACCGATGTATCGAGCTATTTGAACATTGAAGCTTATAAACCTAAATAGGAGGGAGAAGTCAAATCATACGACTTGTAGAAGCTTATGAAAACTCATTTGATAAGCAAAACATGATCTCTATAAATATATAAGACTTTTGAAATCGAGAGAATCATGTAAGTGATGAGTTTTTCATTGAAACGTTTTATCGAACACTTGGCGGGCGTCAAAGATTGAAAAAGATATATATAGCCCTTGTAAATGAAATCAAGCCAAGTTTTTCATCACTAATTGCAATTTAACAAATATCATTTATCAACAATCAATATACTCATCACAAATATATATGAATTGCATCAAGAAAAAATACATATAAGCCACAAACTCAAGGGTTCAACCCAATTGAGCTAAAGAGAGTGAAATTCTTACCATTCGATCGGTAAAGACGAGCAACAATGATGATAACCGAGCTAGATAATCCCCAAAATATATAATTCATGCATCAAAATATATTTGAAGTGAATTGTGTGTGAAATTGACAAAGGGGACGGAATAGAGTTAAAAAGGCCAAAATGTCAAAGTCTGGAAACATAACTCATTTTAACTGAAATATCACCAAGGGCGACCGGTCCAGGGATAGGGCGACCGGTCGAACTTGTGGGCAACCGGTCGGCCCCTGCCCTGGCAGCCCACTATTTCAATTGTAATCCAAAAATCCGAATTTTGATCCAAAAATCCGATTTTTCGCCCTAAGTTTTAAAAAAAAAACGTGCAAAATGCAAACGTAGACCTCATTCAATATACATTATGTCATAATCAAGCTCGAAATGAGGTAAAATACTCTGCGTTAACGATTAAAAATTCCGCGAGTTATCCTTGAGACTAATTAAACACATCTCAAGTTTTTTAAAAACTCAATCCTTTAAAATATCGAACCTCAATATGTTTAGTTCGATTATGATGAACTATATTTTGAATACGGAAAACCGTATTATAAATACCGTACTTGTTATCCCGAAAAATAAGAACGTTTTAAAACTTTGGATATACAAGTCATAAGAAGAAGTGCCTTTCAAATATTTGAAAATTTCTTTTAACCACACTTTAATAAGATTCGTTGGGATAGTTTTTGAAGTCGAGCATATAGATATAAGGCATACGGAATGTCGAGTCTATAGGAATAATACAAGAAAACATACCTCGAATTTGTTTGTCGACCGACATGCCTTTCTCAACCTTTGTCAATCTTTAGCCATAGAGGTTGAGATAGTTCTTCTTTTCTAAATGCCTAACTCCTTCAAGAGTTCTTTTGAAATATAACCATCTTCTTGGCATTGAATAATTTGAAGTCCAAGCAATAAATAGAGCTCCCCATCATGCTCATCTCGAGTTCACCTAGTATCAACTTAGAAAAATATCTTGCACAAATATTCATTAGTAGCACCAAAAAATTCTCATAAATATGCACATGTTTAAACAATCTTGCCCTTTTTCACAAACAAAGAGAGTGGTATCAACTTTACCTCTTGTAAAATCATTTAGCAAAAATAGCTAAGTCTATCATACCATACAAGGCCTTAAAAACAATTATTTGGCCTAGAAAAATTTTAAACCCCTGAGGTTGTTTTACATAGACTTCTTCTTGAATAAAACCATTGAGAAAATTGGGTTTAACATCCATTTGGTAAAGCTTGAAATTTTCTTAACACAAAAATGAGCAAGTAAAATGCAAATAGCTACTAAATGTGCTATGAGTGCAAATGTTACATCAAAGTTAATTACCTTCTTCTTGAACATACCTTCGAGCTACTAACCTCGCCTTTAGTTCTACCAATATTGCCTTGGACATCGAGTTTGTTCCAGAATACCCTTTTTGTCTTCTTCATCACAATCATCATAGGGCATCCAATTGATCTAAGGTGTTCATAATAGAACATTTACATCTAAATATTTTGAGGTAACTAATATTTGGAGTACTTCATTTCTCATTTACACAACTTAACAAACTCATTTCCGATCGCTTATATAAGCAAGAAAAAATAGCCCAAGTGTAAAAACATGCCTCAATCATCAATCACAAAAATATCTTTGCATAAGAGCATAGTAGAAATAGACACTATATATGTAGACCATGAAGCAAGAAACACATACTATGCATTTAGAAGATCATCAAGAGTCTAATAAACCATGCAAGTTCAAATAAGCTTAAGAAAGCTACAAAAGGTCTCTTTTGAAATTTGAAAATCCGATAGCATATAGTAGAGACCTCATTTAAAAGAAGTATTTGAACAAGAGTTGACAAAGCAAATATGTGCAATCAATATCGAATAGTGTCTTTCAAAGAATCTAAAAATCTTCTTAATACCACTTGTATGAAATACTATGAAAAACAAGCACATAGGCACATGGCAATATATATCGAGTCTATAAGAGTAAGAATAACACAAGTAAACGTACCTCGATAATTTATGCCTTTCTTGACAAATAATGACGTAAATGACCATTTGTGAAAATATGTAAATCCTACACAATTCTTAAAACCAATCTAGCACAAATCATAATGATAAAAGTATAGGCTAAGAGATATCACAAGTAAGCTAATGCCAAAAAAAATCCATAAGAGATGATAACACTCTAGTCTACAAAAATGCACAAGAGTTTTAAGAACATCATACAAGGTCTTCTTTTTCAAAAATATTTTAAAAGCACAAATATATATTGAAGACCTTAATTAAGAAATAAATACTTGAAAACTCATTTTGCAATTAAGACACAAATAAAACATGCATAGAAATAAAATAAAATGCATATTTAAATGGGGAGATACGGTTTACCAATTACGCCGTTTCCATGGGTTGTGCCGTTCCCATTTTTTATGATATCTTCCCCTTGAGAAGTCAGTTTGTTGATGATGGTTTCTTTGATCACTCCATTTCAAAAATCATCTTGTTGATGATGTCTTTGCCATTTCCAAGGATTATGTTCTTCCCATTTTTTATTATATCCTCTTCTTGGAATTTTGCTTTGTTGAGAATAGTTTCTCCTTCTTTGATCAAATGAAATGGTCATTTGATGTTTTCTTGACTTAATAATAATTTTCTTCGATTATTATTCTGCCGGGTACCTAATATGACATTGTTTTGTGGTACCCTCATGTGTTTGGGTCCTTTGGGATTAGTCTTGAGACTTTTAGGTCTCCACAAATAATTAGAGCTATTTCTAGCCCGACAAAAATTAGCCGTATGATCCTTTTTACCACAATAAAAACAAGTAACAATTTTAGGAGTATAATGACCAACATGCATAGGGACTTGATTCTTTTTCATATGATTAACAACATTAGGCTTATGATCAAGTCCGTTATCACAATTATGAATATCAACAATATTGGGCATTTTATTGGTACTCAAGTTGGATTTTAATAAATCCTTTTTCATGCTTTAAATATTCTCAACAAGAGTACTATTTTCTTTCTCAAGGTTTCTAACCTTGTCAAGTGTGGTGGTGTGAGCACATGATAGTGATTCATAAGAAGTAAATAAACTATCCTTATCATTTTTCAAAACAATGAATTCCTTTTTTCAAATTTTTGTATTTAACAAGTAAGCCTTGAATTCATTTTGTAGTTCATCAAAATCATTTTGCAAATCACTATAATCATTTTGTATAACAATATCATAGGAAGTAGAGGGTTTAAGACATACCTCGTTTTCTTCTTCGATGCCCATGAGGCATTGTTCAACTTCTTCATCATGGGAGGTTGTAGAAGGCTCATCCCATGTTGTTGGATTTGATGTTGTATCCATTTGTGAAGTAGATGCTTTTGAGTTGCTCCTTTCATTTGCATATACTTCATAGATGGCTTCTAATTTTTGCCATACTTCATGTGCCGATCGAATACCTACAACATGATCAAATTCCAAAGTAGTAAGTGAACAATACAAAAATTAATAGCTTTACCATTTAAGGAGATGATTCTCTTCTCTTCATCATTGAGCTCTTTGAAGCCTTTAGAGGTGTGTGGTGTATTCTTCGTCGAATGGATTCTCCATTGATGACATATTCCAAATATCGAACCCGCAACTTTGTAAATAGCATTCCATTCTTTCTTTCCAAAATGTAAAATTTTTGGAATCAAATAGTGGTGGCTTGGTGGTGGAGGTGCCGGTAGGATGAGCTTCGTTAGAGTCGACGATCGTTCCTCTTCACTCGCGGTGTGAAACAAGCTTGCTAAAGCGTTTGGCTTTGATACCACTTGTAAGTCCAAGCGGCTACGATAATCTAGAGGGGTGAATAGATTATCTCCATCTTTTCGATTTATCCCTCTTTTTCAAACCGAATGCTCAAAGACAAATATAAAGGTGTGGAATGTAAACAACACGCGTCGATTTATAGAGCTTCACCCCACCTAGGGACTACGTGCTCTACCACCCCAGTATATCCGGGATGGGTTTCGAAAAGAGAAAAAGATTTTATTAATAATTACCAAAATTATTACAACAAAATATTACACCAACACCTTGAAGAGCACCACACTCTTCTTCAACACCACCTTTGAGATTACCACAATCTCACTTGAAGATTACCACAATATCCAACGGCACCTTGTGAAGATTACCACAATCTTCACCCTTGAAGAGCACCACACTCTTCAACACCTCAACAAGAAGATTACCACAATCTTCTTACACCTAACACCTAGTTCACCCAAGTGTGTTCTTACCCCAAGAACACTCACAAGGATATCTTGTGTTTGAATGACGACCACAAATTCAAGATTACAACTCGATAATTGATAATACAATGGAGTGCAAGTGTAATCAAGAATAGCCTAGACCTCAAGAATGTGAAAGTGATAAGCTAGGCAAAATACAACAAGAATATAGACAATGTAAGAACAAGTGTTTGCTTTGAATGTGTCTTGTTGTGTTGTAGTTTTCTCTCTTATTGTTGTGCTTCAAATCTTCCTCTATTTATAGGAGATGATTGATACTTGATAGGCTCCTCTTGGAATCTGATATCTACAAAAAAATTGCAATTAAAATCAAGATTATAGCTGTTAGAAATCAATTCCACAATTTAGGAAAAACTGTCACGCACAACAGTTAGAATTTTGTTGTCAAACATTAGGGCGACCGGTCGCGCACTAATAAGATTTGAGAAAGAACACAATAAATTTCATCAAGGAGACCGGTCCTTGGGGCTCGACCGGTCGCTTGCACGGGTGCGGCCGTCGCCCCTATAGGGACCGGTCACCCCGACCAATTTTTGGGTTTTCGCGAGTTACTCGCTTTCAAATATGTTCCCAGTGTGTACCGGTCGCTTCTTTGGTCGACTCAGTCGACCTCCTAAATGAATGTTGTCCGATTTTTGTCGAAAATAAACCTCAAGAAATACTCCGAAAAATTCGTAAAAACATTTTAAACCGATCGGGAGTATTTAGGACAACATTAGAAATATAGTTTGATGAAATAACACATTAACACAAAAGGTGTTGTCCGATATAAATTCAATAAATACTCGAGAAAATAGTAAAAGCATTTTAGACCAATCGGGAGTATTATGACAACTTTTAGAAACATAGTTTCAATGTAAAAACCCATTGACATAAAATCATTAAAAGTGTTGTTCAATATTATCGAAAATAAACTTGAGGAAATACTTCGGAAAATATTAAAACCATTTTAAATCATTTAGGAGTATTTGGACAACCTTTAAAAACATTGTTTTGGTATAAAAACAAAATCATCAAAATCATGATAAAACCATTTATCAAACAAATAGCAAAATATTTACACAGTCGGCCAGTCCACAATGGGGGATACACACAGTTTTTCTCATTTTGCAGTTACTCGGGTAACACTTACTTTGCTCTCTCATTGTTGCATACACTTGGAAAGGACAATTGGATAGTTGATATCAAAAGCTTTAGTAGACATATCTCGTTTTTCTCAATTGGTTGGTAAGATTATTCCTATGAAAACTCCTGTGAATGTTCATTTACCCGATGGTTCAAGTGTGTCGCTTTCACACATTGGTAATGTAGAGCTTTACGAGGAAATTACACTCACGAGAAGTCGATAGTTCCCGTTTTAAATACAACTTACTTTTAGTGAGTCGTTGCTTGATGGAAATGGTTTGGAGTGTATATTTTATCAAGAAAAATGCTAGTTGCAGGACCCTAGAAATGGCAGAATTAAGGCAGTTGGAAGAGTTTTGGTTAGTATCTATATTTTTTGAATGCAAGAGTTCATTGGAGCTACATACAGCAATGATAGAACTACAGATCCTCAGCTTTGGCATAGAAGATTGGGCCATAGTTCAATAAGTCGCTTGCAAAGATATTGGTTTTCAAAATATGTTGCTTGTAATAAGGAAGTTTTACACACATGTTCTACTTGTCATGAAGCAAAATAATGTAGACTGTATTTTCCATTAAGTGCAATACAGACAAAGAATGCTTTTGAATTGATTCATATAGACATCTGGGGTCCATATCATGAGCCATCTCATCACTAACACTTCTTATATGCGCACTATAGTGGATGATAACACTAGAGCAACCTGGATCTATTTGATGAAATAGCCAATACATTTGAAACAATGTTTTGCTTTTGTTCACACTCAATTTCAAAGAGTAGTTCGAAGGTTAGAGCAGACAATGGAGTTGAATTCTTGGGTAAGGAGACACATAACTTGTTGTTGGAAAAGGGAATCTTACATCAAAAATCATGTCCATACACTCCACAAAAAATGGAGTGGCGGAGAGAAAACATAGGCATATTTTGGAGATTGGTAGATCTCTTATGTTTTGATCGAAGGTTCCAAGAAGATTTTAGCCATATACTTTTGTTCGCCTTATTTTTAGTTTCACCGCAAGTGTACGGTGTAGTTTATAGAATAGGGTAAGCAAGGTCGTATCCACGAGACTAATAAATTTATGCGCTAAGTATTGAAGCAAAATAGTCTTATTTTTATTTAGACGATCGAAAGTTGGATGATTGTTGTGGAAGTAAAGGCAAGAAATAACCACAAGAATACAAGATACTAAAAATAATAGAATTATCAAGAGAATGAAATGGATTCCCGGGTTATGGTTTCAATTAATATTCCTCTTGTTGTCCAATTTAATCAAGCCACGTTATTATCAATATTCCTATAAGACGATCACAAAGCTATTTTATCCTCCCTCTCGAGATGCATATAAAATGTAGATTGACATATCTATGCTAGCATCTCTACTCAACATAAGATACGCAACTCCCAAATGCACAAAAGATCAAATGTCCTCACAAATATTCACAAACCTCTCGATTCATGCAAATATTCGTGTCAAGTACTCAAGATCTAATATTGAAACTCATCTCTCGAATTATGAATCAATATATCAAACATGTTAAATCATTGGCCAAGTGATAAAACAAGAATAAGCTCAAAGTACTCAAATAGACTTCAAGACAATAACTTCAACTAAGATTAAAACATTCAACAAGAGTTCAATTAATCTACTTCCAAAACCCGGAAATCACAAGAAGTTTAGTTACTCATTACAAATAAACAACCCATAGACAAATTGTTCATATTCATGGCAAGCTAAAATGAAATATTAAAGCACAAAGAATGAGAAAACTTAGGAAATGGATAATCTCTCGATTAATCTTCAATCCTCAAGCTCCGATTCGACCCGATTATTCTCTTGATTATTCCTTGATGAAGTTGAGATATTTCTTGTGTTCTTGGGTCTTTTCCGGACCTCTCCTCCCTGGTGTGCGCCCAAGAAGTGGTATTTATACCCTTTTGGAAGTCTAGGTCAATTTGCTGTCATTTTTGGAGTTTTCTGCAAGCACGCACGGGTCGTGCGCCCACGCACGGGCTACCCGTGCGCCATTTCGTAGAAAACACCCAGTCTCTGTAGCACGCACGGGTCGTGCGCCCACGCACGGTCTACCCGTGCGCCATCCTATAGAAAACATCCGAGTCTGCAGTAGGGCGCACGCACGGGTCGTGCGTCCACGCACGGGTTACCCGTGCGCCACCCAAACGTCCGAATTTGCTTGCGGGGTCTTCATAAGAGTTGTAGCCCTCTCTCTTAGCTTTCCATAGCCACTTGAATCACCTCAATATCAATTTTGTAAAAAGAGTTATGGCCAAAATACTAAACCCTGCCAGTGCTGGAAATTCCATACGCGTTTGGATGTTCCTTGAGATAAATCTCCTTGTTGTTTGATCATCCATGCTTCTTTTGACACACGACTCATCACTATGACTCTAGACTCCATATAGTTGGCTTCCAATTGGGTGTAATCGCTCGATTCTTGATGATTCTAGGTAGCAATGCTCGTATTTGTCACAAAATCACTCCAAATATCGTTAAATTCCTACAAAACAAGCAAGCGTAATATCTTTTTCCACAAAGAGCGAATATATACCATTTCATACACGTTATTGCATGTTTAATCACCATTTTAGTCATATTTATACCTCAAAATATATGCAAAACTCACACCTATCAAAATCCCCAAACTTAAATCATTGGCCGTCCCCAACGCTTTTAAAAACTAGACAAAACATAGCTGGGAGTAATGAAAAGTAGGACGCACAACAACTACAAAAAACTCGTATTGTTCGTCATAGGTGTCAAGCAAAGAATCAACCAAGCCTCAAATATCTAACATAAAGCACATATCAAATAAATCATGGTAAATGCTTTGAATCACTTCTCTCAAGATCAAGTGTATACTCATCTCTCACATGAATATAGGGACGTGTTTACGCTCAATTCAATTCAATATTGCGGAAATTACCATAAGCTTACAAATCGTCTCATATCTCCGCCACTAGAATGTATGCAATTTGTGAATCAAAAGGACTTTTTCTTTTGGTTATAATGAAGGTTCTTTGGTTAGGGTAGGAAAATATGGATAGAGTGACTCAAACTCGAGCGTATAGACCGATGAGCATATAAATCATCTACATTAAAGCTCAATATGCTACTAAATTCTTCTCTCATTTTCATCAACTCTTCTTATCTCCATCCCCTTTCTTTTGTAGACATTATCACCTCACATTACAATTTCTAGCCTCCAAGTTCATTCAATGAAAACTCACATCATAAAATCGATTTTTTTTTCCAACTCTTTTATGAATTTTCAACATTTCTTTTCTCCTCCTTTTCTTCCTCTTTTGTTCCCATCAACCAATTTTGCACAATTATCCAATTTTTCAATTCCAACTCATTCAACCTCATTCATTCCCTTTACTCAATGTTATACGCTCAAGTGTAGGGTAACAAATATATCAAGTTAAGGCTTGAATTGTTGCTATCAAGAAATTAGGCAATAGGCTCAAGTTGGCTTACTAGGGATTTCAATATCATCATTAGGTAAGCAAAAGGCTTGAAGGGCTAACAAAAATGACCTTTGATCATTTTCACACCGCATACAACATGTGACCTTGACAGATACCGAGCAAGTTCTAGAATTCTAACAACATGAATGATACACTCAAATCAATCAACAAGACCGCATATGATGAAAGCGAAAAGGCTCAAAAGCTCACAGGCTTGCAAATACGTAATTCAAAGCATCAAACCATGTTCTCAATATCCACATGCTCAATATCATCTATTCATGGCTCAATCACTCGTACTCAACACCCAATCCAAACAATACAAAATTTTCAAAATAGAGCACGAGAATCTCAATATTGGTCAACTCACTCTCTAAACTCTATTAAAGCAATAAACGTGCTAAAGCTGTAAACGTGCTTCTAATGCAATGCAACCTAAAATGCTCTACATGCAACTATATGAAAACACACAAAAATGCAATTTTTTTAATCCACACATTTCATATAAAAATAATTATCTCTCCCCCCAAACTTAAATGAAATTATATCGCACGTAAGAGAAGATAGAATTTCAATATAAAACTGTGTGGATTTACCTGATTCACTGTGCGGGTGGTGGCCCTCCTTGGCATCTCCTCATATCGCTAGGACTTCTTCCTTCAACCATCACTTCAAATTTTCTACCTTAATATTATCTCAGCTGAAGGACGCACGGGCGTGCGCCTAGCACACGGGTCACCCGTGCGTGATGCCGTACAGCAACACTCAGGTTTTTTTTTTTTACAAAAAGAAAACAAACAAAAACAAAAATCACACCACAAACCGTTGGGTTGCCTCCCAACATGCGTTATATTTAACGTCTTTAGCTTGACGCTTTGTTAATTTCGATTCGTACCACCTTTGAATGCATATATTAGTTGCTTTGGATCATGGTCAAGAACCGTTTTTCCATTGTTTGCATCTAGTAATGCATAATTGGGATTTCCAAGCAAGTATTGGAGTCCTGATGTTGGAACACTTTGATTTGAATTATGCTCATGTTGTCCATGCGGCGTATGTACCACCGTGTTCGTTTATTTGTGAAATAGCTTTCTTATGATATCACGCATGCACTGACCGGGCATCCACGCTATGTTCATGTGTTCCTCGTCCCCCGTTTTTCGCTCTTTTTGACACCACACACGGGCTGAAAGTGCATAGACACACGATCCATATTTGGTTCCGAACTTTCTTGTTTTTTCAGGATCTTCGACTCCTCGTATTCGGTACCACTCTTTTGATGAATGGTACTAGATTGTTCCTTTGAGTTGACTTCGGTGATGCTCGAAAAATGGCTCTTTTGTTGTTGTTCACCAATAATCGTAGCTAATAGGCCCACTTGAGTCTCAAGATTTTTTATCGAACTGGCCATTTGCAACTCCATCATGTCCATCCTAGCCTCTTGTGCATCTAACTGGTTCCTTGTCTCACTTACAAATGAAGTCATTTGATTCATGAATGCAATGAGGGTGTCTTCCAAAGATGGCTTTGCCTCTGCATTAGTAAACCCATTCATTACATTGAAGCTTGATGGTGGTGGAATCACATTCTCCGTGTTAGCATATGAAAAATCTTCGTAATTCCTCCAATTTGAACAATAGTGCGTAGGAGTAGGATTATTCCCATAACTGTAGAAATTCCAGTTATTGAAATAATTGACTCCCTCCATCCGAGCGTGCACCTATAACAATTCAAATAAACAAATCAAACATTGTAGAAGTAGAATTTACAAAAGAAAAATGAAATAAAATAAAAAAAGGTCTAAATTAAAAATAATTCTATCTATCGCAATATTAGCACCAAAAATTATATTAGTCCCGACAACGGCGCCAAAAACTTGTTCGCCTTATTTTTAGTTTCACCGCAAAGTGTACGGTGTAGTTTATAGAATAGGGTAAGCAAGGTCGTATCCACGGAGACTAATAAATTTATGCGCTAAGTATTGAATCAAAATAGTCTTATTTTTATTTAGACGATCGAAAGTTGGATGATTGTTGTGGAAGTAAAGGCAAGAAATAACCACAAGAATACAAGATACTAAAAATAATGGAATTATCAAGAGAATGAAATGGATTCCCGGGTTATGGTTTCAATTAATATTCCTCTTGTTGTCCAATTTAATCAAGCCACGTTATTATCAATATTCCTATAAGACGATCACAAAGCTATTTTATCCTCCCTCTCGAGATGCATATAAAATGTAGATTGACATATCTATGCTAGCATCTCTACTCAACATAAGATACGCAACTCCCAAATGCACAAAAGATCAAATGTCCTCACAAATATTCACAAACCTCTCGATTCATGCAAATATTCGTGTCAAGTACTCAAGATCTAATATTGAAACTCATCTCTCGAATTATGAATCAATATATCAAACATGTTAAATCATTGGCCAAGTGATAAAACAAGAATAAGCTCAAAGTACTCAAATAGACTTCAAGACAATAACTTCAACTAAGATTAAAATATTCAACAAGAGTTCAATTAATCTACTTCCAAAACCCGGAAATCACAAGAAGTTTAGCTACTCATTACAAATAAACAACCCATAGACAAATTGTTCATATTCATGGCAAGCTAAAATGAAATATTAAAGCACAAAGAATGAGAAAACTTAGGGAAATGGATAATCTCTCGATTAATCTTCAATCCTCAAGCTCGATTCGACCCGATTATTCTCTTGATTCTTCCTTGATGAAGTTGAGCTATTTCTTGTGTTCTTGGGTCTTTTCCAGACCTCTCCTCCCACGGTGTGCGCCCCAAGAAGTGGTATTTATACCCTTTTGGAAGTCTAGTCAATTTGTTTGTCATTTTTGGAGTTTTTAAAGCACGCACGGTCGTGCGCCACGCACGGCTACCCGTGCGCCATTTCGTAAAAAAACACCCAGTCTCGTAGCACGCACGGGTCGTGCGCCCACGCACGGTCTACCCGTGCGCCATCCTATAGAAAACATCCGATCTGCAGGGGCGCACGGGTCGTGCGTCCCACGCACGGATACCCGTGCGCCACCCAAACGTCCGAATTTGCTTGCGAGGTCTTCATACGAGTTGTAGCCCTCTCTCTTAGCTTTCCATAGCCACTTGAATCACCTCAATATCAATTTTGTAAAAAGAGTTATGGCCAAAATACTAAACCGTGCGTCTTTGGAAATTCCATACGCGTTTGGATGTTCCTCGAGATAAATCTCCTTGTTGTTTGATCATCCATGCTTCTTTTGACGCACGACTCATCACTATGACTCTAGACTCCATATAGTTGGCTTCCAATTGGGTGTAATCGCTCGATTCTTGATGATTCTAGGTAGCAATGCTCGTATTTGTCACAAAATCACTCCAAATATCGTTAAATTCCTACAAAACAAGCAAGCGTAATATCTTTTTCCACAAAGAGCGAATATATACCATTTCATACACGTTATTGCATGTTTAATCACCATTTTAGTCATATTTATACCTCAAAATATATGCAAAACTCACACCTATCAAAATCCCCAAACTTAAATCAAGTCGTCCGGCCAACGCTTTTAAAACTAGACAAAACATAGGTGGGAGTAATGAAAAGTAGGGCGCACAACAACTACAAAAACTCGTATTGTTCGTCATAGGTGTCAAGCAAAGAATCAACCAAGCCTCAAATATCTAACATAAAGCACATATCAAATAAATCATGGTAAATGCTTTGAATCACTTCTCTCTTTGCTTGCAATAAGGAAGTTTTACACACATGTTCTATAAGTTCAATAAGTCTGCTTGCAAGATATTGGTTTTCTCAAATCATTGCTTGTAATAAGGAAGTTTTACACACATGTTCTACTTGTCATGAAGCAAAATAATGTAGACTGTCTTTTCCATTAAGTGCAATACAGACAAAGAATGCTTTTGAATTGATTCATATAGACATTTGGGGTCCATATCATGAGCCATCTGTCACTAACACTTCTTATACGCGCACTATAGTGGATGATAACACTAGAGCAACCTGGATCTATTTGATGAAACAGCCAATACATTTGAAACAATGTTTTGCTTTTGTTCACACTCAATTTCAAAGAGTAGTTCAGAAGGTTAGAACAGACAATGGAGTTGAATTCTTGGGTAAGGAGACACATAACTTGTTGTTGGAAAAGGGAATCTTACATCAAAAATCATGTCCATACACTCCACAACAAAATGGAGTGGCGGAGAAAACATAGGTATATTTTGGAGATTGGTAGATCTCTTATGTTTCGATCCAAGGTTCCAAGAAGATTTTAGCCATATACTTTGCTTGCTGCAGTACATATATTGAACTCTCTCCAAGTGCACTCTTGCGATGGAAGTCTCCTTTGAATTGCTACACCAGGTCTCCCTAAATATGAAAGATTCAAAGTGTTTGGGTGTTTATGCTATGCTTCCCGAACCGTTCTCATAAAGGCAAATTTGAGTCAAGAGCCTCAACATGTGTGTTCCTTGGTTATGTTCCGAGGTTAAGGGGTATAGACTATATAATGTTGATACTTGGGAGATTTTTATCTCTAGGGATGTGGTGTTTTATGAATCCCAGTTTCCTTTTCATGGTGAATCATCTTCTCTTCAGGATGTTACTTTACCTATACCTATCCCAGAGGATCTTGAGGATACCTCGAGGATGAACATTTGGACAGAAATGCCCTCTAATCAATCGTGATTCACCCACTTGGCGGGGACATAGAGTCAAGCATAAGCTACTTGGCTCAATGACTATGTAACCAATTCAATTCAAATTGTTTCCCTTCCCGCAAAGATGACAGAGGTTCAATCCTTCAAAGACACCAATTGGATTGTTTTCCTTTCGCACATCATCCCAAATTTTCTCCTTCCTATCTTTGCATTTATGACTCGGTTTATGCTTCATCTTCCGAGCCATCCACTTATACTGTAAGCTGTGAAAGACAAGGCATTGATAGAAGCTATGAATAAGGAACTCTCGACTCTTGAGCAAAATGAGACATGGATATTAACCTCATTACCTCCAGGCAAGAAGGCCATTGGATCAAAGTGGGTATATAAAATAAAAAGAAACTCTAAAGCTAGATTGGTGGCAAAGGGATATCTTCAAGTTGAAGGTATTGATTTCATGGAAAGTTTATCCCCTGTGGCTAAATTAGTCTCAGTAAGGGTGCTTATTGCCTTGGCTACACAAAGAAGTTGGGAATTGCATCACATTGACATCAACAATGTTTTTTTGCACGGATACTTGGATTAAGAGGTGTATATGTTGCCCCGGAGAGATACTTTAAAAATTTAGGAAAGTTGAGGTATGTCTACTCAAGAGAAGCTTGTATGGGTTGAAACAAGCCTCTAGACAATGAAACTTGAAATTCTCTCAAAAATTGCTCATGTTTGGTTTTATTCAGTCAACTCATGACAATTGTCTTTTTGTCAAAAAGGAAGGGTCGGCTTTAGTTATATATGTGGATGATGTTTTGATCACTGGGAATTCTGTTAAGCTGATTCAAAGTTTGAAGGATTATTTGAACAACTTATTCACCATCAAGGACCTAGGCAATGCCAAATACTTCCTTAGGCTGGAAATTCTTAGAAGCAGTGAAGGGACTCACTTGTGTCAACGCAAGTATGTATTGGATTTACTTAAAGATACAGGGTTGTTAGGTTGTAAACCTACCTCTACTCCTTTTCCTCGGGGTTTAACATTTCTCAATCAATAGATGTCCTCACGAGATGCGGGACAATATCGCAGATTAGTGGGCTGACTTCTTTATCTGAATTTATCTAGGCCGGATATCTCCTATGGGGTGCAGCAATTGAGTCAATTCGTACATTCTCCTAGTCAGGTCCACTGGGATGCAGCCATACACCTGTTGAGATACTTGAAAGGTACCCCTTCATTGGGATTATTCTATCCAGCTACTACTTCAAATAGATTGGAGGCATTTTGTGACGCCGATAGGGGCACTGTTGAATGACTCGCAAATCTCTTCATCAAGCTCGTGTTTTCTATGGTGGTGCTCTTGTGTCTTGGAAAACCAAGAAACATAAGACGGTTTGAATCTTCCGCGAAAGTCGAATATAGATCGATGGTCGCAACCGTTTGTGAGCTCCAATGGCTATTCAATCTCGGCCAGGATCTACATATTCCTATCTCCTTGCCCATTACACTTCATTGTGACAATAAGGTTGCGTTGCATATCACTGCTAACCCGTTTTTCACGAACGCACTAAACACTTGGACATTGATTGTCACATCGTTCGGGACCAATACAAATCGGGTTTCATTCTTCCACAAAGACATTTCCACCTTGTGTCAAACAAATGATATTTTCACCAAGGCATTGGGAGGTCCTGCTTTTCAGTAGTTTTCTTCTCAAGTTGGGAATGTGTTGCTCGAACCACATTCCCACTGAGGGGAGGGGGTGTTGAGGTGGTGGTTAATTGTTGTGGTTAATTGGTGGTTAATTGTTGGTAGTTAAAATGTTACTTAGGTTCCTTCCATAGTTGTTAGTTTGTTGTTTACGTTTTTATTAGTTGTATGCATTACGTTTTTAGCTTCCAGTTTTGCACTCCACTCTGCCACGTGGATGCTGGTGATTGGCTCGAACAAATCTAGCGGGAACGACTGTTATATAAACAGCCCAACTGTCATCTTCTTCATTCGAATTTTCTGGAATAAAAGTTTGTTACATTTTCTCTCCAAATTACCATGCGTTCTTCATGATTCTACAAAGTCAAAGATAGGCGATCAACAGCTCAGTTGTCTAGTTAGGTCGGGCCTAGCTTGTACAACTACGGAAATGCTCGGGTTGAAACTCTGGGTCATTCACCTCGCCAATCGCATATGGAGACCTTGATTTAAGCACTTATCATGCCAACAGCCAATAACTAAAACGACCAAACTCGAGCCTTATCAATAAGCATGAACTCAATTACTCGGGTAGGTCGGCTATCTTGGGCCTCATCTCGTAATAAAATGTCGAATTTTAGTAATGAATTAAAGTTAAAACGTTAATCAAGATATTAAAATCAAAGCAATTGAGCATGAGTACTAAACCGAGGGAAGGGAACCGTAGGAGGAACTGTTGAAAAGTGGATTTTTAAATTTGGGAGAAAACTAAAACCGGGGCTAGAGAAAAGTATAAATCCAAAATTGTTGACACAAAAGTTGTTTTCTCTACATAAAACTTCTTTGATTAAGGCTCAAATTATATTTATAGGTAGGGTTTCTTTAACTCGTCATAAACGTAGGTCTAATGCAACGGATTTGATTTGGGTCATATTTAACAATATGGGATCCTTAAATCAAGATAATCTTGAGGATGGAATGATGTGATTTATATAATTATATTATTACGGCTCATTTGGCATTGTTGATGGGATTATATAAGAAATTAGAATTAGATATAATGGTCTATCTCAACACAAATTTATTGACGCTACCAAAAAGCGTCATTATATATAAGTATTTAATGACGCTTTTTAAAAAGCGTTGTAAATTATAAAAATTAGTGACACTTACTAGAAAGCGTTAGCATTTTAGCAAATTTAATCAAACTTTTATTGAAGTGTCATTATCTTAATAAATAGACAATCGTGTGGTGTATAATTGACTAACAACAAATATATTCACAATGAGTCAAAAATTAAATATTAAGTTTAATTTTTAAAAAAATTAATAAATAATTGATCTTAATAAATTTTACAAAAGCTAGAAATATAAAATTCGTCATAATTTCAATTACACTAATTTTCAAAAGCGTCACGATTTTAAAGACGCTTAAAGCGTCCCTATATTTAACAACGCTTTTATTGTAAACAAAGCTTCATTTAAAATATATTAAATCTTTATTAATTGTGATGAAAAATAGTGTCACCACATAATGACGCATTTGATAAAAGCGTCGGAAATGCGATTTACCTACATAGATCTTGCGTCACGGATATTTTTGTGACATCAAATTTAACAACGCAACTCATAACGCTTTCAAAAGCGTGGGTCATATACCTTGTGACGCTAATAAGTGTCACCAAATAAAAATTCTTGCGTCACTAAACACAGTTTTTTTTTTTGTAGTGAATAGTCAAAACGAATTCAAAACAAAAAATAAAAAATTTGTATAGTATTTGGATTAGAGCTCCATATATTCTACTCATCATACTTTTGGATCTTTTTATGATTACGTAGAAAAAAACACTAAAAATGTATTGATACGTAAATAGTCATCTTAATATGAAAAATCATTATAATTTTGACAAAAATTTGTGTGAGATGGTTGTCTGCATGATGAAAAAAAAAGAAATTAATGCTTTCAGAATAATAAGTAAACTTTTTTTTTTGTTGTTCACTCAATGCATTAGTTTTTATCCTTCAAATTAATTGTTTTTTTCCGTCACACATGCAATGGTTGTAATGTGAACTACTATATAATCTTAGGTTACATTTGAGTGAGAGGATTTGGATTTGGGAGGAGGATTTGAGGGAATAATTTTAAACGACTACAAATAGTATGGATTTGGAAGCCACCAGAATTACTCCAAAAATAGCACAAAATAAAAACTAATGATTTGAAAATCATTTTAGAATGATCTTATTCAAACACATTCAAATGATTTATTTTATGGATTTGAACTCAAATCTATCAATCCAAATGCAGCATTAGAGACTAAGACGGCCTCAACAATAAGAGCTTATAAGTTACATCTATTGGGAAATATTTTTGTTCTTCCTTCCACAAAACATGAAAGAGGTTTTGTATCTTCCAAAAAAATTACATCTATTGGGATTATTTATTTGATTTAAAATTGGTTAATCACCTTATAAGTTATAACAATAAATGTGAATTTATTCAACCTCACCATTTTCATCAAAATAACACAAGAACTTGGAAAAAAACATAATAATTTCAGAAAATCTGAATCCAAACTCCATTGTTGAGCACTTGCCATTCTCCGCCACATTCTCCGCTCATATAAACCGCATCCAATACCAGCCCGCCGCCGCCGCAACCACCACCCCAAATTTTCATGCCGTAAAAACCAGCGACAACCGCTTGGGTGAGAGCTCACCAGCGGTGGCTTATTTGCCGCCCGCGGTGGCCTACCTCCCACGTTCAACGGAAACATCGGTGGGCCTTCCGCCACGCATTTCACCGCCTTCTTCCCGCCGCCGCCCTCCTCCATCCGCCGCCTCAAAGCGGCGAAATCTCGTGTTTCCGAGGCGGACACGGAAAAGCCCTCGGCGGTGGCGACGCTCCAGTCAATGCTAACCTCACTCGGCGGATAACACTCGGTCGCCGCCACGCTCGGCGTCGCCGGCTCGTCCAGGCTCCTCCTGCCGTACTGAATACTGCTAACCCCATTGGAGGACACAAATTTTCTTGCATTATACATAGAATCTTCGTCTATTGAATCCCTCCTGCGGTACATCTGGTACGACGTCGTTTGAGTCGAAAAGCTTTCGATTTCGAAAAGATCCGAGCTGGCGTCGCTTCCCATGTCCTCGTCCCGGGCCGTAATCGGGCTTCCTGGATTAATACAACCCCGAGCATTGACAGAATTATCGATTCGCATTTCCAATGAATCGGGGCGAAGATTAACGATTGGTTTTTCTATAATCCCTTTCAAAACAGGCTTGGTGGCCTGATTGAAAGAGGGTTTTAGGGTTGGAAATGTAAAACCGACAGGGCCATCGATAAACGGCCTTCCTGACGCTGAAATTCGATGTTGGCTTGGAGAAATAGCTTTATTTTGCTGAATTTCGACGATTTTTTCGTTTTCGATTGAATTTTCTTGAGACAGGTTTTGTGGTTCTTTCTCCTTGTAGCTCTTATTACTCTTTGTATACAAATTCTGTTCTAACTCTGATGTTACTTTCTTAACTTGGACAGATTTCTGTCCAGTGCAGCAAATATTTCTTGCAAAGAACCATTTCTTAGCAGCAGAGTTAATCCTTTTATTGCTTTGATCTGAATTATTCAGGGCAACATTGATCGAGCCTGGACGATTCAACAAAAGTCCTGTTTGGCTATTCCAGCTCGCCTCGGATGAGGCTGTGGGCGTTGCACGATAAGATCTTGTCCGGAGATTTCTGCCATATCCATCGACAGAAGAAACTGAAGACAATCTCGGGATCGAAATCGAATCGTGAGTTGTCTCTTGTTCTTGTTGTTGTTGTTGTCTTTTGATGTCTTTCGTTTCGTTGTTGCTTTCGCTGAAATACTTTTGTGCATCGAAAATGCTTAGCTCTGTGTCGTTTTCTTGGGGTTTTCGGGTTTGAGATAGGAGGAGAAAGATATGTCTTTGAAGGTGGTATTGTTTTGTGTTGAGGATTTGTATTGGAGAGAAGTTTCTACAACGTTAAACTTGACTATAGTTTTTGAATCCATTCTACACACACTCACACCCACACACACACTTTTGTTGAAAGGGATAGTAGTCTATTGAGAAACTAAGAGGTTTAAACCTGATCAAACTGAAATGCTTCTGAAACTCCTGACCAAACTTTAAGTAGACGGGTTCAGATTTCCTGTTCCAGCTTTGTGTTCAATTCATCCGGACGATGAGTGTTAATATCTCACTAACACGTGTCATTCATCCGGATAAATGGAACAGAACACAAGGTACAGAAAATCTGTTTCCTAAGTAGACAGGCTCAATTATGGGAAAACAGTTGGAAGAACTAATGTACTCCTAAGATTTACAGGTAATAATAGGGAAATCTACTACCAATAATGGTATGTTGTCTTTGGGAACAACAGTCTTTGCCTAAATGCATGAATCTTTGTTGTCTATTAAGTGGGGTTAAAAATCATGCAATTTCAGATTTTCTTCTTCTTGTTTTCTTCTACCAACCATATCCTCTATTCGAATTCTTTATTCCACATCATGTGTTTTATATTCTATTTCAGTAACATTATATACATGCTATGTGGATGTTATTTTTTATATATTTGACGATGATGTTAAGAATACATGATGAAGCATAGTTTGGAATAGAGGATCCCCATTTTCATACTCATACCCTCCCTCGATTTTAGGAATTGAGATTTCATGTTCCACACATTTGTTCCACTTCCTATTTCATTGCATTGAATGAATGACACATGTAGAAATATGACGTGTACAAGATGATTTGATATTTGTATATGTATCTTTTATCCAATGGAGTGGAACAGAAATGTAGAACAAGAGATCTGATCTCCGGTTTTAGATTGACTATTCTCATTTCCTCTTCGAAACGATATAAGACTTCATCTCCCAAAGATAATGTTTTAAAAAATTACTTTTTTTTTCGGGACAACAGTGTAAAAGTACGTAAATCAAACTTAAATTATGAAATTACTATTCAAAATCCACGGTCGATCAAAATAGCCCCTTAATTTTGGGAAGACGGAAGAGTAATAATTCGTTAATTGAAAAGATACAGATACAGATACAGTAAGTAATTAATTATACACCAACAATATCTAGCAAATTTATGTGGCCCTTTATCAACCACTTGCGAGCAATTGTTCTACAAACTTTAGTTTGAGATACTCTTTAACATTATATGTTAACATTTAGTTTGCAGACAACAAATATTTGCAGGATTTGTTGGAAAAGTAACAATAAGGCACCGCATTCTGATAATGTTATTTGGTGAAAGAAAGATAAGATAGCACACCTAATCTTTTTGAGCCAGCAAAAATTGCAGAAATTTTTCAAAAGCCAGGCCCCATGCCATTGGAAATATGACTGTAAATTGAAACACGTCTGTATCTGTTTCTTGGACATCATCACGATGGCTAGGCTAATTTCATCCATGATTGCACTTCTTTTAATCTGTTATCATTTTTTTAGGAAAATTCAAAATTTCAAATCATGTATTCTTTTGGTTTTTGTCTCTATTTCTGATGACCCTCATGTCATGTGTGGCTACCTTATTATCCCACCAATGACATTTATTTACTTTTATTATTTTCTTTTTGGGTGGGGGTTCCAATGGGGTAGGAAATTGAGGAAGTTTGATGGGCAGTTTTTGTAATTTATCTATAATCTGGATTTGGGAATTGAGCCATAAGTGGAGTTTTGTGGGCAGGTAAATTTTCACATGCCTATTCCTGGGGGAAAGTTTACCAGGTAAATTTTCACTACCCTCTTGCCAGAATGGATCTTTTTTTATTACATCTTTTGCCATCTCCATTGGGATCTCCAGCACCCCTTTTCTTCCAAGAATCTATAGAGAAACTATAGGAATTTCAATCAATATTAATATGATATTATGATAATTTTAGTCATTATTATTTCATCAGCTTTTGATGAGATTATATATAGTTCAAGTTGGCACTTCGCTCCTTTGACTTAGTCAAAATACAACTTTTATAGCTCAAGAAGTGTCTACTAACCCAATAATGTAAAATCAACTTCACTTGAACTGTCTGTGGAAATAATGGAATGACTTTTTGAGGAGACCGAAATAGATTGTTTGAACTTTCATTTCACTCATTTCTATTTTTGGAGTGTGAAAAGTTTATTTGGAAAACGTTAATGAAATTTGGTAGTGTGATTAGATATATGATGAAAATGGTGATCATGATAATAGTTGATGTGGATGGCCTTTTGAGTAAAACAGTGATTATATGTTGACTGTTGATTGAGATAGAAAAGAGATTTGATAGTGTATTGTTCATATGATTGTTCATGTGATAATTTTTTTAGTTAAGTTATAGTTGGGTGTAATTGATGTTGGAAATGTGAATTTTCTGAAAACTTTTGCAAACCATAGCATGTTGGGACAAAAACTCGATATTTTCATACGTCGTTAAAATCCGTATTTATTGTTCATAAACAATAATATGACAAAATCTTTTGAACTTTTCACTAGAAAAGCGATTAGTATAATACTAGACTATGTTAATTTATTTTCCTTCCTTTTCAATGTAAATATAAAATTCTATTACATAATGTAATTTTTATGAATATAATTGTTGAGAATCTTCCCACCATTATGTTTTACAGCCCATTTGAATGAGAAAAGCCCAGCAAAAAACAAACATCACAAGAAAAGGCCGGACTAAATTTGTTGGCATAGATCAGTTCCTTAGAGACATAAATTTCTATGATCATATATAATCCAGCTTTTTTTTTTTTTTTCCAAACGATGGTATTTTATTAGAACAACTCAAAAACCTAATTACAACTACAAACGTAGTCAATCGACTATGCCGACTTGACTAAATAAAAGCAAGCGGGAATCGACAAGACCAATTCGGATCTACTTCACAAACAAAAACTTCACATCCAAAACTAGACCACTCCAACGCTTTTTAGACTTTTCAAAGACTCTTTAATGGAGACCAGAAAACACTAAAAAACCAAAATCGGGCACGAGCAACCACTACACACTAAACCGATCCGCCTCGAGTTTCGCAAATCAACCGGAAAAAAAAGACAAACAAAATACGAAAAACTACAATTTAGCAACAAAATAAAAACCAAGAAAAAAAAAACAACAACCTAGCAAATAAAGAAAAGAAAGGTTTCTCCTTCCCAAATCCACCGCCACATCCCAGCACCATCGCTCCCCGCAACCGCCATCGTCTCATTGTTGGCCCGCACCACGAAAACACACTCAAAGCCCAGATCTTGAAATAGAGAAGAAAAATATTGTACGGGGTTCTAGCCTAATGACCCAAAATTTCCCGGCCATCGCCCCTTCAAGGCGGTGCAAAAAGCCGAACATCCACATGAGGTCACCATAAAAGCTTCTATTCTCATGGGAGAAGAAGACAATTTGCTTGGGAGGGGAGAGGGGAGAGGGGAGAGGGGAGAGGGGAGAGGGAGAGGGAGCTGGTTGGGGAAGGGAAAAGGAAAGAATATTAGGGTCACATTGGATATGGATGAGATTCCATTTTCGTTCACTTAATTTATTTTGAACAAAGATGCGATTGTTTATGAAAATTTTTAAATTATACTATTCTCTCACTTTCACTTCTTCTCATTTTTTCTCTTATCAATCACATCAACACATTTTTTCACAAAAAAATTATTATTACACATTCTCCCACAAATTTCATTATTCACTCACTCACACATTTCTAACTACCAATCAAAGCCAATCATTATTTTACTATTTTTAAATCAAATCAACTTTAATCATTACTTATTCATGTCACATTCTATCACTATCAAAAATTCATCTTTTTTCTTCCAAATTTTTTTTACCACTATTCTCTAAAAAACGAAAGATATCCAATCGCGCTCTTAGGATTTTGGTTTTTTAGAGAGAAGGGGAAGAGAAAAAAAGAAGAGAGAGGTTTACTAACAAATTTAATCTTTTTAAGCATAAACCGATAAACGTTTACAGCCCGGCATAACAAAACAAAAAAGGAGGAAAAAAAATGTTACACATCCAACGCTTTCAAAGTGGTTTTCAACTAGGGATAGCAATGGGTCTGGGTAAGACCGGGACCTGAACCAAACCCGCCTCATTTGGGGTGGGTATGGGTCCAATAAATGGGTATGACGCGGGTACGGATATTGATTTTTAGACCTGGACAGGTATGGGTTGGGTAACGGTTATTTATGGGGACCTACCTATATAATTTTTGTTTATTTTATATATAAAATGAATATATTCTTGTTCAAGAGCTTTTATTTATATGTTTGTGCTTATTTCATAATTCATATAATATCTACAAAATTATAGAAATAATATAAGTTTTGAGTGAACTATTTGAGTAAAAATCGTACAAATTCGGCCGATATATGAAGTTGGCTTCGGTCTAATGGTCTTACCCTCAAGACACGGGTATGGGTCGGCGCGGTATGTGTATAAGATGAGGCGGGTCGGGACGGTATGTGTATTGCATTTTCTTAACGGGCGGGTCTCGGTCCACCTGACCGATCCATTGACATCCCTATTTTCAACTCTATTTATGAGGATTTCCCCAACAACATTGAGACGTGACATGCGCCAATATTCAGCTCACCATAGCCCAGCACATCATCATCATATAAAGCTTTCTTATATTCAAAAAGCTAACATAATTGTACCATTAAATGTTAAAAACCCTGTAGGATGTATGTGAAGTAAAAAAATGGTCGTACTAAAACTCATATTATCACAATTGAATACAAATTTACGAATCACAGAAACCCTATATGCAAGATAAGAACATTTTGGTTCCACCTTCATACATTTCTTTATCATCAATAGAACAGACCTTAAACAGAAAAAGGGAAAAACGATGCGTAGAATTAGGCTATTAGAAGCATATATCATTAACAGATAATCAGAAGAACACAGAAACAAATTGAGAAGACAAAAAAAGAATATCCATCGTTTTTCTCATTGATTTATCCATAAGTTTGTTATACCTAATGGTCTAAAGCTACCAGGCAAGTTTACACACAAGTCAATGCAAATGGCTGGCAAACATGCACAAGTGTTCCCATTATATCAGTTAAGAGTTTTCAAGTTTTAGGAGTTCACATTACTGAATGGCCATTTCAATTCCAAATATAAAACATCAGAACCAATAACAAATCAAGCAGAGGAGTCTCTTGTAGCATAATTGAAACACTTCCATATGGATCACAGAGCCAGTAAAAACAATAGAAATCAATATTGACAACCTTTCAGGGGAAAAAAATCAATATTGACAATTATTAATATATTCTTTACTGCCTTTAAATAAGTCCACAATAGTTTTGCAAAGTGGAACCAGCAGGAACAAAGCTGAGATTGTAAATATACGAACCATTTGGCACTGTACTAGTAGTAACATTTACTGATTAATTCACTTGAGCTTATGAACCTCAGAAGTATCACAAAGCCAGTAAAAAGAAGTTTCTGAGCCCATGAGCATCTGCACAGTTATGTAGTGACATAAAAAATAAATTAATTTAGGAAATTAATTTTGAAAACCAATTTAGAAGCATTGCTCAAACGAGGAAAGAAAAAAAGCAAGATTTGTGTGCCAAAATAGATTACACACTTTTGAAATAACAATGGGACAAGAAAAATGAGATAAATGTTACAGAAGCTCACTAGATAAAGAAACAAATAACGAAGGAAACTTTAGTGATTAATATATATAGGGAGAAAAAGAAGAATTTTAAAAGTTAAATATAAAAAGGAACCCAACAAAATTGTTATAAAATAACCTTCGAAATTATTCTTTGCTCAAAAACAAAACTGTGGTTGAAGAGGAGATAACACAGTGGCGATGTGGAAAATGATAAGCACTTCCCAAAAGCCAAAACTATAGGAATAAGCCGTTAAATGCCAAGGTTTGTGACGATGGAGGAAAACAGAAGTCCTTTGCTATTATCGCTGCAACAAAGAGAGGAAACCAAGTGTCCAAGCAAAGGGTATTGAAGCAATAACGAGTTTAATAGGTTCAGGAATTTAAATAATCTTAAGTAGAGGTCAAACAAATTGCCATGGAGGCAAAGAAAATTGTATCTGTTTAAATTTTTATTATTGATTATTAGATTCTTATGTTTTTGTTCTAAGAGATGGTAATAAATTTAGTTTTTTTTTTTTGCTATATTTAGAGTAATAAAATTTAACATCATCATTGGACAGTTATGCCATTGTGCCCATTTGACAAAGTCATTATTTACCAATACCCCAAAACAAGATTAAATTGTTAGAATTTATTCAACAGATATACATTCTTTATGAAAAAAGACGACGTACTTTCCATACAGCTATAATACCCACACACCTTGGTGTATGTTCTTTGACATCAACTTTCAGACTACAAGCATCATTCTGGAACTAAATGCCCAACCTAAGCTAAATTTCATGACATTTCACAACATAACAAAGCACATATGTTGCAGATAGGGCAAATAACATTGCCAAACTTTTTCAACTGAGTAAAATCATTTCATGATTTGACAACCCTGGGTGAAGAAGTAGTCCTCTAAAACTAACCTAATTCCAGTGGCAAATTGGTAAGTTACATCTTCAGGAGAATTGGAAAGTAAAGTTGGGGTTAAACCTTACACTCAAGAGGAATCACATTCCTCTGACCTAGATTTCCTCCTAAATAACCCTTGTAAATTCTTTAAGTTGGACTTGACACCTAATGTGACAATAGTTCAAATTTGCAAAGCTCAATTTTTTCGACACATACTTAGGAACAATAGAACATTGGATATACATATACTGTCTTGCTATGCTTGCTACTCATGCAATCTCTCACTTGACGGGTTCCAAAATTTTATCACAACCTCATCAACGTTCTTACCCTCGACGTCCTAAATGTGACTCCTCATCCTGACTCCCCTTTTCAAATGAGATCTTGGGCAGACAACAACCAAAAGAAAAGAACCCAAAACAAAACAAAACAAAAAACAAAAAGAACAAATGCCATCATAATACAAATATGGAACATCAGAATAAGCCAGTGTATATGTAAAGTATACCTTTTTCACATCCATCAACCACCGTGCTGTGAGCCGCCAGCATTTCCGTGTCCATTCTGCTGGTTTGGATACCCACCTTGATTCCCATACCATCCCATTCCATAGCCATCTTGCACTACTTGACTACCAAAGCCAGGCATAACTGCAGCAGGGTTGTTCATCTGTCCTGTGCCAGCTCCCATCGTCCCAAGTGCCCCAAGTAGGTTCAATCCCGACTGCGCTGCTATTAGCGTTGTTAACGCCTGTCCCAATGCAGCGGGGTCCACATTCAAGAGCTGCGGCTGCTGAGCTTGCACGGCCCCGGTCGAACCAACCATGCTCACATTGTCAACAAATTGTTGGGTGATTTGCATTTTATGAGGCTTTAATCCATCGATCGCCTTCCGGCAATGCAATTTAAATCCTTCAAACTGCTTATGAGGTTCCGATAACGCCAATTTGGCGCTCTCCACAGTCTTATACACAAACAAGCAAAACCCCTTTGGTTTGCCAGTCTCCTTGTCAAGCCCTAATGGCCCTTCCTCAATCTCCCCATACTGGGAAAAGAAAGTATGCAACCTCCTTGGATCCAACTCCGCCCCAACATTACTCACAAAAATCTTCCTCTGTGTGTATTCCGACTGCTGGTGCATCTGCACCTTCTGATTCTGCGGCGGCGGCGGTGGAGCAATAGGGCCCACTGAAGCCAGCTGGCACGTCGTCATTCGATTATTAATCATCTTCTGCGGCTCCTTCAACGCCCCGCGAGCCCCGCGGCCAGACTTGAAGAGAACAAATCCATAGCCCCTGCAACGGCCGCTGGTCTTGTCGGTGACGAGTCGGCAATCCTCGATTTCCCCGTATTTTAAAAACTCCACGAATAGCATCTCCGAAGTGGTGTCCCTTTTCAGGCCGTGCACGAATATCTTGCGTTGGGAGGGGTCCGCGTCTGCCGACTCCCGAACCCTCGCCGCCACGTCGGGGTGGCGCTCCGCCGCCTCGGCGAGTAAGGTGAACAATACTTCCTTAGTAAGCAACGATACCACGTCCCGAATTGGCTCCTCGTCTTCGTCGTCTGCCTCTTCTTCTTCTTCTTCCTCTACTTCTTCTACTACTTCTTCTTCTCCTTCTACTTCCTCTTCTTCTACTTCTTCTTCTTCCTCTTCTTCTACTTCTTCTATCTCTTCTTCTTCTTCTTCTTCTTCTTCTACTTCTTCTTCCGCAAGTTCTGAGGGGTCTTCTTCTTCCTCTTCTTCGAAGATGTGCTCTTCCTCTTCAATTTTTTGGGGTAATTGGGAGAGTTGCGAATCAAGCTTCCGCTTCTTAGCCATAGGATACGATTCGAATTTTGCAGGAACTTTGAGATGAGTCGAAGTAGAAGAACAAACGACAGTGACTAGGGTTTTACGATAAATTTTGGTATGAGTTTTGAAGATGGAGAAGGGGAATTGTTGAAAGGGGGCCCTATTAATCTCAATCCGATTAGTAATTATTAAAACTCAATTCGATTGGGACTCGTTTACGACCTTTTTGACTCCCAATCCATCAATACATCCTCCCCTTAACACGCTCCACTCTTTTCTCAAAAATCAAACTAGGGTCAACAGGGAGACATACCGCCGCATGGGATACATCATCATGTTTTCTGACATAAGATATAAGAAATCATATTTTCGGTCAACTTTTTGGATTTTTTTAACTGAAATACTCTTAGTAATTTATTATACGGTGAGATTTATTTTATATCGTGAAAATTTATTTTATACGCGAACTTATTTTATACGGTGATATAGTTTATTTTATACCGTGAGAGTTTATTATTACAAAGATAAAATAAGTTATCACGATACGAAATAAGCTCGCACGATAAAAATAAACTATAAAGACGATATAAAATAAGTTCTCACGATATAAAATAAGTTCTCAGGGGATAAAATAAATTATATCACGGTATAAAATAAGCTCTAGTATTATAAAATAAGCTCTCACAAAATAAAATAAGTTCTCACAATATAATAAATTGCTAAGAGTATTTCAGTAAAAGAACACTAAAAGTATGTAGAAAAAGATGGTTTCTTATATCTTAGGTAAGAAAAAATGTTGATGTATATATTATCCTATGCGGTATTTCGCCCTATTTACTCTTTTCTTAATTAACCCAAAAATAAAAGAGCGTCAGAAATTTATGGGGATGTTGAAAAACTTAAGAATAATTGTTGAAAGCTATCAAATAGTTAAATAACAAAAAGAAAAGTTTTTTTCCTTAATGAATTCATGCATGATGATATTTAGTTGTTTAAAACTGCGTTGAGCAATTGGTTGTCACAAATAAACAAGGCATCATAAAATGGCAAAAAGAGACGGCTGGATTATTCATGAATGTTATGTAGAAGTGAGAGGATTATAAGGTTTAAAAAAGATGGGGCGTGTCTTTAGAATTTGGTAAGGTAATAAAGTCATTTTATTTTTTTTTATTTGATAGCATTTTTGTCATTAATGATAGGAGTTTATTGATAGGTTTTAGGGATGATGATATTCACGTTTACGATTTTCTATTTTCAAATTCCACCCACCCACTCTTCTTTATTTTCTTTTTAAAAATATTATATATATTTTATCATGTTTTATTTAGAAAATAAAAATATTTTCAAAGAAGTATTCCTAGCATTTTTTAAATATAATTTATGATAGTTTCTTTATAACGGGAAACGACAACCACTACCTTCAGTTGGGTAAACCCTAATCCAATAGAATGCAAACCACGTCATTCAAGTAAATTGCATCGGAAAACCATAAACGACATGCTCGGCTAAATGTATTGAATATAAGGGGTCAACCCAAGAAATCTAAATTTGAATGAGTCCAAATGTGAATTTCTAAAAATCTTAGAGAGATAAACCTCGCGCAATTAACACCAACTCGTTTTCATCACCGATCGGAAAGTGAATACATATATTCCGCACAGATTCTATTTCAAAATCTCGCGTTCCAAATATCATCTCTACATGCTAAGTGTATTGATGATGTTGAAAGAATTGAAGGGTCCAATTCTAATGAATATGCGATGTGAAGTCAAAAGTGATGCCAACACTTTACAAAACACAAAGAAGACTTTAATTAAAAACACAATTTCATAAACTATGAAATAAAGACAAATTAAATACAAGACATAGATTAAAAATTTGTACAAGCATAAATACTTGTATGGTGTTCATTAGAACAAAAATTATTCAAATGATGATGTTGTTTACAATATACAAAAATACAAAGTAAATAAGGAAACTAGAAGAACGACTCCCCTTGTGTCTCCAAAAGCAACAACATCTTTTACAAAATGTGAGAATACATTTAGTGCACTCCAAACACTCAATCTACACCTTTGAAACTCGACTTAAAAAATGATGCCAACAATGGTTGTCAACATTCCCGATATCACCGAGCTTCTGCGAATTTTTTCGGTATGAAAAAGTTTGGAAGATGAACTCTTAAAAATTTGAATCTATAAATCAGTATACCGACTTGTGTTGGTTCTAATCCTTAAATAGTTGTCCCTTGGATAATGTAACGACCACCTGTTTTCAAAAATACAAGTAATTCAATAAAAGAATTATAAAAGAACATATTTTATAAAACATTGCCTATAATTCAAAAAAAAATTTCCAAATAAACAAAAGTACTTTAATTCAAACCAAAATATTTATTCTAAAAAAATTAAAATACTAACTATTAACAGTAAGTACTCAAATTAATTAACAAATAAGGGTTCCTAAAAATTCAAATTAAATAAAAATCATTGACTTTGCATCCACCGCCTCCAATCCTCGCTCGGGCTCCTCAACCTGAAAAGTTTTAATAAAAATGGGGTGAGCTTTCAACTCGCTCCGTGGGGACACGTTTGTCATAATTAAATACATCAATAGGCGTAATCGTAAATATTCAACATGTAATTTTTCCTCTATAATTTTCCTCCTGATCCACCGGATTCTTTTATAATCTTGGGCTACCCCGAGGATTCTTTTGATCTCGGACCTATTTACGGTCCCCGACTAACATGATTTCTCTTTCCACATTACACATAAACGAAAATACATACATGAAATATTTAATAATGACAAACCATACTTGAATAGAAATATCCCCACCTCAATCGATTTACGTTAATCCGCGTAGTAACTGAAACGATTATTCTAATCCTCTTGATTCTCGATTCTTGAATCTGATTTTAGAGAAATGGGGTGAAGTTTGTAAAGGAAAATTTTCAATTTATAGAGTTGAATTCTGGAATTTATGATTGAGAATTAAGTTCTTACATTAAAAATTATAACCCTTCACCTTTCATATTCTTTTAATTAAGTTTGAGTCCTTCTAAATTCATAACTGAAATTCTATTAAATGTGGCTAATTAAAATTATATTTTTATGGGGTGAAGTTAGAGAAATGGGGTGAAGTTTGTAAAGGAAAATTTTCAATTTATAGAATTGAATTAAGAATTTATGATTGAGAATTAAGTTCTTACATTAAAAATTATAACCCTTCACCTTTCATATTCTTTTAATTAAGTTTGAGTCCTTCTAAATTCATAACTGAAATTCTATTAAATGTGGCTAATTAAAATTATATTTTTATGATTAATAAAATTATAATTCATATAATAATAATTGAAAAATACGGGATATTACGGATAACTTCCTCGCAAGAAAATAGGAGAAAACTTCCTGCAAAGATTAAGGAGAAAACCACCCACTACAATAAACTTTTAAGGAGTTAGAAAACTAAATTTATAGCTTCTAAAATAACTCCTGGCCGAAAATATTAACTGTTCGAGAAATAACCGTAAATGGAAGAAATTGAAGAGAAATAATGTTTGAAAAATTCAAACATTAACAATCTCCCTTTCTTAAAGATTTTTGGACAACTTTTTGCACAAAAACACAAATAAAACTCCCCATGAATACAAGAAGTCAAATCTCCCCGAATATAAGCCTAAAAAAGAAGTAAAAACATCAAATACTCTTCAAATAAGCAAGTTCAAATTTGTTAACAAATGATGCCTCGGTGTTGGAATAATTCTCAAAATCACCATCTACACCTGCTTTGTCTTTGCTTCCGAAATTTATTTATTGTGCCACTTTCTCCCCTTTTTTGGACCGAAATCACCTCCGTAATTTAAAGAGAAAAATAACCACATACAAGCTCACCGAGAGCATTTTGATACCCCATTATCTCCACTTAAAAGTAGTTAGGACGAGTTATCCAACATAGGAGAAAGGAGATAAAAAAATAACAACTCATTACTACTAAACATTAGGTTTTTGCACATATTTTTACCCCCTTTTTTTTTTGGTAATGCATGACCTAAGTTACGCTATTATCATGTATTTATAAGAAGAAAAAATAAACACACACACACGCATGTATACAATTATGTATCACGAGAATGTCATGTACAATGTTGCCATCATTTTCAAGTACATTCTCAGTATCAACAAACTCACTTTGTATGTCGAAATGATTTCATTAATCACTCTCACTTGCATAGATTAATTGCAGGCATAAGAAAGACAAAAAAAACTTTTAGCAAGTCATAAAGATAAAGCTCAACTGTTTACATGTTCGAAGAGCTAAAAATGTACAAATATGCCCAAAATAGCAAGTTAATAATGAGAAAATCAATCTGTTTGTTGACTTTTTGAAGAGTTTATTTTAACGTTAATCGCTTTTATATAAAAATGGCACATTAACATTTGAAAAATCCTATGATACATAATGCAAAAAGAAAAAAATGCCTAGAAACCTGAAAAAAAGCAGAAAATATAGAATGTGTTACATTATAAGATGTAACAAATTATGCAACACATGCAATCAAAACACACACAAATCAAGAGATTTCCTCGAGCAGGAAAATCTCCCAAAATCCAATGATTTAGGAAAATATCTCCTAACGGTGTTTAATAGCAATGTGTTAAGTACAACAACGATCATTATCATCACCCAAATCAATTTAGGATTAGTTTTTAAAGACTTCTCAAGAAAATTGAATGTGTCTTCAACAATGTCATGTATCATTTAAGTATCATTTTACCCAAAGCCTTATCTTTCTTGATTTGAAGCAAAAGATTTGATATGCCCAGGTTTAAAACAATGAATGACACACAAATTTTCGTTTCAAAACACTTCCGGACTTCCTGAAATTGTTTTTAAAAATGATTTGCCACTTTTTCCAAAGATTCTATTGTTTCATAGAAAGACATGTCTTCTTACAAGAATCTGTTTTGTTTGCTTTAACATATCCTAATCTAGTTCTATCAAATCTAGCTTTCAAAAATATATCATCAATAACAAAGCAGAGATAGAATCAAACTTATTTAATGTCTTTTGAAGATTAGTAAGTTCGATTTTACTAGATCAAGATCTTTGTCTTTCTTTATTAAAAGAACTTCCAATCTCTAACAGACTCTCTTAAAATGTAATTCTCTTTGACAAGATCTTTACATTTAAGTTGCAAATCATCATGGCATTTTTCTTCTAGATCAACAGACATTGACCTTGAATTCAAACATAAAATGATTTAAAATGATTAACAAAATTACTTCCGAATCAACAAACTGTCTTGTGATGCCTCCATGTTGGCATCATTTCCGAATCCATCGATTTGTGCTTCTCTTCCTCAAGAATTGTTACAAGTCCCTTGCAATTTTCTTCACCATCTTGATTCTTCATCACTAAAAGATACGAAGAAAATCCATACCTCTTTCCATAAGAGTGTTTGCACATTGTTTTGCATAATGACCAAATCATTTGCAAGCATGACATTGAATCAAATCAAGGTTTTTCATTTTAAAGAATTGTTCTCTTGATTTGGTTCAAACTTTTTAGGAAATTTGAAGAATTACCAGAAAAATATTTCTTAGACTTGAAATTTTTGTCATTCACATAAGAAGTTTTGAGTAAACTATTAAACCGTAAGGTCAATAATGCAATAGTTTCTTCATTTAAATCACATTCATGTGTTTTTCATAAAATATTCCATTGCATTACTTTGAACATCACATGAGGACTAAAAAATATTGTTCAAGATGATTACTAATACTTTTCATTAAATTACTAATACTTTTCAAATGTACGACTAATACGTTTTAGAGGAAAAACTAATACTTTTAATAACCACTAATATTACAAAAATGTCACCGATCCAAAATCATATGACATCACCCTAGAATATTACAAAAATACCACCGATACTTGAAATTACTATAAATCGGGGCCGGGTTGGGTCCGTCTAACGGAAAAGACCCGTTAGATACCGTTAGATGGTCTAACCCAAGTTTTTGTCTTATGTTAAAGATAGGACTCCAAATAAACTAAGACGCTCGTGAGCTATTCAAGTTCGACTCAATTAAAGCTTGTTTGAGCTCGTTTAATGAGGCTCATTAAAATAAATGAACCAAACTCAAAATTAGAGATATTTCATCCGTTAGCTCGTTAACATGGCTCGTGAGTAGGCTCGTTAGGAAGCTAGCATAAATTAAACCAATAGTTTAACTTTAATTTTAATTTTTATACTTTTACTTATGATAAATATATAACTCTTGTCAATTGATAAATAGCAAGAAATAGAAAACACTATTGGAATAGAGGAACTCGTCAATTATATAAAATTAAATTGTTTAATTCTTGATTTAAGTCAATTGATATAATTTGCTTAACCACAATTTTTATAAATCAAACTTAAACGCTCTCAAAAAATTCAATTTTAAAAACACTATTTCATTCAATAAGATCTAGGACTCGGCTTGGACGTTAATAATAAAAATACAAATTATTTATAAAATAAGAGTGTCAAAATTCGTTAATCGTACTTAACTATATCAGCCTATCAGGTAAGAAAAAGAAGCTGCAATAATTTACCGTGTCTATAGGATTTATTCAGTTAAGTAGATATGATACTACTTTTATGCTTGATTTGATGATTGTGTTTGTAAATCAAACAACTATCTTTAGAAACTCTGAATTGAGATACTCTTTAACATATATGTAATATTTACTTTATATTGTTTTCAAAAAAAAAAATATTTACTTTATATTGACTTAACATATTTCCTTAAAGCTAAAATTTTTATGTTGATATGCTTACTACTACTTCTTGGCCAAAAACACTACATCAAAATTGTCGCAATAGATCTTTAATAGAAATAAAACTCCTTAACCATATAGCCAGTGACATTGCATCAAAGCAAGATACGAATTAGCAACTATTGATTGCTTAGCACTTATTTTCTCCTCCAACCAATAAAAATACATATACTGAAGTCTACTTTCTAGTGTCATGGCATTAAGCAAATTCAGAATGTGAATATCCAACTGCTTTTAAATAATTATTTATTTGTATGTAAGCTTCTCGCGTTTGGTTCTTGAAGATATCACATTACTTTCTTCGCAGCTCCCTAATTTTCCAAACCATGATTACTCTGATATATGTCTAACATTCCCGCTGCAAATGCAGGCGTGTCGTGGTCAAGATTTGATTTATCCTAATACCCGATAAATCACACCAACAAGATGATGACAAAAATTAAATAACACCGAATTAAAATAAAATGGCACAATGATTTTACGTGGTTCGGCAAAACCCGCCTCGTCCACGAGAGTTTCCGTTCTTTACTAATAAAGAATTTCCCGGTACAAGAAATACACCCCTTGAGTTTTATGGTCCAAACCCAAGAATAAAAGACTCGTCTGTGACAACCACTTTACTAGCTATCAAAGAACACTCTCCCCAACCCCTTTGTGTTACCCGAGAAAAATACCCCCGTGTTTTCCCGCACCTATCACAATTTGACTCACCCAAACCGATCTCCCTGGTGTGTGTCTGTACACTCATTTTTCCTCTCCACCCGGTTGGATGGCCAAGCTCATTACTTGCTTGCCATGGTTTTCTTCTCTTCACAACCATTCTCTATTTATAGAGAAAAATGGCTGAAGGTTTCAACATAATGTTTGTCTTTTTCAACTTTGGATGGCTACCAACCATTCAATGATCAAAAAATGTTAGGCACATCCCACTCATTATGTTTTGTGGGGTTTAATATTCCCAACATAAACTATGTCAGGTCATGTACAACTCTAAGCATACATTAAGCATCCAACTACAAAAGTGATTCAAATTTGGGCATTGTTTGGGCATTGATTCAAATTTAGTTTGTCACGTTTAACAATTAGTGCAATATAAGGTGAACAATTTTTATTCCACTTTGTATTTGGTTTTGGTGTATGCCACATGTAAATGAAATAAATATGTGTTGTTAATTATTTGAGTGTGATTTCTCTAATATCTAGGAATACAAAGTGAAGAAAAATTGAAATAAGAAACTTGAAGCCAACTTTCTTATCACGTTTGATATTGTTAAATGTCCCCAGCATTTTACTAGCTAGGACATCCAAATACAATAACTTTATTACTCTTCCAACTGTTTTAGTGTTTTCACATAATTAGGTTTAGGGATAAATATAATTACAAAAAGCCCTCTAAGATTTGAGCTAATTACAAAAAAAAAAAACCAAGAGGTTTTGAAAATTACGAAAAATCTCGAGGTTTTGAAAATTACAAAAATAATCTTGAGGTTTGATTGTGTCTTAAATTTAAGGAGGTAAGTGTAATATTTTGATAAATGCAAGGAGAACTTTTGAAATGGTTTTTGCATTTGAAGGGGAAAAATGTAAGATGCATCAAACTTAAAGTTTTTTTTTTTTGTAATTCTAAAAACAAAAATGGATTTCTTTGCAATTAGCCTTAACCTCGGGGGTGTTTTTGTAATTATCCCTAGGTTTATCTACTTAAAGAGAGAGGGCAGGAATGTTAGATGCAAACCTTCAAGGGAATCTCAGTCCAGTCCCCTTTGTTCAATTTCACAGAAACTCCTCTTCAGCATAGATCTTCAACACAATATATAAAGGGGGTTCACTTTCTTTCTTTTACCTATCTTGAAACCAATATAGGTCTTTTGGTTTACTAACTTGATCGTCGGAGTCTTACGCCCGAATCCTTCCGATAGTCTTGGGAAGTCTCAATTATTTAGGACCGACCACCTCTTATCTCAAACCCAAGATCCCAGACCAGATTCCCTTGGCATTGGTTGCAACACTCAAAAACCAAAATGAATAAATTATACGAGGTAGAACCACGAATGAAGAAAGTGTTATGTGTCCGTCAAATTGCTGTATTACGAGAATTCATCAATGCACAAACAAATTCTTCGATATTTTTGTCCGAACTCCCTCCCTCTCTACAGCCTCTCTAGCTATGTTTTTCCATTTAGTCGCATTCAAACTAATCGCTTTCCCTTCCTCTCCCTCCAAAACACGCTTTATGCAATCTACTATCTCTTCTCGTCTCACTAATCCTTTCCCATCCGTTCGAGCTCTAATTCCCATCCCCCACACATCGGTCACAAACTTAGCGTTCGTGCTCGATCAGTCCACTGTGGCATCGCCACCATGGGAACCCCCAAACTCAACCCCTCGAGTGTCGAGTTCCAACCACAGTGTGTAATAAAACAACCTACGGCCTCGTGTGCCAACACTTCCAATTGAGGGCACCACGAAACCACCAATCCATTCTTTGACGTCTCCTCTGAGAAATTTGTTGGAAGTTTTGCTTGTTCCGATGATCGAACCACCCACAAGAAATGTTTGTCGCATGTTGTTAAAGCCCATGCTAGCTCTTCGGTTTGTTCGGCGGTTAACTGTGCCAAGCTTCCGAGCGACACATAGACAACCGATTTAGGTTGTCGTTCGTTGAGCCAGTTCACGCAGGTGTTGGTTGTTGAGCTGAAAATGTTGAGACCATATTCTTTGTCATCTTGCAAACGTTTGTCTAAGTACGTTGATGGTATGGTTGGTCCTATTGCCTTCACTCGCCAAAATCTTGTCACCCATTCAAGTACCTAGAATTGCACAATTATACTCTATATATTAGCAAAGCTGAAAAGAGGAAGTTGTGTTTCACAAAATATTCTACAATTTAGATTCAGTTTGGTCGAACCCGATCACGTCCACCATATAAATACATAATTTTCACAATATAGTGCAAATAAACTTATGATAATAATCAATTGCCAATAACTACAAATAGGATTTTTCCTATTTTACTAGTTATCATGAACTATTATTATATACAGTCATGGCAAATTAATATTTCACATCAGATCACGTGTTCTACTTTTTATTTCTTTTGTGAAGAGCCCGGTGTCTTCAAATAGTGAGGTTGGTACGATCCCTTGGTCCTATGGGTATGGAAGGAAAGTAGTCCGAGGGGTGGAGTTCAAAATAGGTAGGCTGTGAATAACATGTTATAAGTGTATAACAATATAATGATGTAACAAAGAATGTGGCAAGCAACAATAAAAAGTACGGACGTAGGTGGACTATTAGGACAGTCGGACACCTCAGTATATACAATTTTGAATTTGTTCAAATAAATTTAAATTTATGATAAATTTTACATAGATAAATTAGTCAACTGTTTTTGTGCACATATAAATAATAAAATTATGTAATATCTCCTTTTTTTTTTTTTTTTTTGCGAATCAGTGTCATCTTCTAAATATAAATTTCTGATGTCATCCTTGAGTAATGTTTAGTAGAGCTTGTCAATTCCCTTCCGATCCGATTGGCGGCCCGACCAGCCTCGTATTTTTATTGGGCTGGGTTTTAATATCCCAAACTCAAAAATGTCGAGCCTCAAAAGCCCAGGCCTACAGGCCTGGCCCGATCGGCTAACATTTTGTGTATTTTTTTTTCATTGGACGGGCTGGACTAGGTCCCAAAATTAGCGACCCAGTTATTGTGTGCCCGGCCCGATAATTTTGACAGCTCTAGCAATTGTTATTGAGGCATTAAACAGCAAATAGACAGGTCTCAATTAAGATTTGGGATGATTAAAAAAATCTTGAAATTCGAGTTAATTACAAAAAACTTAAAGTTTTTTGAAAATTGTAAAAACTACCTTGAGCTTTGATTAGTCTAATAGTCTTGCTTATTTCCCTTAGTAAGAAAAAAATATTTTAAAAAACTCCTAACATTTATAAAAATATTACAGTTATTCTCTTGAATTTAAGACAATAAATCAAATATTTATATGACTAATATGAGGGATTTTTTTTTTTTTTATAATTTTGGAACATGTCATGTCTTTTTTAATTAGCCCAAACCTCAAGGGGCATTTTTGTAATTATCCTAATATCATTAATTTGGAAAAATGTAAATCCATGGCAGCAAAGTTTGAATTGATTACCTCTTCTTCCAACTTGTCAAAAGTGTTGATAAAAATCCAATCCGCCCTGTCAACATTCCTGAACTGATTCAGCAACATTTGGAAAGTAGCCGGGTACGACCCGTGAACGTAAATAAAAGAAGGCATCTCATCCGGTTTCATCAACGGCAACCCGGGAACCGCCACCTCACCACCGGCAATCGGCAATTTCAGCTCCCCTCTAAACACCTGATAATAAATATTGTCCACCGCGCACGACTGCGTGAAAAACGCCGCCGCCAACAACCCGAACCCCTTTGCAACATCCAGAACCCACGGGATAAACGGGTCGTAAACCACGCAGTCCACGGGTTGACCCGAGTCCGCCAGATCCAGCAGGAGCTCCGCGAGCGTTTGTCGCCCGATTTGTTCGAACCGGGCCTGGTACTCCTCGGAGCTCTTCGCTTGAGCTCGACCGCCTTCGTCGAAACCGTCGGAGATGGCTCGGACCGAAACGGATCCGGCGGAGAGGCGGTTGGTGGTTTTGAGTATGAATCGGGTTAGGGATAGGGTGGTTTTTACGCGTTTGTGGGTTAATCGCTTGGCGAATTGGAGCATGGGGTTTATGTGGCCTTGGAATGGGAGGGGCACGATTAGACAGTGAGCTTTGTGCTCGCCAGTATCCATGGTGTTTCACAGTCCAAAATGGAAATATTTGAACTTGAACAAACAATTGGTTTATTTATACGCTGCCCAAAAAAAAAAGGCCCTGCTAGTCAAATTATTTGATATTAAATTAATAAATAATTTTTTAAATTTTTTTTTATTTGAGAAGATTTGTAAAGCTTGTTTTGAGTTCCATAATTACAAAAAAAAATGTCATGTTTTTTTGAAGTGCAATGGGGATAGTGTTAGGTTAAAATTTATCTGGTGGAAGGTTTCTGTTTGAAGAAAATGACCGGATTATGTATAGTTTAAGTCGAGTCGAGAATCGATTAAATTTACACGCAAGGCAAAAACGCTCCGTATATTAGTGCTTACGATTCCCGTCTCTCTAAGATACAATGACTTTACGATCCGGTTAGCGGCAAAGACAAAGAAACCGGAACAACAATAACAAACAAAAGTTCGAACTTTCAAGCTTTGAACGAAGGGAAAAAAAAATCAATATGCACGTATGATGCAAATGACGAGGTTATTATCCGAGTTTTCCGTGTGTTTTTCATCGATGGGGGCTTCATTAATATAGGCAACGAAGTGCCGTCACGGAAAATCGCGTCACGTAAGCTCAAAAGCACGCTTTGACCGAGCGGATGCATCTGTCCGGAGAGCACCGGCTGGGCACGGGGCGTGCGCGCCGTCGTGCGTGCGCGGCTCGGACCTTCGGCACCAGACGACCAAGACGCACGGGCGTGCGCGCGCTGCTGTGCGCTGGCGCGCGGATTCTCGGCGAGTAGCACGACCCCCGCCGGCCGTGCTCCTCCCGTCTTGTGGGCCGAAACATTTCCCAAATGAACACTTTTAATTAATTACGAAAATTAATTAATTCTATTTAATTAATTACAAAAATTAATTAAATATTTAATTATTAAAGGTTTTTGGTCCAAAAAGAATAAGGGCCTTGAAGCCCAAGCCCAGGCCACGACCGGCCGGCCGCCGAGCCACAATGGGCGGCGTCGCGTTGAACCAAACCCACAAGCATGTAGGTTCTCTCCCTTTTAAAAACTTGGTGTCCCAAGGGCAAACCATATGTCCAACTTGGGATAAATAAGGTGTGCAACTTTGCCTCATTTTTCCTATGTGGGATGGAAGATCTCTCCTCCTCCATATTTTCCATTTTCCACACCATTTATTTGTATTAAGTGGCTAACTTCAGCATTAATTTCTCATTCACCCTAATCGATTTTGAGAAATTCCAAATCTATTCTCATCTACTCTCTTAGTAGAATTTTTACAAATAATTTAATTCCATTTTTCACAAATGGAAACCACTTAATTAATTGGTCAAAATCGGGTCAACACCCAATTTCTCAAAGACCAATTCCAACAATCCCCCACATGAATGAAATAAATGCATGCGTGTATGCAGATTCGCTTGAAAGTCTCGGCGAATCGTTATTGCATCAGGATAGGTAGCTTGTGGCTTTGAACCTTCCTTAGTAAAATCTATCAGTTCTTGGGCCGCAGCCAAGGCGCGATGTCTTGAACTATTCGACCATTTTGTGTAAACCAAGACAACAAAGATTTACACAATAACAACTCTAACACTTGTTGTTCTCACGTTGTGTCCATTTCGGCTCTGGACCATATCTTAGATTCATAAGTGTTTCTTTTGAAGCGGCCATTACTTCTCACTTATATAGGTGATCTCCTATTGAAGAGTATCCTGCCATACTCCACCTTTCGGTATAGGAATCATTAAAAGTCTTAAACTTAACCTTACCATATTCAAGGAGTTTACATTCACTTGGATGTATCGAGAATGAGCTAACACATTTTCCAAGTGTTCAAATTGAACATTCATAACTTAGTTGTCCCATTGAACCAAGTCTTGGGATCTCCAATTCACAAGGTTGGGTTACCGCTATGAACATTCTTTAAGTTGTGGATTTTAAACCCATTCCCCTTAACAGTTTATACAGTTGATCTCGATTTATGCCTTTCATAAGCGGATCCGCAAGGTTTTCCTTTGACTTCACGTAGTCAACCGAAATAACCCGATTTCGAAATCAACTGTTTATTGGTATTATGTCTACGACACAAATGTCTAGACTTACCTCTTTCCTTTCCAAGAAGGATACCTTTAATAAATACAACATTTCTTGATTTAATGATCGTACCATCACTTATATCATAAATGCTTTGAATTTATTTCTTTTCGTAACTTCTACTTTTCCAAAGCACCCCCATATTTCAAGGCAATCTCCTTTATGTGGTTTGCTAAAAAGTAAAGCTCCCCTTTCAACTTCTGATATCTTGTTTAAGACAAGATCATCTAGAATTCTTATGGCTCTCGGCCATTTTTTTATTTTATTTTGTTAGAACATTGTCCCGACAATCCGATCCAGGTTAGAATCTTGTTCTACCGATTTGAATCTTAGTTCCAACAACTCCATCTTTTACAAGGTGTGTAACCTTTGATGTTATCACATCTTTAATAAGACTTGATTCAACTTGTTACGATTATGCGCTGTTTACAACACTTTCGACAACACCCTCATGCAAATGTGGTTTTGGTGTTTACAACACTTTTGGCAACACCTTCCTTACATTTAAAAATGCAATGAAACTCCACCGGTGTTCCACAAAGTATGATCATACCCCCACATTCGCCGATTTTCATTCGGAATCCTGTTGTCTTCCTCAATCCGAAGTCGAAATATTAAATCCTCAAGCCCCATTTCCTTACGTTTGTGCTTGAGGCGGTTCTAAAATCTTTCTCTGGCGGTAATTTTTCGATAATCGCGGCCACTTGAACGACGACTCACTCGGAATCATCCCTTGAGGACACTAAGTCGTGAAGTATGATATGTATTTCTTGTACTTGGCTAATCACCGTCTCGGTGTCAACTATCTTATAATCCGAAATTTACCGACTACAAATTTCTTTGCACCAAAGATCTTCATTTTATACTTTTTCTCCAAAGAGTCCCACAACTCTTTGGACGTTTTGAACGAACTATAGGCGTTGTACAAAGTATCGCGATCGTCCGTTCAAAATATAATTCCGACAAAGGAAATCACTGTTACGCCAAGCATCCACAAAGGCGATTCTCCGTTCATTGTCGATTCTTCATCACCAATGACGGGGTTCCTCCTTCACGAAACGAGACACTCCCAAAGTCGTCATGTAGAAACGACATCTTCTCGTTGCCATCTCTTGAAGTCGGCCCGGAGAACTTCTCGCCATGAGCGGGGAGCGTGAATCTTGGAAACGGAGTGAACTATCCTGAAGCCATAGTCTTAAACAGAAACTAAAAGAACCTTTTTCGTCTTGCGATTGTTAGGTTAAAATTTATCTGGTGGAAGGTTTCTGTTTGAAGAAAATGGCTGGGATTGTGTATAGTTTAAGTCGAGGCCAGAATTCGATTCTGTCTCCGCAAGACGAAAACGCCCCGTATACTAGTGCTTACGGTTCGGCGCTCGCCTCTAAGATACAACGACTTTACATTCCCGGTTAGCAACACATAAAAACCGGAACAACAACGAACAAACAAAAGTTCGAACTTTCAAGCTTTGAACAAAGGGAAAAAAATCAATATGCTCGTATGATGCAAATGACAAGTTATTATCTGAGTTTTCCGTGTGTTTTTTCATCGATAGGGCTTCATTAATATAAGCAAAGTGCCCCGTCGACGGAAAATCGTGTTTGTAGGCTCGAAAAAGCACTTTGCCCCGAGCATGACGATCTGGCTCCGGGAGAGCACGACCTAGACGCACGGCGTGCGTGGTGCTCGGACTTTCGGACCCAAGACGACCAAGACGCACGCGCGCGTGCGCCCTGGCGTCTTGGCGTAGGCGCAGATTCTCGCCAGTAGCACGAACCCGACCGCACGGGCCGTGCGCGGGGGTCAAACATTTCCCGTTGAACACTTTTAATTAATTACGAAAATTAATTAAATCTATTTAATTAATTACATAAATTAATTAAATATTTAATTATTAAAGGTTTTGGTCCAAAAAGAATAAGGGCCTTGAAGCCCAAGCCCGTGCCCACAACCCGGATCCGGGGCCAAGGGGCGGCGGGGCGGCGGCGTGTGTGCTGAACCAAACCCACAAACATGTAGGTTCTCTCCCTTTAAAAACTTGGTGCCCCTAAGGGCCCAAACTCATATGTCCAACTTGGGATAAATAAGGTGTGCAACTTTGCCTCATTTTTCCTATGTGGGATGGAACATCTCTCCTCCCCCACATTTTCTATTTTCCATACCATTTATTTTTATTAAGTGGCTAACTTCTAGCATTAATTTCTCATTCACCCTAATCGGTTTTGAGAAATTCCAAATGTTATTCTCATCTACTCTCTTAGTAGAATTTTTACAAATAATTTAATTCTATTTTTCACAAATGGAAACCACTTAATTAATTGGTCAAAATCGGGTCAACACCCAATTTCTCAAAGACCAATTCCAACAGATAGTAAGTGAAACGACACACACACTCGTATGATTGAACCCAAGTCAATCACCCTATAACACAAGACTCTATCATTGGACCACAAGATCGATCCCAAATCCCATGTTATTTTAACTCTTACTCATTCATGTGACAATGTCATTATTGCGTTGATCTAACTTCAAGACAAAATTGTTTTAATAACCATTAACTAACTCTCGGTGATAAGCCGGAAGAAGGCGAGAATGATGTCAAGTCGTCATGCCTTTTATGTCCTCGACGACACACATGCTTTAAAGGCCGGGTCAAAGAGTCGCGATAGTACAAGAATGAGCTAACCCCAAAAATCAGTCATTAGTTCGGATTGCAGGCTACAACTCGCCTGCACGAGGCCTTACCAAAATATCAATTAAGATCTTATATTTCAATACACTACATCAATACAATTTATTAAATATCATATAAATCATAGAATGGAGCTGGCACAACACTTGCGTGAGCAGCGTGATTGAATTTTCATGTTCTTATTTGGGAGAAACAGACGCCATCACTTACGTCTTTGGTGTGGCTGCATGAATGGATAAGGTAAGCTTGCATAAACCAATAAGTCAAATGACATTTTTGTTTCCAACATTAAGAAAGGACCATGCCCATCAACTTGATGGTTCAAACAAAGTGGAAGAAGTTACTTAAGCAAAAGAAAAACAGTTAGATTAGTTATGGGGCAAATTTCGAAAATTTCGATACTCTTAAATTTTTGTTTTGAAAAAGAATGAATTTATATTTATGTGAAAATAACAAGTTGAGTCACTATATTCGGCAGCTCTAAAAGTCAAAATCACTTAACCGCTATGAAACACTAATACGGATACGGTACATGAGTATGATATGACACGGTACGAGAATACGTCATGTTTTGAAATTTTAAGGACACGGGTACGGGATATATATACATATAAAATTATATATTTATATTTTATTGAAAATATAGATGCACTAATTACAATTGGAAAAACAACATTTCAAGCATAAAAAACTAAAATTTCATAAATAATTAAATCTGTAATGTGATAACGCACGTAGACAGACAAAAAACATGTTGAAATTATCATCAATAGAACAAATTATATATAAGTAGAATCCATGGAGTATCGGACAAAGTAACATATCGATATATATTAGGTACGGGTACGCTATCCTCACAAAAGTGTCTGTGTTTCCTTGCTTAACCGTTGCCCCTTCAAGTGTTAATGATCATTAATCAATTTATTAAAAGAAAATCAAAATAGAGGGTCGAACGATTTAAGGTTAAAACCATGATTTTGTACTATCAGTGCGTATATTTCCAAAATATACAAAATAAGTTGTAGATTTGTTAATTTATTGGGGGAATTTTTTCAGTACCCACTATAGATAGTGGGTACTCTTTTTTATCCATCAACATAGAAAACTCTTTTCTATCCAATTTGATAAAAATGTTCCTCCTTTAATTTGAAGATTTTGAATTTTGAAACTGATGCAATTAATACTTTCCTTGAAAATCGTGTACACTTCCCCCCAAATACACACACCTAATTTTAACCGAGACACGATATATCGTGTATTATTTAAAATTGGGCACGATATATCGTGCCTAATTTTTATTGAGGCACGATATCGTGCCTATTTAAAATTGGGTACGAATATTGGGCACGATATACAATATATCGTGCCTAATTTTAACGAGGCACGATATCGTGTCTAATTTTTACTTGAGAGGAAACAAATGGGGAAGAATCGTATGTATATATGTATTTAACAAGAGAGAGAAATACAACTTACATACTTTAAAGACTTTGCGTTTAAAGCGCCGAGGTATTGTGGTAAAAGAACCCCAAAAATGGGTAGAAAACTATGTTTTTATCCTACATGTGAAAAAAATCTCTTTCCTATCCCAAGTGGGTAATTCCCACCATTTGCTCTAATTTATTTGATGATATTGAATTTCTTATGGTTGTGTTTTAATTGGGTTTATGATATAAATTAGAATAAATAAATGTCTTAGGTTCTCACATTTATATTAAAACAATATTAAGATTTAAAATTAGTTTTTAAAGTATTATACTCAAATACATTCTAAAGAATATTCTCATGAATAGAAAACTATAAACTATATAACGTTTTATTTTTCAGATATATTGTCAAATAATATAAAAATATTATATATCTCATGAATAAAAATATTAAAATGGGCCAATTTATAAACAGACGGGCTCAATATAAGAGTGGGCTACGCCCAATCCATTTAACCGAAGCTTTCACTGGGTTATACATTGCAAAAATGGACTTTTTATACTGGATCCCAAAGCCCACTTATCAGTTCAGCTTTTGTATATAAACCATTCGTCGATTTCCTAGGGTTTTCACAGTCTGCTGCAAGCTAGCGCACATTCGCTCTTCTTCTTTCATTTTCCCAAACATCATCATCTCTTAGCTAGAATCATGGCAGACAGGGGAGCAGGAGATCGCGGTGGTTTCGGTCGTGGATTCGGCGGCCGCGGCCGTGGCGGAGATAGAGGAGGCCGTGGACGCGGAGGCCGCCGCCCACGCCGTGAAACCGAGGAGGAGAAGTGGGTGCCAGTGACGAAGCTCGGCCGATTGGTAAAGGACGGTAAAATCAAATCCCTGGAGCAAATCTACCTACACTCTCTCCCAATCAAGGAGTACCAAATCATCGATACCTAGTCGGACCATCATTGAAAGACGAGGTTATGAAAATCATGCCGGTCCAGAAGCAGACACGGGCCGGTCAGAGGACCCGTTCAAGGCGTTCGTGGTGGTCGGGGATGGCAATGGTCATGTAGGTCTGGGGTGAAGTGCTCCAAGGAGGTGGCTACGGCCATTCGTGGCTCCATTATATTGGCTAAGCTTTCTGTGATCCCTGTGAGGAGAGGATACTGGGGAACAAGATTGGTAAGCCACACACTGTGCCGTGTAAGGTTACCGGAAAATGTGGGTCTGTTACCGTGCGGATGGTTCCGGCGCCACGTGGTGCTGGGATTGTGGCGGCGCGTGTCCCGAAGAAGGTGCTGCAGTTTGCCGGAATTGAGGATGTTTTTACATCTTCCCGTGGATCCACTAAGACACTCGGAAACTTTGTCAAGGTCTATCTTTTACTGCTTTATTTGATTATTTGGAGTTCCTTTAATTTTATAATTGTTCAACATGCTTGCGATTCATTTTTTGGTTTATATTTTAAGTAGCATTTGTACTTTAATGTTAAGTGTATAGTTCTTTTGTTTTGCCCAATAGGATATTACTATTATGAACTCATGAGCTTGCTGACACATAGATATGGGCGTTTTTACCTGTAAATGCATTTTTATTTGGTTTAAGTTTGGGTTTGAATTATGATTTGGCTATAAGTAAATTTAACTTGGTGTAAGAATGCTGGGTGGCCCATTTGAAGTCTTTTGATGAATGAAAGATAATTGCGTGATTACTGTTTAGACGATTTCTCACTGGTAACTTTGTTTCTTTTCTTTCTTTGAGAGTTTTGCCAGAGCTTAGAACCTCTTCGCATCATTCAAAAACATCTTTTGAGATGTTTGAGAGCTTATAAGTTCTTAAAATTTGTTTGGTAATTTTTTTGTGAACGAGCTTATTAAATCCTAAAAAAGCTCTTTGTGAGCTTATTAGTTGTTTTTAAAATACTAAAGAGATTCCATCTTTTTTTTTTTCAAAAGCTGGCCTTATTCAACGACTTCCTTTAGTTTTGACCATTATAATCACAAAATTGTGTTTACTAACATCTTAAAATCCCCATCATCTTATTTTATTCAAACACTTCAACAACTTATTTTCTGAATAAGAACTAACATCGTATAAGCTCCAAAATACATCTTATCAAAAAAGTAGGAGCTTATAAAATCTTTTATATAAACTTAGTCAAACACCATCTTAACCTTTGTGTATCAGGCTATCATTATATGTGAAATTTTAATGATTTGATTGGTTATATATATGTATATATATTCGTTGAAAGATATAGATTTCTTTACTTGCCTTAGCATTTTGACTGGTTTGGAATTTGATTTTTGTTTCATTGATACACATGTAACCAGCAATTGTTTAGTTTTTTGGAACTTCTGTCATGGGGGGTAAGGGGAGGGAAGAAGGTGTGTTTTTGAATGAGAACTGTCACAATTGCTTTGTTATGTTCAGCACATGCTATAATCGCTACATATTTGTCGTGTGTGCTGGCAAATTGAGTTTAGCATGTCACCAATACATATCAAATAATTCATGTTATGATGTTACTAATTCAATCTTAATATTTTACAGGCAACTTTCGATTGTCTGTTGAAGACCTATGGCTTCTTAACACCCGACTTCTGGAGGGAGACTCGATTCACAAAATCGCCTTTCCAAGAATACACTGATCTGTTGGCTAAGCCAACTCACAAGATTGTTCACGTTGTTGAAGAAGCTGAGGCCTCAGTTTGAGGGCTGAACTGTTTTGTTAGATGTGTTTCATTATAGATTTACAAGTTTAAATTTTGTCTTTGGCTTGTTTGATGCTTCTTTAAATTTACTTTTGTCGTAAAACAGGTCTGTTTATCTCCTGAATTGAATTGGATACTTGTCTTTCTTTTGTTTTTTAATGCAAGGGACTTTTACTGCCTTATCTTGGATTAGTTTCCTGTTTATCAAACAATATTATCTAAGTGTTTGGGCTGTAGGAAAGTTATGGATATGTCATTACCTCATTCAGATTATGGTTGGACTAGAGTTTGATGCAAAATAAGGTTAAGTTTCTATAAATTATTGATTCAGTATAACTTACTTCGTTTGTTTTGTTCTGGAATTTGTATAAAGTTCTATTTAGTATGTTTTGTGTAATACTCGGTTCTTAATAAATTGGGGATAAAATTAGGGCAAAATTAGGGCTCGATTAGAACCGATTTTGGGGGTGGTTTTTCAAAATTCGAAACCTAATTTTCCTAAATTGGGGATAATATTTTCTGATTTTTATTCCAAAATAAGAAGGAAAAATCTTGATAAAATGGCAATAAATCAAATACATGAAAGGAAAGAGAAATTCTCCACATATGGAAATAGATTTCAGCAAATATATTTACCTTTAATAAATGAAGCCCTTAGCCTATAAATTGATAAGCCCCATTAGGTTTTTTTTTTCACAAACTCACCTTCAAGAATTCAGAGGTAAGAAACTCCTCCTCCTCCCCTCAAGGGCTGTCGGCCACCACCACCATCGCCGCCGCCGAGCCGGCTCTCCCCTAGCCAAATCCTCTTCAAACCCCCAAACCTCAAAAACCCCAAAGGAAGAAAATAGAGAAGAAATAGAGAAGAAGAAAGAAGAAGAAAAAAAAAAGAAAAAGAGAGGGGGTTGGGGACGTGAGAGTGAGGGAGAAGAGAAGAGAAGAGAAGAGAAGAGAGAGTTGAGGGAGATGAACGGCAGAAAGGAAGAAAAGAAAAGAGGGAGAAAGAAAAGAGAGGAAAAAGAAAAAGGAAAAAGGGAAAAAGAAAAGAAGAAAAAGGGAGGGAAATGAGAAAGGGTGGGATTAAACCCAACTCTTGATTTCTTGCAAGCCAAGTTTTAGCCCAATGCCATCTACCAATCCAATTTTTCTTAAGCCCTATTCTTTTTCTTTTCTTTCAATTTCTTTTATTTACTCATCTCCAACACCTTATTAATTAGAAATTTATTTTATTGTAGGAGACGAAGATTCCGACTTCTAGGCTCACACACCGCGTTTGATTTTTACGAGTTTTCTACTTTAAGGTGGGGGACTTTCTTTACTTATGTCTACTTTAAATGCATTGTATGATTTTGTGTATGGGCACGTTAAACATGAAAAGCAAGACACTTAATTGTGCAAACATGAAAAGCAAGGCACTTAATTGTGCAAGCATGAAAAACAAGGTACTAAATTGTACAAGAATGAAAAGAAAGACACTTAATTGTGCAAGCATGAAAAGTAAGATGGTACTTAATTGTACAAGCATGAAAAGCATAAGTGTGTATGCATGAATGATTGTCTTTGTGTATTTAATTTAGACATTGCGTCCCACTTTTGGGTTGTATGCTCACCCCATATTTTCCACGAGATGAATGAAGGAGCCGGAGCGTGTCAAAGGGGCGGTGGAAGTCGAATCAAGAAATTAAAGGGCCCCTTTATTTTATTTTTTTATTTTTATGATACTAAAAACTAAGCAACTTTTATGAATTTAATTTTTGGGACACATTTGATGAGTATTCCGCATTTATGACAAGTGGTATTTATTTCCCTTATCAAATGCGTTTTCAATTTGAGTTTATTTTTCTAGCGTTTTATCAAATCGCAAATTGCTTATCTTTATTTTATGAAAGTGGGATGTTACATTTTGTGAGCATGAATTATGCCTAGATTTTTCTTATTTTGGGATTTATTTGGGTGGGTGATGGATTCAAATTCTACAAGGCTCAATTGGATTGATGGTTTTAGAGCTTTGAAATTTAAATCTATAATAACAAATCCTTGACTTATTTGGATGAAGGCATTCTTTAATTGATTCCAAAATTTTGGAAATTATTTTTGGATTCATTTTTGAGGATTCAAATTCATTTTAGATGAAGTCATTTGAAATTCCCAAAGAACTAGGGTACTATCCCCCTCTCTCTCTTTTTCTCCCCATTCTCTCTAAAAAAAGAAAACCCTAACCCAAAATCCATTTCCTCTCCCTCCCTATCTTAGCTGCCACCCACTCCTTCCTTCCCCCTCCCCCCATGCTTCATCTTTGAAGGGCCAACGATGTCGGTCCTCGTGACGTTCGGAGGTGGCCGAAAATTCGGTCCCAGCGTGAAGGCGGGTTGGAGCTACATGGAGTGTGTCGGAGCCAGGTAGATGATGGGTTGCGACAGTAGATCTGGGTGAGGGAGGAACATTTTTCTTTTTCTTTTTTCGTTTTTAGGCTTGTGTATTGTTGTATTTTTCTTGTTTTTTTGGAGTCTTTGTTTTCCCGGTTGATTTCCAAAACTCGTAGGTTGGTAAGTAATTTACGTCTTGCAGGCGTGTGATGTAGCTCGTACCCAGTTGTTCTAGTTGCGGGTCTCCTGCGGAGTGCCTAGTCCTCCTTTTCGGGTGGTTTAGTCTCCTGGTTGGAGTGTTTAGTTTTTATTTTGTTTTGTTGTTTTTAGTTTGTTTTTCTTTGAGTCGCGTTTTACTCCTCGTTAAGTGATTAATTTCATCTCGTGCGGAGCTTTCCTTGACATAGATGTTTGTTGGTGGCCCTTTTTACCAAATGATGTAATTTTGTTCTCTAGTTTTTAATATATAAGCTATCGTTTCAAAAAAAAAAAAAGTCATTTGAAATTCCCCAAATTCTCTTCCCAAATTCCAATTCTCTCATCTAAATGCAACATAAAAGGCTCCACTTGCATGGATGACTTTGTAGTTGAGATTTCATATCCATAAAAATAAATCCAGAGCTTATTTGAATACAATGCATTTCAGATCCATCTTAGGTTGAGTCATTTGAAATCTTTTCATTGAGTTCTCCTCTCAAATTCAAATCCTCTTATCCAAATGTAACCTAAATTCTTGAATCTTCATTTTAGAATAATTAATTAGCTTTTACAATGGATATTTTTGGACAGGATTAAAAATCTTAATTGGACCCATACGAAGAAAAGCTTGAACCATGGTAAGAATGTATGGCTGTTAATCTGTTATGATTTGGGTTGTAAAGGTAATGGGCTGGAGATGGGCTTGGCTGGGCAGATCCTTACCCACCTATCTATCATTGAATTTTGGGCCCATTATAAACTCTCACAATGTCTTGGCCCATTTCTCAAGCATTCTAAGGATGTAATAGAAAATCGTGACACCACTTTTCAATTTTCATGAATTGTAGAAGTGGGCCTAAGACTATTTTTAAAGTCAGATTGGATCCCTTAATAGGTTTCTTGATTTTTTTCTTAAAGTGCAATTTTTTTTTTCTTTCTTAAAGTGCAAATTTAAACCATTACAAATGGATTGTAGGGGAAGAATGCATGTGGTTTGAACTTTGAATCATTGACCTCACATCTAATAGATTTACTGATGTTTCTATACCTGTAATGCAACATGTTATCCCGTCAATAAGAATGGCCTCAATTTTTCGTTTTTGTTGTAATAAAATTTGAATAAGAATGACAATGAAGTGAATTCAAAATTTGAACGAGACCTATATGGCTATCTGCAGCTCTTGTGTGAGTCATGTTGGTTGCCTGTTTTTAAACTTGTCCCGCTTTGAGTCCATTTTGTTTTTTTATTTTTTTCAATTACTATATATATATATATTATATGTTTCCTTTAAGAATACATATTCCTAGAATTTTTTAATTGTACTACTTGTCAACAATATATATTTCTTTTATTTTTAAAAATTATAAAGTAGGTTTAACGGATTTATGTTGAGATATGTCACTTGTGAGTTGTCTCACATTGATTAATTAGAGGAAGAGGGTCTTATTTGTAAGCCAAGTGAATTACTTATATCACCAATTGTTTTTAAGATGGAACCTCATTTGGTAGGCTTAGACTCTCCTCTCTCTGTATTGGATATGTTTGATAAGTGGAACCGTACCAAGTTCCCGAATTTAATAATTTTAATAACCCAACCATCGGGTAGAGCTGGCAAAATCGGCCCAGCCCAATAATAAAATTGGGTTGGACTGTAATTTCATAGGTCCAGAAAGAATCGGGCCTATTTTCCCCGAACTATATGACATGTAACGTCGGTCCAGCCCGATCGATCCGATGTATTTTACTTGTATTTTTAAAGTATGGGCTAGAATTTTGTTAAAAAATATCGGCCCGATAAAATTTTAGTTCGTCCTAACCTGTTTTTTTTCTCCTCAGTCCGACAGATCAACACATGCCTGATCTTACCCATTTGACATCTCTACCATGGCCATGGGTAGACGTGTTCAACAGTTTCGAACCGCCAGTTACGGTTCAAAACCGCCGATTCCGATTTGCCCAAAGGGTGGAACTGGAACCTAACCGTCTTATAGACGAATTCGGTTAAGGTTCGGTTCCGAACCGCATGTTTCTCGTTCGGTTCGGTTTTTAATATTGAATAAATTAACACAATTGATGAAGGAAATAGAATTGAGTAACAAAAATTGATTTTATTGCTTTAAAAGTAAAGTTACAACTTACAATTTACAACTTTATTAAAAACAATTTAACTTACAACTTACAAGCTACAAATGAAAAATTCTAAGATATTACAATTCCAAAGTACAATTTTTAAAAAATTATAAGTTACTACAATTTCGTATAAAATTTAATTACAAAGTACAAACCACAAAGAAAGAAAAAAAGAAAAAAAAAAAGGAATGGGTTTGAATTTTATTTTAATATTCTAAGTTAAAAATTTTAAATTTAACTTTGAATATTAAAATAAAATTGCCTACGTATATCCTCATAGAAGAATCAAAACCCTATGTAATTCTCTTACCTTCTATTTACCTTAGGAAGGTGGCAACGTGATTCTTCAAATTCAATTTTGTGACTGTTGGTAATTTAACCTACAAATTCAATTTTTTAAATAAATAGAAAAATTGAAAACCGCAACACGACCATAGAAATTAGGTTTACGATTCCGGTTCGAACTGAAACCGTGGTCAACAATTTTTTGAACCGGTTTGAAACCACCGATTCGGTTCGAACCGTTGAACACGTCTAGCCATGGGGGACCAAATCTGGATGAGATTGGGTACTAAAAATTTTACTGGGTTGGGTTTAGGTTCTGAAAATTTCCTAATTTATGTGGAAAAGCAAAACAAGCGAGACATTTAAAGTCACTTGATTACTTTCCATGTTTTAGGAATTAAATCCTCAATACTAATGACAACCACTAAAATTGTTACCTTTTGCCTTGTGGATCCAAGAAAGATACATATATTGGAACCCCTTTTCTTCAAACAACAAAAAAAGATGGTTAATTTTTGGTGTCCATTGGTCAGAATAAACTATATCTCACCAAGCAAGCCTTCCACATTTCATTGCCCATACCCCTAATGATTTATTTATTCTTATTACAAATTTGACACCAATTATGTATTCCCATCTTTTTATTTAGGCATATAATCGCATGAAGTAGTAAAACATGTTTCTAAGGAGAATGATTAAATAATTTATCCTTCTAATGATTATAGGACTCAATTTACAAAAAGTAGAATTTTATGCTATTTTGCAAATTCACAAATAGTTAATCACCTGGACAAGAAAATAATCATTTGATTGATCTACTCAAGTTGAGTGGACTCCTCCTAAATTGGAAATTTTGTAAGATCAAATTAGAATCAAAGACTAATAAATTGTCAAAAGATAGGTTATTAGTATTTATGTAGCTCGACGTCTAATCTAACATGATTATCTTCCTATGTTGTAGGTGCATATAATTCAAATATTTGTTTTATGAATCAGATACATCGTGGGAATTGGATAGTAGTCGATTAGTTAAGAGAACTCTCAAGTTCAGAGAACAAGAATGAGTAAAACCATGTTGTTGCAGTTGGTGAAATGAAAACTGCATGGATTTCTGAAACGGTTGTTGCATTGGCCTATTCAATAACTTAGGACACTGAGCTTTCTAATGCCTTGGTTGTCTGCAAAAGCCTAACTCATTAAAATAAACTTTTGGAGGAGATTTATGTGTATGCGGTGTTTCATTTTCTCGGAAAATGGACAGAATAACGGGTCAAAATTAAAGTCGAGGTGAGAATTAGATTTTCTATCCGCAAGATAAAATTGCCCCGTACAAAAGTGTTAACGGTTCGGACAAATCGTCTCTAAGATACAACGATTTTCAAATCGACTTAGCAACACTTGCAAAAGTCGAACTTATATCGAAAAGAACTGTGTTTAGAACTTTCGAAATACAGAAAGGAAGAGATGAAACAACATGCTGAACGAATGCATATTTTCTGATGATTTTCGGATGCAAAAGTGAGTTTTGGGGGACTCATATATATAGAACTTGGTGCCTCTTCGGATAGGGTGCAACCCCGATTGAATCGATCGGAGAGCGCCACATCGTGCCCTGCGATCAACATTGTGATCGATGGTCCGTTGATCCAATCAAGGTACACTACCCTTAGCACGCACCCCGCACACCGAACATTCGTGTCGATCAAGGTGTCCTGTCGACCAGCGTTGTTAGTCCAGTGGCTACGATAATCTAGAGGGTGAATAGATTATCCCGATTTTTCATTTTGCCCTCTTTTTCGAATGATCAAGCAAAGATGAAAGCTATAAGTGTGGAGAATAAACAACACACATTGATTTAAAGAGCTTCACCCCACCTAGGGACTACGTGCTCTACCACCCCAGATATCCGGGATGGGTTTCAAAAAGAAAAAAATTTATTAATTACCAAAATTAATACAACAGTGGTCATGTTCCATGATGTACATGTTGATTTTACAATATCAATCATGTAATGGGACATGACTAGAGTAACTATCTCAATTCATCGCCGTCTCATCGTATTTTCCATGCAAGTGGAAAGACTTGTGATGATGATGGTTTTGGAATTTCATCTCATCTCTCCTTCGTTTGAAGGTTGTGTCGAGAAGGGCATCCGACGTAAAACTTTGCCACTTTGCTTTTTTGTGTGAATTTTGTAGTGTTAACTAATTTTAAACAATTAATTGACACTATAAACTTCACACCACCGACCCCACATAGTGGGATAAGGTGCGATTGATGACCAAAATTAATACAACACCACCTTGAGGATTACCACAATCCTCTTACAACACCTTCAAGGAAATTACCACAATCTTCCTTCAACACCTATGAAGAGTACCACACTCTTCAACACCTAAGATCACCCAAGTGTGCTCTTACCACAAGAACAACAACAAGGATATCTTGTTTTGGATGATGGACAAAATTCAAGATTACAACTCTATAATAACAATACAAAGATTGAGTGCAAGTGTAATCAAGAATCAAAAGCCTAGACCTCAAGAGTGTGCAAGTGAAAGTACTTAGGCTAATACAACAAGATATGAAAGTGTTTGCTTGTATGCTCTTTTGCTTGTATGTTGAGTTGTGTCTTGTTGCTTGAATGAAGCCTCTATTTATAGGAGAGGTCTTGGCTTGATTTTCGGACATAGGCTCCTCCTTGGGGAGTGATTTTCTGCAAAAGAAACCATTTAAAATCAAGATTATAGCTGTTAGAAATCAATCCCACAAATTAGGAAAAAGTTGTCCAAAATGCAAAGATAGTTTCTTTGATAAAAGAAGGGTGCGGCCGGTCGCGCAGAGATAAGTTCAAAATGAAATTTCTCAAAATTACACGGGGACCGGTCGACGGGGGTCCGACCGTCGCCCCCTATGTCGAACGGTTGGAGGTTCTTCAAAATCGAAACAGAGACGTCCCCTTCTTCGAGGGGGCAAGTTTCGAGCACCGGTCGCTCTATGGTCGACCAAGTCGCCTTACCGATCGACCTATGGGTCGACCGTCGCCCCTTTAATTTTTCTTCTCCTTTTTTTGTTTCAAAACTCAAAACAGTGCGGGTTGCCCTATAGGGCGACTGGCCGAAAGATGAAACAAAATGTTGTCCAATTTTTATCGAAAATAAACTTCAAGAAATACTCCAAAAAATAGTAAAAACATTTTAAATCAATCGGGAGTATTCGGACAACATTTTAGGAACATTATTTTGGTGTAAAAATGCGTTTGAACAAAATCATCAAAATCATGATAAAAACATTTATCGACAAACTCCCCTTTTTGATGATTACAAACCAAAACAATTTTCAAGAGGGCGATTTTGAAAACAAAGAAATTTGCCGGGTCTATGAGTAAACTATCTGTTTAAAAGGGAGTTAAGATTTTCAAAAATATTTTACAAAAACTCCACCTATCACAAGCACATCAAGAAAAATTATTACACAAGCTAGAAGCTTAAGCTTTTCTGAGAATAAACATAAATAACATGAGCTTAGAAGCTCTCCCCACAAAAATACTCATAATTCATGCAAATATGTCCATAATACAAACCATGGACTAAGTATTCTTCACAACTTATGGCTTTAAGAAGCCATAGCTTATAGCTTCTTTTCGCGAGCTTTTATTAGATTCTTTGAGCTAACGAGCCATTTCCTGTTTCTCCCCTTTGGAATCATCAAAAATAATTTTAGGATGATAAAAACATCATACATGTATATCAAAGTGCGCCAAAGAGTCGATTTATCAACCATTTAAGAATAGGCGTAAAATCCAAATAGAAATGGGAGAAATTAATCATTTGATATCCATAAGCTCGTTTGATTGTCAAGATATGATCTCAATAAATATATAAGACATTTGAAAGCATAAGAGTCATGTATAAGTTGAAATTTTCTTTGCGACAATTCATCGAACACTTTGAGGGCGTGAAAAATAGAAGAAGTTGTATAAGGCCCTTGTAAATGAGTCAAGCCAAAAAATTTCATCACCAAATTAGTTCAAACAACATTCATACAACAACAATAAATGAGCTCATCACAAACATGTAGAACTTGCATTAAGAAAATATCATATGAGTAAAAAAAAAAAAAAAAAACTCAAGGTTCAACCAATTGAGCAAAGGGGAGTAGAATTCTTACCATTCAATCGGTAAAGATAAGCAAGTATGATGATAATCAAGCCTAATGAAGTCCAAGATATAAAATAACGCAAGAAAACAAATTTGAAGTGAAATATGTGTGCAATTTGTGAAGGAACGAAAAATGGACAAAATGAGCCAAAATGGCTAAGTATGAAAACAAAACGTTTTTATCCCAAATCCAAGAAATGGGCGACGGTCGGATGGGTGGGCGAACGGTCGAGGGGTGGCCGACCTGGCCGGCCTCACCCCGCCAAATTTAATGTTCATTATGTTTTTCAAAATTCAAGTTTGATTCAAAAAAATCCGATTTTTCGTCCCTAAGTTTTAAAAATGTGCAAAATACAAACGTAAACCTCATTCAATATGCATTATGCCTTACCGAGCTCGTATAGACACAAAAAAGTCTTGGAAGATAGCGGTTTTGTAAAAATATCCGCCAATTGATCTTGAGATGGTACGAAAGATATCTCAATTTTTCGTTTAGAAACACAATTCCTTAGAAAATGATGTCGAATCTCAATATGTTTAGTACGGTTATGATGAACCGGATTTTGAGCAATATTTATAGCGGATATATTATTACAAAAGATAGGAACTTTTTCAAAAGAACATTTGTAATCCGCTAAGGTTTGTTTCATCCAAAGAAGTTGAGTAAAACAAAAAAGTCATGGAAATATATTCGCTTCGCCGTTGAAAGTGAAACACAATTTTGTTTCTTTGAAAACCAAGAAACTAGGCAATCGCCAAAAATTGACATGATCCGGAAGTACTTTTACGATCATCAATATTACCCGCATAGTCCAAATCACTATAACCTTTAAGGGAAAAATTTTCATTCTTTGGATAAAATAAACCATATTGAATAGTGCCTTTCAAATATCGAAAAATCCTTTTAACGGCACTCATATGAGATTCTTTGGGATTGCTTTGAAAAAACGAGCACATAGGCATACGGCATGAAGAATGTTCGGTCTACTTGCGGTTAATAAAGTAAACATCCAATCATACCGATACTTTGATTCATCCACGGACTTGCCTTTCTCATCTTTGTCAATTTCGACATTTGTTGCCATAGGGGTAGAGACAGTTCTTCCTTCTTTCAGATGTCGAACTTTTTCAAAAGTTCTTTTGTATATTTTGATTGCGAAATATAAATACCTTCTTGGCATTGCTTAATTTGAAGTCCAAGGAAGAAATTAAGCTCCCCATCATACTCATCTCAAATTCACCTTGCATCAACTTAGAAAATTTCTTGCACAAGGATTCATTAGTAGCACCAAATATAATATCATCAACATAAATTTGCACAAGTAAACAATCTTGCCCTTTTTCAAAAGCAAAGAGAGTAGTATCAACTTTACCTCTTGTAAAACCATTTTGCAAAAGAAATGAGCTAAGTCTAGCATACCATGCACGGGTGCTTGTTTTAAACCATACAAGGCCTTTTTAAGCTTATAAACATCATCATTAGGCCTAGAAAATTTTCAAACCCCTGAGGTTGTTTTACGTAGACTTCTTCTTGAATAAAACCATTTAAAAAGGCGGATTTAACATCCATTTGGTAAAGCTTGAAAATTTTAAAACAAGAATAGGCAAGCAAAATACGAATAGCTTCTAAACGTGCTACGGTGAAAATGTTTCATCATAATCAATACCTTCTTCTTGACAATACTCTTGAGCTACTAACCTTGCCTTGTTTTGGACAATGTTGCCTTGATCATCGAGTTTGTTCCTAATACCCATTTTGTACCAATGATTGTTTGAGATGGAGGACAAGGTACCAATTCCCATACATCATTTATTTCAAATTGATTCAACTCCTCTTGCATTTCCAAAACCAATCCTCATCACAATAGCCTCATTAGCATTTTTAGGCTCTTTTTGAGATATAAGAGCTTTCTCGGCAAATTTTCTTTGGGTCATCACTTTATCAAGGGGATCACCAATAATAAGATTTTTGGGTGATCTACTTTAAATTTCAATGCCACTTTAAGATCCAAGTATCACCTTTGTCTTCTTGAGGAATATTTGAAGTGGATGGTTGATCACTTAGAGGTAGAAAGTTGATCATTTTGAGCATTATTTTGAACAATGGGTTCAATACCACCTTCTTCATCACTATCATCATTGGGTATCCTTTCAACACGCCGAGGCTATATTGAATTTTACATGAATGGATTCTTCAACAACCATACTAGTCTTATTGTAAATCGATATGCTTTGCTCTTGGTTGAATACCCCATAAATATTCCTTCATCGGCCTTAGGATCAAGTTTGTCCAATTGATCCTTAGTATTCAAAATAAAACACTTACATCCAAATATTTTGAAATAACTAATATTTGGAGTTCTTCCTTTCCAAAGCTCATATGGAGTTTTATTCATTTTAGGACGAATATAAACTCGATTAATGACATAGCAAGCGATTTACGGTTTCGCCCAAAAATATTTTGGAAGTGAAAATTCATTAAGCATGGACCGACTCATCTCTTGAAGTGTCCTATTCTTCCTCTCGGATACTCCATTTTGTTGAGGTGTCATTGGAGCCGAAAATTATGTGCATATCCCTTGGTTTCACAAAAGACTTTAAATTCACCACCAAATTCTCCACCTCGATCACTCCGAATAGACTTAATAGTATATTCTTTTTCATTCTCAATAAGTCTACACAACTTAACAAACACATTAACGGCATCGCTTTTATTTGCAAGAAAAAGAGCCCAAATATATCTAGAAAAATCATCGACAATAACGAAGTGTAATGTTTTCCACTTAGACTTGCCGTTTAATATCCCCATACAAATCTAAATGAAGAAGTTGTAGAGGCTTGGTTGTGGAAATTTTATTTTTGGGCTTAAAACTACTCTTAACTAATTTGTTCTTTTGACAAGTATCACATAAGCCAAGATTTTCAAAATTCAATTTGGGTAGTCCTTTTACATGTTGGTTTTTGTAAATATTTTTCAAATTCTTGTATCCAACATGTCCAAGTTGCCTATGCCATAAACTCGTTAAATCATTATTGGTGACAAGACAAGAAACATTTTGACTAACCAAATCACTAGTACAAATTTTGTAAAGATTGCCTTTTCTATTTGCTTCACAAATAATTTCATCATTTTTAAGAATAAGATATTTTTCTATATTGAAAACAACATTATAATTTGAATCACAAAGTTGGCTAACACTTATCAAATTAAACTTAAGCCCTTCTACTAAAAGAACATTACTAAGAGAGAAAGAAGAGTTACCAATTTCTTCATTTCCAAGAATTCTTCCTTTGCCATTGCCGAACATGACCATACCCTCTTCTTGGAGCTTGATGTTGGTAAACATTTATCTCTTTCCGGTCATATGGCTTGAACACCCACTGTCCACTAGCCATTTTGAATCCTCCATGGTTGTTATAGCCCCTATGACCTACAAAAGAATTATTTTTAGGTACCCTATAGTTTTGGGGTCCATGGGGTTAATAGCCTTGAGACCTTTGGTCACGAAACAAAGCTAAAATTGTTCTTCAATTTACAATGACTAACATAGTGACCAACTTTACCACAATAAAAACAAATAAGATCATGGGCACTACTAAAGACGTACAAAAGCTCGGACCTTGGTCATTTTTCTTTGAAAGAGGTTGAAAAGGTTTATAGCCAAGTCCTAATTTAGAATGCTCACCTCTTTGTGCATCTAAAATTTTTGTAACTTTATCCGTACTTATGTTAAAACGATGCACATCCTTTTTTAAACATTCAAGATCTTTGGTGAGCGATTCCTTTTCGGTTTCAAGAGTATTGACTCTAGTAAGAGTGATAGCATGAGCTTTATCAAGAGATTCATAAGAAGTAAATAATTTTTCCTTTTCAATTTTAAGCTCTTTATGCTCCTTTTTCAAAGTCTTGTATTTAACAATCAAATTTTGAAATTCAATTTGCAATTCATCAAAATCACATTGTAATTCATCAACTAAGGAGGAGGTAGAGGAGTTAGAGCGTATCTCATTATTTTCATCGCCTATGGCCATAAGACCATGTTCGGTTTCACCTTCCTCGTTGGATGTTGCAAGTAGCTCATCCCAAGTTTTGACATCCGCATTTAGTGCCTTCTTTTTTCTGAAAAGGCTTTTTCTTCTTTTTGCTCCTCCTCTTCGAGTTTTGGGCAATCAGCTATGAAGTACCCGGATTTTCCGCATTTAAAACACGAATTGTCTCTCGGTTTTCTTGCCTTATTTTTATTCACAAATTTTGCAAATTTACGAATAAGTGCGGCCGTCTCCTTATCATCCTCATCATTATCATAGTATGCATTATTAGAAGAAGATACAAGACCTTTAGGAATATTTTGCATACCCGATTGAGTGATGGATGGTTTGGAATTTTTCCTCTCCTTGAGATAGACTTCGTAAATGAGGAGGTTCCCGATGAGCTCGTCGAACTTGAGTGTCTCAAGATTTTGTGCCTTCGTGATTGCCATCACCTTTTTGGACCATGAGCCGGAAGTGCATTCAATACCTTAGTCACATTGTCTTCTTCGGAGATGACTTTACCGAGGGCCACAAGAGGATTGACAATGTTGTCAAGCCTTTCCACCATTTTTGAGATGCTTTCACCATCATGCATGTTGAAGTTTTCAAAGTCTTTAACAAGCATTGTTTTTCTTGCTTGTTTGACCTTCTTTGTCCCTTCATATATTTGTCTCAATTTTTCCCAAACTTCATGTGCCGACCTTATGCCTCTTATGCGATTATACTCGGTAGCGGTAAGAGAGCAATGCAAAATATTTAAGGCCTTACCGTTTAGAGAGAAAACCTTCTTGTCATTTTCATCGAATAGTGGTGGCTTGTTGGTAGAGGCGCCCGTGGTGAGATAAGCTTCATTCATAGCCATGGATCTTTCCTCTTTACTCGAACGAGCTAGCCAAAGAGTTTGGCTTTGATACCACTTGTTAGTCCAATCGCTACGATAATCTAGAGGGGGTGAATAGACTATCCCGATTTTTCGATTTTGCCCTTTTTTCGAATGATCAAGCAAAGATGAAAGCTATGGCCTTGTTTGTCTATGTTTCCAATGGCCTCTTTCCAGTTTCCAACTATACATAAAAGTGGAATCATGTTTGTTCATAAAATTTCCAATGGAAATCATCATTTTCATTTTCTATTTTTCACATAAAACAACATCTCAAACCTATAATTTCTATTCAAACCTATACACTACCATACATCACTCATCATTACTTATCAATCACTATTCTCATATTTTAACCCAATTATATATGTGGGACCCACCATTATCAACTTTATCTACTTAAAATATTACTAATTTTAAATTATAACTATCTAATGGGACCCACCAACTATAATCTTATAAATATAATATTATATATTCAAATTAAAATATTGATGTGGACCCCACCACTACCAACTTTTCAATTATTATATACATAAAATAATATTTCAAAACTAATCAAACCAAACACAATCTCATTTCCAACCCTACATAAAACACATTTCAATTCATTCATCCAAACACAATCCCAATTTCCACACGAAACCAATAAATTCTCAAAATTCTATTTCCAACTCCGAAAACTGAAATGGACCATGGAAACATAAACAAACAGGCCCTATAAGTGCGGAAAATAAATAACACACGTTGATTTAAAGAGCTTCACCCCACCTAGGGACTCGTGCTCTACCACCCCAAAGATATCGGGGATGGATTTTGAAAAAGAAAAAGAAATTTTATTAATTACCAAAATTAATACAACACCACCTTGAGGATTACCACAATCCTCTTACAACACCTTCAAGGAGATTACCACAATCTTCCTTCAACACCTATGAAGAGTACCACACTCTTCAACACCTAAGATCACCCAAGTGTGCTCTTACCACAAGAACAACAACAAGGATATCTTGTTTTGGATGATGGACAAAATTCAAGATTACAACTTTATAATAACAATACAAAGATTGAGTGCAAGTGTAATCAAGAATCAAAAGCCTAGACCTCAAGAGTGTGCAAGTGAAAGTACTTAGGCTAATACAACAAGATATGAAAGTGTTTGCTTGTATGCTCTTTGCTTGTATGTTGTGTTGTGTCTTGTTGCTTGAATGAAGCCTCTATTTATAGGAGAGATCTTGACTTGATTTCCAGACATAGGCTCCTCTTTGGGGAGTGATTTTCTGCAAAAGAAACCATTTAAAATCAAGATTATAGCTGTTAGAAATCAATCCCACAAATTAGGAAAAGCTGTCTGAAAATGCAACGGATAGTTTGCTGATAAAAGAAGGGTGCGACCGGTCGCGCAGAGATAAGTTCAAAATGAAATTTCTGCGAAAATTACACAGGGGGACCGGTCGACGGGGGGTCCGACCGGTCGCCCCCTATGTTGAACGGTTGGAGGTTCTTCAAAATCAGAAACAGAGAAGTCTGTTATTCGAGGGCAAGTTTCAGGCACCGATCGCCCTATGGTCAACCGGTCGCCCCTACCGAGGTCGACCGGTCGCCCCCCTTAATTTTCCCTCCGTCCCTTTTTTTCGTATCAAAACTCAACACAGTGCGGGTTACCCTATAGGCGGCCGGTCGAGCATAAAACAAAATGTTGTCCAATTTTTATCGAAAATAAACTTCAAGAAATACTACGAAAAAATAGTAAAAACATTTTAAATCGATCGGAGTATTCAAACAACATTTAGGAACATTGTTTTGGTGTAAAAACTCGTTTGAACAAAATCATCAAAATCATGATAAAAACATTTATCTAACAAGCGATGCGTCCAATCGGTGCATCATGCTATGTGGTCGTCATCCGGACGACTATTGGCAAGTCATCCCACTTGAGCCTGCCATGTCATCGAGCCATCAAGCTAACCTGGTTCGATTTTTCAAAACTTTTAAGGCTTCTCAAGCTCCTCGCGATGATGCATACATGCGAAAATCGAAATGTGCCTCTAAAGCGCCCAATGTGACTATGCGCGACGTCGCGCAGCCTCGACCCTGCTCTGGCTCGGACGGTGCTCCGCACTATCCCGGTCTTATTTGAGCTAGCCAAAGACTAATCAAAATTTACTTGGTCCACTAGGGTGTACCATAAGGAGCTCCACATGATTACTCCTTATTAGTGGTGAAGCTCTGTATAAGCTAGTCAAACATTTAATATATTTTCTATGTGGGATATGGTTTTCCATATTCCCACCGTTTTATATTCCATATATAAAAGGCATTTAAGTGGCTAACTATATGCATTAATTTCTCATTCACCCGAAATTAGTTTTGAGAAATTCAAAATGGTAAATTCATTTACCAGCGTGTAGATTACGATTATATTTTTTTTTTCAAAACTAATAAATGAACCCACTAAAATAATTGGTCAAAATCGGGTCAAAACCTATTTATAAAACCAATTTCCAACAACTTATTAGGATAACCTTGATTTGAGCGGCACATGTAGCTAAAATAGACAAGCTAAGTGTGGATATAATTCTTTTCCCCACGTATTTCCTCAGCCAATAATTCACTAACAAATGAATCAACTATAGGAAGATTGCCATAATGCAAAATATTTCCATAGAGTAACTTAAAACCATCACGAAGAGCCATCAAAAATTGAACTAGTTGTTGCTCCTCTCTATGGGCAATATAAAGAGTAAATGCTCAAAACTCAAGAGGATTCAGAAAGAGTTAATTGACCCCAAAGATTAGTCATGACATAATAAAACTATTGAACACTCATACTTCTCTATATAAGAGTCCAAATATCGATTTTCAACTGATATTGTTTTGAGAATTTAGATTGCATGTATAATCTCTCTAAATGATTACAAACCTCTTTAGCAATTTCATACTTCACCAACTGGACACCAATCGATTTCTTAACTGACTTGTTAATCCATATGATAATATGTGAATTGCTTACTTCCAAAACCTCCAACTTCTCAATAAATTTCTCATTATTCTCTTGCACTGGTTTGTAGTGAGTTCTATAAATTTAATCCCACATCTTTTTTCCTTGATTTTTCCCATCACATAATTCTAATACAAATAATTCGTCCCTTCCATGAGGTCATGACCAATTACAATAATAACAACAAATAACAATACAGAACCAAAGAGAGCTAATACCAAATCAAATTAAAACAATAACAAAAAATCAAGTACCAATATGTGATAAATAACCCTGTATGTGCGAATATGCTAGACTAAATTGTATGATCAACCAAATCAAATCAAAGGTGGATCCATGAAGTTTGTCTATACTTTTAAACTTTGCTCTCATACCATGTTAGAACATTAGTAGAAACATTAATAACAAACGATAACAAACAAAGAGAAGAAGGAAGAATTTAATGTAGAGAGTAGACAAGAACTCAGTTCTACAATGAAAGAAAAAAAAATCCTTGTGTTCGTGAAATATTACCGTAAGTGTACGGTGTCAAGTTTTAATATAGTGATTAAAATTGGGTTGTCGTATCCACAGGGAATGATAATTAAATAAGCATTAAGTATTGTAATTAAAATAGCTTAAAGTTATCTAGAAAATCGAATAGTGAGTTTTGATGTTTTAAAATACTAGATAACAAAAATACAATTTAACACAAAGTTTGAGCAATTTGTTAGCTTGAACAATTTATCAAATATGAAATAATAATGAAATTCTAGAGGAATGATTCACTTAGGTTCGTATCTTATATTTTCAACGCAACCTATCAATTATTCATTAGTGATTTATAAATCATGAATTCCGTAAATAATCAATCCTATCTCTCGATTAGTGAATGATTTAAAGATCTAAATTTGAATTTCAACATCTCTATAAAAATCACAAACGTCGTCTCTAAAAGGATCAATGAATTTATAAAAAAAGATTTCAAAGAGATCATACGTTTCTCAACTATATGAAATTCTAAGTTATACTATTTTTAGGCCATGTATCCAATTAATTCTCTCGAATGATAATTGTATACACCAAATAATCTAAATTATTGATCAAGTAATTTAGAAGGAATTAAAACCAATAATATAAATAAATCAACTACTGAAACATGATAGATTAAATCATCAAAATATAAGATTCAATTAAGTTACATCATCCTCTAGAAATGAAAATTTAGCTCATAATGATATTCATAAAATTCAACAACAAATAATCAAACATGTTCCACAATTTACAAAACATGAATTAAAAGAGAGGGTAAAAAAAAGCTTGTATGTATCCGGATTGAAAGATTTCTCAAGCTTATCATGTTGGAATTTGGTCTTTGATAAATGAGGTGTTGACCCGATTTTGACCAAATAATTAAGTGGTTTCCATTAGTGAAAAATGAAATCAAATTATTTGTAAAAATTCTACTAAGAGAGTATATGAGAATAGGATTTGGAATTTCTCAAAACCGATTATGGGTGAATGAGAAATTAATGCTAGAAGTTAGCCACTTAATACAAATAAATGGTAAGGAAAATGGAAAATGTGGGAAAGGAGGATTGCTCCATCCCACATAGGAAAAGGATGAAAAGTTTGCACACTTTATATATCCCAAGTTGGACATATGAGTTTGGGCCCTTGGGGCACCCAAGTTTTTAAAGGGTGAGGATCTACATGCTTGTGGGTTTGGTTCAAAGCACACACGCGCGCACCACGGCGCCCGCCCGCCCGCCGATCGGCTCGACCCGGCCGGGTCGAGGGCCGTGGGCTTGGGCTTCAAGGCCCTTATTCTTTTTGGACCAAAAACCTTTAAAAATAAATGTTTAATTAATTTTTGTAATTAATTAAATGAATTCAACCTGGGAACGTTCGGACCCGAGCACGGGCGGACGGTCGGGTCGTGCGTCCTACCGAAGCCCTTATTCTTTTTGGACCAAAAACCTTTAAAAATAAATGTTTAATTAATTTTTGTAATTAATTAAATGAATGAATTCAACCTGGGAACATTCGGACCCGAGCACGGGCGGGCGCTTACGGCCGTCGGTCGGGTCGTGGTCGGGTCGTGCGTCTCTCAAGTTTTGCACGGCGGCGCACGGCCGTGCGTGTCTGGTCATGCTAGGTGCCGAACTTTTCCGCACTCAAGCACGACGCGGCGCACGGCGGTCGGTCGTCGTCGTCCCTACCAAAGTTTTGTCCCATTTGCTCTTTGAAAAGCTTGAAAGTTGTCAAACACTTTGTAGTTATTTGTTATTCCGCTTTTGCTAGTCTTTGCTAACCTGGACTATAAAAAGTCGTTGTATCTTAGAGCGAGTGCTTGGGAACAGTAAGCACTCGATATACGGGGCATTTTCGTCTTGCGGAGACTGAATACAATTCAGGCCTCGACTTAGCCTATACATTTATCCTAGCCATTTTCCCAAAAAAAACCATACACTTATATTTTACCCTACAATCGCAAGACGAAAAGCTATTTCTGTTGAAGACGATGGCATCAAGTTCGATCTCTTTCACACCAATGGCTGCTGCTCCCGCTCACGGCGAAAAGCCGCCCAAGTTTTCCGGCGCCTACTTCAAACGTTGGCAATGAGAAGATGTTGTTCTACTGACGACCTTGGGGTTGTCTCATTTCCTAAAGACGACCCCCCCCTCCGTAGGCGATGAAGAAGTTGACAACAATCGGAGAATCGCTGTGGATGCTTGGCATAACAGCGATTTTTGTGTCGCAATTACGTTTTGAACGGGCTAGACGACACTCTCTACAATGTCTATAGCACGTTCAAAACTTCCAAGCAATTGTGAGATTCTTTGGAAAAGAAGTTCAAGACGGAAGATGCCGGCACAAAAAAATTTGTTGTCGGAAAATTCCTGGAGTACAAGATGGTTGACACCAAGACGGTGATCAGCCAAGTTCGGAGATTCAAATCATACTTCACGACTTAGTGTCTGACGGGATGATTTTGAATGAATTCTTTCAAGTGGCTGCAATAATCGAGAAATTGCCGCCATTGTGGAATGACTTCAAAAATTACCTCAAGCACAAGCGCAAATAGATGGGGCTTGAGGATCTGATTGTTCGGCTTCGCATCGAAGAAGACAACCGAAAATCAGATGTTAAAACCAGCAAGTCTGGAATGGAGGCTAAGGCCAATCTTGCTGAATCGAGCACTAGCAAGAAACGCAAGCACTCCAGGAAGGAAAAAGGAAAGGCCAAAAAGTTCAAGGGTAATTGCTACAACTGTGGCAAATCGAACCACATGGCTAAGGATTGCCAACACCCGAAGAAGGGCAATCAAGGTGGCAACCAACAAGTAGACCTGGCCAAATGGAACCGAAACTGGGTTCCAAACCGGAACCAGAACCGTGGTCAATGGTTCCTAAACCGTAACCGTGGTCAACGGTTCAAAACCGGAACCTGAACCGTGTAGGCGGTTCGTTCCTGGTTCTGGTCTCAAAAACCGTGGAACAAAGGATTTCTTTAACCGTCGGTTAGAACCGTATATGGAACCGTGATGGAACCATTTTTAAGGTTAAAACCAACAATCTTGTTTTGGTAATTACATTCTAGAAGAAATGTAAAATGTTTATTATAATATTTTTAATATTGCACAACGATTACTTAGGGAAAAAAGTAAACGTCCAAAGGTTCCTCTAGCTCAAATGTAGAGCTTGAGAATTATTTAACTACTTTTCGAGTTTAGTGAAATAGATATTGAAGAATTTGATATTTTGAAATGGTGGTCACAAAGAACTCAACCTTATACAATCATCTCAATCATCGCAAAAGAGGTTTTGGCATGCCCCGTTTCAATCAAGTTGAAGTAGAGCAAACATTTAGCTCGATGGAAATACTTTAAATGAATCACGCTCGCATTTTTTTTTCCTTTTTTTTCTTTTTATTTTAAACTAAATTGCTAAACATTTTATCTAAATAAAATTAAAAACAAAAGGTTCCTGGTTTAAGCTGAACCGTATAGAAACCGTGTTTCGGTTTGGAATCGAAACCGCGGTTTTGGTTTTGGAACCGGAATCAGTGAGCATAAGGTTCGGTTCCGTTCCTCAATTTGGAGGAACTGAACCGACGGAACCGAACGAACCGGCGGTTCGAACCGTGGGCAGTCTACCAACAACAAGCCAATGTGACGGAGGACAAGTCGGTTCAATCGACTGTCGGAGCTTGATCTCTCCGCCATTGTGTTTGAAGCCATATGATGGATAACCCAAGGAATGGTGGATAGATACTGCTACTCGTCACATTTGTGCTGACAAGGAGATGTTCTCATCCTACACTCCGATTAATGGAAGGAAGTTGTTCATGGGGAACTCTTTGACTTCCAACATCGTTGGGCTTGGAAATGTGGTGCTCAAGATGATTTCCGGGAAGGAGCTTACGCTTGTAGATGTGCTGCATGTCCCGGACATCCGCAAGAATTTGGTTTCTGGTCCTTTGCTTAGTAAGGCCGGGTTTAGACTAGTGTTTGAGTTCGACAAGTTTGTAATGACCAAGAATGGTCAGTTTCTATGTAAAGGTTACCTTGATAAGGGCCTGTTTAAAATGAGTGTAATGTCTGTTTTCCGCCAAGAGGCGAAGAATAAAAATGTTACTTCATTTTACTTGTTGGATTGTTCTAATTTATGGCATGATAGATTAGGACACATAAACTTCAACACAATTAAAAGGTTAGTGAATGGGAATTAATGCCCACGTTTAAAACCGATTCACAAGACAAATGCGAAATTTGTGTTGAAGCAAGATTGGCCAAAGCACCGTTTCATTCGATAACGAGAAGTACCAAACCACTCGAGTTAAATCATACGGATGTGTGTGATTTAAAACTTATGCAAACTCGAGGTGGGAAAAAGTACTTCATAACGTTTATAGATGATTGCACAAGATATTGTTATGTCTATCTTTTGAAAAGCAAAGATGAAGCTTTAGTAGCTTTTAAAACTTATAAGAATGAAGTTGAAAATCAACTTAATTTGAAAATTAAGATGATTCGAAGTGATAGAGGCGGAGAGTATGTTGCTCAAGTGATAGGTGTGAGTTTTGCATGTATTTTGAGGTATAAATATGACTAAAATGGTGATTAGACATGCATAAACTCATATGAAATGGTTTGTATTCACTCTTTGTGGGAAAGATATTACGCTTTGCTCGTTTTGTAGGAATTTAACGATATTTGGAGTGATTTTGTGACAAATACGAGCATTGCGACCTAGAATCATCATGAATCGGCGATTACACCCAATTGGAAGCCAACTATATGGATTATAGAGTCATAGTGATGAGTCGTGTGTCAAAAGAAGCATGGATGATCAAACAACAAGGAGATTTATCTCAAGGAACATCCAAACGCGTATGGAATTTCCAGCACTGGTAGGGTTTAGTATTTTGGCCATAACTCTCTCTACAAAATTGATATTAAGGTGATTCAAGTGGCTATGGAAAGCTAAGAGAAAGGGCTACAATTCTTATGAAGACCCCACGAGCAAATGTGGCCGTTTGGGTGGCGCACGGGTAATCCGTGCGTGGACGCACGACCCGTCGCCCCTCTGAGACTGGATGTTTTCTACGGGATGGCGCGCGACGGTCGCCCGTGCGCCAACGCACGACCGTGCGTTCTTGCAGAAAACTCCAAAAATGACAGCAAATTGACCTAGACTTCAAAAAGGGTATAAATACCACTTCTTGGGGCGCACACCAGAGGAGGAAAGGCTGGGAATACACCCAAGAACACAAGAAACACATCAATTTCATCAAGGAAGAATCAAGGGAAGAATCGGGTCGAATCGGAGCTTGAGGATTGAAGATTAATCGAGAGATTATCCATTTCCCTAAGTTTTCTCATTCTTTGTGCTTTAATCTTTCATTTTAGCTTGTCATGAATATGAACAATTTGTCTATGAGTTGTTTATTTGTAATGAGTAGCTAAACTTCTTGTGATTTCCGGGTTTTGGAAGTAGATTAATTGAACTCTTGTTGAATGTTTTAATCTTAATTGAAGTTATTGTCTTGAAGCCTATTTGAGTATTTTGAGCTTATTCTTGTTTTATCACTTGATCAATGATTTAACTTGTTTGATATATTGATTCATAATTCGAGAGATGAGTTTCAATATTAGATCTTGAGTACTCGACACAAATATTTGCATGAATCGAGAGGTTTGTGAATATTTGTGAGGATATTTGATCTTTTGTGCTTTTGGGAGTTGTGTATCTCATGTTGAGTAGAGATGCTAGCATAGATATTTCAATCTACACTTTATATACATCTCGAGAGGGAGGATAAAATACCATTGTGATCGTCTTATAGGTGTATTGATGATAACTTTGGCTTTGATTAAATCGGACAACAAGAGGAATATTAATTGAAACCATAACCCGAATCCATTTCATTCCCTTGATAATTCCATTATTATTTTCATCTTGTGTTTTTCCTCGGTTATTCTTGTCTTTACCTCCACAACAATCACCTCAAATTACGATCGTCTAAATAAAAATAAGGCTATCTTAGTTCGATACTTAGCACATTAATTTATTAGTCTCTGTGGATACGACCTTGCTTACCCTATTCTATAAACTACACCGTACACTTGCGGTGAAGCTAAAAATATAGGCGAACACTCCGTTTGAGGAATTTTGCTCAAAACGGGGTATAATTCATCAAACGATCGCACCTTACTCACCTCAATCAAATGGAGTTGCGAGCGCAAAAATCGTACTCTTAAGGAGATGATGAATGCGATGTTATTAAGTTAAACTTACCCCAAAACTTGTGGGGGAAGCCATACTTTCTCGCAAACTACATTCTTAAACCGTAAACCGTCATACAAATACATATGAGTTATGTTAGGGAGGCACCAATTCATACGTCGAGCTATAGACGGTAAATCTAGCGCTTGTTGGGAGGCAACCCAATGGTAACTTCACATTTTTCTTTCTTGAAATTCTATCTTCTCCTTGTTTCGATATAATTTCATTCAAGTTTGGGGGAGAGTTAGTATTTTGATTTGAAATGTGTGAGTATTTTGATTTGAAGTGTGTAAAAAAAAAATTGCATTTGTTTGTGTGTTTTCATATAGTTGCATGTAGAGCATTTTAAGTTGCATTTGCATTAGTAGCATGTTTACAGTTTTAGCATGTTTATTGCTTTCATAGATTTTAGGGAGTGAGTTGATCTCTTGATTGTAACTTGTGCTTGATTTTGAAAATTTTGTATTGTTTGGATTGGGTGTTGAGCATGAGTTGATTTAACCATGAATAGATGATATTGAGCATGTGGATATTGAGAACATGGTTTGATGCTTTGAATTACGTATTTGCAAGCCTGTGAGCTTTTGAGCCTTTACTGCTTTCATCATATGCAGTCTTGTTGATTGATTTGAGTGTATCATTCATGTTGTTAGAATTCTAGAACTTGCTCTGGTATCTCTGTCAAGGTCACATGTTGTATGCGAATTGTGAAAATGATCAAAGGCCATTTTTGTTAGCCCTTCAAACCTTTTGCTTACCTAAGATGATATTGAAATCCCTAGTTAGCCAACTTGAGCCTATTGCCTAATTTCTTGATAGCAACAATTCAAGCCTTAACTTGATATATTTGTTACCCTACACTTGAGCGTATAACATTGAGTAGAGGGATTGAATGAGGTTGAATGGGTTGGAATTGAAAAGTTGGATAATTGTGCAAAATTGGTTGATGGGAACAAAAAAAAAAAAAAAAAAAAGAAAAGGAGGAGAAAAGAAAGGTTGAAAATTCATAAAAGAGTCAGAAAAAAAATTGACTTTATGATGTGAGTTTTCATTGAATGAACTTGGAGGCTAAGAATTGTATGTGAGGTGATAATGTTTACAAAAGAAAGGGGATGGAGATAAGAAGAGTTGATGAAAATGAGAGATGATTTGGGTAGCATATTAAGCTTTAACGTAGATGATTTATATGCTCACCGGTCTATACGCTCGAGTTTGAGTCACTCTATCTATATTTTCCTACCCTAACCAAAGAGCCTTCATTACAACCAAAGAGAGAAGTCCTTTTTGATTCACAAATTGCATACATTCTAGTGGCGGAGATATGAGACGATTTGCAAGCATATGGTAATTCTACAACATTGAATTGATTTGAGTGTAAACACATCCTATATCTATTTGAGATGAGAGTATACACTTGATCTTTGTGAGGCGTAATTCTTAACATTTACCATGGTTTCTTTGATGTGTGCTCTATGTTAGATGTTTGAGGCTTGGTTGATTCGTTGCTTGACACCTACGATAAACAATGCGAATTTTATGGAGATGTTGTGCGTTCTACTTTTCATTACTCCCAATCATGTGTTGTCTAGTTTTTAAAAGCGTCGAGTTTTGCATGTATTTTGAGGTATAAATATGACTAAAATGGTGATTAGACATGCATAAACTCATATGAAATGGTTTGTATTCACTCTTTGTGGGAAAGATATTACGCTTTGCTCGTTTTGTAGGAATTTAACGATATTTGGAGTGATTTTGTGACAAATACGAGCATTGCGACCTAGAATCATCATGAATCGAGCGATTACACCCAATTGGAAGCCAACTATATGGATTATAGAGTCATAGTGATGAGTCGTGTGTCAAAAGAAGCATGGATGATCAAACAACAAGGAGATTTATCTCAAGGAACATCCAAACGCGTATGGAATTTCCAGCACTGGCAGGGTTTAGTATTTTGGCCATAACTCTCTCTACAAAATTGATATTAAGGTGATTCAAGTGGCTATGGAAAGCTAAGAGAAAGGGCTACAATTCTTATGAAGACCCCACGAGCAAATGTGGACGTTTGGGTGGCGCACGGGTAACCCGTGCGTGGACGCACGACCCGTGCGCCCTACAGAGACTGGATGTTTTCTACGGGATGGCGCACGGGTCCCCCGTGCGCCAACGCACGACCCGTGCGTTCTTGCAGAAAACTCCAAAAATGACAGCAAATTGACCTAGACTTCAAAAAGGGTATAAATACCACTTCTTGGGGCGCACACCAGAGGAGGAAAGGCTGGGAATACACCCAAGAACACAAGAAACACATCAATTTCATCAAGGAAGAATCAAGGGAAGAATCGGGTCGAATCGGAGCTTGAGGATTGAAGATTAATCGAGAGATTATCCATTTCCCTAAGTTTTCTCATTCTTTGTGCTTTAATCTTTCATTTTAGCTTGTCATGAATATGAACAATTTGTCTATGAGTTGTTTATTTGTAATGAGTAGCTAAACTTCTTGTGATTTCCGGGTTTTGGAAGTAGATTAATTGAACTCTTGTTGAATGTTTTAATCTTAATTGAAGTTATTGTCTTGAAGCCTATTTGAGTATTTTGAGCTTATTCTTGTTTTATCACTTGATCAATGATTTAACTTGTTTGATATATTGATTCATAATTCGAGAGATGAGTTTCAATATTAGATCTTGAGTACTCGACACAAATATTTGCATGAATCGAGAGGTTTGTGAATATTTGTGAGGATATTTGATCTTTTGTGCTTTTGGGAGTTGTGTATCTCATGTTGAGTAGAGATGCTAGCATAGATATTTCAATCTACACTTTATATACATCTCGAGAGGGAGGATAAAATACCATTGTGATCGTCTTATAGGTGTATTGATGATAACTTTGGCTTTGATTAAATCGGACAACAAGAGGAATATTAATTGAAACCATAACCCGGGAATCCATTTCATTCCCTTGATAATTCCATTATTATTTTCATCTTGTGTTTTTCTCGGTTATTCTTGTCTTTACCTCCACAACAATCACCTCAAATTACGATCGTCTAAATAAAAATAAGGCTATCTTAGTTCGATACTTATCACATTAATTTATTAGTCTCTGTGGATACGACCTTGTTTACCCTATTCTATAAACTACACCGTACACTTGCGGTGAAGCTAAAAAATAAGGCGAATAAGTTTTTGGCGCCGTTGCCGGGGACTAATACAATTTTTGGTGCTAATATTGCGATAGATAGAATTATTTTTAATTTAGATTTTTATTTTATTTTATTTCATTTTTCTTTTGTAAATTCTATCTCTACAATTTTTGATTTGTTTCTTTGAATTGGTATAGGTGCGTGCACCCTCTCGAATGGATTTCAATAACTGGAATTCTTACGATTATTGGAATAATCCTACTCCTATGTGCTATTACCCAGTTGGGGAATTACAAAGATTTTTCATATGCTAGCACGGAAAATGTGTTTCCACCACCATCAAGCTTCAATGTAATAAATGGGTTTACCGATGCGGAGGCAAAACCATCTTTGGAAGACGCCCTCATTTCATTCATGAATCAAACGACTTCATTCGTGAGTCAAATAAATTTATTCATGAGGGAAATGAGAAATAGCTTTACCAAGAACAAAGCAAAGATGGACAAGATGAAGTTGCAATTGACACATTGGCCAATACTATGGATTCACAATTGAAAAATCTCGAGACTCAAATGGGCCAATTAGTTACAATTGTTGGTGGGCAACAACAAAAGAGCGATTTTTGAGCACCACCGGCCAACTCGAAAGAACAATCTAGTGCCATTCATCAAAGGAGTGGTACCGAATACGAGAAGTCAAGATCCTGGAAAAGCAAGAAAGTTCGGAACCAAACACGCAGTTGTGTGTTTATGCACTTTCGGCCCGTGTGTGTACCGAAAAGGAGCAAAAACAGGACAAGGAACACACGAACCATGTGTGTACGCCCGTGCATTGCGTGCAAGATATAAGAAAACTATTCGAAATGAGACAAGCACGGAATATGCGCTGCACACGGACAACATGAGCATAACCCGGATCAAAATGTTCCAACACCAGGACTCCCGTACTTGCTTGGAAATCCCAAGTATGTATTACTAGATGCAAACAGAGCAAAAATGGTTCTTGACCATGACCCAAAGCAGCTAATATATGCATTCAAGGGAGGCACCAATTCATACGTCGAGCTGTAGACGGTAAATCTAGCGCTTGTTGGGAGGCAACCCAATGGTAACTTCACATTTTTTTCTTTCTTGAAATTCTATCTTCTCCCTTGTTTCGATATAATTTCATTCAAGTTTGGGGGAGAGTTAGTATTTTGATTTGAAATGTGTGAGTATTTTGATTTGAAGTGTGTAAAAAAAAAATTGCATTTGTTTGTGTGTTTTCATATAGTTGCATGTAGAGCATTTTAAGTTGCATTTGCATTAGTAGCATGTTTACAGTTTTAGCATGTTTATTGCTTTCATAGATCTTAGGGAGTGAGTTGATCTCTTGATTGTAACTTGTGCTTGATTTTGAAAATTTTGTATTGTTTGGATTGGGTGTTGAGCATGAGTTGATTTAACCATGAATAGATGACATTGAGCATGTGGATATTGAGAACATGGTTTGATGCTTTGAATTACGTATTTGCAAGCACTGTGAGCTTTTGAGCCTTTATTTGCTTTCATCATATGCGATCTTGTTGATTGATTTGAGTGTATCATTCATGTTGTTAGAATTCTAGAACTTGCTCACGTATCTCTGTCAAGGTCACATGTTGTATGCGGTGTGAAAATGATCAAAGGCCATTTTTTAGCCCTTCAAACCTTTTGCTTACCTAAGATGATATTGAAATCCCTAGTTAGCCAACTTGAGCCTATTGCCTAATTTCTTGATAGCAACAATTCAAGCCTTAACTTGATATATTTGTTACCCTACACTTGAGCGTATAACATTGAGTAGAGGGATTGAATGAGGTTGAATGGGTTGGAATTGAAAAGTCGGATAATTGTGCAAAATTGGTTGATGGGAACAAAAAAAAAAAAAAAAAAAAAAAAAAAAGGAGGAGAAAAGAAAGGTTGAAAATTCATAAAAGAGTCGAAAAAAAAAATTGACTTTATGATGTGAGTTTTCATTGAATGAACTTGGAGGCTAAGAATTATATGTGAGGTGATAATGTTTACAAAAGAAAGGGGATGGAGATAAGAAGAGTTGATGAAAATGAGAGATGATTTGGGTAGCATATTAAGCTTTAACGTAGATGATTTATATGCTCACCGGTCTATACGCTTGAGTTTGAGTCACTATATCTATATTTTCCTACCCTAACTAAAGAGCCTTCATTACAACCAAAGAGAGAAGTCCTTTTGATTCACAAATTGCATACATTCTAGTGGCGGAGATATGAGACGATTTGCAATCATATGGTAATTCTACAACATTGAATTGATTTGAGTGTAAACACATCCTATATCTATTTGAGATGAGAGTATACACTTGATCTTTGTGAGGCGTAATTCTTAACATTTACCATGGTTTCTTTGATGTGTGCTCTATGTTAGATGTTTGAGGCTTGGTTGATTCGTTGCTTGACACCTACGATAAACAATGCGAATTTTATGGAGATGTTGTGCGTTCTACTTTTCATTACTCCCAATCATGTGTTGTCTAGTTTTTAAAAGCGTCGAGTTTTGCATGTATTTTGAGGTATAAATATGACTAAAATGGTGATTAGACATGCATAAACTCATATGAAATGGTTTGTATTCACACTTTGTGGGAAAGATATTACGCTTTGCTCGTTTTGTAGGAATTTAACGATATTTGGAGTGATTTTGTGACAAATACGAGCATTGCGACCTAGAATCATCATGAATCGAGCGATCACACCCAATTGGAAGCCAACTATATGGATTATAGAGTCATAGTGATGAGTCGTGTGTCAAAAGAAGCATGGATGATCAAACAACAAGGAGATTTATCTCAAGGAACATCCAAACGCGTATGGAATTTCCAACACTGGCGGGGGTTTAGTATTTTGGTCATAACTCTCTCTACAAAATTGATATTAAGGTGATTCAAGTGGCTATGGAAAGCTAAGAGAAAGGGCTACAATTCTTATGAAGACCCCGCGAGCAAATTTGGACGTTTGGGTGGCGCACAGGTAATCCGTGCGTGGGCGCACGACCGTGCGCCCCTCAGAGACCGGATGTTTTCTACGGGATGGCGCACGGGTCGCCCGTGCGCCAACGCACGACCCGTGCGTTCTTGCAAAAACTCAAAAAATGACAAAAATTGACCTAGACTTCAAAAAGGGTATAAATACCACTTCTTGGGGCGCACACCGAGAGGAAAGGCTGAAATACACCCAAGAACACAAGAAACACATCAATTTCATCAAGGAAGAATCAAGGGAAGAATCGGGTCGAATCGGAGCTTGAGGATTGAAGATTAATCGAGAGATTATCCATTTCCCTAAGTTTTCTCATTCTTTGTGCTTTAATCTTTCATTTTAGCTTGTCATGAATATGAACAATTTGTCTATGAGTTGTTTATTTGTAATGAGTAGCTAAACTTCTTGTGATTTCCTAAGGTTTTGGAAGTAGATTAATTGAACTCTTGTTGAATGTTTTAATCTTAATTGAAGTTATTGTCTTGAAGCCTATTTGAGTATTTTGAGCTTATTCTTGTTTTATCACTTGATCAATGATTTAACTTGTTTGATATATTGATTCATAATTCGAGAGATGAGTTTCAATATTAGATCTTGAGTACTCGACACAAATATTTGCATGAATCGAGAGGTTTGTGAATATTTGTGAGGATATTTGATCTTTTGTGCTTTTGGGAGTTGTGTATCTCATGTTGAGTAGAGATGCTAGCATAGATATTTCAATCTACACTTTATATACATCTCGAGAGAGAGGATAAAATACCATTGTGATCGTCTTTATAGGTGTATTGATGATAACTTTGGCTTTGATTAAATCGGACAACAAGAGGAATATTAATTGAAACCATAACCCGGGAATCCATTTCATTCCCTTGATAATTCCATTATTATTTTCATCTTGTGTTTTTCTCGTTATTCTTGTCTTTACCTCCACAATAATCACCTCAAATTACGATCGTCTAAATAAAAATAAGGCTATCTTAGTTCGATACTTAGCACATTAATTTATTAGTCTCTGTGGATACGACCTTGTTTACCCTATTCTATAAACTACACCGTACACTTGCGGTGAAGCTAAAAAAATAAGGCGAACAAGTTTTTGGCGCCATTGCAGGGGACTAATACAATTTTTGGTGCTAATCTTTGCGATAGATAGAATTATTTTTAATTTAGATTTTTATTTTATTTTATTTCATTTTTCTTTTGTAAATTCTATCTCTACAATGTTTGATTTGTTTCTTTGAATTGGTATAGGTGCACCCGCTCGAATGGATTTCAATAACTGGAATTCTTACAGTTATTGGAATAATCCTACTCCTATGTGCTATTACCCAGATTGGGGGAATTACGAAGATTTTTCATATGCTAGCACGGAGAATGTGTTTCCACCACCATCAAGCTTCAATGTAATAAATGGGTTTACCGATGCAGAGGCAAAACCATCTTTGGAAGACGCCCTCATTTCATTCATGAATCAAACGACTTCATTCGTGAGTCAAATAAATTTATTCATGAGGGAAATGAGAAATAGCTTTACCAAGAACAAAGCAAAGATGGACAAGATGAAGTTGCAATTGACACAATTGGCCAATACTATGGATTCACAATTGAAAAATCTCGAGACTCAAATGGGCCAATTAGTTACAATTGTTGGTGGGCAACAACAAAAGAGCCAGTTTTTGAGCACCACCGAAGCCAACTCGAAAGAACAATCTAGTGCCATTCATCAAAGGAGTGGTACCGAATACGAGAAGCTGAAGATCCTGGAAAAGCAAGAAAGTTCGGAACCAAACACAGATTGTGTGTTTATGTACTTTCGGCCGTGTGTGGTGGTACCGAAAAGGAGCAAAAACAGGACAAGGAACACACGAACCATGTGTGTACGCCCGTGCATTGCGTGCAAGATATAAGAAAACTATTCCAGAATGAGACAAGCACGGAATATGCGCACACGCACGGACAACATGAGCATAACCCAGATCAAAATGTTCCAACACCAGGACTCCTGTACTTGCTTGGAAATCCCAAGTATGTATTACTAGATGCAAATAGAGCAAAACGGTTCTTGACCATGACCCAAAGCAGCTAATATATGCATTCAAGGGAGGCACCAATTCATACGTCGAGCTATAGACGGTAAATCTAGCGCTTGTTGGGAGGCAACCCAATGGTAACTTCACATTTTTCTTTCTTGAAATTCTATCTTTTCCCTTGTTTCGATATAATTTCATTCAAGTTTGGGGGGAGAGTTAGTATTTTGATTTGAAATGTGTGAGTATTTTGATTTGAAGTGTGTAAAAAAAAAATTGCATTTGTTTGTGTGTTTTCATATAGTTGCATGTAGAGCATTTTAAGTTGCATTTGCATTAGTAGCATGTTTACAGTTTTAGCATGTTTATTGCTTTCATAGATTTTAGGGAGTGAGTTGATCTCTTGATTGTAACTTGTGCTTGATTTTGAAAATTTTGTATTGTTTGGATTGGGTGTTGAGCATGAGTTGATTTAACCATGAATAGATGATATTGAGCATGTGGATATTGAGAACATGGTTTGATGCTTTGAATTACGTATTTGCAAGCTGTGAGCTTTTGAGCCTTTTGCTTTCATCATATGCGATCTTGTTGATTGATTTGAGTGTATCATTCATGTTGTTAGAATTCTAGAACTTGCTCGTATCTCTGTCAAGGTCACATGTTGTATGCGAATGTGAAAATGATCAAAGGCCATTTTTGTTAGCCCTTCAAACCTTTTGCTTACCTAAGATGATATTGAAATCCCTAGTTAGCCAACTTGAGCCTATTGCCTAATTTCTTGATAGCAACAATTCAAGCCTTAACTTGATATATTTGTTACCCTACACTTGAGCGTATAACATTGAGTAGAGGGATTGAATGAGGTTGAATGGGTTGGAATTGAAAAGTCGGATAATTGTGCAAAATTGGTTGATGGGAACAAAAAAAAAAAAAAATAAAAAGAAAAGGAGGAGAAAAGAAAGGTTGAAAATTTATAAAAGAGTCGAAAAAAAAAAATTGACTTTATGATGTGAGTTTTCATTGAATGAACTTGGAGGCTAAGAATTGTATGTGAGGTGATAATGTTTACAAAAGAAAGGGGATGGAGATAAGAAGAGTTGATGAAAATGAGAGATGATTTGGGTAGCATATTAAGCTTTAACGTAGATGATTTATATGCTCACCGGTCTATACGCTCGAGTTTGAGTCACTCTATCTATATTTTCCTACCCTAACCAAAGAGCCTTCATTACAACCAAAGAGAGAAGTCCTTTTTGATTCACAAATTGCATACATTCTAGTGGCGGAGATATGAGACGATTTGCAAGCATATGGTAATTCTACAACATTGAATTGATTTGAGTGTAAACACATCCTATATCTATTTGAGATGAGAGTATACACTTGATCTTTGTGAGGCGTAATTCTTAACATTTACCATGGTTTCTTTGATGTGTGCTCTATGTTAGATGTTTGAGGCTTGGTTGATTCGTTTTGACACCTACGATAAAAATGCGAATTTTATGGAGATGTTGTGCGTTCTACTTTTCATTACTCCCAATCATGTGTTGTCTAGTTTTTAAAAGCGTCGAGTTTTGCATGTATTTTGAGGTATAAATATGACTAAAATGGTGATTAGACATGCATAAACTCATATGAAATGGTTTGTATTCACTCTTTGTGGGAAAGATATTACGCTTTGCTCGTTTTGTAGGAATTTAACGATATTTGGAGTGATTTTGTGACAAATACGAGCATTGCGACCTAGAATCATCATGAATCGAGCGATTACACCCAATTGGAAGCCAACTATATGGATTATAGAGTCATAGTGATGAGTCGTGTGTCAAAAGAAGCATGGATGATCAAACAACAAGGAGATTTATCTCAAGGAACATCCAAACGCGTATGGAATTTCTAGCACTGGCAGGGTTTAGTATTTTGGTTATAACTCTCTCTACAAAATTGATATTAAGGTGATTCAAGTGGCTATGGAAAGATAAGAGAAAGGGCTACAATTCTTATGAAGACCCCGCGAGCAAATTTGGACGTTTGGGTGGCGCACGGGTAACCCGTGCGTGGACGCACGACCCGTGCGCCCTCTGACTGGATGTTTGAGTAGAGATGCTAGCATAGATATTTCAATCTACACTTTATATACATCTCGAGAGGGAGGATAAAATACCATTGTGATCGTCTTATAGGTGTATTGATGATAACTTTGGCTTTGATTAAATCGGACAACAAGAGGAATATTAATTGAAACCATAACCCGGAATCCATTTCATTCCCTTGATAATTCCATTATTATTTTCATCTTGTGTTTTTCTCAAGGTTATTCTTGTCTTTACCTCCACAACAATCACCTCAAATTACGATCGTCTAAATAAAAATAAGGCTATCTTAGTTCGATACTTAGCACATTAATTTATTAGTCTCTGTGGATAAGACCTTGCTTACCCTATTTTATAAACTACACCGTACACTTTGCGGTGAAGCTAAAAATATAGGCGAACACTCCGTTTGAGGAATTTTGCTCAAAAGGGTATAATTCATCAAACGACCCTTACTCACCTCAATCAAATGGAGTTGCGTAACGCAAAAATCGTACTCTTAAGGAGATGATGAATGCGATGTTATTAAGTTAACCCCAAAACTTGTGGGGAAGCCATACTTTCTCAAAACTACATTCTTAAACCGTAAACCGTCATACAAATACATATGAGTTATGGAAGGGACGTAAACCGTCATACAAATAGATCAAAGTGTGGGGTGTTTGGCTAAAGTCAAGTACTAAGCCAAAACAAGTTAGAATCGGTCCAAAGATGATCGATTGTGCTTTCATTGGATATGCTAACAATAGTAGTGCATATCGATTTTTAGTGCACAAGTCGGCAATTCCCGATATAAATGAAGGTATGATCATTGAATCAAGGAATCTTTGATTCTTCGAGAATATCTTTCCGAACCAAGAACGGAAAGAAGAAAGTTCGAGTAAATGAACTTATGAAACCGCAAGGTTACCTCAAAGTGATGATGAAGAGGAACCAAGACGCAATAAAAGGACAAAAGTAGCTAAGTTTTTTGGTCCCGATTTTCTAACTTATATGTTAGAAAATGAACCCCGAACTATTCAAGAAGCATTGTCTAGTCCAAGCTCCTCTCTCGGAAAGAAGCTATCAATAATGAGATAGATTCCATCATGAAAAATCACACTTAGGAGTTGGTTGATCTCCCACCGGGTTGCAAACCTTTGGGATGTAAGTGGATCCTTAAAAGAAAGTATAAAGCGAGATGGATCTATCGTTAAGTATAAAGCCCGTTTGGTAGCTAAAGGGTTTAGACAAAAGGAAGGATATGACTTATTCGATACATATTCTCCTCGTCACGAGGATTACGTCCATTCGTGTTCTCATTGCTATTGCACTTTGCATAACCTTGAGATACATCAAATGGACGTTAAAACCGCTTCTTGAATGGTGAGCTTGAAGATGAGATCTATATGGAACAACCCGAGGGGTACATTGCAACCGATTAAGAGCGGAAGGTGTGTAAACTTGTTAAGTCACTTTATGGACTAAAACAAGTACCTAAGCAATGACACAAAAAGTTTGGCTCGACTATGAAGTCAAACGGCTTCAAGATCAACGAATGTGACAAGTGTGTCTACATTAAAGGTACTACAAATGATTACCTCATAATATGCCTTTATGTAGATGATATGTTGATTATGGGTAGTAGTCATGATTTAATCGTGAATACTAAGAACATGTTAAAGAGAAACTTTGACATGAAGGATATGGGATTATCCGATGATATATTAGGGATTAAAATCTCTAGAACTTGGATGGAATTGTCTTGTCACGTCCCATTATATCGAAAGCATACTCAAAAGGTTTAATGCTTTTGATAGTCCTCCTGGCTAAGACACTGTTGATCTAAGTCTACACTTGGCCAAGAATAGAGGCGAACCGGTTTCTCACCGGAATATACAAGGGTAATTGGCGATCGATGTACTTAACGAATTGTACACGCCCGGACATCGCATATTCAAATGAGCAAACTAAGTAGGTGTAAGTCCAAGCGCTACGATAATCTAGAGGGGGTAAATAGATTATCTCCATCTTTTCGATTTCGCCCTCTTTTTCGAACAAAACAAGCCAAGACAATAATAAAGGTGTGGGAAGTAAACAACACGCGTCGATTTATAGAGGTTCAACCCACCTAGGGCCTAATCCTCTACCACCCCAAGATATCCGGATGGATTTCAAAAAAAAAAAAAAGATTTTATTAATGACCAAAATTAATACAACACCTTACAACATCACCTTGAAGAGCACCACACTCTTCTACAACACCACCTTTGAGATTACCACAATCTCTCTTGAAGATTACCACAATCTCCAACGGCACCTTGTGAAGATCACCACAATCTTCAACCTTGAAGAATACCAAATTCTTCAACACCTCGACAAGAAGATTACCACAATCTTCTTACACCTAACACCTAGATCACCCAAGTGTGTTCTTACCACAAAAACACTCACAAGGATATCTTGTGTTGAATGATTACCCAAAAATTCAAGATTATAACTCGATAATGAATTATACAATTGAGTGCAAGTGTAATCAAGAATAGCCTAGGCCTCAAGGATGTGAAAGTGATAAGCTAGGCAAATTACAACAAGAATAATGACAATAGAAGACCAAGTGTTTGCTTGAGTATATCTTGTTGTGTTGTGTTGTTCTCTTTTGTTGTTGTGCTTCAAATCTTCCTCTATTTATAGGAGATGATTGATACTTGATAGGCTCCTCTTGGAATCTGATATCTACAAACAATTGCAATTAAAATCAAGATTATAGCTGTTAGAAATCAATTCCACAATTTAGGGAAAGATGTCTCACTTGCACAACGGTTAGAATTTTCTTTGTCAAACCATAGGGCGACCGGTCGCGCACAAATATACGTTTGAAAATAAGAACATTTTTACACAGGCGACCGGTCGATGGGGTCCGACCGGTCACCCTAGGGTCCGACCGGTTGCCCTCTTCAAAAAATCGAAACAGAAAGTTTGCAAATTTGAACCAACCTTCAGTGCACGTCGCCCCTATAGGTCGGCCGGTCGACGTCACCGATCGTCCCATAAATGGGGTGACCGGTCACCCTCACCATTTTCTCGCAAACATGAAGTTTTCTTTTTGCACAACTTTTGGTATGGGTTGCCCTATAGGGGCAACCGGTTGACCTCAAAACAAAAGTGTTGTCCAATTTTATATCGAAAATAAACTTCAAGAAATACTCCGAAAAAATAGTGAAAACATTTTAGACCGATCGGAGTATTTGGACAACATTTGAAAACATAGTTTGGATGTAAAAACCCATTGATACAAAATCATTAACTGTGCTGTCCAATTTTTGACGAAAATAAAACTTGAAGAAATACTCCGGAAAATATTAAAACCATTTTAAATCATTTAGGAGTATTTGGACAACCTTTAAAACCATTGTTTTGGTATAAAAACAAAATCATCAAAATTATGATAAAATCATTTATCAAACAATCTCCCTCTTTTTGATGATTACAAACCAAAACAATTTTAACGAGGTCGATTTTGAAAACAAAACAATTTTACCTAGGTTAAAAGGAACTATCCGTTCGTTGTGGCGACAACATTCCACGCAATGTAATCACAAGGATGGGAGTAGAGATATGAAACATATATAGCAAAAGCTCCCCTATCAATATGCACAACAAGAGTAATGTAAAAGCAATCATCCACAAGCTAAAAGCTTAGCTTTTACATATTGTTCTTAAGTACAAGAGCTTATAAGCTCCCCCTGTCAACAAAACATCATTAGACAAGTATATAAGTCTATAATACAACAAATGGACTAAATATAATCCACAACTTAGGATTTTAGAAGCCATAGCTTATAGCTTTTATTGCGAGCTTTTATTAGCTTCTTTGAGCTAACGAGCCAATATCCTGTTTCTCCCCTTTGAAATCATCAAAAGAATGTTAGGATGATAAAAACATCATACAATTAAATCAAAGTGCGCCAAAGAAACGGTTTATCAACCATTGAACAATTTAGGCTTAAAATCCAAAGAAAATGGGAGAAATGTATCATGAAGAGTTCATAAGCTCGTTTAATTTGCCAAGACATGATCTCAATAAGTATTTAAGACTTTTGGAGGCAAGAGAATCATGTAGAAGTTGAAATTTTCATTGTGACATTTCATCGAACACTTTGTGGGCGTAAAAATTAAAAGAAGTTGTATAGAGCCCTTGTAAATGAATCAAGCCAAAAATTTTCATCACCAATTCACATCAAACATCATACAATACAATATAACAACTAAACTCATCATGATCATAAGATAATTTCATCAAGAAATATACAAGAAAGCCACAAGCTCAAGGGTTCAACCCAATTGAGCAAAGAAAAGAAAATTCTTACCATTCGATCGGTAAAGATGAGTGATGATGATGATAAACATGCTATATAAGGTCCAAGATATGAATTGAATGCATGAAAACAAATTTTGAGTGAAATTTGTGTGAATTTGGCAAAGGGGACGAAAAATGGCAAAAATGGGTTAAAATGACTAAGGCATGAGACAGGCGATTTTAATCCAAAATTTTGCTTAGGGCGACGATCGTGGTTGAGGGCGACGGTCGACGTTGAGGGCGACGGTTGCCCTCAACCTCTTCACCCCATTTGTCTTGCGAGTTTTAATAAAATCCGAATTTTCAACCAAAAATCCGATTTTTCGCCCCTAAGTTTTAAAAACATGCAAAATGCAAATGTAAACCTAATTCAATATGCATTATGCCTAACCGAGATCGTATGGACGCAAAAGTCTCGAGAAGATAGCGATTTTGTAAAAATGTCCGCCAATTGATCTTGAGATGGTACAAAAGATATCTCAATTTTTCGTTTAGAAACACAATCCCTTAGAAAATGATCTTTGAATCTCAATATGTTTAGTACGGTTATGATGAATCGGGTTTTGAGCAATATTTATAGCAGATATATTATCACAAAAGATAGAAACATTTTCAAAAGAACATTTGTAATCCGCTAAGGTTTGTTTCATCCAAAGAAGTTGAGTACAACAAAAATCTGGAAATATATTCGGCTTCGGCCGTTGAAAGTGAAACACAATTTTGCTTTGAAAAAACCAAGAAACTAGGCAATCGCCTAAAAATTGACATGATCCGGAAGTACTTTTTCGATCATCAATATTTCCCGCATAATCCGAATCACTATATCCTTTAAGAGAAAAATTTTCATTCTTTGGATAGAATAAACCATATTGAATTGTGCCTTTCAAATATCTAAAAATCCTTTTAACGGCACTCATATGAGATTCTTTGGGATTGCTTTGAAAACGAGCACATAGGCATACGACATGAAGAATGTCCGGTCTATTAGCGGTTAAATAAAGTAAACTACCAATCATACCTCGATACTTTGATTCATCCACGGACTTGCCTTTTTCATCTTTGTCAATTTTGACATTTGTTGCCATGGGAGTAGAAACGGTTCTTCCTTCTTCAATGCCGAACTTTGTCAAAAGTTCTTTTGTATATTTTGATCGCGAAATGTATATGCCTTCTTGGCATTGCTTAATTTGGAGTCCAAGAAAGAAGTTGAGCTCCCCATCATACTCATCTCAAATTCACCTTGCATTGACTTGGAAAAATATCTTGCACAAATATTCATTAGTAGCACCAAAAATATTATCAACATAAATTTGCACAAGTAAACAACCTTGCCATTTTTCAAAACAAGAAGTGTAGTATCAAATTTACCTTTTGTAAAATTATTTTGCAAAAATAGCTAAGTCTATTAAACCATATACGGTACTTGTATCAACCCTACAAGGCTTTTTTATAAAAATCATTTGGCCTAAAAATTTTAAACTCCGATAGACTTCTATTTGAATAAAACCATTTAGAAAATTGGATTTAACATCCATTTGGTAAGCTTGAAATTTTCTCAAAACAAGAATGGGCAAGTAAAGTGCAAATAACTTCTAAATGTCTTTGTGATTTGCCAAATATTACATCAAAATCATTACCTTCTTCTTGACAATATCATTGAGCTACTAACCTTGTCTTGTTCATCAAACTTATTGCGAAATATCACAAATTTCTGGAAAATCTTAACAAGATATTTTGCACACGAGTATAGTAATATCGAATAATAGATACACTATTTTAAGCACCACATACTATGCATCATCAAGAGTCTAATAAATCATTCAAGTTCAAATAAGCTTAAGAAAGCTACATAAGGTCTCTTTTGAAATTAGACAATAAGAGAGCACATAGTTGAGACCTCATTTACAAGAATCATATGAACAAGAGGTTTGACATAAGTATCCAAGAATAGTGGCATTTATATGTGCAATAAAATGCATAACTTTGTAGATCAATTGTTTTATCAAAACAAAATATAATCCTTTACAAATCTTGGATAAAACAAGCTATGTCAAATAATGCCTTTTCAGAAATCAAAACATCCTCTTAATGACACTTGTATAAGCACATAGGCATATGACAAAAATATATCGAGTCTATAAGATAAATACCAATGATGAGCGTACCTCGATAGTTAAAACATCTTTTGAAGAGAATGACGAAATATATATCCTACATATATCTTAAACAACTCTAGCACAAAGCAACATGATACAAGTGTAGGATAAAAATAATGTATGTCATAAGTATGCTTGTACCAAGAGAATCCATAGGAGATTATAAAACACAATAGATAAAGCAAATGCTCAAGAGTTTTAAAAACATCATGCAAGGTCTTCTTTAAAAAAAAAATTTGAAACTCACAAATATATTGAAGACCTAAATTTTTAAGAAATATGAAAACCCATTTTGTAATTTAGACACAAATAAAAACATGCACAAAGAAAACAAGATGCATATTTAAATAGGGAGATCTGATTTACCAATTTCACCATTTCCATGGGTTGTGCCGTTCCCATTGTTGATGGTATCTTCCCTTTGAAAGTCATTTTGTTGATGATAACTCTTCCTATTGCTCCATTTCCAAGGATTATGTCCTCCCCATTGTTGATAATGTCTCTCTCTTGGAAAATCATCTTGTTGATGATGTCTTTGCCATTTCCAAGGATTGTGTTCTTCCCATTTTTGATTATATCATCTTCTTGGAAATTTACTTTGTTGAAAATGTTTTCTCCTTCTTTGATCAAATGAGATGTTCATTTGATGTCTCCTTGCGGCATGAATTTTCTTCGATTATTAATCCGCAGGGTACCTAAAATGACATTGTTTTGTGGTACCCTCAAGTGCTTGGTCCTTTGGGATTAGTCTTGAGACTTTTAGGTCTCCAACAATAATTAGAGCTATTTCTAGCCCGACAAGTATTTACCGTATGACCCTTCTTACCGCAATAAAAGCAAGTAACATCACTAATGTGCATAGGAACTCGATTCCTTTTCATATGATTTATACCATTAGGCTCATGATCAAGTTTACTCTTCAAATTATCACAATCATAAACATTCACAACATTGGGCAATTTATTGGTACTCAAATCGATTTTGATAAATCATTTTTCATGCAATTAATATCCTCAACAAGAGTACTATTTTGTTTTTCAAGGTTTCTAACCTTGTCAAGTGAGTGGTGTGAGCACATGATAGTGATTCATAGGAAGTAAATAAACTATCCTTTTCATTTTTCAAAACATTGAATTCATTTTTCAAATTTTTGTACTTAACAAGTAAATTTTGGAATTCATTTTGAAGATCATCAAAATCATTTTGCAAATCACTATAATCATTTTGAATAACAATAGTATATGAAGTAGAGGGTTTAAGACATACCTCGTTTTCTTCTTTGATGCCCATAAAACATTGTTCGACTACTTCATAGTTGGAAGTTGTAAAAGGCATTTCCTTAGATTTGAACTTGTATCCCTTTGAGAAGTAGATGCTTTTATTTGACTCCTTTCATTTGCATATACTCCATAGATGGCTTCTAATTTTTGCCATACTTCATGTGCCGATCAATTCCTACAATATGTTCATATTCCAAATTAGTAAGTGAACAATACAAAATATTGAGAGCTTTACCATTTAAGGAGATGATTTTCTTTTCTTCATCATTGAGCTCCTTGAGAGCTTTGGAGGTGTATGGTGTGTCTTTCATTGGAATGGATTCTCCATTGATGATGATATTCCAAATATCGAACCCGCAATCTTGTAAATAACATTCCATTCTTTCTTTCCAAAATATATAATTTTTGGAATCAAATAGTGGTGGCTTCGTGGTGGAGTGCGGAAAGTTGAGCTTCGTTCGAGCCGACGACCGTTCCTCTTCACTCACGATGTGAAACGAGCTTGCCAAAGAGTTTGGCTCACGATACCACTTGTAAGTCCAAGCGGCTACGATAATCTAGAGGGGTGAATAGATTATCTCCATCTTTTCGATTTCGCCTCTTTTTTGAACAAAACAAGCCAAGACAATAATAAAGGTGCGGGAAGTAAACAACACGCGTCGATTTATAGAAGTTCAACCCACCTAGGGCCTAATACTCTACCACCCCAAAGATATCCAGGGATCGATTTCAAAAAAAAAAAGATTTTATTAATTACCAAAATTAATACAACACCTTACAACATCACCTTGAAGAGCACCACACTCTTCTACAACACCACCTTTGAGATTACCACAATCTCTCTTGAAGATTACCACAATCTCCAACGACACCTTGTGAAGATCACCACAATCTTCAACCTTGAAGAATACCAAATTCTTCAACACCTTGACAAGAAGATTACCACAATCTTCTTACACCTAACACCTAGATCACCCAGTGTGTTCTTACCACAAGAACACTCACAAGGATATCTTGTGTTGAATGATTACCCAAAATTCAAGATTACAACTCGATAATGAATTATACAATTGAGTGCAAGTGTAATCAAGAATAGCCTAGACCTCAAGGATGTGAAAGTGATAAAGTAGGCAAATTACAACAAGAATAATGACAATAGAAGACCAAATGTTTGCTTGAGTATATCTTGTTGTGTTGTGTTGTTCTCTTTTGTTGTTGTGCTTCAAATCTTTCTCTATTTATAGGAGATGATTGATACTTGATAGGCTCCTCTTGGAATCGATATCTACAAAAACATTGCAACTAAAATCAAGATTATAGCATTTAGAAATCAATTCCACAATTTAGGAAAAGATGTCTCTTTGCACAACGGTTAGAATTTTCTTTGTCAAACCATAGAGCGCATCGTCGCACAAATAGACGTTTGAAAATAAGAACACATTTTTACAGGCGGCCGGTCGGCCGACGGGGTCCGACCGGTCACCCTAGGGTCCAACCGATGCCCTCTTCAAAAAATCGAAGCAGTTTGCAAATTTGAACCAACCTTCGTGCAGTCGCCCTATGGGTCGGCGTCACCGTCGCCTTATAGGGTGACCGGTCACCCTCACCATTTTCCGCAAACATGAAATTTTCTTTTGCACAACTTTCAGATCTGGGTTGCCTATAGGGCAACCTTAGGTTGACCTCAAAACAAAAGTGTTATCCAATTTTATATCGAAAATAAACTTCAAAAAATACTCAAAAAATAGTGAAAACATTTTAGACCGATCGGGAGTATTTAGACAACATTTGAAAACATAGTTTGGATGTAAAAACCCGTTGATACAAAATCATTAACCTCGCTGTGTTGTCCAATTTTTGTCGAAAATAAAACTTGAAGAAATACTCAGAAAAATATTAAAACCATTTTAAATCATTTAGGAGTATTTGGACAACCTTTAAAACCATTGTTTTGGTATAAAAACAAAATCATCAAAATCATGATAAAACCATTTATCAAACAAGTAGGTTCACAAGTAACCGATGCGGATCAGCGGAAAGCGTGACAAGGGTACTTAGATATTTAAAGTATACCATAAACTATGGAATACTTTATACGAGATATCTAGCGATATTAGAAGGATCTTGTGATGCCAATGGATATCGTAGGCGCAAAGACTCCAAGTCCACAAGTGGATTTGTTTTCACAATAGGTGGAAGAGCGGTGTCGTGGAAGTCTTCTAAGCGACGTGCATAGCTCGATCCACTATGGAATCCGAGTTCATTGCTTTAGATAAAGTCGAGAAGAAGAAGTTTGAATGGCTTAGAAACTTCTTAGAGGATATTCCTTGTTGGAATAAGCTTTGTGTACTTTTGTTATGATACTGTTGTGATAGTCAATCGGCAATCGGAAGGGCAAAGTAGTATGTATAATGGTAAGTCTAGACATATCGTCGAAGACACAATACCATTAGAAAATTGATTTCGAATGGGGTTATTTCGGTTGACTACGTGAAGTCAAAGGAAAACCTTGCGATCCGCTTTTACGAAAGGCATAAATCGAGATCAATGTATAAACTGTTAAGGGGAATGGGTTTAAAATCCACAACTTAAAGAATGTTCATAGCGGTAACTGAACCTTGTGAATCGGAGATCCCAAGACCTTGGTTCAATGGGACAACTAAGTTATGAATGTTCAAATGAACACTTGGAAAATGTGTTAGCTCATTCTCGAAACATCAAGTGAATGCAAAACCCTTGAATGTGGTGAGGTTAAGTTTAAGACTTTTAATGATTCCTATACCGAAAGGTGGAGTATTGCGGATACTCTTCAATAGGAGATCACCTATATAAGTGAGAAGTAATGGCCGCTTCAAAAAAACACTTATGAATCTAAGATATGGTCCAGGGCGAAATGGACACAACGTGAGAACAACAAGTGTTAAAGTTGTTATTGTGTAAGTAAATCTTGTTGTCTTGGTTTTACGAACGGCCGAGTAGTTCAAGACATCGCGTCACTATTACTAAGGAAGGTTCAAAGCCACAAGCTACCTATCCTCAAAAGCAATAACGATTCGCGAGACTTTCAAGCGAATCTGCGCATACACACGCATGCATTAATTTCATTCATGTGGGGATTGTTGGAATTTGGTCTTTGATAAATGGGGTGTTGACCCTATTTTGACCAAATAATTAAGTGGTTTCCATTAGTAAAAAATGGAATTAAATTATTTGTAAAAATTCTACTAAGAGAGTAGATGAGAATAGTATTTTGGAATTTCTCAAAACCAATTTCCTGAATGAGAAATTAATGCTAGAAGTTAGCCACTTAATACAAATAAATGGTATGGAAAATGGAAAATATGGGGAATGAGGATTGCTCCATCCCACATAGGAAAACGATGAAAAGTTTGCACACTTTATATATCCCATGTTGGACTTATGGGTTTGGGCCCTTGGGGGCACCCAAGTTTTTAAAGGGGCGATGACTTACATGCTTGTGAGTTTGGTTCAAAGCACACACGCGGCATCGCCGCCGCGCCGCTTGTGCCAGCCCCATCGCCATCCATCGCTCGGCCCCCGCCCGGTGCCGTTCGTGGGTCGAGGTCGTGGGCCTGGGCTTGGGCTTCAAGACCACTTATTCTTTTTGGACCAAAAACCTTTAAAAATAAATGTTTAATTATTTTTTGTAATTAATTAAATGAATTCAACCTCGGAACATTCGGACCCAAGCACGGGCGGACGCACGACCCGTGCGGTCGGGGTCGTCGTTCTACCAAAGTTTTGCGCTGCACGCACGCGGCAGCGCGCACGACCGCTTGTCCGGTCATGCTAGGTGCGAACTTTTCCACACCAAATAAGACGGGCGGTGCACGACCCATGCGTTTGGTCGTCTTCCCCGTCATGTGTCGTCTATTCAAAGACAAATATGTCTTTTTCGAGCCAAAAGACGCGATCTTTCCATATGAGGCACCTCGGGCCTATATTATTCGACCCTATTTGTTTGAAGAGATATTCGAAATAATCAGTTACTAAAATCGAGCATTGCATTTTGCATATTGTCCATTTCCTCCTTGAAAAGCTTGAAAGTTGTCAAACACTTTGTAGTTATTTGTTGTTCCGATTTTGCTAATCTTACGCTAACCTAGGGCTGTAAAAAGTCGTTGTATCTTAAAGGCGTCGGAACCATAAGCACTCGGTATACGGGCGTTTTTGTCTTGCGGAGATCGAATACAATTCGGCCTCGACTTAGCCTATACACTTATCCTAGCCATTTTCCGAAAACAGAAATCATACACTTATATTTTACCCTACATATCATTGTGCTCCTGCTCTTGCTACCCTTCCTACCAATCTTGTTCTTTGAATAAATGTGCGAAACCATGCAAACCATAGGAAAACAAAAACTATAAAAGTTGAAGGAAAGATTGCTTAGAACTGAAGGTATTCTCAGTCTTAGAGGTGTTCTTCTTCTGCTGTGACTCACAGGTATTTATAAGTGAAATTTCCTCCTTTTTCTTCCATTATTTTCATCTGGAGTTTGGACATTTGTCTTTGTTCATTATCGATGTTTTCTATTAACTTCCTCTTTTGATGTGTACTCTTGTGTCTTCTTCTTTTCGATTTGGATAATATTTCTCTGTTAAATAATCTTTTGTGGTTTCTCGTCGTGTAAAATTGAATTATTCTTGAAGGATATTTGATAGGTACCGCGGTACACGTTAAATGTATTTAAAGTAGAAAACAGGTGAAATTGGGTTCCAAATCGACCAAAACATTGCAACCACACCGTACACGAAAAATTAAATGTGTACCCGATGCGTATATCCCGTCATCATAAAGACTGATAGAAATTTTGAAGATGTACTGTGCAATATGGTATCATGTCTGTGTGGTATGTGTGTTTTTCATTTTGTACCGCAATCTGGTCTGGCCTTGTATCGCGGTACATGCTTGTTGTGTGCCACGGTGCACTCTGCATCGTTCAACACTTTTTTCTTGATTTTTCTTGATTCTTCTGTGGTATGGCTTTGTGCATCGCATATGGCTCATTTTCACCACTTTTTGTCCATTTTCTTGATTCTTCGATACCGACTACCTATTACAACTCGATATATAACTTTAACAATAATTTCGATTCAATCTACTAAAAAATAATATAATTTTTCGGGTTTAAGATACCTAATTTGTTGCGAAAAATCCAACTTAACACCTCGTAGAGAAAAAAATTCAAACAACAAGAAAACAAAAAAGGAAACGACTATAAAAGACATTCTCCTAAAATAGAAAAGGTAATATAGTAATTATATATCTTTTATTTAATTAAATCATTATTTAATTAATTACCTATGAATATTCATTATTGGTCTGAATATTATCAATTGATACATGAGGCCCAAACTATTATTGAAGCGACGTGGCCCAACTTATTATTTACGGCTCACGAGGCTTACTACAGCCCAAACAACCCACTTTATTATACTAAGTCCATGAGGCCCATAATCCAGATATAAAAGGTCCATCTAGACTACATAATTCATTTGTAAGTAAACTACTTTCTGATGTCTAGATTTTACTTTCATACAACAGTTGACTTAATCGTTAGAGGGGCCTTCCTGAGACAACCCAATGGACCCTCTAACCTTGCTCTGTGTGTTGCAAGTTAGTTCACACCCAAAGATTTGCTTAGCTTTGGAAGCCCAACTCCTGGATTAGTTCAACTTTTGGGTAAAAGAATGGAATTTAGATCATCAACTACCTTGACTTGGGTGATCTGTATTTTCTTGCATGATTATATTTACCTGTATTTTCTTGCATGATCATGTAAATATAATTAACACTGATTTCTAAATTGTGACACATTATTATGGCCTGGTGCCACATGCTTGTTAGGATGAAATGAATATCAAATATAGATTATGTAAACAAGAAAATATTTTTTTAACAGGCTCCATTTGTTCACTCTTTTCTCCAATTTACCCAATAAAAAAAGAATAAGAAAATCTCGTAACCAAAACAAAGAAAAGAAAAAAAAGTGAACACCAATAATTAATAAAGAATTCCAACTTTCAAAATTGAGAGTAGGCACAAGTACCGGTAACAAAGTGTTTAATAGTCCTATGTTTTCACACTCGAAACATTAAACATTAATTAACACAGTCCATATACACTTTTTGGAGAATAGAATGTGGGTCTGATCTCTCTCTCACTCTCTCTCTCGTTTTTTCCTGTATTTATTATTTGTCCACATGTATATTTTGATTTCTCAGGACTTAGATTTTGAGCTCAGGTTTTTGCAGCATGGCTTCTGGGTTTTTTGTTCTCTTATAAAAAAATGTTGGAACGCCTCTGGCTGCATGCAAACTCAAATCTTGCTCTGAGACTTCTCTCGCTTTCTGGGGTTCTTGAATTTCTCCTCGTAAGTCTCTTTCTCGGTTTCGTGTCTGTTAATTTTTTAATTTTTGATTTTTATTATTATTTTTAATTTCAAATGCATTTTGTTGGATTTGATCTGCTTCTTGATTTCGTGTGCGCAAAATTGAATCTTCATTGTGTTTTTCCGATTGATGCTTTCTTCAATTTGATGGGCTTTCATTTTTTCCTTCTGATAGATTAAATGGTTGCATTTCGCGCAAGCTTTGGGCTTTACGAATTATTTTGCTGCTGTTAATTAGGGTTTTTTTAGGATTTATTTTCTGAGGAAGTTATTCCAGATTGTGGGTTTTGAAGAGAGAGGGAGAAGAGAGGGATACAGAGGATTTAATTGAATGGTTGCTAACAGAATGGGATCTCAAAGGGTTGTTAGTAATAGCATTGGGGGAACCCAAGCCCAAACCCAGGACCCGAAATCGAACCCGTTGGCCCGGCAAGGGTCCTTGTACAGCCTCACTTTTGATGAGATGCAAAACCAATTGGGAGATTTGGGAAAACCCCTTAGTAGCATGAACATTGATGAACTCCTCAAGACTGTTTTTACAGCTGAGGCTAATAATAATAATCAACCGGTTGATGGTGTCGATTCTGGGCCGTCTGCCCAACAACCCGGCCAGCCTGCATTGGGTTCGTCTTTAAATCGACAATCGAGTGTCACGCTTTCTCGGGATCTGAGCAAAAAGACTGTTGATGAGGTGTGGAACGATATTCAGCAGGAGCAGAAAAGGAGCCGTCTTGATAGGAAAGTGACACTTGGCGACATGACATTGGAGGATTTCTTGGTTAAGGCCGGGGTGGTTGCTGAGTCGCCCCCGGGGAAGAAAAACTCGGGCGTAGTGATAGGGGGCATTGATCCTATTGGATTGCCACAGCAAGCTCAATGGATGAATTATTCGATTCCTTCAGTTCAACCGAGTATGATGCCCGTTTACATGCCGGGTCATCCAGTTCAACAGTCGATTCCTATTGGTGGGAATCCAGTTATGGAGACTGCTTACCCTGAAAACCAAATAACCATGTCTTCGTCACCACTGATGGGTACTCTATCGGATACACAGACATCCAGACGAAAACGGGTTGCCCCGGCTGATATAGTTGAGAAGAGTGTCGAACGGAGGCAGAAGAGGATGATTAAGAACAGGGAGTCTGCAGCACGATCACGAGCGAGGAAGCAGGTACGTGTATGACGCCAATGTGTTGTTATTGCTTCTTTTTTTCCTTTTCTTTTCTTTAACTTTTTTAGTTTATTATTTTTCCCCCTAATTCTTCTGTTTGCATAGGCATATGTTGTTGATTTTTAATGCGCAGGCCTACACCCATGAGCTGGAGAACAAGGTTTGCGACTGGAGGAGGAGAATGAAAGGCTCAAGAGACAACAGGTTGGCTTTGCCTCTCTATAATCCGTTTTTTTTATAATTGTAATATCCTATGTGGAAATGATACTTATTATATCATATATTTGCTTTTCGTGCTAAACTATAATGTCTGTACAGTGCACTGTCAATTAAGAGCAACTTCGTTATGTTTGTTTGCTATTGCCGAGTTTGTGGGCTTCTGATCTAGTGGTTATGTTACTTTTCTCTTGTTAGCTGTTGCTGACTTTGTGGGCTTGTGATTTTGCGTTCACATTAACTCTCTGACATTCTTTATGCAAAGACTGAGTGTTACTGTTGTTGGGCACACTGGTCATAAGTTTCTTGTTTGTACACTGGCTTACTGACTATGGCTCATCCGAAACTTTTGTTAAATTGGTATATTATAACTTTGCCTATTGTTTGTAATGTAATTTTGGGTATATGTTTCTTAGGCTCCATTTGGATTTGGAGCTAAGGATATCAAATCTATAATAACAGATACATTGATGTTGTTTGGATGAAGTCATTCTATAATGGATTTCAAATCATTGGAAACTAATTTTGGAGTCATCTTGAAGGATTTCAAATTCATCTTAGATGGAGTCATTTGAAATCCTTCCCCCAAATACTTTTCCCAAATCCAAATCCTCCCATCCAAATGCAACCTTAGTTTATTCCAATTTGATGATTATAAAACGAGAAGATTTATGCAATGTCATTGATGATTTAGAATAATCATCATCAATGACAACAATTGTAATGCCTTCTGATATAAAAGACAACTGCTATTCTTGCTGTTGAATATAAGCAGCACATAACCTGAAATGCTTAAGAAATGGATTACTGATACATTAACAATTCGGAAAACAGTAATTGTCTCATTGGAAGACTCAATCAAAAAACAGATGATGTGTATGCAAAATTATACAAACTGCGGACATCGATGCATCTTTGTTGGTACCAAGTTGGCCGCTTGGGCTTGATTATCATATTACTTGTTTTTGGTGGAGAAATCAGTTTCATTAAAACAAAATACTCCCATTTGTTTCACGGTGTTGTTAGCTGGGCTAGTTTACAATACTGAAAATCAATATACATATTGTTCTAACAGAAGTTAAGTGCCGCTATTTGACTTGCGACTTTATGTTTTGTGCCAAGTTTGTTGCATTTCCTCTACTAGTGCTAGTGTGCCAACAAACATTTTCTATCTTGGATTGACTTGTATGAGCCATGTTATATATAAAATTTAGGGATAATTACAAAAAAGCCCCTGAGGTTCGGGCTAATTACAAAAAAAACCTAATGATTTTTGAAAATTGCAAAAACCTCATTGAGGTTTGATTTCATCTAACATTCCCTTCAAAAGCAAAAAACATTTCAAAACCCCCCTTGACATCTATAAAAATATTACATTTAACTCCTTAAATTTAAGACAAAATCAAACTTGAGGGATGCTTTTGTAATTTTGAAACATCTGTGGATTTTTTGTAATTAGCACAATCCTCAGGGCTGTTTTTATAATTATCCTAAAATTTACCATACAAACTGCTGACTGCCTAATGAACAATTTAGCTCGCTCTCAGTCTGCAAATGCTGATGTTTGATGATCTTAACTTGGGGTCTTTGATTTGTTGGTTTGTCTACCAAACAGTCCTTCCACTCCCTTTGATCTTGTATAGAACTTGATCGACTGGTAACAGGCTGTTCATATACTTTGCTTTTGTATTCTGGTCAATGAGTATTATTAAACTATCCATCAAGTTTTAAGATTCATTTTGCATGTTTGGTTCTAGAAGGAAAGATTTGTATGAGCTACTGATATTGGGATGACAGTCTTCTACTCCCTAAAAATTCATAATATATATGTATATATATATAGGGGTAATTACAAAAACCTCCCTGAGGTTCGGGCTAATTACAAAAAAACCCGGAGATTTTTGAAAATTACAAACAAAACCCTTAAGGTTTGATTTAGTCTTACATTTCCCCCTTCATAAGCATTCTTTTTTTTTTTCCAAAAAACCCACTAATATTCTAAAAATGTTACAGTTGCCCCCTTAAATTTAAGAGGTGACTTTTTGTAATTTTGAAACATCTCTAGTTTTTTTTTTGTAATTAGACCAAACCTCAGGGGGTCTTTTGTAATTATCCCTATATATATATTGAGAAAATAGTAAGTAAATAATAATCCTAGTCCTGAAGAACTTCCTTTATTTTTTGCTCATATTTTGTTTCTCCTATCCAAATCTAAGAAACTTTCTGGTCTTTGTTTATTATGTAGTTGATCTACTTTTTGATTTCTATACTGAAGTTAAGGCTTAAGAACTATACGCGCACCAGTCTTTTTTTGGTCCCCCCCTTCTGAGTGTTAATGCAATGTCGAGAATTCATCTGGTCTAAGAACAAGTGTAGGGATACGTAAACTTGGAGTTCCTTCTGATCCAAACATGTAAGGAAAGAACATAACTTAATAGAAAAACTGAATTTGACATGTTGGGTACTACGAGTTTCATTGAGTAAATTTGCCATATTACAAGCAAATTTAGTTCGACGTGAAAAATGTTCTCTCATTTTGTCAAATATAATATGCTGGTGTTTGAGTGGTAGGCTGTTGTTCTTGCACTAGCTTTTGTAAGCATCATTTGGTCATTTAGCTGAATAAACTAGAGATTCTTCATTATGAATCACATCTTCATATGTAGGTTAACTGCATGTTATACGCTCATTTCTGAATATTACCCTTGACGTTGATTTATCAGCATTGTAAAAGACATGACACTTTATCCTTTGCTTTTGATTTATCAGTGTTTCACGGACTAGCACTAACATATAGTTTACCCGATGAAAAGTGGGAAGTAGAAGTGGGAATGGGTAGATATACATCACCTTAAAAATGAGGGTGGGGAAGCATAGAAGGAAGATGAATGTACTAAAAAATGCATAAATCTGGTGCTAAAATATAAAAAAGAGAAAAAGGAAAGAAATCAAAGGTGTAGCATACAGATATGAAGTAACATTTTTTTCGTGTTTGTTTCTACTAATTTTCCATGCTCATCCTTTCGTTTACCTTAGTTTCCTGGCGAAGTTCCAAATGAATATGAAGTAGGGTTAATTACAAATAATACCCTTGAGGTTCAGTCTAATTACAGAAAAATCCAGTTATATTTCAAAATTACAAATACCCCCTTGACATTTGTTTCTGTTTTAGAAATTGCAAGAGGGGAATTTAGGAAGTAAATACAAATCTCAATGGGGTGTTTGTAAATACCTTGAGGGGGTATTTTTAATTATGAAAATATCATTGGAGTTTTTGATTAGGCTAAACCTCAGGGGCAGCTTTTGTAATTTACCCTATCAAGTATGTGCTCACCCTTGGGAAAGTGTACCTTTCTCCTCTCTTGCTCCATCTCAATTTGTATCTTTTGACAAAGTTATTCTGGGATCAATTTTTTATCATTGAAAAGTAATAATTCTTGTTCTTATGCACTGTTGGCCAGGAATTTACGTATTTGTCTAGCCGAGTATCTATTAGTTAATTTGAAACTGTTTGATATTTAGTGATGTAGCTGAACTCACATGCTCAAGTTTAGAGGGCATTGGCCCCTCTACCTAGTTTCTGCGTCTTATTATCCTAATTTCGCCTACGGTTACTCAAAAATGACTTTTGGAAGGGCAATTACTAGTTACTACATCACAAATGCAATGTAACTGCCGATGAGGTCTCGTCCTAGTCATAAGGTGGACCGTGAAACTATTAGGTCTGATGGCATGTGGGTTGATCTTCCATCTTTGTGTGTGGTTTGATTTCTATTGAGAAAGTGCAGATCGAGTCTTATTTGGGTTGTTATATGTTGTAGGTTATGGTGCGACTTGTAATATGTATTCTAAAACAAAAATGCAATGTAACTCATGCTTTTGATGGAAGATTACAAATACTACCCTTGAGGTTTATTCTAGTTACGAAAAACCCACCTATCTTTCAAAATTACCATTATCAAATTGCACCTATTGAGGGGGTTAGTTTGTAAAACAAATATAATCCTTAATGGGATATTTGTAATACCGCAAGGGGTATATATAATTTTGAAAGGTGACTGGATTTTTTGAATGAGGCTGAACCTCAAGGGTAGTTTTTGTAATTAAATCATAAATTTTTACTAATGCATTTTTAAGATTATGTAGGTATGGTACTTCTTGTGGATCAGGGGATTAACTGTTTTTACCTCGCAGGAGTGGGAGAAGGTTTTGCCGAGCATACCACCACCCGAGCCAAAGTATCAATTGCGTAGAACGAGCTCAGCCCCCATATGGGGATCGATCATGTAGATTCATTGTGTTGTTTTATCGTTTTTACTTATGATTAGCCAGTGTTAGTTTTATTTTTCCTTTTTTTTTTATTTTTTATTTTCTTGAACTTTGCTACTTGGGGTGCCGTCGTCGTCTAAATGACAGCCTAATCTTATGGTCTTCAAGTCTGGTTATGTTTGCTTGAACACAACTTGGCTGCACTTGCCCCACTGAACCTTCTTCATGTATGTACATTTTCATAGTGCTAACCAACATGGAATTTTTATGGAACTAATTATGGTGATTTGGGTTATAGTTGCCATGAATATTTTGATTGATTTTGTCGCATATTTATTAATAACTTGGATCAAATGAGCAAACAATTTGTTTAGTCAAGCAGGCCATGAATTATAAATTGGTACAGTTGCCTTTGAGTGAAATTTAAATGGTGGTTTAATTTTTTAGTTTAAATAACAGTATATACCAAAACACGTTTAGTTTACGTTGATGATGTTATTTTTACGTTTGGTGTGTAATAGTGATTATTAGTGATGTTGTAATAAGAGATTCATTTGAAATAGAGAGCTCTACTCGTATTCTCATTGGTAGAGATGTAAAACGGGCCGTGCCAAATGTAAAAAATGGGTTGAGCTAGGCCAAATAGTGATGAGGACGATATTTTTGAGATCCACCCACGAAGATATACTGAAAAAAATTGGGCCAATTTGGTTGGCCCGGCCAAAAACGATGTTCATTTTGGGCCTCTAAAAATATAACCGAGCCAATCTTTTCGATCGGACTGAAATTGACAAACCCTACTCATTACCTTGTTCTAGCATATGAATTGCACCACTACAAAAACATATTGCTACATGTCTACTCTTTTCTATTGTTTGCAGTGTTTATTAGCATGTTTGGAATCACTTTCCACGAAAAGTCCTTTTGACTAATTTAATTGATTAGGATGAATAATTGCATAGAAGTATCATTATTTGATTGATATAGTCACATTCCAAACACTTAATCTAAAGAAGTGACATTCTGAAAATTTCATTCTAAAGAAGTGAGAAAGACAATTTCTCATAATTCATTTCCAACAATTTTAGTTGGACGTTATTAAAAATTGGTATTTCCTATTTAAATTTCCACTATTAGCTTCACCCTGATACATTTTTATAACTTCATTTTCTGATAGAACATATGTCAATACTGTGACTTTTTTAAAAGACAATTAATATATAAAAAATCCATTTGTTTAAATGAGTTTTTGTCCTAGATGTGCTCCAAAACATTCACTAAACTTTAAAGTTGTTTTCCACTAGCAATTAAATTGAAGAAGAATGATCATATGTTTCACTTTTAAGATAAGTTTTATTCATTTTTTTTTTTTTTTTTTTGATAAAAGATAAAGAAATATATGTTTCACTTAAAACTTTTAATCTTGACAACAAGCACGAAAGACATTGCTCTGAACAAGTACACGATCTCAAAGAAAAAGAAAGATTTTTATGCATGTTCGTAGTAACTATTTTAATAAGTTTTGTCCAAGTGAAAACTAATGAAAATCAATATAAAATATAAAAAAGAAATATGAAGTAAATGAGCGAGTTATTTAGAAATAGTACTGACATTGATATATAACACATTAAAAAGCTAGTTCATTGATTTACAACACATCCCCTTCCATCCAGCCCGTACTTGAGCACATGCCCAACATGCTGGGGCTTAGGCCCCAAATATTTAGGCACCCAATTTTTTTATTTTCTTTTTATGTATATATGAAATGAACAAAAAAAAAAAACAATGAATGATGATCATAAATACAGAAATCCGATGAACACTGCCAAAAAAATTTGACCCATTTTAGGATGATAAATTATTAATGAAGGAAAAATCTCAATTTAAGAAATTCAATTGGAAAATTATGAGAAAACCAAGAAATACCAAATTGGCACAATAATGATAAGAAAAAAAATCTCCAAACAATAATGTTTATAAAACCGAACAAAATTCAAAACATATTTCAAGTGAACAGTTGAAAAAGAAGTTGGAAACATATAAGTACTATGAATAAAATTCAAAACTCATTTTTATTTGAGGTTGTTGCTACGATGAACTTCACTTATTTATGATGTACATGTTTACTGTTTTAAAACATGCGAGTACTAGAATAATTTGATATATTTAGCCATCATATTAATTTCAACTTATTGAATAATTATTATAACAATTGATTTTTTTGGCCGATTTAGAGAAAAAAATCTAAGTTTAAAAAACAAATTGGCCGCGAGGGCCCATTTTTAGAATCTCGCTTAGGGCCTTGTGAGGCACAGGTCTGGCCCTGCTTCCATCGTATTCAAATATAAATCAATTAAAAAGAAAAACATGTTAAAACAGAAATAGTTTATTTGAATTCTTAGCTATTCCTAAATTAAAAAGAAAAGAAAAACTTGATATCAGCTTTCAGAAAACAAGACATATTAATTATTATAATGTGAAATGAAAATTATAAGTAATAATTATTTTTAGTAAAAAAAAGTGTATATTATAGGTGGGTTGGGCCAAACCCGTGACCCGCTCCAGACCCAACAAGTTTTAGTCAAAAGGGTCCACAACCCGCCCCAAAACCTGTTTGACCGGGTTTAGGCCCACCCCTACTGAGGCGGGTTTAATATGGAGGCGCGTTTTAGCCCACCTTATTGCCATGGGCGAAGCTACCTTAGACGAGTGCGGTCGACGGACCGCACTCGATCTCTGAGTGACCGTTAAATTTAATTTGGACCGCACTGAAATTCAACTCAAGGTTTAGTTCATATAAAACAAATTGAGTTAAATTCAAAAGGCTAATAAACATTATCGTCTTGGTGGCTGAAAATATTAAGAATTACCTAGTCCAATTAAGGTATATTAGTGGATAAATGATTGTCTTGTTGTTATGTACATAAATATATATTCCAAACTTGATAATAAAAGTTTTTGGAAGTATTTTTCAAATGATTTTTTTGTATATAAGTCTATTCCATAATAATAATAGTAGTTGTTTGGTGGTTAATTCGTAATATATTTTTGGATAAGTCACTATCCATAAAGTTCATTCTAGAGAAAATAATTGGAGATTATGAAACCCGCAAAAGAATTGTTGTAAGGTACCACCTTCATAGTTGCCTCCTTTTCTATTTTTTTTCAAATATCGGTCCGACATTCATCCCGCCAAAATGAAAAAATTCCCGATCGCACCGGCCGGAAATCCTAGCTACGCCCATGCTTATTGCCATCCATACAACCGTTACTAAATTTGACAATGAGAAGTAATTAATACGTACAAGTCCATAAGTCCATTCAAAGTTGAATGTTGAGATGAGCACAAAAGTAAATTATTTGCTCACAAATTGTTGGAACACATAAACATTAATTAAAATGAGAAAAAGAAATTATCCGCTTTCCTTTATCATTGGTCCAAGTTCATCGAGAATCAGGAAGATTGGCACACAATTAATGTAATTGTGTTTGCTGACAAATTATTGGAACACATAAACATTAAATAATATGAGAAAAAGAAATCAGGAAGATTGGTACATAATTAATTTAATTGTGTTTCTATCTGTAAGAAAGGCAAGAGGCCCAAACTATTATAAAACACACCGTTAAAACCAACTTCAACACAACATATCAAGAAAACAGAAAAAGAAAAAAAATGGAGAGGAATGTGTTGATCACCTTAATGTTTGCATTCTTGCTTTGGGGTACGTACTTGCTTCTCTTTCTCATAAAATATCTTGAATGGTACAATGCTATGATTACAAAAGATGCTATTGAGGCTAGCCGAATTAAAAAAAAAAAAAAAAAGTTATCTTTTAAAATTGCAAATACCACACTCTCGAGGACTCTTGGCTAAAAATAAATGTCATGATCAATATTTGTAGTTTCAAAAGATAACTGAATTTTTTTTTCAATAATGCTAAAGCTGATGAGTTAGTTCCTGTAATTAACCCTCAAATAAATTGGTCCTTAAAAAAACTTGGGATTTAATTTCTCATATAACTTTTTTAATAAGTTGGGAGTACTAGTTGGAAGGGAGGGAATAAATTTCAAAGAAACTGAAAAATACTCTAGGGTTCGAATCTCGGTCAAAATCCCTACAAAAATTTATATGATACCACTTGAGCTACAAGCTTGTGATGAGATTTTTCATATAACTTGGCCAACAATAATTTCATTTTCTTTTTTCCAATTTTTTTTCAAATACTTGAGTATTTATATTATTATATATATGTATATGTCCTAATAATTTGTGTTTTCATGACTAAAAAAAGCAGGAGTTGTTGTGATGGATCTTGAGGGGGCAAGAAAAACCGCAAGAATAGGTACTGACTTAGGTGTTGGTCGAGCCATCCATGTGAGCCCTATGATGACCGTGCCATGAAATGCAAAAAAGTGGAGCCAAGATTCGAGAATGTCTTTCCGAATGGAAGACTTTGTGAGTGTCTAAGCGACGCCATAACTCCACAGAGACTCAATCACCTCACCGTCCCGCCATTGCCGCCGTCGTCTCGGTTGGAGGATCAATTGTGTGGCGGCTATTGAATAGTTTCTTTATCAAATTGAACAATATTATTCTAGTGAATGTTTCTTTATTCGTGAATGTTTCTTTTTCTAATTGAAAACTTGCAATTTTGGTCATATGGTCGGTAACAATTTAACGGAGACGATCACGTGCTATTACTCGTTGACAATTACTGTAGTTTTGATTCCATATGAGTAGGGACGTCATGATTTTAGTCTCGCAGTTTGCATTTTTGGTCCCAAAGTCAAAATTTTATACAAACTCCTCCCGGTGATCCCAGGGGAAGAGATTCTCCCCCATCGCTCCCGATAATATGACGCCCCCTCTCGCATTCCGCGAGGTGGCCACGCGCCACGGAAATAAGCAAGTATGTTTTTCCTCTCTTAAGGAGAAACTCATTTCCCCAAACACTTAGCAAATTTTCACCAACAATTTCTGAGCAAATATACAATAAGTAAATGTAGAAGGAACGCGAAAAAATACCAACACGTGTGGTGAAAAACAAGAAACATGCAACCCACGCAAGAAAGTATCACCTAGCCCCGTGGAGGCAACAAACATATCTGTAAAAGTAAATTTCACACTAAACAAGTAAATTGTTGAGTGTAACTTGGAGAAGGAAGAACATACCAGAAACCATGCCTTGTTTGGCATCAAAGCACTTCCCAGGGAGTTGGGGACCCTTTCCCGCTCTCTGGAGAAATTGGGCGTCCTGGCCCACTCCCGAGGAGTTGAATGCCCTCATTCGCATTCGTCCATGCACTTCATAACCAATATAAGAACAAGCCTTCCTTCGGCCTAGAGCCAACCTACAAAACTTCGGAGTCAACTTTAAGCACTCTTTAATCATACGAAGATGCTGAGTAGTAACTCTGCTTACTAAACTCTCTAGATCCATCTCTACTCCTAAGAGAAGGCCTATGCTGATACTTAGGCTGAGGGATCTTCCCTCCTCAAACTCTAAACTCTCTAGATCCATCTCTACTCCCAAGAGAAGGCCTATGCTGATACTTTGGCTGAGGGATCTTCCCCGGACTTCCTCTCCTCTACACTATCCTCCATACTCGAACTCGAATTCGACGAATATCAATAAAATCTCCAACTATATATATAGCCCCATAGACAAAAGGGGAATGCAAAACACCGTAGACGAGTCAGATGGAGGAAACCGAAAATTGACTGGTCGGTAACTCCTTAGCCCTGAAATACAGAAGACGAACCCCTTAGTGTTTGAGACCCGACATGGAAAAATGTAAAAATTCTAAAGAAGAAAGAATCCTATGCAAAGAAAAAAACAAGGAACATTACCCGGTAGTGGCCCGGGTGACTCGAGGGTAGACCTGGCCAAATGGAACCAAACCGGGTTCCAAACCGTAATCGGAACCGTGGTCAATGGTTCCTAAACCGTAACGTGGTCAACGGTTCCAAAACCGAACAAAACCGTGTAGATCGGTTCCGGTTCCGATTCTAGATCTCAAAATCGTGGAACCGCGGTTTTAACCGTCGATTAGAACCGTATATGGAACCGTGATGGAACCATTTTTTAAGGTTAAAACCAACAATCTTGTTTTGGTAAATACATTCTAGAAGAAATGTAAAATGTTTATTATGATATTTTTAATATTGCACAACGATTACTTAGGGAAAAAAGTAAACGTCAAAGGGTTCCTCTAGCTCAAATGTAGAGCTTGAGAATTATTTAACTACTTCTTTTCGAGTTTAGTGAAATAGATATTGAAGACTTTGATATTTTGAAATGGTGGTCACAAAGAACTCAACCTTATACAATCATCTCAATCATCGCAAAAGAGGTTTTGGCATGCCTGTTTCAACTCAAGTTGAGTAAAAACGTTTATCTCGATGGAAATATTTTAGATGAATCACGCTCGCGTTGTTTTTCCTTTTTCTTTTTATTTTAAACTAAATTGCTAAACATTTTTATCTAAATAAAATTAAAAACAAAAGGTTCCTTTAACCTAACCTAACCATATAGAATCGTGTTCCTGGTTTGGAATCGAACCGCAGGCGGTTCGGTTTTGGAACCGAACCATGAGCATAAGGTTACAGTTCCTGTTCCTCAATTTGGAGGAACCGGAACCGGCGGAACCGAACCGGGCGGTTCCCGGAACCGTGGCAGGGTCTCTACTCAGGTGCGCCGCGAGGTCCTTCAGGCTCTCTCCCTTATCCACTTCCATCCACACACTTTTGGCTCCGCCAAGGCGATCCCATTCCACGATGTTTCGCTCCTGCCAATTCCACTTCCGCCACTAGGCGGGGGCCAAATCTTTTGTGACATCTCACCACACCCAATTCTAAATAAGTGTATCGAAGTAAAATTTCAATCAGAGCATCAAAGTGCTCAAGTCTAGGGGCCTCTATCTATCTTGCCGCTATCACCATCTGAGACTCAAGAGTCTAGTGAATCCACCAACTCCATGGGATCCTTCCCACCATACTTAAATGCATTTCAGCATTGCAAACAATTCCACCATCTGGTTCTCAAGCTTGCCCACGGAGTCCATTAACTCCCACACATCACGTCTACTCCAACTACTCAAGTTAGGATGGGCCTAGTCCCTAATGCTACTCTCATCATTTGACCAAATAGACTAGCCAATGCATATGTCAAAAGATTTTTACGGAAACACGAAAAGTCATTACATTGCACGGGAAGCCGACTTGCACAGGGCCATTGGGCACAAGCGTCCGACCAACCCCCCCATAAAAAATCTCTGGAGCGGGCACGTTCAAGGGCACGCCACCCGTGGCCGAAAGAGCGCGTGCGCCATTGGGCGCCCAAAAACAAAACTCGCGAATTCACGTTCCGCCAGTCATCCTGCGATAGTCTTCAACTTTTTGCCACTCCTCTGGAACACTCTACTCCTCCGCCGCTCAAGGAGGCACTAGCTTTTCCCCGCTCCCGTCATTCTCTACTCCTATGTGGGTATTCCTCACTCTAAACTCATAGGTGAAATTCCCCGCCGAGTAAGCTCTTGAGGAGCCTTTAAAGGATTAAGCGCCAAGAAGACTAGAAGAAGCCTTTCAATGAAAAACTAAGTACCGTGGGGGACTCTCAACATTCAAGTCCCATGAGAACCACTCAACTCACCAAAAATATTTTGCCTCTAGGGCTAAGTCCCGTGAAGACTCCTCTCACGCAAAAAACTCAACTCCCACGCTCACGGGCTCCAACGAGTCCCCCCGTTCCGTATGTTACACAATCTGCGCTCCATGCACCGACACTCCATAAACCACTTGAGTTCTGGGTACCTCCCAGGCTTCACTCATTTCGAAACTCCCCCTCACCGGGGACTTCTCCCTTTCAGGAGACTTTGCTGCTCCCAATGAGACATTCCCCTTCTTAATAATCAAATCCTTTACGGATCATATATTCATCGGGAATCTAACTCCCGCACTACACCCTCCGGCTTCCATAGCCCGAGAGTTGGGGGCTTATGTTGGGGAATAAAATCATTGTTTTTCCTAATTACCGCATTTATTAAATTTATTTATTAATTATTCTATATTATTAATTATTATTGGATTGCAGAAATAATTATCAGGCCTACGCGACCCACATTCGGCCTACACAGCTCAAACATGCCCACTTTATCGTATAAAAGAGGTCCCTCCTCATTATTAGTGTGTACATTCTCAAAATCTGAGTTAATGCAGTTAATTACTGCCTTTTGCTATGATATTCTCCTACTTTCGGTACGGACTTGAACGTCGGAGGGGCCTCCCTGGGACAACCCCAGAGCCCGTCTAACGTTTGCTACGTGTTGCAGGCAAGTTTCCAACCAAAGAACTATCAACTCCAAAGAAGAAGTTGGATCATCGTTGACCTTGAGTGATCTGCCGATTTTTTGCAGCATCAAATATTTTTATTTAATTAATAACTTTAGCTAATTATAATGAATATATGCAATAGAAGTCGTTAATTGAATACTTATTTAATAAATTAGTAGTTTGTAAAATAAGAATTGGTATAAATTGTGATGTATGATGTATAAATGTGATGTAATATTGATGCGCCGAGAAACACACTACAAAAAAACAGCTACTTAGCGGTAGTTTATTTGACATTTAACGGCGGTTTAAAACCGCCGCCCAAGTATTTTGCAGCGGTTTGAAAAATGTCGTCCATACAGGTGTCGCGAGAGATTTGGCAGCATTTTTTCGCAAACGCTGGAAATTGTGTCGTTAAATATTTTAGCAGTGATTTTTAGTGGCGGTTCCAAACCGCTGCAACATTGCAACAATTCAAAACCGCCGGGAATAAAAAAGAACGAACAGGAAAAAATGGCAGCAGTTATATGAACCGTCGCTAATATAACTTCTATATTTTTTTATTTTAATGGCTTGTTATATCTACCAGTACTACTAATATATTTATAAAATTTCCTCACAATTTTTATTCAACTATGTGACAGATATGTCATTTAAGTTTTTATATTTTTTGTGACACTCAAAGCCAAAATATCATCCAATATGTAAATCTTAAAAACTGTAATAACACATCATAAAAGTCAAAACATTACATTACAATTACTAAAACCCATCTACAAAAATATATGTTCTTATATAATAGCAAAATATGCAACATCACGATATGAGAATGCTCATTTATATCATGACTAGAGGATGACTATCGTCTTCTGTTCCCTAGTGAAGGTTAATGATCCCACTTCCTTGATCTATCAATGCCTGCAATTGAAACCAAATTATTGATATTATAACTCATAACTTGTATTCAATACAAAAGTCGTAATTCTAGATATGTTCATAAGTAAAATCATCAAGTGTGCGAAATGTTAATTGGTGAAAAGAGTATATATATATATATATATATATATATATATAGTTTAATATGGAGAAACAAATGTAATATGCAAAAGTACAAAGCATTTCAAATGTTTGGTTTAGCCAATTAGCGAACTGTTTAGGACTTTTGTAGCAACATCACAACAAAAATCATTTCCATGGAACTTTTGTAGGGACTATCATCCGATTTTTGATTAATTCTTAATAGCAATTAAGTCTAGAAAAGAATCATAATCCAGTACAAGTGAATTTGTCCCTTCATGTCTTTCCTTAATAGACATTTGAGTGGATAAGAGTGGTTAAACCTATTTTTTCATTGAATCATGCATTTGTCTGGTTGTGTAATTTTGCAAGAGTACTTGGCTATAATTGATTAAACAAACAGAGTCCCAGCAAATTTCTCTATTGATATAATTCTATAATTCTATTTCTCATGTAAAAAGGTAACCAACATGACAATAAAGATATAATGGATTCTATAGCATACTGGTTGATTCACAAAAAAAACTTTACAACATACTAGAAAGAAAAAGATTTTCAGAATTACCTTTTTGCTAATGAATATCAGGTTGAGGCTCTCTGTCAACTGGAATTATAACAACAAAAAACAGGTTTTATACTCCTGGTTTTAGACTATTACCAGTAACTACAAAATTAATGGAAAAAAAACTAATGCACATAAGTTACCTGACAATCAGAATATGTTACAAAGTCTTCAATAGAGGGCACAACTCAACAGGGGCAACTGGATTGTTTTCTTCAATAACAAAGACTCCCTGTAAAAGTTGCAGTTTACCAAGATAAAAGTTTACCTTAAATGTCAGTAGAACAATGACACAACTAGTAGCAAATATGGCTTTGATGCTCCTTTTATTTGTACAGTATGAGACAATATGCAATTATAACATACACTGTAATTAAGGACATAAATTGTTAGCTTTCTATGATCATGATAACATTTCAATACCTATTAAGTAAATATGAATAACATTTTCAAGCAAGTGAAAAATGTTGGGTAAATTTATGTGGAAAGGTTTCTGTTTTCAGAAAATGGCAGGGATCGTGTATAGGCTTAAGTCGAGGCCAGAATTAGATTCTGTCTCCGCAAGACGAAAACGCCCCGTATACTAGTGCTTACGGTTCCGGCGCTCGCCTCTAAGATACAACGACTTTAACAGTTCCGGTTAGCAGCACAGCAAAACCGGAACAACAGCGAACAAGACAAGTGTTTGATTACTTTCAAGCTTTCAAGGAGGAAAATGGGCAAGATGCTAAATGCAATGCTCGATTTTATGTTTTCTGATTAATTTCGTGTCTTATTTCATCAGTAGGGGCTGCATTAATATAGGCAACGAAATGCCCGTACGGAAAATCGCGTCTGTAGGCTCGAAAAGGCACATTTTCGCCGAACAGACGCACTTTTCTGCGCAGAGAGCACGGCCAGACGCGGGGCGCGTCCGCCGTGCCGTCAGTGCTCAAACCTTCGGCACCAAAGACGACCCAGACGCATAGGCGTGCGCCCGCCGTGCGTGTAGGCGCAGACTCTCGGCGGAGTAGCACGACGACCGCACGGGCGTGCTCCTGCCCGTCTTGTGAGTCGAAACATTTTCCCAAATCGAACTCTTCTAATTAATTACGAAAATTAATTAAATCTATTTAATTAATTACAAAAATTAATTAAATATTTAATTTTTAAAAGGTTTTTGGTCCAAAAAGAATAAGGGCCTTGAAGCCCAAGCCCAAGCCCAAGCCCGTGACCTGGCCGGGCCGGGCTGGCGGCGCGCGGCGTGTGCTGACCAAACCCACAAGATGTAGGTCCTCTCCCCTTTAAAAACTTGGGTGCCCCAATGGCCCAAACTCTTTTGTCCAACTTAGGATAAATAAAGTATGCAACTTTATCTCCTTTTCCTATGTGGGATGGAGCATCTCTCCTCCCCCACATTTTCCATTTTCCATACCATTTATTTGTATTAAGTGGGTAACTTCTAGCATTAATTTCTCATTCACCCGAATCGGTTTTGAGAAATTCCAAATGCTATTCTCATCTACCCTCTTAGTAGAACTTTTACAAATAATTTAATTCCATTTTTCACAAATGGAAACCGCTTAATTGATTGGTCAAAATCGGATCAACACCCCATTTATCAAAGACCAATTCCAACAAAAACACAGAAGTAATATAGTATTTCACAAACTTTTTTTCGTGAATAACAAGATACTGATGGATCATTGACATCCTGTGCATGTCTGTGATAATCTTAAATAGAACAAATAGTTATTAACAGGAGAACATCCATGTCCCCAAGACAAATGTATTAATGCTGATACCTATATTTCAAGATTGTAATAATGCCGATATATTTGATAAAACAAGATCAAGTGGATTGTAGTAAAAAAACTAGTGAAACAAAAGTTACCTGACAATCATAATTTGATACAAATCTTCAATAGAGAGCACAATTAAACTTGCAGTTTATCAAAAAAACATTTGTATTTTGCGGAAACTCAATCTAAGATTTAATCATCACGAATCACTTGAGAATCATAAACATTTGCCTGATGAAACTAACTACACACAATATTTGGAGAAGGACTGAAAGTTAACTGTCACACATTTATGAAACCAATTATGCAAATTAATTTGTTTCCAAGTAACATAAACATCAATAATATAGCAAATTAATTTAATGAAATGAAAATAAGTGAGTGGGTAGACCAATGCAAAAAATCAAACAGTAGTAGTTAAACAGACCACTAAGAAAAGGGACAAACACTAACATCACTTCTCAAAATTTATTCAGCACATAATAAGTGGTCGGTACTGAAAATGTCACCGCCCAATAATCAACGCTCCGCCACACGACTGACCTGAAAACCTGCAACACAACCGTTAGAAGGGGAGCCGGAAGGGGTTTCCGGCGTACCCACTCCGACGCTCAAGTCAGTATCGGTTTTAGAGAGAAGAAATATCAAGATGTAACAAAGTATATTCAGAGTCTAGCCTGCGGCGTACCTTACTTGTGCCCTTTTATAGGTTTTGGAATTAGGGTTGCGTAGGCATCAAGCCACGCTAAAACCCTAATTAACACACATGCCTAGGTCGGTAGGCCCTTAAGTTGGCCCAATCGAGGGTCCAAGCCCATCAGGTCGGTAGGCCCTTAAGTTAGCCCAATCGAGGGTCCAAACCTATCAGGTCGGTAGGCCCTTAAGTTGGCCCAATCGAGGGTCCAAGCCCATCAGGTCGGTAGGCCTTTAAGTTGGCCCAATCGAGGGTCCAAGCCCATCAGGTCGGTAGGCCTTTAAGTTGGCCCAATCGAGGTCCAAGCCCATCAGGTCGGTAGGCCCTTAAGTTGGCCCAATCGAGGGTCCAAGCCCATCAGGTCGGTAGGCCCTTAGGTCGGTCCAATAAGGCCACCCTCAGTCCAGCTCTTTCCTTAGGCTCATAGAAGCGGATTTGGTGCCAATAGGTCGGCCCAATAAGGCCACCCTTAGCCCAGGTCTTTCACCAAACCTCAGAGGTCGGTCGGCCTAACTAGGCCTTCATCAATAAGCTTGTACCTGAATTGTAGGACATTTTCTTCCAGCACTAGCCGTATGTTTCTTCATCAAATAGATCTAGCATTCTGTTTCATATTTACTCATTATTTATTACCGTAATCAAGAAAAAAGAAAGAAAATATATAGACATATATTTATATATAGGTCTATACTTTGAAGAGACACATCTTTTCCTGTTTTGTTACCTCTTGACTACTCTATCTTTATTACAATAATTTCTGTATAAACAGCAAAGGTAAAAAAGGATTTGCAAAACTTGCTTTGTTTTAAGTAATTTGCAAGAAAATACATTCACAAGACTTTGCACTGAGTACTCTAGAGCAAGCAAACCGAGTAGAACATTCAGTCGTTATCCTGATTCCTGAATATCCAAATGCCATTTCTGAGATCTTGAAAATGGATTAACTACGAGCTAATTATGTTTCTGGTTTCTAAGTCATTAAGCCTTTTTTCTAATTCTATTAACTCTATTAATTATTTTTTAACTTAAATAAACAAAAAATATGATTATTGTGTATTTCCCAGCGGTTCAGTTAATCGCTGTGAATGAATCGCCGCCATATACTACTGTTTTCACTTTACTAGCCGCGGTAACAACAACTGCCACTAAATTTGTATTTGGCAGCAGTTTTATTTGACCGGCGCTAAGTATGTGTCATTAAATAACTTTTTTTTGGTAGTGACACAATCTTAAAAAATTGGACATGGTCATGCAAGACTTATGATGGGGTGCATTAACCTTTTAAATCAAACAAAGAGATACACATAACACAATAATGGATTTTGTGACACGGCTACCACGGTGAGTTAAGAGTAATGTTGCATCACATGGTTTACAATTTCCTAGTTGTCTTCTTTATGCTGATCAGGATGTGCTTATTCTTAGTGTTTCAAAATAAAATCACACATATTTTATGTAATCAATGATTTAAAAAAATAAAACCAAATTAATTACTTTAATTTGGTTGTCCATACACATGCGCAGTATTCTATATAATTCCTCATAATATATATATTTTCCCAAAAAATCCTAAAATAACTCCTAATAAACTTTTCAACTTTTTCTTTTTATGTTTAGCCTTATTCCTTTATAAAAATAGAAAAAGGAACAAATAAATATGCCTCTGAGCAAATTAAGACTAGGAAATATGTCATCGATTAAAAACTAAGAATTTTTCCCCTAAAAAAATAAATCCGAATAAAACTTTTTCAAAAAAAGGAAAAAAAAAAAAAAAAAAGGTACAATATCTTTGAAATTTTTGAGGAGTACAAATTGATAGTATATAATTATCTTAAATTGTTGGCAAATAGAACTCAAAGAAGGCGCACCCGTATCACTTAGCTTAGCTCAAGGGACTTGCCTAAAATAATGTTTCTTTTATTTTTTGATAGCCAAATATCTTAATGGAAGCACTTTGTAAAATTGTAGTATCCCTATATATCTTTTGACTTTTATACATGCTCAGTATACATGAATCTTTTATGAAGCACTTTGTAATATCCGATTTCTTATATATATATGAATTTTGATTTCTAAGGCAATGAATTAAATTGATTTTGTTTTGGTACATAACATATGAGCAGACTACTAATTAATTAGAATATCATATTACATATAAATATAAATATATATACATTACTTTATACATGTAATTAGGACATTTTTAGTTGAAGGATAAAAAACAGCAACAAATTCGGAGGCATAAAGAAGAAATAGTACTTACTTGAAGAAACGCTTAATTGATTCTTGATATACTTTTGCACTAAAAAAACTCAACATTTTCCCACAAAACATCCTAACAACAACTCTAGAATAGCTTTTTCAAATTGTTTTTATCGTTTATAAAAATAGAAAAAAAGCAAATTATAGAATAAAATAAAATAGCTGAATGGGCAGAAGAAATATCGAATATGCGGCCTCAGAGATAGCAAATTAATTAAATAATACTAGGCAAAATGTAATGAATTAAGAAAACTTACTTTATTCGATTTTCTAAGTTTGGTTGAAAAAGATAAAATTATCAGATATCCTCAGTGTGGTTTTTGTAATTTTAGAAAACCTTTGGGTTTATTTTATAATTAGCATGAACCTCAGGGGATTTTTGTAATTATCCCTTATTTAACTGAGTAGCCGTAGCCGTATTATAAATAGAACCCATGGAGCTCCCCAGCTTTCATACTCATTAAATAATTACTCTGTTTCTCTCTCAACTCTCAAACAAACAAATTATTATAGTTTCAAAATGTCTGTTCCCAAAAAATGGCGCTGCTTGTGGGTTACAACTACCCCGGCGACAGTGAAAATATCCTACACGGATGCCACAATGATGTTATTGCGATGCGTGAAGTTCTGATAGCGCGATTCGGTTTCGAACCAAAGCACGTGAAGGTTCTCATAGACAAGCCCCGGGCAAAATTGTTTTTCAGTCCGTTAAGGATTTAGGGTTTAGGGTTTAGGCGCTTTTTTTATTTTTAAATTTTATTTACAGTTGAACTTCACGCATCGCAATAACATCATTGTGGCATCCGTATAGGATATTTTCACTGTCGCCAGGGGATTTTTCGAACCAAAGCACGTGTAGGTTCGATAGAGTAGCCCCGGGCAAAATTGCTTTTTTGTCCGTTAAGTTGGCTCGATTTTGCTTTTAGCCCTTTAATTTTTATGGGTTGCGTTTGGCAAACACTAACTTTTCTAAACCCGCACATTTAGTCCGATTTCAAAATTTTGGGGATATCTTATCCCTAAAATGCTGAGTTGGGCCAATTTTTAATGAAATGACTATTTTGCCCCTTTTTTGGAGGAAAACCTTAGGCATGTGCATATCACATGACTTGTTTAATATCTCAATAAAATTAAATAACAAAAATAAATATAAGATTAAATTGAAGTAAAAAAATATGAACGTTTATTTATAATTTTATATAAAGTTGATAGATCAAAATATATGTTCGACTTTTTTTTAAATTTAATTTAAACAAAGTAATCTGAGCATATATTCATAATTTTCAACAGTAAATAATTTATAATAAAAAAAGAAAACAAAAATAAATGTATTTACAATTTTCAACTATATATAAAAATTAGAAAAATAGAAAACAAAAAAAATATATCTATAATTTTCAACTCTAAATTAAAATTAATGAAAAAATAGAAAAATAATAATAAATTAAATAATAAAAATAAATAAATAAAACTTAAAATGAAATTAAATTAAATAGTCGAACATATATTTTTATATTTTTCAACATTAAATAAAAATTAAATAAAAATAGAACACAAAAATAAAATAAATTTATTTTCTTTTTTTTTTCAGTTTTCAGTTTTTTTGTTTTTTAATTTTTTTAATTTTTATTTACAGTAGAAAATTGTAAATATATATATTTTTTCCTGTTTCATTGTTTTCTGTTTTTTCTTTAATTTTAATGTATAGTAGAAAATTGTAAGTCTATATTTTTTCTATTTGTTTTTGTTTTCTATTTTTCTTTAATTGTGATTTACGGTTGAAAATTATAGATATATATGTTTTTTTGTTTTCTAATTTTTTTTAATTTTTATATATAGTTCAAAATTATAAATACATATTTTTTCTTTTTTTTCATTTTATTTTTTTAATTTTATTTACAGTTGAAAATTATAAATATATGTTCATGTTATTTTTTTTAAATTAAATTAAACAAAATTTGTCGAACATATATTTTATATTTTTCAACTTTAAATAAAAATTAAGGAAAATTAGAAAAAACCAAAATGTATATTATTTTCTTTTTTTTTTTGGTTTTTCCCAAGGTTTTCCTCCAAAACAAAAGGGTCAAAATAGTCATTTCATTGAAAATAGGTCCAACTCAGCATTTTAAGGATAAGATATCCCAAAAATTTTTAAATCGGACTAAATGTGGAGGTTTAGAAAAGTTAGTGTTTGCCAAACGCAACCCATAAAAATTAAAGGAAAAAAAACGAAATTGAGCCAACTTAACGGACCAAAAAAGCAATATTACCCCGGGTAGTCTAATCATGCCGACTGCTGCTAACATCAAGAGAGAACTGAACCGGATGATTGATCGGGCTGAACAAGGCGACGTCTTGTTCTTTCATTTTTCGGGTCACAGAGTGTTGATCGAACCTCCCGAAGCACCCAAAGAAGAGGAAGTTATTGTCGCTTGTGACATGAATATCGTTACTAGTAAATAATTAGTTGAACAAATTAGATAAAATTTAGGGTGGCGCCATTTGCCCCCCAAGATTTGATTAATACACCTCACTCTCAATATTTACAAAAATGCCATAAATTAAAGAGACTATGATACCCTTAATAAAATAAAACAGTGTAAATACATCCCTTTAAACGCTGGAAATAGATTTTTTTCCCAAAAAAAAACTGTTTCTCTTTTTTCCCAAAAAAAGGCTGATTTTTTCGAGAAAAATTGATTTTTTCCAGCTAATTTTTTCCGAAATAAGGCTGTTTTTTTTTTCCAAAAAACACTGGAAACAATTTTTTTTCCCCAAAAAAAGTTGTTTCTCTTTTTTCCCCAAAAAATATGATTTTTTTCCAGTTTTTTTTTTAAAAAAAGTAATTTTTTCTAGCTTTTATTTTCCAAAAAAAAAATTGTTTTTTTTTTTGCAAAAAATGCTGAAAACAGCTTTTTTCCCCCCAAAAAAACTGATTTTTTCCAGCCTTTTTTTTCCAAAAAACGTTGGAAATAGCTTTTTTTTCCCGAAAAAAGCTGATTTTTTCCAGCTTTTTTCCCGAGAAAAAGCTATTTTTTCCAGTTTTGTTTTTTTCGAAAAACGCTGATTTTTTCTAGCTTTTTTTCCCAAAAAACGTTGTTTCTCTTTTTCCCCGAAAAAAGCTGATTTTTTAAATTAGGGTTTTTTTAGTTTGGAGGGTAAAATTGGAAATATAGGTGTGGTGTATTTAGTAATTAGATGGGTTTGTAAAATAGGGATGGGGTGTATGTAGAAATGTGGTGTATTAATCAAATATCGGGGTGCAAATAGCGCCACCCTAAAATTTATTCGTTATGCAGTATCATAACTTTTTATTAATTAATGATTTTTCAATTTAATTAAAGAGGAAAAATTTATAAACCCCCCAAACTATACGCGGTTTTCTACATTGCCCCCTAAACTAATTTGTTTTCTATGTAACCCCCTCAACTACACGAAAATTTCTACGGTCCCATCCCATCCTCCCCGCCGGCGAATCTGATGGGAATATTCCGTTGGCGGGGAGGAGAAAAGGGCACCGTAGAAAATTTTATGTAGTTTAGGGGGTTAAATAGAAGAAAATAGTTTAGGGGTTGGTTTCAAAAATTGTGTATAGTTTGGGGGGTACATTAAAATTTTCATAGATTCTTATATTTATACTTATTGTGCATTTGTATACAAATAACGTATTAAGTTAAATCATAGTTTTATAATTTCACCAGTTATTATGCATGATTTCCAAATGAATTACTCTGACTCTGAAAAATATTTAGACACTAAAATAAATATTTCTTTAAAGCAAAATAAAGAATACAAGCTTTGAAAACCTAATCAAATATATAAATGACATTCATCTCAACTATATGACTGTTTTTATTCGATGCATAAGCAATAGAATGGTCAAGAATAAAGATGACAATTTCGACACGACCAGCAGTACATGCCACCTTTGCCCCTTTATGTTTTTTAATATGTTTAATAATTTTTGTAAAGAATATTTTATAAGTATATTAAAAATAAAAAAATTATTCATTTTTTCTATTTAAATTTATATAAGCATGTATACATATTTATGGGTACACATAATTTACAATTTGATGTGCATACGGGAAAAAGTCGAACCTGGTAAGCTAGTAAATCTAAAATTGAGGAAGAATTAAAAGAAATTTTAAAGTTGATTTAACTACTAGAGGAAATTTTAACATACCCCTTAACTATGCATGATTTTCACATTACCCCCTAAACTATTTTTTTTTTCTACTTAACCCCCTGAACTACACAAAAAATTCTACAGTCCCATCTCTTCCACCCGCCGACGAATCTAGCCGGAATATTCCGCCGGCGGGGAGGAGAGATGGGACCGTAGAAATTTTCATGTAGTTCAGGGGGTTAAGTAGAAAGAAAATTAGTTTAGGAGGCAATGTAGAAAATCACTTATAGTTTGGGGGGTTCATTAATTTTTCCTCATCCGAGAATGGCATTCCTTAGAAGAATTCAGTTATTGGAATCCTACAATAGTGGAAACTCGGCTCGTATGTGCCAACTTATCCTTAAAATTAGATTTATTAGAGAGAGATCCGAGAGTCGCAATGAAGGGATGTCAAATTTAAGGGATTAGTGGAGAAAGTACGACAAGGCGTAAGACTGATTTTCATATGGGAGAAGATGGAACTGTGAGGTTCAAAAATAGAATCAGATATCCGAATGATGCAATCTTTGAAGGATAAAATCCTAATCAAGCTCATCGCTCAAAATACACTATCCACCCTGGTGGCAATAAGATGTATAAGGATCTCAAGAAACACTTCGGTGGGTGAATATGAAGAATTAAGTAGCGGAGCATGTAGGGAAATGTTTAACGTGTCAACGGGTAAAAGGTCAACATCGAGAGACCTTCGAGATTATTACAACCATTATCAATCCTTGAATGGAAATGGGAGAAGATCATCATGGACTTTATAACTGATCTACCTAGGACCCGGGGTGGGCAAGACACTATTTGGGTGATCGTAGATCGATTAACAAAATCTGCTCATTTCCTACCTGTTCGAAAAACAGATAGTTTGCAGAAATTAGCTCAAGTCTATATAAAAGAGATCGTTAGATTACATGGAATCCCGACATATATTGTTTCAGACAGAGACCCGAGATTCGTTTCTCGGTTCTAGAAAAGCCTTCATGAAGGATTAGGAACGAAGTTGAGCTTCAGCACCGCGGCGCACCCTCAGACAGAGGGACAATCTGAGAGAACCATTCAAACCCTCGAAGATATGTTGAGGACTGTGCCGGAAATTTCGAGGCAATTGGGAGATACATCTTCCGTTGGCGGAATTTGCTTATAATAATAGCTATCAAACTACTATAGGCATGGCACCTTACGAGGCTCTATATGGAAGAAAGTGTAGATCACGTTATATTGGGAAATTGAAGACAGGTGGACTCCAAAGCAAAAGCGAGACTTGCAGTCAACAATTCCAAAAGTAGATCTAGTTCACGATGCGATTGATAAGGTACAACTCATTAAGGAAAGGATTCGAACCGCTCAAACTCGCCAGAAGAGCTACGTAGACAATCGGAGAAAATAGCTGGAATTTGAAGTTGGTGATAAAGTTTTTCTACGACTTTCCCCAAGGAAAGGACTAATTCGAGCCAAGAAAGGTGGAAAATTAAGTCCGCGCTATGTGGGACCTTATCAAATTCTAGAGAGAATCGGAAAACTGGCGTACCGTCTGGAACTTCCAAGCGCATTGGCAGGAATGCACAACGTATTTCACGTTTCTAGGCTGAAGAAGTATCATCCCGACCCAGAACACGTACTCAAGGAAGAATTACCCGAAATCCAAGAAGATTTATCATATATTGAACGACCACTTGGAATTATTGATCAACAAATTAAAGAATTGCGCAGGAAGCAAATTCCGTTAGTGAAAGTGATTTGGCAACGCCACGATAAACCTGAAGACGCTACTTGGGAACTAGAAGAAGAAATGAGATCAAGTTATCCAGAATTTTTTTATGAAGAAATTTGGGGGCCAAATTCTTTAAAGGAGGGGAGTATGTGAGACCCCGCGTCCTGATAACTTGCAATCGTCACTTTTAAGGTTAATGTTTTAAATTCGAAGTTTATTATTATAATAATTGAACGATAACTATTTGATTTACTTTCGATTTACGCGATTCGTTGATTAATTGGAGTGTTCGATATTTGAATCATTAGTATTTTCAGACATTTACATTTATATTATTGAGAATATTAACATGAGTTGATTATTGATTGATTAGTAGTAATTTAGTTAAGCAATAATTGGACCCATATTTATAAATATTAGTGAACATTGGGGCTAAAGTTTATAAATATATTTAAGTTTACAACTATATGAACAGTATGACTAATAAGGATTATTCTTATAACCTTATAATGTGTGGATATACACAACATTATATTATATATTGAGTGTATTGTAATTAGTTAGACGACTGGTGTATAAGCATATACATGTGTGTGTAAATAATATAGTGTAATGATACATACATGTACATATATTATATATATAAGATAAGTAGAAACAAAAATGGGTAAGGCCTAAAGTTAATATACTAATATTATTGTGAAATGACATGTAATTAAAATATATAATTACACACACACGTGTATGTGTGCATGTTATACAACAAATGTCTAATTACCTTGACAATAGTCTTTGGATATATATATTTATATATTATATTAGGTTCTACTAACCCCATTTTTATATAAGATAAATCAAAGAATTAGTTGGATAAATATACACCGCCTTGTTTGCGGGTTATTTGACTAGCACAAACTTCCAGTGAGTGAAAAAAAGAAAAACTGAGGGAAAGAAGAAAGAGACGGCCAGGAAGGAAGGAAAAAAAAACTAGGTAAGCATTTTTTATACGATCTTCAATTTTCTAGTTTAGAAAAGTTCTTTTACTTTAGTATTAAAACAAAAACATTGAAATACTAACCTTGGATTAATTTGATAACATAATAATAATTGATGATATATTAACTTGAGGAGACTAATGAAATTCCGGATATGATCCTAGCATAAATATATGTGTGTGGGTGTGTATGGCTTGTAATTAGTATTTAATATGTCGATGTAGTTTTGATTTGTATAATTGATGAAGTTTAAGCTTTCAATATTTGTTAATGTTTATGGATGAACATGTGAATTGTATTGCACTGAAAAAAACTTCATAAGCCAAGACTAAACTGTGAAAACCTATATGCCTTAAGTTTTGGAGGGCTAAATGATATATTCCAAAACTGCAGGGTGATTGTCATAATTTATTAATTATAATAGATGTATAATTTGAGGACTCGTAGGTCCCAAGGGGTATGAGTGTAAGGTTTAGAAGGGGGAGGGTTGAATAAACCTTACCAACTTTTCGATTTAGTCCTTTTAAAAATGATCGAGTTAATATTGACAACTAAGTTAGTTAATCAACGAGTTAGTCACTCAACAGGCTCGATCGAAAGCTGTGATAGAGTAACTCACTTGTTTTGACTAAAGACTTAACTCGTCGTGATTTGTTTTTCGAAGGAAGACTTAACACCCTTGAATTTGGTTAAGTTTGTTTTGATACTTAGTTTTGCACTCGATTGATTATCAATTGGATAGCAAATTTATCGAGATATAAAAATAAGATGCGAAATTAAAATCTTTGAAATGTAAATGACACAATAAATTTTTATAGAGGTTCGAAGATGGGGTAATTCTTCTACTCCTCTTCTTCAACTCCCGGAGGAATCCACTAAGTATTGATCAATATACGAGTGGTTAACACCCGTATACAAGTCTTGATCATACATCGACTTGATCCTTTGGGACTCGATCGGAGATGCCTTGGTCACACATCCGGCTTCTCGTGCGACTCGGCCTTCTTCACAGGGCGCTCCTTACTACTACAGCCCACTTGCTCAAGCTTCTTGGATTTGATCACGAAGCCCTCCAAAACTTGAGACCGGTTCGACCTCGAACCTTTCTACAATCCTTCGTGGAATGTAGACCCTTGATTCTTCAAATGATTCCTCTTCAACCGATTGAAGTTGTCTTTCCTTCACAGGAGTGTTGGATTGATTTTATTCGTAATGTAGGCTTGAGGATTGATCTTGAATGACTTGAGAATATTTTTGGTTACTGATTCAAATGTTAGCTTGAATGTTCGTTGTTCGTCGGTAACCTTCTCTCGAGTGATTCCTCGGCCTTTTATAGTGATCTTTCAAAAATCGCCCGTTGAAGAGATATGCTTATTTTTTGAAAGTCACTTGTGGTCGTTGGCTTGTCTTGTTGCGATCCTTGAAATTTCCACTTCCTCGTATGAATGATTCTTGACTTTTGAGTTCGATGGTGCGGTGCTTCCCATTGGTTTATTCCTCTTGCACGCTTCTCGGGATCGAGCACTTCAAGAAAGGCGAAGATGGAAGTATTACTTGTTTAAGTAATTCTCTTGATTTACTCGCAACGGGATCTCTTTTCGATTATCTCGACTTGATTGCATTTTCTTAACATCCCCAGGTGACTTGAGTCGACTTCCAATCATGGATGACTCTTCCGCACTTCAACCTCGAGACTTGGCTATCCGAGTTGACTTGACGATACTTCACTCACCGCATCTCACCGCACCTTCATCGAGTTCTGTCTTCTCTTCTTTCCCATACTCACCGCCTTGCGTGAGTCTTCCTTCTCTCGGTTGTCTTCTTGCATGTTCGGGGATAGCCGACTTAACTCACTCGACCAACCCTATTTATTACAATGCGTTTACAACAAAATGGGGTGCCAACTTCCTATTCTAAGTTTTACATGGCATTCATCAAAATCAACAAAATAGTTTTCCAATAATTTCCCCCTTTTGATGATGCCAAAACTTAAAACATACATCAATAATTAAACAAAAAAGATACATACAGGCAAATGTAGAATCACGTAAATGTATGTTTAGAATCGATCTTTTATTGATCATAACATTCTTGTTCTTTACATAGTCAAGCACAAAGTATATCGAGCTTAAACCTTAAAAAAATGTATCGAGTTTAAACGGGGCCTAAGCTAACCATGTTTGTTCTATATCTACACAAGTATAGAAATTGTACAATTTTATTCGATTACGAACACTTTCATAGAGTGTATTTACATAGTAAAATACATGAAGGGGTGGACAACACTTCATCTCCTTCGCCGCCTCCTTCTTTTTCATCTTCTTCACTCTGTCATCTTCCTCGATCTTCTTCTTTTTTCTCATCTTGGTAATTCACTTCTTTTTTCATACGCCCTTCCTCGCAGCCTTCATCTCTTCTCGGCCTTTCTTGTCTTTCCTCCCATAGCTGAGTTTGTCTTTTATTTTCCTCTTCAATTCTCTTCACATACTCAAAGATTGTTCTTAGCCACTTGCGGGTTGGCTACTTCGTCAAATCTAGCCCAATAGATCCCTCCTTTCTTGCCGGATCTATATACTCAATATTTTTGGGCAAAGGTCTGGTATGAAACCTCTTCCTCCACTCTGCTTCTTCCTTTTCCTCTCGGGCGTGTCTTTGTCTTTTCTCTTCTTTTCCTCAATTGAGTGACCGGGCAGAGTGACCAAGAGAGCGATGCCCGTGGTCTCTGTCATGCCTTCTTCACATAGTGTGAGACCCTTTTCCCAAGATAAATCCCGTGCTTGAGCCGTGGACATATTTGCGAAGTATCCTTGGGATGCGGCGTCTTGAATTCATCAACCGATCTTGGCTCGGTTCGGCATCTCGAAATGGCATAGGTGTCTCTGTCTGCATTGGAATGCCTCCATGTTTTTTCGAATATCCATAACTCGGGCATCCATCCTTCCTTCCACTTCTTTCATCATCACTTCAATCAGTCTTTTCTCTTTTCGGCCATAGGTACAGCAGTGTTGGAGTGGCGAGTCATTGGGAGTTTGCTTTGATAATATCACCAGTGACAAGACCTTGTTGAGGAGTTTTAGCAATCATCAAGGCCACATCTTTCAAACCTTCCCCCTCAACAGACTTCCCTTTCTTCTCTCTTATTACTTCCTCATTTGTCTTTCCTTTCACAAAGCTTCTTCCTTCTTCTCGACTTCAGATCCCTTGGGCGCCTTCGGTATTCATCTTTCCCCTTTTTGGAATCATCAAAGGAGAGAGGAACCCCCTGGAAAGAAGCTAGCAAGCAAGAAGTCTAGTCGGTGATAGTTGAGGTCTGCTTCGAATCTCTTCAAGCGGAGTATGCTTTGCACGGAACTCGGAGCGCGTGGCGTTGGATTCACCAGGACCAACTTCATCTCGGCCATGAGGAGATCAATTTTCGATCCATGTTCTCTTCCACACGCAGAGCTCGTTCTTATTATGTTCACGCAAATGTGACTTTATCTCGGTAGTGTGAGATTCATGCATTTGTTCAATGTGCTCTTGCAACTTTGTCTTTGCATCGCATTCTCACCGCCGGACTAACAACTTGTTGAACAATGTCCTGAAATATCGAGCTTGTTCCACACGCATTGTCTCCTGCTTTGTTGCCACCACTCACGGATCCCGACTATGATGCCACGCAAATCAACAATGAAGGTTGGCGTCTCGTTATCCACCTCATGTCCAAAGGTGAGGCCTGGTGCCTCTCCATCCGTTCAATCTCGGCAAATAAGGCTTTGAACACGCCACGAACTTCACTTTGTCACCTCTGTTTCAACCGACGGCCAAGCGTCAAAGTCATAGTTAGGTGGAACAATGGTGTCGATGGAATAACAAGATCGGAGTTTGTGGAAGCGCTCGCGATCTCGGCGATTCTTCGGGGAGGTCGGAGTACTCCGAGAGAAAGGAAATGATTCTACAAAGGGATCATCACGGGCAATTGGAATGCGTTCAATGATAAGTGGTGCTCGTGAAGTCCTCTGTGAAGTCGATCCTGCTGCAGCTGGGGGAGCTGCGCGATGGACTCGGTTCACCATGCATTGTGAAGTCGACCCGACTTGCCGAGAGCCTCAAATTGTCTCAACAACTTCGTCGGTCTCAAATTGGTTTTTCCAAATGAGTTGGTACCGTCCTCGGATCGGAAGCGTCATCGGACGATGTTGAGATTTCCATGGGTGGCTCATCATCAAAGTTGAATGTTTGGCGAGTAGTCTTGAGGTCGGACTTACTCGTAGTTGGAACATCCTCACCGAGTCTTTTGGATCGATCCACGGGGTTGACTCGGCCATCGTCTCCTTCCGATCCCGGAAAGGTTACATCGATTATCCTGGGAATCGTGAAAAATACTTATCTCCTTTTCGATGGATCAATGATAGCGGGAGGGATGTTACGTGCTTGCTTTCTCTACCCCGGAAGTCTCAACCTCCCGTTGGCCTTCATTACCTCCTCGTAGTCTCAACTCGCAACGAGGCCTTGGACATCCCTTTCGGCGATGTCGGTTGTCTTGGGGTCTTTCGAGGTGGCATCCATTGGAGTCTCAACTCCATGGATTGCACTTTAATCGCCTGAATGTTAACTCCCGGGCGCTTCCTTCCTGCGGCCTCGGCGCATCAGCGTCATTGGCCTTCCGGAGCGAGTTGGCACCTCACCGAGACAGTCTCAAGCTGCCCCGAGCCTCGTTGATGACAACTTGCTTTGTACTCTGTGATTGTTCCTTCTCCACTTCGCCTCCGAGATTTATTGTGGAATCACCGCAAAGATCCTCCGACCTTCTGCGGTGGAGGGAGTTTCCCTCGGTGGCACACCACCGAGTGACTTGGAATGGGGTCACTCGTCTCCGGACTCATTGTTCCCACCGAGTACTCGGTCGTTAGGGCGGTGGTGAGACACCTTTATTAGGGGTTGGCTCGACCGGGGTCCCCACGCCCCGCCATCGCCAGATTCCCTTAACACCTTCCTCCGAATGAGCCGGGAAGTGGTGGCGGCGACAACAAAGATGGCAATATCTTTGCACCACTCCCATAGGGTCTATCTCCACCGTGATTTGGAGGACTCTCCTGTCCCTCCATCATTCTTTGCTCATGAAGGATTCTGGATTCTGCATTGCTTGTCTGCATTTGCAATTCTTCGTGGCGAAAGAATAGCGGTCAGATCCTCATCACTTTCGATAGGGCGTCAAGGTGAGAGTGTGTATGATCGGTGGTGCCGGTGAGAGGGTAGATGCTAGCCTTCTCACGTGCCTCTGTGTCCTCACCGCTTTAGCCCGTTCATTTTCTTTTTCGAATATGCGATATTGATGCAATTATCCTCGTCAAGGGCTTGCAAGACCTCGTGTCCACCTCAAGAAACCTCAAGAGTTCTTCTTCAAGAATGAACTCGACGTCCAAATCGCACTCGGATAGGCTCGGCTTCCATTTTCTCCACTCTCTCAGGCGATTTTGGATGTCGGATACAATGGAGAGTAGATGATTACATCGTCTTCATCATTCTCTTTTGCCGCCCTCGTTTCCAGGATTAGGGGTAGCATACTTCTTTGCCGACATCTTGGCGACCTGCTTATGTGGGAGAAACAACCACATCAACATGTGATTCGGTTGTCTCGGCCATTCCTTGTTCCTTAGTTGTTCTGTCTCTGTTGGGTCTTGAGTTGCCTCTGCTGATCGGCTCAAGACTTGCGGTTCGTCAATCACTTTTGGAGACTCTACTTCTCCAGCGGTCTCGGGTATCTTCTCCAAATGAGTGGTGACTCGGCCGGTTTCTCAAGCTCGGGCGGCTTAAAAATTCTTCTTCTTCTTTTTGTTTGTACCGAGGGATTTACGGTTCGGATAAGGTTTCTTCGAGTCCTGGGCGGCGGGGGCCGTGCTATCGTCTTCTTCTCGAGGAGCGCCGTCTTGGCTTATCGCTTCTCCTTTTCTTGCCGAATTTGGAGAAGGTATTTGGGATTCCTTCTCTCTGGGCGGGGGGGGCGAGACACACCAGCGCGGGCGGGTGACTCGGCCGCAGGGGGGAGCGATTTCGTTTTCTTTCTGCAGGGGCAACAATCTTCTTAGCAGTGCAGGGCAGCCTTCTTCTTTGGAGGAGAGGAGACAACTCGTATCTTCGAGGGTCACCGATTCCCCCTCACTCGTATTAGTATCTCTTAGCGTAGACTCTCTTCTTCGTGCGCCCGAGAGAGGTTTGATCGAACATCATCTTGTTTACATGGAACGCCTTTCCATGTCGAAGAGGGACTTTCTTTACTTCCATCATTCGGCCAATCACCAGGCCGTATCCCGAGGAACCTCCAAACATTCCATCCTCCTTGAAAGATTTGTTCCCAACATTCTCGCAGAAATCTGCTGTGTAGACAAACTCGGCCATTCACTTTCTTTTCTTCAATGATCGCATCCATTACGATCAACTTTGCTTTGGGACGTTGGTCAAAGCGCCAATTTGATGTCTATGCATTTGGCAACAATGTCCAAAGAATTTGTGGTAGTCCTCCTTGGCCACCTTTTTATTAGTCAGTGTGTAGACTACTTTCTCAAGATCTGTCTTGGCTACTTCTTCCAAGGCGGCCAGTCAACATCGAGATCCTTGGCGGTAATGATGAACTCATTTCCATGAACAGAGGACTTGATGCCCTCATCGTGAACCTCGCGTTCACGTGAACTGTGCGACCTCTTCCACATAGGTCATCGTAAACTCCATCGTCGAAATGGTTTCAGCCCCCAGGCGTTTCCAATTTCTCGGCGATCTTCTTCACGGTGGGTGTCGTCGGACCCCTGCTAACCATACCTTCGAAATCCACAAAGGACCCTGTGGATTTGCTTTCCTAGCTTGACAAAATCATGAGTGGATGCCATTTCTCGATTTTTTACCGAACGAAACTTAGAAAATGATCGAGGATTGATAGGGTTTTGAGAGAAAATTTTGCTTTTGCTTTTGAGAGAGAGATGAAAAGTTTTTGGTAAAGTGAGAGAGAAATGGATGAAAGGGTTTAAGTATGGTTCATGAAAGGGCGTGCGGGTGGTTTTTGAAATGTGATCAAAATCAACGGCTTAGATCTTGCACGCCGATTAGCATTTGAGTTCTCGCATTTAATGCGGCAACATTTATATCCAATCATAGGCTTTGTGTGCAGCTTTTGACTGTACACGTCATAATTATGCTGACGTCATTCTTAAAAACATTCCCGCTTAGTAAAAACGATCACGTTTTTGTCACTTTGCTCATAAATGACTCGGCTTGTCCCTTAGTGATTTAACTTTCTCTCTTCGCATGTAAATACTCATTGTCGCCTAACTCAGTCTGTGACTTTCCGATCTGGTGATTTACTTAGGCGATTTAAGAGTTCAGCTCTTTTTCCTCTTTTCGAGTTTCATCTCTCTTCTTTGAGTCTTCTGAGTGTTATCCCAGCTCAATTAACCCTAACTCATGCTTGAGTTCTTCAAATCTTGATTCACATAATGGTTTTGTGAATATGTCAGCTAATTGCTTATCGGTTGAGATGTCCTTCTTTTCAACATAATGGTTTTGTGATGTCCTTCTTTTCAACACGATCTCTTATGAAGTGATATCGACATCAATGTGCTTTCTTGAATGTAACACGATTTTGGGCTATTGCAATTGCACTTGTGTTATCACACATAATTGGAATGTCCTTTTCTTCAACCTCATAGTCTCTCAGCTGTTGTCTCATCCATAAGACTTGGGCACAACAGTTTGCCAAAGATCTATGTATTCCCCCATTTGTGGAGGTGGCTATTGAATTTTGCTTCTTGCTAAACCAGGAAATTAGCCTATTTCCAAGCATTTGACATGTGTCTAAGGTACTCTTCCCCGCCAACTCGCATCCAACATAGTCGAGTCGAATAGCCAATTAGCTTGAATCCACCTTCCTTAGGATACCATAAGCCAACTTCTTGGCTTCCTTTCAAATATCTCAAGATCCTCTTGGGCCGCAAATCATGTGGCTTTCTTTTGGAGCAGATTGAAATCTTGCACATACACCTACAAACAAAGGTGATGTCCTGCCTACTTGTTGTAAGATAGAGCAATGATCCAATAAGTGCTCAGTATCTTGTTTGATCTACTGAGCTTGCCATCCGCATCCATGTCCATTTTGGTGATGTATTCATTGGTATTTTCACGAAGACTTCTCTTCCATACCAAATTTCTTCATTAAATCTCTAGTGTATTTTGTTTGACTTATGAAGGTTCCATCCTTCAGTGTTTCACTTGAAGTCCAAGGAAGAATGTCAGCTCTCCCATCATGCTCATTTCGAATTTGCTTTGCATGAGATTTGAAAATTTATCACACAACTCTTTGTTTGTGGATCCAAAGATGATATCATCCACATATATTTGAGCAAGCGAAATGCTCTTCCCATCTTGAATTCTCAAGAAGAGTGTTCTATCCACTTTGCCTTTTGTGAATCCATTCTCGATCAAGAATTGTGAAATGTATCATACCATGCTCACGGGTGCCTGTTTCAATCCATATAGAGCTTTCTTGAGTTTGTATACTTTATCTCCAAGAGTCTTCTGCTCAAATCCTGGAGGTTGTTCAACATATACTTCTTCTTCCAACAAACCATTAAGGAATGCACTCTTTACATCCATTTGATATACAATAAAGTTCTTGTGAGATGTATAGGCAAGAAACATCCTTATAGCTTATAATCTTGCTACAGAGCAAAAGTTTCATCGAAATCTATTTTTTCTTCTTGGCAATATCCTTTGGCTACCAATCTTGCTTTGTTTCTTACCACGTAACCTTCCTCATTCATCTTGTTTCGAACACCCATTTAGTGCCAATAACATTTTGATGGGTAGGTCTTTGAATCAATTCCCATACTTTATTCCTTTCAAACCGATTCACTCTTCTTGCATGGCTTGAATCCAATGTGTGTCATCCAATGTTTGTGACACATCTTTAGTCTCTATTTGTGAGATGAAGCATGTGAACATTGCTTCTTGTTGAGTTCGGATCTCGTTTTGACACCTTCTCTTACATCTCCAATGACTAGTTCTCGGTGGATGGTCTCTCAACCATCTTACATCGGGTTGGAGTAAGTTAGTTGGATTCATCGTCTTGCGGTACTGTTGTTATTTTTGTTTGATAAATGGTTTTATCATGATTTTGATGATTTTGATTTTACACCAAAACAATAGTTTTAAAGGTTGTCCAAATACTCCTAAATGATTTAAAATGGTTTTAATATTTTCCTAAGTATTTCTTCAAGTTTTATTTTCGACAAAATTGGACAACACTTTTAATGATTTTTTGGTAATGTATTTTTACACCAAAAACAATGGTTCTAAAATATTGTCCTAATACTCCCGATCGGTCTAAAATATTTTTACTATTTTTTGGAGTATTTCTTGAAGTTTATTTTCGATATAAAATTGGACAATACTTTTGTTTTGAGGCCAATCGGTGCCTCATAGGGCATCCCGTACACGAAAATTGTGAAAAGCAGTGAATATACTATTTGCTTTGAAAAAAGGCTGGTTGACCGGTCAACGGGGTGGTAGACCGGTCGCGGTCGACCGTCGACCGGGCGTCGACCGGTCGCGATCGACCGGCCGGCCGGCGTGACCTGCACTGGAGCATTTTAAAATGAACTTTCTGGACTCGTTTTTTGGTTCTCGCTTTCGGCCGGCTGGACATAGGGTCGACCACCGGACCGGACCCGTCGACCGTGGCCGCCTGTGTAAATGTGTTTTCTCATTTTCAAACGTCTATTTGTGCGCGACGTCGCCAAGTTTGACATGAAAAATTCTAACCGTTGTGCAAAGCAGACGACTTTTCCCTAAATTGTGGGATTGATTTCTAACAGACTCTTTTCTTCAATTGTCTTGCAATTTTTACAATTCATGTCCCCAAGAGGAGCCTATCATGTACAAGACATCTTCTATAAATAGAGGAAGAATTGAAGCAACACAAGAAGAGAGAAAACTACAACACAACAAGATACACTCAAGAATACACTTGTTCTTACATTGTCTTATTTCTTGTTGTAATTTGCCTAGCTATTCACTTTCACATTTTGAGGTCTAGGCTATTCTTGATTACACTTGTACTCAATTGTATTATTCATTATCGAGTTGTAATCTTGAATTTGTGGTCGTCATTCAAACACAAGATATCCTTGTGAGTGTTCTTGTGGTAAGAACACATTTGGGTGAACTAGGTGTTAGGTGTAAGGAGATTGTGGTAATCTTCTTATTGAGGTGTTGAAGAGTGTGGTGCTCTTCAAGGGTGAAGATTGTGGTAATCTTCACAAGGTGCCGTTGGAGATTGTGGTAATCTTCAAGTGAGATTGTGGTAATCTCAAAGGTGGTGTTGAAGAAGAGTGTGGTGCTCTTCAAGGTGTTGGTGTAAGATTTTGTTGTAATAATTTTGGTAATTATTAATAAAATCTTTTTCTTTTTCAAAATCCATCCCGATATCTTTGGGATGGTAGAGGATTAGGCCCTAGGTGGGTTGAACCTCTTTAAATCGACGTGTGTTGTTTATATTCCGCACCTTTATTATTGTGTTTGAGCATTCGGTTATAAAAAGAGGGCGAAATCGAAAAGATGGAGATAATCTATTCACCCCCCCTCTAGATTATCGTAGCCGCTTGGACTTACAAGTGGTATCAGAGCCAAACTCTTTGGCAAGCTCGTTTCACATCGCGAGTGAAGAGAAACGATCGACGGCTACGAACGAAGCTCATCTATCCGGCACCTCCACCACCAAGCCACCTCGGTTTGATTCCAAAAATTTCATATTTTGGAAAGAAAGAATGGAATGCTACTTACAAGGTTGCGGGTTCGACATTTGGAACACCGTCATTAATGGAGAATCCATTCCGATGAAAGATACACCACACACCTCAAAAGGCTTCAAAAAGCTCAATGATGAAGAGAAGAAAATCATCTCTTTAAATGGTAAAGCTCTTAATATTTTACTTTGTTCACTTACCACTTTGGAATTTGATCATGTTGTAGGTATTCAATCGGCACATGAAGTATGGCAAAATTAGAAGCCATCTATGAAGTATATGCAAATGAAAGGAGCAACTCAAAAGCATCTACTTCACAAATGGATACAACATCAAATCCAACAACATGGGATAAGCCTTCTATAACCTCCCATGATGAACAAGTTGAACAATGCCTCATGGGCATCGAAGAAAAAAACGAGGTAAGTTCTAAACCCTCTACTTCTTATGACCATGAATTGCAAAATGAATATAGTGATTTACAAAATGATTATGATGAGCTACAAGATGAATTCCAAAACTTACTTGTTAAATACAAAAATTTGAAAAAGGAATTCATTGTTTTGAAAAATGATAAGGATAGTTTATTTACCTCCTATGAATCACTATCATGTGCTCACACCACCACTCTTGACAAGGTTAGAAACCTTGAGAAAGAAAATAGTACTCTTGTTGAGGATATAAATTACTTGAAAAATGATTTATCTAAATCCAACTTGAGTACCGATAGAATAACCAATATTGTTGATTGTTGTGATAATTCGAAACTAGAACTTGATCATAAGCCTAAGGGTGTCAATCACATGAAAAAGAATCAAGTCTCTAAGCACGTTGATCATTATGCTCCTAGAATTATTACATGCTTTTATTGCGGTAAAAAGGGTCATACGGTAAATACTTGTCGGGCTAGAAATAGCTCTAATTATTGTTGGAGACCTAAAAGTCTCAAGACTAATCCCAAAGGACCCAAACACATGAGGGTACCACAAAACAATGTCATATTAGGTACCGACGAAATAATGATCGAAGAAAATTTATACCGCCAAGAAGACATCAAATGACCGTTTCATTTGATCAAAGAAGGAGAAACTATTCTCAACAAAGCCAATTTCAAGAAGAGGGTACAATGAAAAATGGGAAGAACACAATCTTGGAAATGGCAAAGACATCATGAACAAGATGATTTTCAAAGAAGAAGAGACTTTCAACAATGGGAAGGCAACAAACCTCGGAAATGGAGTAATCAAAGAAGTCATCATCAACAAAGTGATTTCTCAAGGGAAGATATCATCAACAATGGGAACGACACAACCCATGGAAATGGCGTAATTGGTAACCCGTATCTCCTATTTAAATATGCATTTTGTTTTGTTATTATGCATGCTTTTATTTGTGTCTTAATTGCAAAATGAGTTTTCAAATATTTATTTTTAATTAAGGTCTTCAATATATACTTGTGCTTTAAAATATTTTTGAAAGAGAAGACCTTATATGATGTTTTTAAAACTCTTGTGCATTTTTGTAGACTAAAGTGTGTTATCATCCTTTATGGATTTTTATGGCATGAGCTTACTTGTGATATCTCTTAGCCTACACTTTTATCATTATGATTTGTGCTAGATATGTTTTAAGAATTGTGTAGGATTTACATATTTTCACAAATGGCCATTTACGTCATTATTTGTCAAGAAAGGCATAAATTATCGAGGCACGTTTACTTGTGTTATTCTTACTCTTATAGACTCGATATATGTATTGCCACGTGCCTATGTGCTTGTTTTTCATTGTATTTCATACAAGTGCCATTAAGAGGATTTTTAGGTTTTTTGAAAGGCACTATTCGATATTTGATTGCACATATTTGCCGTGTCTACTCTTGTTCAAATATTACTTTTAAATAAGGTCTCAACTATATGCTTTCGGATTTTCAAATTTCAAAAGAGACCTTTTGTAGCTTTCTTAAGCTTATTTGAACTTGCATGATTTATTAGACTCTTGATGATCTTCTAAATGCATAGTATGTGTTTCTTGCTTCATGGTCTATATATAGTGTCTATTTCTACTATGCAAGATATTTTGTGATTGAGGCATGTTTTTACACTTGGGCTATTTTTTTTCTTGCTTATATAAACGATGTCGTTAATGAGTTTGTCAAGTTGTGTAGATGAGAAATAAAGTACTCCAAATATTTGGATGTAAATGTTCTATTATGAACACCTTAGATCAATTGGATGCCCTATGATGATAGAGATGAAGAAGATAAAAAGGGTATTCCGGAACAAACTCGATGACCAAGGCAACATTGGTCGAACTAAGGCGAGGTTAGTAGCTCGAAGGTATTTTCAAGAAGAAGGTAATCGATTTTGATGTAACATTTGCACTCATAGCACATTTTGTGCTATTTTTGCATTTTACTTGCCCATTCTTGTTTTAAGAAAATTTCAAGCTTTACCAAATGGATGTTGAATCCAATTTTCTAAATGGTTTTATTCAAATAGAAGTCTATCGGGGTTTAAATTTTTCTAGGCCAAATGATCTTTATAAAAGGCCTTGTATGGTTTCAAACAAGTACCCCATGTATGATATGATAGACTCAGCTATTTTTGCTAAATGATTTTACAAAAGGTAAAGTTGATACTACTCTCCTTGTTTTTTTTGAAAAAGGGCAAGATTGTTTAAACTTGTGCATATTTATGAGAATATTTTTGGTGCTACTAATGAATATTTGTGCAAGATATTTTTCTAAGTTGATACTAGGTGAACTCGAGATGAGCTTGATGGGGAGCTCAATTTATTGCTTGGACTTCAAATTATTCAATGCCAAGAAGATGGTTATATTTTAAAAGAACTCTTGAAGGAGTTAGGCATCGAAGAAAGAAGAACTATCTCAACCTCTATGGCTAAAGATTGACAAAGGTTGAGAAAGGCATGTCGGACGACAATTAAATTCGAGGTATGTTTTCTTGTATTATTTCTATAGACTCGACATTCCATATGCCTTATGTCTATATGCTCGACTTCAAAAAAACTATCCCAACGAATCTCATTAAAAGTGCCATTAAAAGAAATTTTCAAGTATTTGAAAGGCACTTCTTCGTATGACTTGTTGTATCCAAAGCTTTAAAACGTTCTTATTTTTTCAGGATAACAAGTTCGGGTATCTATTATACGGTTATTCATATTCAAAATTTGGTTCGTCATAATCGAACTAAACATATTGAGATTCGATATATTTTTTAAGGGATTGTGATTTTTTAACAAAAAACTTGAGATGTGTTTAATTCCGTCTCAAGGATCACTCGCGGACTTTTTGATCGTTAACCGCCGAGTATTTTACCTCATTTCGAGCTTGATTATGACATAATGTATATTGAATGAGGTCTACGTTTGCATTTTGCACGTTTTAAAACTTAGGGGCGAAAAATCGGATTTTTGGTTGAAAATTCGGATTTTGAAAAAACCCGACATACGATGGGCTGAAAGGGTTGAGGGCAACCGGTCGCCCTCAACGTCGACCGTCGCCCTCAACCTCGACCAGTCGCCCTAGGCTATAATTTGGATTAAAATAGTTAAATGTCTTGACATTCGTCACTTTGACACTTTTTGGCCATTTTTCGTCCCCTTTGCAAATTTCACACACAATTCACTTCAAATGAGTTTTGATGCATGAATTATATATTTTGGGGATTATCTAGCTCGACTATCATCATCATCGCTCGTCTTTACCGATTGAATGGTAAGAATTTCACTATCTTTAGCTCAATTGGGTTGAACCCTTGAGTTTGTGGCTTATATGTATTTTTCTTGATGTAATTCATATATGTTTGTGATGAGCTTATTGATTGTTGATGAATGATATTTGTTATATTGTATTTGGTGATAAAAAACTTGGCTTGATTTTATTTACAAAGGCTATATATAACTTTTTCTATTTTTGGCGTCCGCCAGTGTTCGATAAAACATTTCAATGAAAAATTCATCACCTACATGACTCTCTCGTTTTCAAAAGTCTCATATATTTATAGAGATCATGTTTTTGCAAATCAAATGATGTTTCATAAGCTTCTACAAGTCGTATGATTCGACTCTTCTATTTGGTTTAAAAGCTTCAATGTTCAAATGGCTCGATACATCGGTTTACTTGTGCACTTTGATAAGAATATATGATGTATTTATCGTGCTAACATTCTTTTTGATGATTCCAAAGGGGAGAAACAGGCTATAAGCTCATTAGCTCATAAAAGCTAAGATAAACTTAACGAAAAGAAGCTATAAGCTATGGCTTCATAAAGCCATAAGTTGTGGATCATATTTAGTCCACTTGGTGCATTATGGTTATGTATGAATCATGGTCCATTGGTTGTAGTATGGACTTATATACGGTTCTAATGATGTATCTTTGACAGGGGAGCTTTTAAGTTATTGATACTTAAAGCTCAATATCGAAAAGCTAATATTTTAGCTTATGTTTAAGTTGCTTCTATATAACTCTTGTTATGCATATTGATAGGGGAGCATTTGCTATATGTGTTTGAATATCTCTACTCCCATCCTTGTGTTTTTATTGCATGGAATGTTATCGCTCTACAACGGATAGTTCTCTTTAATCGGTAAAATTGTTTTGTTTTCAAAATCGACCTCGTTAAAATTGTTTTGGTTTGTAATCATCAAAAAGGGGGAGATTGTTTGATAAATGGTTTTATCATGATTTTGATGATTTTGATTTTACACCAAAACAATAGTTTTAAAGGTTGTCCAAATACTCCTAAATGATTTAAAATGGTTTTAATATTTTCCGGAGTATTTCTTCAAGTTTTATTTTCGACAAAATTGGACAACACTTTTAATGATTTTTTGGTAATGTATTTTTACACCAAAAACAATGGTTCTAAAATATTGTCCTAATACTCCCGATCGGTCTAAAATATTTTTACTATTTTTTGGAGTATTTCTTGAAGTTTATTTTCGATATAAAATTGGACAATACTTTTGTTTTGAGGCCAATCGGTCGCCCTATAGGGCATCCCGTACCTGAAAATTGTGAAAAACAGTGAATATACTATTTGCTTTGAAAAAGGCTGGTTGACCGGTCAACGAGGTGGTAGACGGTCGCGGTCGGCCGACGGGTCGGCCGGGCGTCGACCGGTGCGGCCGATCGGCCGACCGGCGGCGGTGACCGCACAGGAGCATTTTTCAAATGCGAAACTTTCGGACTCGTTTTTTGGTTACGCTTTCGACCATTTGGACATAGGGTCGACCGGTCGGACCCCGTCGACCGGTCCGCCTGTGTAAATGTGTTTTCTCATTTTCAAACGTCTATTTGTCTTGTGACGGTCGCCGCAAGTTTGACAAAAAAATTCTAACCGTTGTGCGTGACGACTTTTCCCTAAATTGTGGGATTGATTTCTAACTGACTCTTTTCTTCAATTGTCTTGCAATTTTTACGTAATTCATGTCCCCAAGAGGAGCCTATCATGTACAAGACATCTTCTATAAATAGAGGAAGAATTGAAGCAACACAAGAAGAGAGAAAACTACAACACAACAAGATACACTCAAGAATACACTTGTTCTTACATTGTCTTATTTCTTGTTGTAATTTGCCTAGCTATTCACTTTCACATTTTGAGGTCTAGGCTATTCTTGATTACACTTGTACTCAATTGTATTATTCATTATCGAGTTGTAATCTTGAATTTGTGGTCGCATTCAAACACAAGATATCCTTGTGAGTGTTCTTGTGGTAAGAACACATTTGGGTGAACTAGGTGTTAGGTGTAAGGAGATTGTGGTAATCTTCTTATTGAGGTGTTGAAGAGTGTGGTGCTCTTGAAGGGTGAAGATTGTGGTAATCTTCACAAGGTGCCGTTGGAGATTGTGGTAATCTTCAAGTGAGATTGTGGTAATCTCAAAGGTGGTGTTGAAGAAGAGTGTGGTGCTCTTCAAGGTGTTGGTGTAAGATTTTGTTGTAATAATTTTGGTAATTATTAATAAAATCTTTTTCTTTTTTTCAAAATCCATCCCTGGGATATCTTTGGGATGGTAGAGATTAGGCCCTAGGTGGGTTGAACCTCTTTAAATCGACGTGTGTTGTTTATATTCCGCACCTTTATTATTGTGTTTGAGCATTCGGTTATAAAAAGAGGGCGAAATCGAAAAGATGGAGATAATCTATTCACCCCCTGCATTATCGTAGCAGCTGGACTTACAAGTGGTATCAAAGCCAAACTCTTTGGCAAGCTCGTTTCACATCGCGAGTGAAGAGAAACGATCGACGGCTACGAACGAAGCTCATCTATCCGGCACCTCCACCACCAAGCCACCTCGGTTTGATTCCAAAAATTTCATATTTTGGAAAGAAAGAATGGAATGCTACTTACAAGGTTGCGGGTTCGACATTTGGAACACCGTCATTAATGGAGAATCCATTCCGATGAAAGATACACCACACACCTCAAAAGGCTTCAAAAAGCTCAATGATGAAGAGAAGAAAATCATCTCTTTAAATGGTAAAGCTCTTAATATTTTACTTTGTTCACTTACCACTTTGGAATTTGGTCATGTTGTAGGTATTCAATCGGCACATGAAGTATGGCAAAATTAGAAGCCATCTATGAAGTATATGCAAATGAAAGGAGCAACTCAAAAGCATCTACTTCACAAATGGATACAACATCAAATCCAACAACATGGGATAAGCCTTCTATAACCTCCCATGATGAACAAGTTGAACAATGCCTCATGGGCATCGAAAAAAAACGAGGTAAGTTCTAAACCCTCTACTTCTTATGACCATGAATTGCAAAATGAATATAGTGATTTACAAAATGATTATGATGAGCTACAAGATGAATTCCAAAACTTACTTGTTAAATACAAAAATTTGAAAAAGGAATTCATTGTTTTGAAAAATGATAAGGATAGTTTATTTACCTCCTATGAATCACTATCATGTGCTCACACCACCACTCTTGACAAGGTTAGAAACCTTGAGAAAGAAAATAGTACTCTTGTTGAGGATATAAATTGCTTGAAAAATGATTTATCTAAATCCAACTTGAGTACCGATAGAATAACCAATATTGTTGATTGTTGTGATAATTCAAACTAGAACTTGATCATAAGCCTAAGGGTGTCAATCACATGAAAAAGAATCAAGTCTCTAAGCACGTTGATCATTATGCTCCTAGAATTATTACATGCTTTTATTGCGGTAAAAAGGGTCATACGGTAAATACTTGTCGGGCTAGAAATAGCTCTAATTATTGTTGGAGACCTAAAAGTCTCAAGACTAATCCCAAAGGACCCAAACACATGAGGTACCACAAAACAATGTCATATTAGGTACCCGACGAAATAATGATCGAAGAAAATTTATACCGCAAGAAGACATCAAATGACCGTTTCATTTGATCAAAGAAGGAGAAACTATTCTCAACAAAGCCAATTTCAAGAAGAGGTACAATCAAAAATGGGAAGAACACAATCCTTGGAAATGGCAAAGACATCATGAACAAGATGATTTTCAAAGAAGAAGAGACTTTCAACAATGGGAAGGCAACAAACCTCGGAAATGGAGTAATCAAAGTCATCATCAACAAAGTGATTTCTCAAGGGAAGATATCATCAACAATGGGAACGACACAACCCATGGAAATGGCGTAATTGGTAACCCGTATCTCCCTATTTAAATATGCATTTTATTTTGTTATTATGCATGCTTTTATTTGTGTCTTAATTGCAAAATGAGTTTTCAAATATTTATTTTTAATTAAGGTCTTCAATATATACTTGTGCTTTAAAATATTTTTGAAAGAGAAGACCTTATATGATGTTTTTAAAACTCTTGTGCATTTTTGTAGACTAAAGTGTGTTATCATCCTTTATGGATTTTTATGGCATGAGCTTACTTGTGATATCTCTTAGCCTACACTTTTATCATTATGATTTGTCTTTAGATATGTTTTAAGAATTGTGTAGGATTTACATATTTTCACAAATGGCCATTTACGTCATTATTTGTCAAGAAAGGCATAAATTATCGAGTACGTTTACTTGTGTTATTCTTACTCTTATAGACTCGATATATGTATTGCCACGTGCCTATGTGCTTGTTTTTCATTGTATTTCATACAAGTGCCATTAAGAGGATTTTTAGGTTTTTTGAAAGGCACTATTCGATATTTGATTGCACATATTTGCCGTGTCTACTCTTGTTCAAATACTTCTTTTAAATAAGGTCTCAACTATATGCTTTCGGATTTTCAAATTTCAAAAGAGACCTTTTGTAGCTTTCTTAAGCTTATTTGAACTTGCATGATTTATTAGACTCTTGATGATCTTCTAAATGCATAGTATGTGTTTCTTGCTTCATGGTCTATATATAGTGTCTATTTCTACTATGCAAGATATTTTGTGATTGAGGCATGTTTTTACACTTGGGCTATTTTTTCTTGCTTATATAAACGATGTCGTTAATGAGTTTGTTAAGTTGTGTAGATGAGAAATAAAGTACTCCAAATATTTGGATGTAAATGTTCTATTATGAACACCTTAGATCAATTGGATGCCCTATGATGATAGAGATGAAGAAGATAAAAAGGGTATTCCGGAACAAACTCGATGACCAAGGCAACATTGGTCGAACTAAGGCGAGGTTAGTAGCTCGAAGGTATTTTCAAGAAGAAGGTAATCGATTTTGATGTAACATTTGCACTCATAGCACATTTTGTAGCTATTTGCATTTTACTTGCCCATTCTTGTTTTAAGAAAATTTCAAGCTTTACCAAATGGATGTTGAATCCAATTTTCTAAATGGTTTTATTCAAATAGAAGTCTATCGGGGTTTAAATTTTTCTAGGCCAAATGATCTTTATAAAAGGCCTTGTATGGTTTCAAACAAGTACCCCATGTATGATATGATAGACTCAGCTATTTTTGCTAAATGATTTTACAAAAGGTAAAGTTGATACTACTCTCCTTGTTTTTTTGAAAAAGGGCAAGATTGTTTAAACTTGTGCATATTTATGAGAATATTTTTGGTGCTACTAATGAATATTTGTGCAAGATATTTTTCTAAGTTGATACTAGGTGAACTCGAGATGAGCTTGATGGGGGAGCTCAATTTATTGCTTGGACTTCAAATTATTCAATGCCAAGAAGATGGTTATATTTTAAAAGAACTCTTGAAGGAGTTAGGCATCGAAGAAAGAAGAACTATCTCAACCTCTATGGCTAAAGATTGACAAAGGTTGAGAAAGGCATGTCGGACGACAATTAAATTCGAGGTATGTTTTCTTGTATTATTTCTATAGACTCGACATTCCATATGCCTTATGTCTATATGCTCGACTTCAAAAAACTATCCCAACGAATCTCATTAAAAGTGCCATTAAAAGAAATTTTCAAATATTTGAAAGGCACTTCTTCGTATGACTTGTTGTATCCAAAGCTTTAAAACGTTCTTATTTTTTCAGGATAACAAGTTCGGTATCTATTATACGGTTATTCATATTCAAAATTTGGTTCGTCATAATCGAACTAAACATATTGAGATTCGATATATTTTTTAAGGGATTGTGATTTTTAACAAAAAACTTGAGATGTGTTTAATTGCCTCAAGGATCACTCGCGGACTTTTTGATCGTTAACACGAGTATTTTACCTCATTTCGAGCTTGATTATGACATAATGTATATTGAATGAGGTCTACGTTTGCATTTTGCACGTTTTAAAACTTAGGGGCGAAAAATCGGATTTTGGTTGAAAATTCGGATTTTGAAAAAAGCCCGACATACGATGGGCTGAAAGGGTTGAGGCAACCGGCGCCCTCAACGTCGACCGTCGCCCTCAACGTCGGCCGTTATGGCGCTAGGCTATAATTTGGATTAAAATAGTTAAATGTCTTGACATTCGTCACTTTGACACTTTTTGGCCATTTTTCGTCCCCTTTGCAAATTTCACACACAATTCACTTCAAATGAGTTTTGATGCATGAATTATATATTTTGGGGATTATCTAGCTCGACTATCATCATCATCGCTCGTCTTTACCGATTGAATGGTAAGAATTTCACTATCTTTAGTGAGTATCCCAAGAAGATACCTTCATCGACTTTAGCATCAAAAGCCTTTAAATTATCTTTGCCATTGTTATGGATGAAGCATTTGCATCCAAATATTTTGAAGTATGCAACATTTGGCTTTCTCCTTGTCCAAATTTCATAGGAGTCTTTGTCACTATCTGTTTATCATGCATCTATTTTGAGTATAGCATGTTGTGTTTATTGCTTGACCCAAAATCTTTTAGGCAGCCCTGCTTCAGACTAACATGGTCATCGGGCCGCTTCTTTGAGAGTTCTATTTCTTCTTTCTCGCAACTCCATTTTGTTGTGGAGTCCTTGCGCTAATAATTCATGACCAATACCATTGTCAATACAATCTTCGAGTTATTATACCATTGACAAACTCGATTCCTCCTCACGATCTTATTTTGATAATGGTTTGACTTTTCTCATTTTGGATTCTCTTCATCAATTTGTGGTAGTTTTACAGAGTTTCTTTCTTCTTACACATGAATATTGTCCATGTATATCTTGAGTAGTCATCTACTACCACCAAGGTATATTTCTTTCCACTTATACTAGCTGGTTCAACTGGACCAAATAGATCCATATGTAGCGGTGCAATATTCTTGTTGAAGATGGACATGTCTTTTCTTTGATTGATGACTTGATTTGCTTTCCCATCCGCATGCATCACATACACTTTCCTTCTTGTATACTTTTGTCCGGAAGTCCTTCTACAAGATACGCTTCTGCAAGCTTGTTAATTGTTTTGAAATTCAGGTGACTCGGCTTTTTGTGCCACACCAACTTGATTCAATTGTGCTTTTTCTAGTAGACAAGTGCTTGGTGTTGCGGTTGACCAATCTACCACATACATGTTCTTTTGTCTCGCATCCTTGCAACACAACCTCATTGGATTCGATGTCCTTGATTTGGCATATACCCATGTTAAATCCAACATTGTAGCCTTTGTCACGAGTTGGCTAATACTTAGCGATTGAATTTGAGTCCTTCAACATATGCAACATCCGTGATTTCTAATCCATTTTCTTGATGGATCCAATGCCTCTTATTTCTTTTGGAGCTTCATTTCCTCCAAATATGACTTTTGCACCTTTAATATCCTTGAATTTTGATAAATTTTTCTTGTTTCTGTCATGTATCCGGAATGCACCACTATCCATGTACCAGGTTCCTTGGCACTCAGCTGCTCCTTGAACCTGCAATCAAGGAAATTAGGTTTTAGGTACCCATACTTGCCTGGGTCCTGAGGGGTTAGTATTGTAAGATGATCCAACCAACCTATAGCCAAATGATTTGACTCTAAGGGGTTGCCATCTATCAGTGCCATAATCATAATTAATTTTGGCAAATTGCTTGGGGGTTCTAGGTTCATACAGGCTGTCTCTTTTGTCTGTATGCATGTGTATGTGTTTTAGCAATTGCCTTCTTTGGGTAGTTGTGATATCTCTGAGTGTAGTGCCTAGGTGCATATGTGTGCTGATGAAAGCTCTTATACCTTTGGAATGGCCTTTGCTGAGTTCTAGGCCTTTGCCACTTAGGCTTATATTCCACAGATCTTTGCTGATAGTTCACATTATTCCAATCAGCTTGGCTTGGGTAGTTTCTACCATTCCCATCATATGAGTTTCCTTTATAGACCTTCTGGGGTTTTTGGTAGTTCTGTTTCTTCTTTACAGAGTATCTCCTGTTTGGAGTTTGCTGAGGAACTCGGCTGGATTTCTTCTCAGTTGTCCTCTCAGCACACTTAACTGGCAGCTTTCCTTTTCCTTTATAACCAAGGCCAGTTTGCTTGTGATTGTGCTTTGGAATGAATGTGTGTGCACAATTTGGAGTTTTGGATTTTAGAGATACTTCATTGCTTGAAGACCCTTTTTCCAAAATCACTTTTGGAGCTTGACATAGCACAGAGGAATTAAATCTAAGCTGTCTTGTCTCCACATTCTCTTTGACTCATAATAAGGTCATCCAAGGATTTAGATGCCTTAGTGAATGAGGCAATCACATTTTTGAGGTCATTCTCCCTCTTTTCTATAGCAGCTATTTACTTATTAACTTAGCATTTTCATCCTTTAGACTTTTATTCTCATCGGCTATTTGACTTAGAGTACTCGGCTCCTTAGTCACCGTGAGTTTTGCTCTTGAGTAGGTTTGTTTTCCTCATTTAGTAGTGTGTGTGAGGATTTAATGTGCTCAAAATCTTTCATCATTTTGCCTAACGAATCATAAAGATCAGTGGGTGATGAAGTGTGTGTATCACGATCACTAGACTCCGAGTGTGATGAGTTAGAGTGTACCTCATCTTCTTGGTCGTTGGTCTTGTTCTTTAGCCATTAGACAAATCAAGGCTTCTTCTTCGAGTCACTTGAGTAGTCGGCTTCACTACTCTCTGAATCAATTGTGTCTTTTGACTTGGCTTGTCTCGCAGCTGATCCAACCAACCAACATTGCCTTTCTCTTTTCTGTCTTTCCCTGAAGACTTTTCTTTCCTCTTCATTCTGTCTTGTTGACTACAGGATATGGGCATTCAATGGCATAGTGACCGGGTTGCTGCGGTTCCAAAGATAGATTTTCAACTTTTTGATCGGTTCTTTCCATCCTTGGATTGTCGGTTTTTTGATATTCAACTTTTTGATTCTCTGCTCTCTTGGATGGTCTATCTTCCTTGACTTGGAGGGTCTTGAGTGTCTTCTGGAGGATTCACCTTTGCTTATTTTGTAGTTCTTATTGAAGAACTTATTAAACCTTTAACTATCGTATATTTCCTCTTGGTCAATAACTTCTTTGACCTTAGCTCTCTTTGCTCCTTAACAATTAGAGCAAATTTGTTTTGGGCACAAATTGTCTCTTCCTGTCTTTTCTTCTCACCTCAAATTCGTAGGCTTTGAGATCCGAGAATAGCTCATGGTTGGATGTCTTGGATAGGTCCATGGAATGTCTCGGTGCCATGACCTTCATTTCCCATTCACTAGGAGACTTCTTAGAATTTTCATACACATTTCTTTCTCGTGTATATTCTTTTCCAAGTGCGGATAGCTCATTTGTAATTTCTTTGAACCGAGCATCCAGCTTGATCTAAGGTCTCTCCTGCGAGCATTTTAAAATTCTCAAATTTACATACAAAGAACCGATAGTTTATTTTCCTTGATTTGCTCTCGAGCCTTCACAAATCAATGTTAGCTTGTCCCGCATTTCTTTAGCCGTTTTGCATGATTTGACTTTGTTGAACATGGCTTTGTCCAAAGTTTTGTAAAGAATGTCCTTGGCCACATTGTCCAGTTATATATTTTCTGTCATCATTTGTCCATTCAGCTCTTGGTTTTTCAACCATAGGTTTGCGGGAGCAACATCCTCTTCTCCTTCACCGTAGCTCTTCTTACACCGTGTTCACTTTAGGATCCGGAGTGGCCCATCTTCTATCACTATCCACATCTCATCATGTAATGCGATAGATGAGCTCGTATACGAATTTTCCAATCATCAAATTCTTCAATTGTGAACATAGGGATGTGTGTCGATTTGCTTCCATGATAATAACTTTCTTGAATAAAAGAGTTTTGAAAGATTAAGTACTAAAACAAACTTTGAAATATTTGGAGATCTAGTTCAAGAACTGGTCGAAAGGCTCAATGAACCAACCACTCACGATACCACTTGTAGGTCCCAGGGGTGTGAGTGTAAGGTTTAGAAGGGGGGGTTGAATAAACCTTACCAACTTTTCGATTTAGTCCTTTTAAAAATGATCGAGTTAATATTTCACGGATGTGTCCTTGATGGACAACTAAGTTAGTTAATCGTGAGTTAGTCACTCAATGAGACTTCGAGCCGAAATGTTGATAGAGTAACTCAAATTTGTTTTGACTAAAACTTAACTCGATTGTGATTTGTTTTCAGCTGAGACGACTTAACACCCTTGAATTTGGTTAAGTTTGTTTTAATACTTGGTTTTGGCACTCGATTGATTATCAATTGGATAGCAAATTTATCGTGAGATATAAAAATAAGATGCGAAATTAAAGTCTTGAAATGTAAATGACACAATAAGTTTTTATAGAGGTTCGAAGATGGGGTAATTCGTCTACTCCTCTCTTCTCCAATTCCTGGAGGAATCCACTAAGTATTGATCAATATACGAGTGGTTAATGGTCGTAGATACAAGTCTTGATCACACAAATGACTTGATCCTTTGGGACTCGATCTGAGATGCCTTGGTCACACAAATGGCTTCTCGTGCGACTCGAGCCTTCTTCACAGGCGGTTGTCTTGCTACTACAAAACCCACTTGCTCAAGCTTCTTGGATTTGATCACGAAGCCCTCCAAAACTTGAGACGGTTCGACCTCGAACCTTAATACAATCCTTCGTGGAATGTAGACCCTTGATTCTTCAAATGATTCCTCTTCAACTGATTCAAGTTGTCTTTCCTTCACAAAGTAGTGTTGGATTGATTTTCTTCGTAATGTAGGCTTGAGGATTGATCTTGAATGACTTGAGAATATTTTTGATTACAGTTCAAATGTTATCTTGAATTTTCGTTGTTTAGGTCGGTAACCTTCTCTCGAGTGATTCCTCGACCTTTTATAGTGATCTTTCAAAAATCGCCCGTTGAAGAGATAGGCTTATTTTTTTGAAAGTCACTTGTGGTCGCTTAGCTTGTCTTGTTGCGATCCTTGAAATTTCCACTTCCTTGTATGAATGATTCTTGACTTTTTCGAGTTCGACACAAGTGCGATCTTCCCATTGTTTATTCCTCTTGCACGCTTCTCGGGACTGAGCACTTCAAGAAAGGCGAGATGGAAGTATTACTTGTTTAAGTAATTCTCTTGATTTACGTAACGGATCTCTTTCGATTATCTCAACTTGATCGCATTTTCTTAACATCCCCAGGTGACTTTGAGTCAGCCTTCCAATCATTGGATGACTCTTACCGTCACTTCAACCTTGAGACTTGGCTATCCTGAGTTGACTTGATGATATTTCACTCACCGCATCTCACCGCACCTTCAACGAGTTCTGTCTTCTATTCTTTCTCATACTCACCGCTTGCAATGACTCTTCCTTCTAGTCTCCGATTGTCTTCTTGCATGTTCGGGGATAGGACTTAACTCACTCGACCACCCTATTTATTACAATGCGATTTACAACAAAAATGGGGTGCCAACTTCCTATTCTAAGTTTTACATGGCATTCATCAAAATCAACAAAATAATTTCCCAACAGACTCAAAAACTATATGAATTTTTAGGAGTGATCCATAGGTTGAGATAATTTAAAGTCTTAATTTGTTATAAAATGACTAGTGTAATTGGTATTAATTAAGCAGCAATTTCTTATTAACGATTATAATGATAAAATAAAATAATTTGTATTACTAAAGATAACTTTTAAATAAGAAGTTTATATATTGGACTAAATAATAAACAGTTAAAATAATAATAATAATAATAATAATAATAATAATAATAATAATAATAATAATAATAATAATAATAAGGATTGATTTCGTAATTACCTGGACTAGTTATATTTCCTAAATTAGCAAAAGATAATTGTTAAGCTCCAAATTTAGATATAATAAAATACGGGTATCATAAGACTTTCATATAAATTAATCTGTATTTAAATCAAATAGAAATCGTACATAAAATAATATATTGTTTTCTGTAGAAGACGAGATCGGACCCGACAAGTAGGATTTTACATCCGGCACATCATTAAAGTGACATTTGAGTCAAAGGTGGGCAAAATATTATTTCTCTAAAGAAAAATAGGTTTGCTAGCCTTTAATTTCATTCGTTGTTGCACGTCTTCATGATATACGTCAGTTTATTTATAATTTAGCTGTCAAAGAAAACATAAAGTGACATTCATAATTTGAATTTATATCTGCATTGTGACTAGTGTAACTGTTTGACTCGGGCTTTGGATATATAAATATCATTTGATAACAACATTGACTGTTCGAGTCTATTGCGGTGTGGGTGAGTTAGACAATGGATTGAACAGTTGCTTGTGGTCCTTGTTTAACTACTCATGTACCTATTCCCATTTTCGGGTCAGGCCGGAGACGACAACAGAATTTGGGTCATAGTACGGTATATTCCGGAATATGACGATCTCTGGGTAAAAGCCCATAGCTAAAGAGACGTCGAGCCAACTGGGACTTGGGAGGGATAAGTGTTCGCCTTATTTTAGCTTCACCGCAAGTGTACAATGCAATTTATAGAATAGGGTTAGCAAAGTCGAATCCACAGGACTAATAAATTAATGTACTAAGTCTTTGGATTGTAATAGCCTTATTTTTATCTAGACCATAGAAAGTTGAAGGATTGGTTTTATAAACACTAAAGCGTAAATTTATCCTAAAATAACAAAGCAAAGAATTGGATTAAAAGATCAAGTATGAATGAATGGATTCCTGGGTTATAGTTTCATTAATATCCCACTTTTATTCTCGATTAAGCAAACCAAGGTTACACGCATTCTTCTCTATAGATCAATCACCAATGTAATTTACCCTCTCCTCGAGATGTATGTAAAAGGGTTGATTGGAATATCTATGTTAGCATCTCTACTCAACATGAGATATCCAACTCCCAAAAGTCCAAAAGATTATAAGATCTCACAAATATTCACGGACTTCTCAATCATGCAATCTATTCGTGTCAAGTACTCAAGATCTAGTATTGAAACTCATCGGTTAGAATTATGAATCAATGCATCAAACAAGTTTAGATCAAAGGCCTTTTGATAAAACAAGAATTAAAACAAAGTACTTGGATAGAGAAAGAAAATATTAACTTCAATTATCCTTAATCATCAAATAAAAGTGTTTATTAACCTACTCCCAAACCCGGGAATCACAAGATGTTTAGCCGTACATTGAAGATAAACAATTCATAGACAAATTATTCATAATCAAAATCTAACTAATTGAAATAACGATATGATGGAATGAGTGACTCGGGGATGATGACGATCTCTCGATCTATCTTCAATCCTCGAAGGTGTGGTTGCGGTCTTGATCGATCTCTCGAAGTTTTCGGTGGAACATTGCTCTTTTCTCTGGTTTCTAGGGTAAAAATCAGCGTCCACTGTTTGTGGCCGCCCAGGGTCTATTTGTACTTCGTTTGGGTCGAAACCTAGTTGAAAACGAGTCAAACGTGTTTTTCCCCACGAGAGGAGCATGGGCCGTGCCATATGGCACGCCCACCTTTCTTGGGTGCCGCAGAACTTGCTCAAACCGCTGAAGGGAGCACGGGTCGTGCTCATACGCACGACCAGCCCGTGCTCTACCCAAACGTTCGCATTTGCTTATGGGGTCTTATAAGAGTTGTAGCTCTCTCTCTTAGTTTTCCGTATCCACTTGAATCAGCTCAATATCAATTTTAGAGAGAGTTATGGCCAAAATACTAAACCCCGCCGGTGTTGGAAATTCCGGATGCGTTTGGGCGTTCCTTGAGATAAATCCCCTCGTTGTTTGATCATCCATGCTTCTTTTGACACACGAATCATTACTATGACTCTAGACTCAATATAATTGGCTTCCAATTGGGTGGAATCGCCGATTCTTGATGCTTCTAGGTCGCAATGCTCGTATTTGTCACAAAATCACTCCAAATATTGTTAAATTCCTACAAAACGAGCAAAACGTAATCCTTTTCCACAAAACAGAATATAACCCTATTTACTCATATAATGCATGCATATCAACACATTCTAGCCAATATTAAGCCCAAAATACATGCAAAATACATGTCAATCAAAACCCCCAACTTAAATCACATCCCCATCAACACATTATAAACAAGACAACACAAATGGGGTAAAGAAGAACAACTCAAGAACGCCGCATCACAATTCATGTCATCTATCCATAGACATCAAGCATAAACCAACCAAGTTTCAAATAGCTAACACGAAGCACAAGTCTATTAAAATCATGGTAAAACACTTCAAATCATGCCTCTCATGGATAAAGTGTATACTCTACTCACTAGAATAATAAGGGACGTGGATTCGCTCAAATCATATCAATGTTGAAGAATTACCATATGCTTGCAAATCGCCGCACATCTCCGCCACTCGTTTGTATGCAATTCACAAATCATAAAGGACTTTGTTTATGGTTGTAATGTAGGCTATTTCGTTAATGTAGGAAAATATGGATAAAGTGACTCAACTCAGCGTATAGATTGGTGAGCACATCATTTTTCTCAAACAGTTATTCTAATACCAACCAACTATGTACTCCCAATCGCCTTATATCTTATCACCTCTCTATTTCTCCCTTCTTTTTCATACTAATCATTCTCTTCCGCCTTACATCACAATTTCCACTTTTTTTTTTCGTCTTTGCCGACTCACTTTTTTCAATCGTTTTATTTTTTTTTTTTTTTTTTTGAATTTTGTTTTTTTTTCCGACTCTTTTGTGAGTATCCTCTCTTTTTCTACTTTTCTTACTTTATTCCCAATCACCCAACATATAAACTATTTTCTAACTTCTCGATACCCCTTCATTCAATCCTTTATTCATCCCCTTTACTCAATGCTATACGCTCAAGATTATGGTACCAGGATATATCATATTAAGTTCTAAGGCTTGAAATGTGGCTATCAAAAAATCAGGCAATATGCTCAAATTGACTAACTAGGGAAATCAAATATTATAAGGTGGGCAAAAAGGCTTGAAAGACTTAACAAAAAATGGCCTAAAATCATTTTAATGAATGCGTACAACATGTGACTTTGACGGAGATACCAGAGCAAGTTCTAGAATTCAAATCAACATGAATGACACACTCAATCACAGACAAAGAAGACGCATAAGATGAAAGCAAAGAAAGGCTCAAAAGCTCACAGGCTTGCAAATTCATAATTCAAAGTATATTAACCATGATCCCAATAATCACATGCTCCATATTAATTATTCTCAACTCGGTCAACTCACGCTCAACGCCCAATTCAAAATAACATAAATCGCTCAACACATGCTCCCAAGATCAACAAACACACAAAAGCGGTCAACTCACTCCCTAATCAACTAAGAAAATAATAAACGTGCTAAAGCAATAAACGTGCTAAAATAATCAAAAACAACTAATGCAATGCAAACTACATGCTCTAAATGTAACTACATGAATGCAAACGCCACACCCATCAATAAAATATGACCTCTCCCCCAAACTTGAATAAAATTATAGCGCATAGAAGAGAAGGTAGAATTTCAAAGAAAAGTGTGGAAAGGACTGATCACTTTGTGGAGGTGGCGGCGGAAAGTGGCCCCGGGAGATATGTCACATTTGTATCCGATGCATCGTCTGCGCAATATCTCCAACTCCCGCCGCTCTTGGGGTTTTGTGAAGAAAAATGACCCCTACGCGTCTTAATCTTGATTCAGCCGACCCATGCACGGGCTACCCGTCTTTGGGGTCGAACATCGATTCTTTTTTTTTTTTTTTTTTTCGATTTTTTTTCGATTTTTTTTTTTAAATTTTTTTCGATTTTTTTTTTTGAAAAAAACAAGGAAAAATCCTAACCTATGGAAGCAAATAAATCTTATCTTAGAAAAGGAAAACAAACCAAGAAAACATGGGAAGAAATAAAACAAAGAAACTATTGGGTTGCTTCCCAACAAGCGCTTCATTTAACGTCTGAGCTTGACGCTGTAACTCTCATGGATTTGTGCCTCATTTGAATGCATATATTAGCCGCTTTGGGTCATGGTCAAGTGCCAAATTTGCATTGTTTGCACCTAATATTGCATTCTTGGGATTTCCAAGTAAGGATTGGAGTCCTGGTGTTGGAACTTTTTGATTTGAGTTACGCGCATGTTGTCCGTCTTGCGCGCACGCATAGTCTGTGCTCGTCTCATTCTCGAATAGTTTTCTTATGGCATCTCGCACGCCTTTGCCCGGCGTACGCATGGTTCATGTGTTCCTTGTCTGTTTTTGCTCCTTTTCGGTACCACACACGGGTTGAAAGTGCATAAACACATAGTCCGTGTTTGGTTCCGAATTTTCTTGCTTTTCCGGGATCTCCCGGCTCCTCGTGTTCGGTACCACTCCTTAGATGAATGGCACTAGTTTGTTCCTTTGAGTTGACTTGATTGTGCTTGAAAACTCGGCTCTTTTGTTGTTGTCCACCAAGGATCGTAGCTAATTGGCTAATCTGGGTTTCAAGACTTTTCATTTGGGACCCCAATTGTGCGACTTGGTTTTCGATTTTGTCCAGCTTAGCCTCATGTTTGTTGAACTGGTTTCTTGTTTCATTCATAAATGCGGTGAGGGACGCGTCCTCCATAGATGGCTTTGCCTACGGATAATAGTACGTCGGCGTAGGAATATTCCGAATTGTAGAAATTCCATTTATTGAAATAATTGGCTTCCTCCATCGGAGCGGGTGTTCGTGCACTACCTGGACTAACTCAAAGAAACAAATCAAATACCACAGAGTAGAATTAAACAACAAATAAAAGAAAACAAATGTCTAGATTAAGAATAGTTCTATTTATCGCAATATTAGTACTAAAAATTTGATTAATCCCCGACAACGGCGCCAAAACTTGTTCGCCTTATTTTAACTTCACCGCAAGTGTACGGTGCGTTTATAGAATAGGGTTAGCAAGATCGAATCCATAGGGACTAATAAATTAATGTACTAAAATCTTTGGATTGTAATAGCCTTATTTTTATCTAGACTATCGAAAGTTGAAGGATTGGTTTTATAAACACTAAAGCGAAATTTATCCTAAAATAACAAAGCAAAGAATTGGATTAAAAGATCAAGTATGAATGAATGGATTCCTGGGTTATAGTTTGATTAATATCCCACTTTTATTCTCGTGATTAAGCAAACCAAGGTTACACGCATTCTTCTCTATAGATCAATCACCAATGTAATTTACCCTCTCCCTCGAGATGTATGTAAAAGCGTTGATTGGAATATCTATGTTAGCATCTCTACTCATCATGAGATATCCAACTCCCAAAAGTTCAAAAGATTATAAGATCTCACTAATATTCACAGACTTCTCAATCATGCAATCTATTCGTGTCAAGTACTCAAGATCTAGTATTGAAACTCATCGGTTAGAATTATGAATCAATGCATCAAACAAGTTTAGATCAAAGGCCTTTTGATAAAACAAGAATTAAAGCAAAGTACTTGAATAGAGAAAGAAAACATTAACTTCAATTATCCTTAATCATCAAATAAATGTGTTTAGTAACCTACTCCCAAACCCGAATCACAAGATGTTTAGCCGGACATTGAAGATAAACAATTCATAGACAAATTATTCATAATCAAAATCTAACTAATTGAAATAACGATACGATGGAATGAGTGACGATCTATCGATCTATCTTCAATCCTCGAAGGTGTGGTTGCGGTCTTGATCGATCTCTCGAAGTTTTCGGTGGAAAATTGCTCTTTTCTCTGGTTTCTAGGGTAAAAATCAGCGTCCTCTGTTTGTGGCCGCCCGGGTCTATTTGTACTTCGTTTGGGTGAAACCTAGTTGAAAACGAGTCAAACTCTATTTTTCCCGTAGAGGAGCACGGGCGTGCCATATGGCACGCCCGTCTTTGAGGTGCCACGAACTTGCTCAAACCGCTAAATGGAGCACGGGCCGTGCTCATACGCACGACCAGCCCGTTATCTACCCAAACGTTCGAATTTGCTTATGGGGTCTTCATAAGAGTTGTAGCTCTCTCTCTTAGCTTTCGTAGCTACTTGAATCAGCTCAATATCAATTTTGTAGAGAGTTATGGCCAAAATACTAAACCCTGCTAGTGTTGGAAATTCCGGATGCGTTTGGGCGATCCTTGAGATAAATCCCTCGTTGTTTGATCATCCATGCTTCTTTTGACACACGAATCATTACTATGACTCTAGACTCAATATAATTGGCTTCCAATTGGGTGTAATCGCTCGATTCTTGATGCTTCTAGGTCGCAATGCTCGTATTTGTCACAAAATCACTCCAAATATCGTTAAATTCCTACAAAACGAGCAAAGCGTAATCCTTTTCCACAAAACAGAATATAACCCTATTTACTCATATAATGCATGCATATCAACACATTCTAGCCAATATTAAGCCCAAAATACATGCAAAATACATGTCAATCAATAAGGCGGCGGGCTTCGGCCAAATCTTCGTTAGGAGTTATAAGGAGAACGGAAAGATCTCGTGTCTGCGATCAATACGATCCTACGTGTTGACGTGCGTTTGGTCAACAAGCAAAAAAGTGCGAAAATATGCTACGTGGAAATGGGAATAAACCTTAGTTTAGGGCTAACTCTGCCTTTTGATATATCGTTCCGAGCCGAAAGTTCCGGTCGGTTTTTCTTACAGTGTTTTGATTACAAGTGTTTTTGCTTAGTATTTTTTCTTCACTTCTTAATAAATGAGACCCTATTTATACCCATCTCATTCGTGGGCTTTTAATATCCACTATTACATACACTTAACACTTAAATAATTAAAAAGGGACACTTGTCCTTTGCTGAGCACGCATGCAGGCCAAGTGTTTGCCACTTGTCGACTCATCTGGCTGGCATGTTGACAAGTGTCAGCTTACTCATGTTAATGATATACTTAACTTTTCTTAACTGGATGGTTATCCTTTAAATTCCCGCCAAAATTGGGCTCGGGTATCCGAGCCCAATTCATGACATCATTAGGGTCGACTGCTGACGTCACCGGCTCGGTCCATGCTGGCCTTGTGGATCCCATACTTCCACGTGCTGAATGGTCACGTGGAGCAATTTGGCGCCAGATCATCTCGGGTGTCATCAATGGCCCCCAAGTTTAATTCCGAGAGAAGAATTTCTGAAGTCGGATTTGAACTTTAATGTTAATCATGAGCTTTTAATGGGGAAGAGAAAATCCCGAAAGTCATCTTTCCCAGACACACGTCGCTTATTTAATATTTGGAACGGCGCATTAATTGTGGTATCATAATGACGGACACGTGGCAGTTCTTGGTTGGACCAACTTCGCGCGGGAACCAAAAAGGTGTGACAAGTGTGTCAGCGGAATATGGGGACATGACGTTTCTGATGTTTCGACGGCTTTTGAGACTAAAAGGACACGTTTCTTTTGAGTTGATGTCCCAATTTTTGAGGGAATTTAACCTATAAATACCCCTTTCGTCCTTCATTCTATATTTTTGCATCTTGACTTTCCGAGTAGAATTACCTAAGAGCGAGACTTTCGGTCGATCTTTAGGGTTCGTAGACTTGAGACTTAGGTATTTTTTCAAAAACCTTCCTTCTCTCTTTTTTAAATAGATGTCTTCCTTTGAAGATAGCCTGAGCATGATTATAGTGTGGAGATAGAAATCAAAGACCCTTCTTCTAAACCTTTTGTTTCTTTTCCCGATTCGAAGAAGCTGCATCCCCAAGTCCAAGTGTTGTTCGGATCTCAAGTTCGAATCACACTCCTCCCATTGAGACTCAGTTAGAAAGGCATACACACAATCTTCAATCCGGTACCATTAACTCGCTGTTTTTCGAGAGGGTGTTGTGTACAAGCCTGAGTTAGTGCAAGAAGACTCCGGCGAGGATTTCCAAGTTCGAGCCCCAACATCGTCGTGAAGAAGAGAGTAAGACATAAACCCTCGGGAGCACAGGCGAGATCATGCGGAACGGGTGGACGAACCCTCCCGGAGATTCAAGGGTCGAAAGACTGCGGGGGCGGTGGGCCATCGTAACGTGATGGCGGCGGGAGGAAGCCCCCACTATGTGTAGAGCCCGGTGGACGCCATGCGATTTAAATGACGTCCCAACATGTTGATGGTCCCGAGAGATGGGGAGCTTCACGGAAGTATCAAATTCCGGCGGCATACATGTTTGGGTACCGGACGGTGTGGAGTGCCCCCAACATCCACCGGAGGGTGTGTGGCCATATATGTTCCCGTCTCTTATACGGATTTGTGTATTCCACTTTGTCGGTTTTCCTTACGCGGTGATTTTGTAAGTGGGGCCTTCCCCTAACTCGGGTTCACCCCATCTCTTGGGGCCGAATCATTGTCTTCTGGTGATGTTTCACCGGAGGGTACCTCGCCCCAAATTTAGAGAGATAAATGAGCTCTTCGTCATGCGGCGACCCTTCGTCATGGTCGGGGCAGCCCATCGGGATAAGATTATGTGCACACCCGATCCGGGTACCTGCATTGACTTAGTTGAAGGCCTTCCCCAATCTTTAAAGGAGTGGAAGGATAAATGGCTCTGGGAGTGGCAGGCTCGCGTTGGGGTCGGAGCGGATGAAACTGTCCTTCTCCTCCTTCAAATTTTACCTTTAGTTTCGATTAAGTTTATTCGTTTTCCTCTGTTTCTTTACTCTTTCTTCATTTCATTTTTCCTCGGCTAACTCTGCCTTTTTTTTTGGGAACCACCATCCGAGCCCATTGTTGGCCGCTTCATCCGCAGTGGAGAACATCCAGGCCAGGCGCAATGGACATGCGGATCGAGAGGTTAGCCACCGAGATTCATCTCGCCGTGGCCGGTTTGAGGCTGCCTTGCCCGTCCCCAGGCCGAGGGGCCGCTTAGGGAGGCGACAGGTGATAGGAGAAGAGGCCGGGAAGAGCTCTCGACGAGCCCTCCGAGAGCCGAGGGGTGCACTCCCGGGGGCCGAAGAGCGGCTGCCTGCACGAGACGAGAAGGTGGGCCATCTCCCGCAATGGTTAGACCTCCGGGCGAACATCTCGTGCCGACCGAGCAAATGCGGACTCTGAGCCGTCTAGGGGTCGCCTTGGGTCGAGGTATATACTTTATATTTTTTGTACTTTTCCTTTTCTCTTTGCATTTCTTCTTTCTCTCTTTGCCTTTTACCCAATGAACACTTTTTGTAGGGCGTGGCTTGGACCTCCACGCGCGCCTTCGAGTGTGAGGAACACGGCCGCGTGCGGACCCGAGCAGCCTACGGACCATCCTCAGAGACGGAGGCGGCCCGAGGAGGAGAGATCCGGCCGGGAAGCGTCCGCTAATGGCGTCCCCGAGGCGGAAGAGCCCCCATTCCAAAGGAGAAGAGGGGAAATTGTAATTGAGGAGCACAGGACAGATCGAAAGGGCTGGTCGGACATCACCGATACCTCCCGTGCGGACTTACGGAGGTGGAGTCCCGCAGACCTTCTCGGACGACCTTGGCCGGGAGGCCCACTTCATCCCTCCAAGCTAAGTGAGGGATGAGGCCTACAACGGAATAGCCGGGTCTCGCCCCCAATGGTTCGTGGAGTTCGTGAGGTGTGCTCCACGCCTGCGATGAGCGGTGAAGAACTTGCTTGATCTTTGCGGGGCGGCCGAGAGATGTGGGCTGCGCGGCGTGGACCATCGGGATCGAACGGTTACGCTCGGAGATCGACTAGAATGAGAAGGCCCGATCACGTCATGGGGTCATGCGGCGTATCGGGATTTTGTGGCATATGATTGGTGGGATTGATGAGCTAGAAAGGCGCCACCAAGACTTGCAAGAGGCTCACTCCTCCGCCAGGGTGCGGGATTCTCTAAAGACTCGGGCGAGGAGGAGGCCACGGCCACGGCCAACACTAAAAGGGAAATGGCTGTGAAGGCCGAGACCGAGTAGGATCAGGCCCGCAAGGCTGAGGATGAGCTTCGTGCCAGGATCACAGAGTTGGAGCGTGATGCTGCTGCTCAGGCCGAGGAAATGGAGAGACGCGTGGCCGAGGTGCGCAAGGGGTAGAGGAGGATGCTCGTAAGCGGTTGAGGAGGCTCGAGTGGATGCGGTCCGGGATTATAAGGACTCAGGAATATGCCTTTATGTTAACTTGTGGTCACGCAACCAAAGATCGCAAAGTCCTCGGGGATCTTAAAGCTGGCAGGACCATTGCGCAACTCGAGGAGGATCTTGCTCTATTGGAAGCCGACCTCGATACCCTTCGCCCTCGTTTTGCTGAGGCCGCTGGTAACCAAGGTTCGCCTCCTCCAAATGAAGAAGAAGTCGCCTCCAGGCGGGCCGTTGAGATCCCGCCTCCCGCCAGGCTTGATCCTTTCTTGTTTTGAAGGTTTTTTGTATTTACTTGTGGATAAGTTAGTTGGCCTCGGGCCTTTGAGTGTAATCGGCTCCCCCCAATGTAAATATTTTTGATATTGGAATGAAATTTCTTTTCACCACCGTATATGTGTTTGAATTTGTGCCAAGTATTATGCTCATCCTTTCTTCGTGTCGTATGGCTTTTGTTAATGTCTCTTTTTTATTTTTCTAAGTATGGGGCTCGGTTTTTAGTGCCCCAATGGCACAAGTAATGGGCTTTAACTGCCTGTGTTTATTAAGTTTTATGCTCGGAGCTTAAGCCGAGTCTTTGTTTTTAGGGTAGGTCTGTCTTTTGGGCGAGCCTCCCTTTATTGACGTCAAGGATGTAACCGAGACGAGCGATCGGCCTCGGTTTTTGGCCGAGGCGATCGAAATGGCGTTCGGATCTTAGCCGAGGCGAGTAAAAATTGTTCCCCCTTGAGAGAGCTCACAGAATATCAGATGAAAGGATAAATCCTCAGAATTGCATCTGAGTCATAAACTGAGTTTTTATTGATATTACCTTTTAAGGTACATTACATTCCATGGGTGGTCAAACTTCTTCCCACTCAAGTATTCCAACTCATACGCCCCGTTTAACAAGACCTTACTGACCCAAAACGGACCTACCTAGGTCGGTTTTAGCGGGCTAGGCTCGACTCCCGTTATTCTCTTTAGGACGAGATCGCCGATCTGGAACTTCCTTTCCTTCACTTTTGAGTTGTAGTACCTCTCATTTCTTTGTATATATACAACATTTCTCATTTCGACTGCATCTCTTCTTCTCCAATAGGTCCACTTTTGCTCGGAGCGCATCATTATTTTCCCCGGAAAAATTTGCAACTCTAAAGGTAGGGGCTCGATTTCAACAGAATGACAGCACCGGTGCCGTAGGCCAAATAGAAGGTGTCTCCCCGTGGCCGCTCGGTGTGTTGTTCTATACGACCATAGCACGCCGGGCGCTCCCGGCCAATTGCCTTTAGACTCCTCCAACCTTGCCTTCAAAGTATACTTGATTTTTGTTCACCGCCTCGACTCCGCCCATTAGATTGCGGGTGGTACGGGTCAAAAATGATTTTTGATATGAAACCCTTCCCAAAAATTTTGAAACCTCCGATTATCGAATTACTTCCCATTATCGGTGACAATTGAGTGCGGTATCCCAAATCTGCAGATAATGGACTTCCATACAAAATTAACGATCTTCTCCTCATCTATCTTTGCTAGAGGTTCCTAATATGACGATCTCCGGGTAAAAGCCCATAGCTAAAGAGACGTCGAGCCAACTGGGACTTGGGAGGGATAAGGCGACTGGGCTTCGGCCAAATACTGTTAGGAGTTATAAGGAGAACGGAAAGATCTGTGTCTGATCAATACAGATCCTACGTGTTGACGTGCGTTTGGCCAACAAGCAAAAAGTGCAAAAATATGCTACGTGGAAATGGGAATAAACCTTAGTTTAGGGCTAACTCTGCCTTTTAATATATCGTTCCGAGCCGAAAGTTCCGGTCGGTTTTTCTTACAGTGTTTTGATTACAAGTGTTTTTGCTTAGTATTTTTTCTTCTCTTCTTAATAAATGAGACCCTATTTATACCCATCTCATTCGTGGGCTTTTAATATCCACTATTACACTTAACACTTAAATAATTAAAAAGGGACACTTGTCCTTTGCTGAGCACGCATGCAGGCCAAGTGTTTGCCACTTGTCGACTCATCTGGCTGGCATGTTGACAAGTGTCAGCTTACTCATGTTAATGATATACTTAACTTTTCTTAACTGGATGGTTATCCTTTAAATTTCCCGCCAAGACTGGGCTCGGGTAACCGAGCCCAATTCATGACATCATCAGGGCCCGCTGCTGATGTCACCGACTTGGTCCATGCTGGCCTTGTGGGTCCCATACTTCCACGTGCTGAATGGCCACGTGGAGCAATTTGGTGCCAGTTCGGCTCGGGTGTCATCACTACGTCTACTGCTCACGGACGATTGATTGGATTGATTGACCGATGATGATCGACCGACTAAATTGACGGCTAAAACTGAATATCTAAATAAATTGTTGTTCTTTCCTGTTCTAATGGGTTATTACCGGGAATGTTTGTTTGTTGTTTGTGCATCATGAAATCACGTAAAAATTATCTTCTTTAATCGCATTCCACCTCCCCCTACCCTCTTTGGCTCGTTTAGCTCACTCCACGTTTTGTTTCCTTTTTAAAATTTTTCGAAGGCGAGAACTATCGAAATAGCGAGGCGAGGCCGACACAGACTACCGAATAATATTAGCTAAAAATTGCAATTTTCTTTTGAGCCATGTTATGGCTCGTACATATTTTTTTTTTATGTCCCTGCGAGGACAACTTGTTATATATAGGGAATTTCTTAGCCACCCAAGTGGGGTGGCACCAAAGTGAGTGATCCACTGGGTGTGTGAGTGATCCAAAGGTGGATCACCCACATGGGTGGCTTGGACAACACCTATATATATATATATATATATATATATATATATATATAGGCCGATGTCGGTTTTGTACTTCAGGACTTCCGCTGTATTTTAGTTTGCTATAATAAATGTTGTAAGTTCGAACTAAATATTCGAGAAGAATTTGACTTGTATGGTTATAATGGTTTGTAATGACTATTTTATATTATTATAGTTTACTTTACTATATTTCATTTATTGGGGCGTGACAAAGAGTGTCAGTAATTTCACCCTAATACATTTTTAATTATAACTTCTTTTTCTGAAGAACATATGTCAATAATGTAATGGACTTTTTTAAAAGACATTTAATATATAAAAATCCATTTGTTTAGATGAATTTTTGTCCTATAAATGCTCCCAAATATTCACTAAATTTTTTAAGCTGTTTTTCCACTAGCAATTAAATTGAAGAAGAATGATTATATGTTCACTTTTAAGGTAAGTTTTATTCTTTTTTTTCTTGATAAAAGATAAAGAAATATATGTTTCACATAAAACTTTTAATCTTGACAACAAGATGAAAGACATTGCTCTGAACAAGTACACTATCTCAAAGAAAAAGAAAGATTTTTATGCATGTATTGTTCGTAGTAACTATTTTAATAAGTTTTGTCCAAAGTGAAAACTAATGAAAATCAATATAAAATATAAAAAAGAAATAAGAAGTAAATAAGTGGGTTATTCAGAAATAGTACTGACATTGATATATATATATAACATTAAAAAGCTAGTTCATTGATTTCCTTTTTTTTTTTTTTTTTTTTTTTTTTTTTTTTGATAACTCAGCTTCTGCGCTACGCCCGACTATGCCCGAGGACAACAGCCCGCTCTCATTGTCACGCCGCCAAGGTAAACCGCGGATGTGCACGCATCGGCCATCCAAGAGCCGACGGGTCTGGCGACGTACAACCGATCCTCCTGTAAAGAGAACAATTATGTTCGACCCCAATCTACTAATAACGATCTCTCCCGAATCGAACCCACACGGATGCTATTCAAGATGAGTTCCCACCAAATCTTCACTACCGCATATGCCCCGGGAGCAATTTGATGGAGCAGGATATGAACCCTCGACCTCCACCCCACAAACAATTTGATGGAGCAGGGATTTGAACCCCGACCTCCATCCCACAATTGCTTGTGGTGGCCAGGGCGGGCTAAGCCACCTGGTTATTGATTTCCGATCTGACCCCTTCCATCGTATTCAAATATAAATCAATTAAAAAGCAAAATATGATTAAAAAGAAATAATTTATTTGATTTTTTAGTTATTTCTAAATTAAACAAAAAAGAAAAACATGATATCAACTTTCAGAAAACAAGAGACACATTATAATGTGAAATGGAAATTATAAGTAATATATAACTATTTTAGTAAAAAAACAGTTAATATATATTACATATATATGGGTCCGGTCAAACCCGTGACCTTTCCCAGACCCGACAAGTTTTAGTCAAACGGGTCCACAATCTGTCTCAGGACCTGTTTGACCGGGTTTAGATCCGCCCCTAAAGAAATGAGTTCAATATGGAGGCGCGTTTTGACTGTTCCATTTACATCCCAAGATACTGTAATTACAAAATTTGACAATGAGAAGTAATTAATACGTACAAGTCCATAAGTCCATACAAAGTTCATTGTTGGGATGAGCACAAAAGTAAATTATTTGCTCACAAATTGTTGGAACACATAAAGCATTAAATAAAATGAGAAAAAGTAATTATCCTCTTTTCCTTTATCATTGATCCAAGTTTATCGAGAATCAGGAAGATTGGCTCACAATTAATGTAATTGTGTTTGCTGACAAATTATTGAAACACATAAGCATTAAATAATATGAGAAAAAGAAATCAGGAATATTGGTACATAATTAATTTAATTGTGTTTCCATCTGTAAAAAAGGCTAGCGGCCCCAAACCATTATAAAACACTGTTAAAACCAACTTCAGCAAACTACCCCCAACATTTAAAGAAAACAGAAAAAGAAAAAAAAAGATGGAGAGGAATGTGTTGATCACCTTAATGTTTGCAATCTTGCTTTGGGGTACGTACTTGCTTCTCTTTCTCATAAAATATCTTGGATGATACAATGCTATGATTACAAAAACGTACCATTAAGGATAGCTGAATTACAATAAAACCCCAGTTATATCGATCTTCCAAAATTACAAATATCTCATTGAGATTTGTATTTACTAATAAATACCACACTCTCGAGGACTCTTGGCTAAAAATAAATTTCATGATCAGTAATCGTAGTTTCAAAAGATAACTGAGTTTTTTTTTTTTTTAATTATGTTAAACCTGGTGAGTAGTTTTTGTAATTAACCCTAAGATAAATTGGTCCTTAAAAAAAACTTGGGATATCTCATATAACTTTTTTTAATAAGTTGGGAGTATTGGGTGGAGGAAATGATAAATTTGAAAGAAATCAAAAATACAAGGGTTTGAACCTCGATCAACACTTTTACAAAAAGAGCGATATGATATCACTGCGCTACATGCCGTCGTGGGATTTGTCATATAACTTGGCCAACAATAATTTCATTTTTGTTTTCCAATTTTTTTTTCAAATACTTGAGTATTTATATATATATATATATATATATATATATGTATATGTCCTAATTTGTGTTTTCGTGACCTAAAAAAGGAGTTGTTGTAATGGACTGTGCTGAGGGCAAGAAAAATTGCAAGTACAGGCTCAGACCAAGGTGTGGGCCAAGCCGTCCATGTGAGCCCCATGATTGTGCCATGAAATGCAAAAACATGGGTTCCAAGATTCTGAATGTGCTGGTGGTCCCACTGAAAAAATTTGTGACTGTCTAAGCGGCTGCCATAATTCCACAGAGCCTCAGCCACCTCAGCCGTCGCCGTCGCCGTCGTCTCCGCTGGAGGTTCAATTGTGCGGCGGCTATTGAATAGTTTGTTTATCATATTGAATAATGTTATTATTCAATTGAATGTTTCTTTATCAAATTGAAAAAGAATAATAACTTTGTCTTAAACGTCATGTCTTTCTTATGTATCAATTTAATTACTTGTGAAAAGTGAGCATCTGATTTTTTTAATTAATCTGCAAATAACAGAAAATAGTAACAAAACCATATTTAAAAGTAATTATAGTCCCAACTGTTAGGCTACCAACCACACAAACAATGTTAATGGGATGTGCCAAACTTTGCCAAACAATTTGGCACCGTCCTTGTCCAAGATATCAAGAAAGGAGTGCTGGTTTTTAGTTTTCTTATGTCTTTTCTCTCTATAAATAGAGGGGTTGTGATGAGAATGAATTATGGCAAGCAAAGGCAGTTGCTTGGCCATCCAACCGGGTGGAGAGGAAAAATGAGTGTACACACTGGAGAGATCAATTTGGGTGAATCAAATTGTGATAGGTCTGAAACATTCGGGTATTTTTCTCTCAAACACACACAAAGGGTTGGGAGAGTGTTCTTTGATAGCTAGTAAAGTGGTTGTCATTTGCGAGAGTCTTTATTCTTGGGTTTGGTCCATAAAACTCAAGGGGTGTATTTTTCTTGTATCGGAAAATTCTTTATTAGTAAAGAACTAAACTCTCGGGACGTAGGCGATTTTGCCGAACCACGAAAATCACCGTGTTCATTTTATTTTCTCTCCGGTATCATTTATTTTTTGCCATCATCTTGTTGGTGTGATTTGTCGGATATTCCTGGATAAATCAAATCTCGGATCACGACACGCTCCGCCGCGCCCAACACCAACAAGACACAAAAACTTGCAATCTTGGTCTACATCTTTGATTCCTTGGTTTCCTATAGCACCCTGGATAACCTTCAAGTTTAAAGCATTTTCCAATGTCATGTCCATTCATGTTGCAATGTTTGCACAACTACTTTGTTTTCTTCTCATTCGTCCTCCTAAGAGGACCTCTATTTGTTGGGTAACACGGGTATAAATATGTGAATGTGAGAGGTAAAAATAAATGAAAACTAAAATATTTGAATTACTATATCATAAATTTAGAGAAAACAATAAACTCTCAATCTTGCTCACAATTTTTTTCTATAGAAGCTCTCGTATATTGCTCACTTTACTGCTCACACTTAGAATGCTTTCATAGAATTTTGCTTTGAGTTCTAATCATTCAAGTTAGAATGCAAGTCTATTTATAGGCTGCACCATCAAGTAGTAGTTGAGATACAATTTGTATTAATTTACACAATAATTCTCCACTGGAAATTAATGCTCCACTAAGTAATTATCCACTAGTTACATTATTGCTTCTTTTGTATGTTGCTCCATGACTTGTATGTGAGTGGTTCATGATTGATGTTTGTGACGTGTAGTGCTCCAGCTCATAATTACAAATTAAACTTTTAACACCCCTCTTAATTTGTAATTCTAACACTCTTTTGAAGTTGCTCCATTTTTTCAAGGCTCACGCTTTATTGAAACTATATGCTAATTACTCATTTGTGTTCACAAACTCCAATTGAATTTCTTGATCATTCACAAGACTTGATAAAATAGTGTCGAAGTTCAATGTGCTCCGACCTTACATGGAAAACATGATTTTTCGTCATTGCAATTGTTGACATGTTATCACAAAAAATTAATGTGGGAGTGTCTTGCTTTGTGAATATCGCCTAAAATCCTTCTTAGCCATATCAGCTTCACAAGCTACATCGATGCGCGATGTATTCTGCTTATGCTGAAGAAAGTGACACTGTCTTTTGCTTCTTTTATGACCAATATATGATATTTGAGCCAAGGCAAAATACATACCCAGGATGTACTTTTGTGATCATCAAGTGACTTAGCCTAATCACTATCCAGTATATCCAATGAGCTTATTTTCTTTTTCTTTGATATACTTGATGCCGAGTTTTCGTGCCTTGAAGGTATCGAAGAATCTTTTTTGTTGTTGCATAATGTAGCTTGCTTGGATCGTGCATGAATCTTGAAATTAAATTTGATCGATAGACAATACCGGACCTTGTATTTGTCATTAATCGCGAGTGGAGTTAAGATTGGCTTGCAATTGCTCATCCAAATTTCTTCAACAATGTTTCAATATGTTTTCTTGAGAAATAAACATTTATCCTTTTGATTGCCAAACTTGAATCCCAAGAAAATATTCATGAGACCCAAGTTAGTAATCTCGTACTGTTCATCATTGCCTTTTTAAAATCTTGCATCAATGCTACATTTGTCCCTGTATAGATCAAGTCATCTACCACTACAAAAAAAAGGATCTCGTAGCAACACAAAATTAATGACTCTTTTGGAAAGTGTCGTTAAAATTAAAGTATAACGACGCTTTTTAAAAAGCGTTTTTAAGTAACGACGCTTTCACAAAAGTGTCATTTTATTTACCGATATAAAGACGCTTTTTAAAAGCGATTTTAAATTATGACACTTTCTCAAATGTGTCGTGTTTTTACCAATATGACGATGCTTTTAAAACGAGTATATAAATAATGGCATTTTCACAAATTGTCACCTTTTTCATAAACGTGGTAACACATATTTAGTGACTCTTCTAAAAAGTGTAATTAAACCGAGACGCTTTAAAAAAGCGTATTTAAGTAATGATATTATTTTGTTGTCTTTTCTTTTGTAGAAAATGTGTGATTCTTTAGAATTCGAGAGTATTTGAATCATGGGAAGCTTTTGTTGGGATAAATCATTGGTATTATACATATACGTATTTTTCACTTTTATTCTTCAAATGTTTGACACAAAACATAAACTAATCAAATTTCTTGTTAGTTTGAAACATGAATTTTGAAGTCGACGAAGAGCATTAGAAGCATATCGATGATCATCCTTTAGATTATTCTCCATATCTTTAAACAATGTTGAATTTATCAATTTTTAGACAATGATGTAATTTGATTTCGATTTTGTTAATGACTTTGGTTATTAAATTTGGTTATTTATTTATTCTTGTTTTTAGTTTAATTTTTGTTATTATTCTCCTATTTGGATACTATTAATAATGTTGGATTTATTATAATTAACACCGTAGATCCGACGACACTATATGTAGAGACAATCGTCAATTTGGTAACCTTTAATTAAAAAGCATTACAAATTTAGGACACAAAATATGAATAGTGTAACCAATTTAATGACATATATTATAAAAAGAGTTGCTAGATTTAATGACTCAAATTCTAAAAGCGTAGCCAATTTATTGATCGAAATTTGAAAAATTGTCTCCAATTTTGGGGACACTATTTATTGCATGTTGCTAATTTAACGACACAAATCAAAAAAAAAAAAAAATATAAGTAAGTTGACGACACTAATTATCGATGTGTCTCCGGTTTAATGACATTATTTCTCAAAAGCGTCATAAATTTAGCGACGCTCATCCTTAAAAATGTCTCGATCTATTTCATTAAAAGCATTGTTAATTTAGTGACACAATAATTGATTAGTGTCGGAAAATTATACCTTAAAAATTGTAGGTCTATTGTAATCGTGATAAAAATAGCGTCACCAAATTAATGTTAATGACGCACTAAATAAAAGCGTCACGTTTTGAAATTTACCTATGCATAGAGCTTGTGTCACTAATATTTTCGTGACATCAAATTTAACAACGCAACTAGTGACACTTTTACAAGTGTAGGTAATATACTTTGTGACGCTAATAAGCGCTTTCTAAACGAAAAAACGCTCACTAAACATTGTTTTTTTGTAGTACGTAAAGACAAACAATTAGAAAATCTTGCTCACCTTATTTCTTCACGTATAATGACGCCTCATTCAGACGTTTTTTAAAACCATTTTGTTGAAAGTACTTGTGAATCTTGTTGTTCCAGTCTCTTGATGCTTGTTTTAGTCCATATAGTACTTTTCTAAGTCGATAGACTTTATCTTTTTCACCCTGGGCAATGTAGCCTTCTGGTTGTTCCACGTACATTTCTTCTTCCAAGTCACCATTGAGGAATGCTGATTTAACATCCATTTGGTAGACTAGTTGCTCAAATTGTGCTGCAATGGCTAGTAAAATTCATATTGTCTCCATTCGAGCAACTGGTGTAAATGTCTCATTGAAATCAACTCCTAGTTGCTGAGTATACCCTTTTGCAACTAATTATCGGGCTTTGTGCTTATGAATTGAGCCATCTTGTTTCTCAATAATGAAAATTTTGGAAAATTTTTAACAACCAATCACAACCTTGCAATCTTGGTCTACATATTTGATCCATTGGTTTCCTATACCACTCTCCTATACCACTGGATAACCTTTAAGTTTAAAGCATTTCCCAATGTCATGTCCATTCATGTTGTAGTGTTTGCATAACAACTTTGTTTTTTCCTCATTGGTCCTCCTAGGAAGACCTCTATTTCTATCTCATTGCCAACCTCGTCTTTGCCCCATGCATTTTGACATTCTACCTTCTAGTCAAACAATATATGAATTTAAGAAATTATTGATTTTTTATACGAAGCATGATGGGTTGGATATGATCATAAAAAAGTCGGTAATTTTATTAAGATAATAACACTTCAATAAAAGTGTCATTAAATTTACTAAAATGCTAACGTTTTCTAGTAAATATCACTAATTTCTATAATTTACAACGCTTTTTAAAAAGCGTCATTAAATATTTATTTATAATGACGCTTTTTGGTAGCGTCATTAAATTTGTGTTGGGATAGATCATTTTTCTTGTAGTGTATTTTTATTATTTAAAAATATAATAAAAGTTTAGGGGTAAAAATGTCCATATAGGGCAAAGTACAAAAATTACATAGTTCATATGGTAAAGTGTAATAAAACTCATATGGTAAAGTGTAAAAACGGAATATTACAGGGGTTTAGTGTATTCCTCCAAATATCTATATCTATATATATACTATATCTAAAAGTGTGAATGGCTTCCAAGGTTTCCTGAAACTTTTGATTAGACAAAATCATTCTTCTAGCATAAATAATTATAAGGCCATTCAAGTAGTTCAACTTTGTATTTAGAAGTTTATTTGTTAAGGTACAAGATAAGAGTCTTTTCTCAGTATTCCCATTTTTTCTTTTAAAAAATTGAATGTTTGTTTTATTTCTACTATCATTTTTCGTATTACTTTGAATTTTCAAATAATATTAGTTTTATATTAAACTAGACTTTGAAAGATCTCTAACGATATATTACACGCATATATAGGAAAATTTGTATGAGAGGATACTAGCAATTTAAAGTTTAGTAATATGTAAAATTATATATGTATGATTATTTTTTTTATTTTCTCAATATTAAAATATACATAATAAGTCAATAGAATAAGAAATGGTGAATTTATTAAGCAAGTGCAAGAAAAGAAAAGAAATTGATGCTACATATGAATAAAGCTATTCAAAACACTAATTCCCCTAACTTATTGTAGACAAATTAAATTTGTACCAATTCAATGGTGACACATGTGAAATTCTATATTAAATATTAATTTTGTAATTTCTATTTATATTTGATAATTTAATTAAATTTAATTCCTAATTTAAATAGTTAATTAATTAATATTTTAATATATGTTTTATTGGCCAATTAAAGATTGCCAAATGTCAAATTCTTATAAATCAAGATTTATCTTGATAAATTATTATTTCTTTTGATAATTATCACAATTTGTGATTAAAGAAATAATATTAAATTTTGAAGGACCAATCAAATTAGAGTCTTTACCATATGAGTTATCCAAAGACCGCTCTCCTACAAGTATAAATAGGGTCCTTCTCAAGGAATTAAATCACAATTCAAAGAGAAGAAATCCAAGCAAGAAGGCGGTGGAGGAAATTCACTCAAGGCAAGAAGAATATATTCAAGGCTATCCATGGTGTTCAAGGCGTTCATCGCGAGTCTACTCAAATCACATCGTTTGATTCGGAAATAAGCTTTCAAGCCCTAGAGTTAATGTTATTGAAGTCAAAACCATCTTGGGGAAGATCAAAAGGTCAATTTCACCAAGAAGTTCATATACTTTCAAATCAAATATCATCAAATATATCATATTTGATTCGACATCAAGCTTTCAAGCCCTCAAATTAATGCTATTGAAGTTCAAGTTTAAGTTTGGAAGATCAATCAAGAGTTCAACTCCAAATTCTCAAATACCGAATATTTTATTCTTGAAGAAAAGAATCGAGAGGATTTAGTTTAGAGATTGTAACTCTTTAGATAGTTTGATTCATATATATTTAATTATTTCTACGTTTCTTCTTGTTTGTTTATTCGCAGATAATAAAAATTTGTGTTACAAATTTTTGGCACGCCCAATAGGACAATCTCTACCTCTCATCTCTTTTCCTCAACAAATCTTGAAGTATCACGATGGCTACTAGCAAGACCACATCAATGAAAGTTGCTTCTTTAAACTCTTCAAGTGACACAAGGAGTATGTCCAAGAAGCCGAGTGCAACCTTTGAGAAGACTCCGATGTGAGCTAAAGAAAATCTAACTCATCTCGAAGATGATGGAGACTTAAGAGATAATGCTTCATCCCCAACCTCCCGCTCGACATCAAGTTGCTCAAACATGGTGTTAGAAAATTTATTTATTAGATTTTGATGATACCATGTAAAACTTAGAATAGGAAGTTGACATCCCATTTTCCTTTTAGTCATACTTTGTAATAAATAGATCGCATGAGCCGAGTGAAGTCACTATGTCGAAGAATGCAAAAAGTCAATCAAGACAAGAGTGAAGACCCAACGCGTGTTAGCCGAGTGTGGTCAAGATGGAAGGTAAAGACTCAATCGAAGGAGATCCAACGAGGAACAGTTGTGTAATGAATGTGGAAGTGTCGATCCTAGTCAAGAAAGAGCCAAGTCTAATAATTGAATTGACATTGAGTCATTCTTAAATGATTGTAGCAAAGACTCAAGTCAAAGGGAATAAGCGGCCATCAAGTTAAGACGATCGACATTGATCCGTTGGAAGGAACTAAAGGATATTACTAAATATAGTAATAAGTCCAAGTTGCCCTGTCTTAAAGTGTTTGGCCCGAAATATGCAAATGGAATAAACCAATGGGAAATACAAGCTTGTATCGGCCCCCAAAAGCTGCAGAGTCATTTAATACGAGAAAGGGTTAACATCACAATACACAGTCGAAAAAGACAAGCCAACGAACAAGAGAGTGTCATTTGAAAATAGCCTATCTCTTCAACAGACAAATTTTCAAATGAACACTATAAAAGGCTAAGAAAGCATTTGAGAAAAGGTTATGAATTGCACGAACGAATCGATCTTACAAGCAATTATCAAGCAAGCAAAACCTGCAAATATTCTCAAAGCTTATCAAGAAATTCCTCAAGCCTAAAACTCGAAGGAACTCGATCCAACACACGCCGTGAAAGAAACAATACTTCAACCAGTTGAAGAGGAAAAGTTTTAAAGAACAAAAGGGGTATACTCTTCAAGTTTGAAGGAGTTGTAGTAAGGTTCAAGATCGAACCAAAAGTTTCGAGCTTGTTAGAAGGTCGTGTGATCAATTCCAAGGGTTTGAAGGAAGGCTCAAGTAGAAAGGCACCTGTCTTGTGAAGAAGCGGAGTAAAAGGGAGAAGCCACTGTGTGATCAAGGTTGTCTCTAGACTAAAGAACTACTTTGTAACCTGGATCTATTACTTAGTGGATTCCTCCAGGAGTTGGAGAAGAGTGGATTAGAGGAATTACCCCATCCTCGAATAATTTGCTTGTGTCATTTAGTTTCAAAGACTTACTTTCTTGAATATTTTTATATCTCATTTGATAAGTTAAATTGCAATTCTATTGATAATAACAAGTGCTAAAAATAAGTATTAAAAAGTGCTTAAAATTAACAAAGGATGTTAAGTCTTTCATTTAAAACCAAATCATCTAAAATTTAAGTGTTAGGTGACACAACTAAGTTATACTATCAACAAACAGCCAAGTCCTTGAATGGGTAACTTTTTGAAGAAAGCCAACCTAGCTGTCCCCTAAGGATTTAGCTGATTTGAGTTAACTCGTTGAATATTTTAAAAGGACCAAAATGTGAAAATTTGGTAAGGTTTATTCAACTCCCCTTCTAAACCTTACACCACACCCATTGGGACCGATAAGTGGTATCGAGCACCCGGGTTGAAAAAGATAAGTCCCTAGAAAATGAGTTGCAAGTCTCGTCTCGATAGGTTGATTCTAGTCGATCAACTTAAGGAGTTCATTATGGGGACTATTAAAGACAAGTTGGATGGAAGTTCCAAGTTATCTATGACTTATGCCAAACCATACATACAAAGAATTGACAACTTGAAGATGCCCGCCGGTTACCAACCTCCGAAATTCCAACAATTCGACGTAAGGGCAACCCGAAGCAAGACTTGTGGCTCACTTTGTCGAAACATGTAATGATACTGGACTTATGGAGATCGCCTTGTAAAGCATTTGTCCGGTCCTTGAAGGGCAACATGTTCGATTGGTATATTGACTTGGAGACAAACTCAATAGACATTTGGAGCAATTAGAACAGAGTTCTTGAATTGATTTTTACAAAGACTTTCGGAGGACGGTTAGCATGATTGAGATTACAAATACTCGTCGCTGAAAGGAAGAACCCGTCATCGACTACATCAACCAATGGAGGAATTTGAGCCTCAAATCAGAAAGACAATGTCTCTCCGCCGGAGGATCAATTGTCGGCGCGCTATAGAATAGTTTCGTGATCAAATTGAATAATATTATTCAAGTGAATGTTTTTTATGTAATTGAAACAGAGCAAAACTTTGTCTCAAATGTGAATCATGTCTTTCTTATGTATCAATTTAATTACTTGTGAAAAGTGAGCATCTGATTTTATTTTAAATTAATCGCAAATAACAAAAATAGTAACAAAACCATATTTAAAAGTAATAATAGTCCCACAAGACACAAAAACTTGTTGTGATTGATTGTGCTTTCATTTCATCCACTTTCATTTTCTGAGAGAATAGTAGTGAAATGTTTTTTAGAGTGAAAGTTGAATGTATAGAGGAAAAATAATGATTGTGTTAATGAGATGGAGAATTCTAGAGATTATGATTGTTTGTGAAAATTTTTGTGGAAAAACATAATGTAAAATATAATGCAATAAAATTGAATGAAAATAAAAAATTGATTCAAAAATAGGCATTATGGATCTCATTTTATACCTTTTGCTATCAAGATTAAGAGACAAATAATAAAAATAGTGATAAATTAAAGAAATTATCGAAATTCTCAGAGGTCCTAGGGTGTGAGTGTAAGGTTTAGAAGGGGGGTTGAATAAACCTTACCAACTTTTCAAATTTAGTCCTTTTAAATATTCGAGTTAATACTACAATAAGTCCTTGATGGACAACTAAGTTAGTTAATCAGAGTTAGTCACTCAACAGACTTCGATCAACTGTTGATAGAATAACTCAAATTGCTTTGACTAAAGACTTAACTCGACCGTGATTTGTTTTTAAGAAGGCTTAACACCCTTGAATTTGGTTAAGTTTGTTTTAATACTTGGTTTTGGCACTCAGTTGATTATCAATTGGATAGCAAATTTATCGTGAGATATAAAAATAAGATGCGAAATTAAAGTCTTTAAAATGTAAATGACACAATAAGTTTTTATAGAGGTTTGAAGATGGGGTAATTCTTCTACTCCTCTCTTCTCCAACTCCCGGAGGAATCCACTAAGTATTGAACAATATACGAGTGGTTAATTGATCCCGGATACAAGTCTTGATCACACAACCGACTTGATCCTTTGGGACTCATCGAGATGCCTTGGTCACACACGGTGGCTTATCGTGCGACTCGGTTTCTTCACAGGGTAGTCTGCTTTGCTACTATGACCACTTGCTCAAGCTTCTTGGATTTGATCACGAAGCCCTCCTAAAACTTGAGACTGGTTCGACCTTGAACCTTTCTACAATCATCCGTGGAACGAAGACCCCTTGATTCTTCAAATGGTTGCTCTTCAACCGATAGAAGTTGTCTTTCCTTCACAGTGAGTGTTGGATTGATTTCCTTCGTAATATAGGCTTGAGGATTAATCTTGAATGACTTGAGAATATTTTTGGTTATAGTTCAAATATTTGCTTGAATGTTTTTGGTTCGGTAATCAAGGTAACCTTTTCTCAAATAAACTCCTTAGCCTTTTATAGTGATCTTTCAAAAATCTGCCCGTTGAAGAGATAAGCTTATTTCTCGAAAGTCACTTGTGGTCGTTGGCTTGTCTTGTTGCGCTTCTTGGAATTGCCATTTCCTCGTATGAATGATTCTTCACTTTTTCAAGTGTTCGACACAGGTGCGATGCCTCCCATTGGTTTATTCCTTTTGCACGCTTCAAATCGAGCACTTCAAGAAAGGTAGTATGGAAGTATTACTTGTTTAAGTAATTCTCTTGATTTACGTACGGATCTCTTTCGATTATCTCGACTTGATCGCATTTCCTTGCCTTCCCAGGTGACTTGAGTCACTTCCAATCATTGTATGACTCTTCTCATCACTTCAACTTGAGACTTGGCTATCTTGAGTTGACTTGACCGATACTTCACTCACCGCATCTCACCGCACCTTCATCGAGTTCCTATCTTCTCTTTCTTTGCCATACTCACCGCCCACAATGAGTCTTCCTTCTAGTCTCCGGTTGTGTTTTGCATGTTCAGGGCATAGCCGACTTAACTCACTCGACCACCTATCTATTACAATGCAATTTACAACAAAAATGGAGTGCCAACTTCCTATTCTAAGTTTTACATGGCATTCATCAAAATCTACAAAGTAATTTCCCAACAATTTCCCCCTTTTTGATGATGCCAAAACTTAAAACATACATCAATAATTAAACAACAAAGATACATACAGTAAATGTAGAATCACGGAATGTATGCTTAGAATCAATCTTTTATTGATCATAACATTCTTGTTCTTTACATAGTCAAGTTTACAAAGTGTATCGAGCTTGAATAGAAAGAAAATGTATCGTAGTTTAAATGGACCTTAAAGTAACCATTGTTGTTCTATATCTCCGCAAGTATAGAAATTGTACAATTTTATTCAATGTACGAAAGACTTACATAAAGATGTATTTACATAGTAAAATACACGAAGGGGTGGACAACAACACTTCATCTCCTTCACGCTCCTTCTTTCATCTTCTTCACTCTGTCATCTTCTCGACCTTCTTCTCTTTTTCTCATCTTGTTGCCGCCTTCTTCTTTTTTCATACGCCCTTCCTCGGCAGCCTTCATCTCTTCTCGCCTCTTTCTTGTCTTTCCTCCCATAGCTGAGTTTGTCTTTTATTTTCCTCTTCAATTCTCTTCACATACTTAGCATTGTTCTTAGCCACTTGCGGGTTGGCTACTTCACAAACCCAGCCCCAATAGATCCCTCCTTTCTTGCCTGGATCTATGTACTCAATGTTTTTGGGCAGAGGTCTAGGTCCAAAACCTCTTCCTCTACCTCTCGCTTCTTCCTCTTCCTCTCGGGCGTGTACTCAGACGGGGTCTTTTTTTCCCAAATTGAGTGACTAGCGAGTGACCAGCAGAGCGACCGCCAGAGTCCGTCGCCACAACTTCTTCACATAGTGTGAGACCCTTTTCCCAAGACAAATCCCGTGCTTGAGCCGTGGACATATTTGCGAAGTATCCTTCATATGCGAGCGTCTTGAATTCATCAATCGATCTTGCTCGGTTCCCGCATCTCAAATGGCATAGGTGTCTCTCGCCTTGGAATGCCTCCATGTTGTTTCGAATATCCATAACTCGGCATCCATCCTTCCTTCCACTTCCTTCATCCCTCGCTTCAACCCTTTCTCTTTTTTCGGCCATAGGTACATCGTGAGTGTTGGAGTGGCAGAGTCATCGGGAGTTTGCCGATAATATCACCGTGACAAGACCTTGTTGAGGGGTTTTAGCAATCATCAAGGTCACATCTTTCGAACCTTCCCCTCAACAGACTTCCCTTTCTTCTCTCTTTATTACTTCCTTAGTTTTTTCCCCTTCACACCGCTTCCTCCTTCTCACCTTCGGATCCCTTTAGTGCCTTTTTGGTATTCATCTTCCACCTTTTTGGCATCATCAAAGGAGAGAGGAACCCTGGAAACAAGCTAGCAAGCAAGAAGTCTAGTATCTTTGATAGCCGGAGTTCGCTTTGAATGCCGCGGAGTATGCCGCACGGATCTCGGAGCGAGTGGCGTTGATTCACTGCTACCAACTTCATCTCACCATGAGGAGACCGAATTTTCGATCCATATTCTATTCCACGCCAGCAGAGCTCGTTCTTATTATGTTCACGCAGCAGCTTTATATCTCGTAGTATGAGATTCATGCATTTGTTCAATGTGCTTCTTGCAATTTTGTCTTTGCATCAAAGATTCTCACCCGCCGACTAACAACTTGTTGAACAATGTCCTCAAATATCGAGCTTGTTCCACACGCATTGTTTTTGTTGTTGCCACCACTCCCGGATCTTGACTATGATGCCACGCAAATCGCCAGTAAGGTTGGCGTCATTATCCACCTCATGTCCAAAGAGGCCTGGTGCCTCTCCATCTTTTCAACCTCAAAGAAATAAGGCTTTGAAAACTTCCCGAATCATAGTTGTCTCCTCTCGTTTCACTGACGGCCAAGCGGCGTCAAAGTCATAGTCACCGAACAATGGTGTCTAATGGAATAACAGGGTCGTCCGTGGAAGCGCTCGCGATCTCTAGCCGATTCTTCGGGAGGTCGGGGGTACCGCCAGAGAGAAGGGAAATGATTCTACAAAAGGATCATCACGGGCAACTAGAATCGCTCAATGATAATTGGTGCTCGTGAAGTCTTTTGTGGAGTCGAACTCGCTGCAGCTTGAGAGCCTCGCGCAGGACTCTGTTTCAATCGTGGTCTCATGAAGTCGACCCACTTGCCGAGCCTCACTGTCTCAACAGCCTTCGTGGTCTCACCGGTTTTCCCAAATGAGTTGACCGGTCCTCGGCCTTTATCGTGGTGCGTCATCGGACGATGATGAGATTTCCATGGGTGGCTCATCATCAAAGTTGAATGTTTGACGAGTAGTCTTGAGGTCGACTTACTCGTGGTTGGAACATCCTCACCGAGTCTTTTGGATCGACGGGGATGACTCGGCTTCATCGCCTCTTCCGATCCCGAAAGGTTACATCGATTATCCTGGGAATCGTGAAGAGCACTTATCTCCTTTTTCTCGATGGATCAATGATAGCAGGAGGGATGTTACGGCTTCGCTTTCTACCCCCGGGAAGTCTCAACCTCCTGTTGGCCTTCATTACCTCCCCGCAGCCTCAACTGCGCAGCGAGGCCTTGAAATCCCTTTCGACAAGATGTCGCTATCTTGGGGTCTTTCGGTGGCATCCAATGGAGTCTCAACTCCATGGATTGCACTTTCATCGCCTGTGTGTTAACTCCCGAGGCGCTTCCTTCTTGTGCCTCGATTGCATCAACATCGTCATTGGCTCAGTAGAGCGCTTGGCACCTCAGGTGAGACAGTCTCAATCGCCTCGAGCCTCGTTGATGACAACTTGATGTGTATTCTCAGTGATCGCCCTTCTCCACTTCGCCTCCGAGATTCATTGTGGAGTCACCGCATCCTCCGACCTTGCTTTGCGGTGGAGGGAGTTTCCCCCTCACCGGCACACCACCGAGTGACTTGGAATGGAGTCACCGCACTCGTCTCCAGACTCCCATTCCCATTGAGTATGCAGCCATTGGGGCGGTGGTAAGACACCTTCATTAGGGGTGGCTTGATCGGGGTCCCCACACTCCCGGTTTCATCGCCAATTCCTTAACACCTCCTCCCGAATGAGCTGGGAAGTGGTGGCGGCGACAACAAAGTGGCAATATGTTTGCACCACTCACATAGGATCAATCTCCACTGGGATTTGGAGGACTCCCCGGTCCCGTTTGATACATGTTTTTATCCTAATTTTGATGATTTTATTTTGTCACCAAAACAATGTTTTTAAAGGTTGTCCAAATACTCCTAAATGATTTAAAATGGTTTTAATATTTTCCGGAGTATTTCCTCAAGTTTATTTTTGATAATAATGGACAACATTTTTAATGATTTTATGTCAATGGTTTTTACTCCTAAAAACAGATTTCTAAATGTTGTCTAAATACTCCCGATTGGTTTAAAATGTTTTTACTAAATTTTCGGAGTATTTCTTGAGTTCTATTTTCGACAAATATTGGACAACATTTCTGTCTCGTGGTCGACCGGTCGCCCTATAGGGCAACCCGTACCTGAAGATGTTTTCAGAAACAGAAAATGAGACAGAGTAAAAAACAAGCAGGTCGACCGGTCGCCCTGGGCGTCGACCGGTCCGGTCGACCGGTCGCCCAGCGGTCGACCGGTACCTGCAAGTTTGAAATTGAAACAGAACTTCTTTTCTCTATTTTTACACTTAGGAGGACCGGTTGAGACAGGGGTCGACCGGTCGAAGCCTACGTCGACCGGTCGCCCTGTTGTAATTTTCAAAGTGTTCTTTTTTTCTCTTATTTCTGTGCGACCGGTCGCCCTGTGTATTGACAACAAAAATATGACCGTTTGACAGCAGACACATTTCCTTAAATTGTGGGATTGATTTCTAACAGCTATATTCTTGATTTTAATTGTATTTTTCTGTAGATTTTCAATCCCCAAGAGGAGCCTATGCTTGATCAATCATCTCCTATAAATAGAGGAAGTTTTGGAGCAACCAAAACAACAATTGAGATACAACACAACAAGATACACTTCAAGCAAACACTTGGTCTTTCATTGTTATTATTCTTGTTGTAAAATTGCCTAGCTTATCACTTTCACATCTTTGAGGTCTAGGCTTTTCTTGATTACACTTCGCACTCAAATTGTATTATTCATTATTGAGTTGTAATCTTGATTTTTGGTTATCATTCAAACACAAGATATCCTTGTGAGTGTTCTTGTGGTAAGAACACACTTGGATGATCTAGGTGATAGGTGAAGAAGATTGTGGTAATCTTCTTATTGAGGTGTTGAAGAATTTGGTATTCTTCAAGGTTGAAGATTGTGGTAATCTTCACAAGGTGTCGTTGAAGGAAGATTGTGGTAATCTTCAAAGGAGATTGTGGTAATCTCCAAAGGTGGTGTTGAAGAAGAGTGTGGTGCTCTTCAAGGTGTTGTAAGTTGAATTTGTATTAATTTTGGTAATTAATAAAATTCTTTTTCTTTTTCGAAATCCATCCCGGATATATACCGGGGTGGTAGAGGATTAGGCCCTAGGTGGGTTGAACCTCTTTAAATCGACGTGTGTTGTTTATATTCGCACCTTTATTATTGTATTTGAGCATTCGGTTGTAAAAAGAGGGCGAAATCAAAAGATGGAGATAATCTATTCACCCCCTCTAGATTATCGTAGCCGCTGACTTACAAATGGTATCAAAGCCAAACTCTTTGGCAAGCTCGTTTCACATCGCGAGTGAAGAGAAACGATCGACGGCTACTCGAAGCTCATCTATCCGTCACCTCCACCACCAAGCCACCACTATTTGATTCCAAGAATTTTAATTTTTGGAAAGAAAGAATGGAATGCTATCTACAAGGTTGCGGGTTCGACATTTGGAACACCGTCATTAATGGAGAATCCATTCCGACTAAAGATACACCATACACCTCAAAAGGCTTCAAAAAACTCAATGATGAAGAAAAGAAAATCATCTCCTTAAACGGTAAGGCTTTAAATATTTTGTATTGTTCATTTACTAATTTAGAATATGAACACATTGTAGGAATAAAGTCGGCACATGAAGTATGGAAAAAATTAGAAGCCATCTATGGAGTATTTGCAATTGAAAGGAGTCAAACAAAAGCATCTACCTCTCAAGATCATACAAGCTCAAATCAAAGGAATAAGCCTCCTACAACTTCCAATTATGAAGAAGTTGAATATTGTTTTATGGGCATCAATGAAGAAAATGAGGTATGTCTTAAACCCTCTACTTCCTATGATATTGTCATTCAAAATGATTATAGTGATTTACAAAATGATTATGATGAACTTCAAAATGAATTCCAAAGCTTACTTGTTAGATACAAAAATTTGAAAAAGGAATTCAATATTTTGAAAAATGATAAGGATAGTTTATTTACTTCTTATGAATCACTATCATGTGCTCACACCACCACACTTGACAAGGTTAGAAACCTTGAAAAAGAAAATAGTACTCTTGTTGAGAATATTGATTGCACGAAAAAGGATTTATTAAAATCCAACTTGAGTACCAATAAAATGTCCAATATTGTTGATATTCATAATTGTGATAAAGGACTTGATCATAAGCCTTAATGTTGTTAATCATATGAAAAAGGATCAAGTCACTATGCATATTGGTCATTATGCTCCTAGAATTATTACTTGTTTTTATTGTGGCAAAAAGGGTCATACGGCTAATTCTTGTCGGGCTAGAAAATAGCTCTAAATATTGTTGGAGACCTAAAAGTCTCAAAGCTAATCTTAAAGGACCCAAACACATGAGGGGGTACCACAAAACAATGTGCTATTAGGTACCCGGCAAAGCAAAAATCGGAGTAAATTCATGCCACCAAGAAAACATCAAATGAACGTTTCATTTGATCAAAGAAGGAGAAACTACTCTCAACAAAGCCAATTTCCAAGAAGAGCGTATAATCAAAAATGGGAAGAACACAATCCTTGGAAATGGCAAAGACATCATCAACAAGATGATTTTCAAAGAAGAAGAAACCATCAACCATGGGAAGGTAACCAATCTTGGAAATGGAGAAGTCATCATCAACAAAGTGACTTCTCAATGGGAAGATATCATCAACAATGGGAAAGACACAACCCATGGAAACGCGTAATTGGTAAACCGTATCTCCCCATTTGTATATGCATTTTATTTTTAAATCTATGCATACTTTTAATTGTGTCTTAATTGCAAAATGAATCTTCAAGTATTTTTTTTTTATATAGGTCTCTTATATATTTATGAGTTTCAAAATTTTTAAAAAAAAGAGACCTTGCATGATTTTCTAAAACTCTTGAGCATTTTATTAGACTTATGTGGCTTATTATCTCTTATGAAATCTTATAGCATAAGCTCTTTTTGATATCTCATATTACTTGCCTACACTTGTATTTTCTATGCAAATGTTGTCTAAGAATTGTGTAGGATACATATTTCATACTCATTGGCTATTACGTCATCAAGTTTCTTAAACCATCGAGGTATGTCTACTCGTATTTTTCTTTATACTCGATTTTATGCTTATGCACATATCTTTCAAGATATTTCATTTTGATCCCTTAAGTGCCCCTAATTGATCTTGCAAATATTCTCTTAAAAAGGCACTACTTGTTATGTCTCGATTTTCTCGATTTTATGTTTTCCCAAAACACATATTTGTCGGATATAGTCCAAAATTATCTTTTTGCAAAGTTTTAAAACTTTTGGGGTGAAAAATTGAATTTTGGAAAACTCTGGGAAAAAGAAAAATCACTTGGACGGGCCGGTCAAGCGGGGGCGACGGTCGCCGTCGCACATCGACCGTCGCCCCATACCTCGATCGGTCGCGCCAGGCCTTTTTGCTAGTTAAAAACATTTTGTCCTCTTTTCAAAACAGACGAGCTAAATCCCTAAAACCCTATAACAACGCTCTTCATTCCTTTCTTCTACAATCTTCAATTCTTCATCAATCCTTGAAATTTTTCTTGCTAATTCACTTCTTTTTGCAAGAACTTCACATATATGGCACCTCCAAGAAATTCTACGAACGAAATCCTCAAAAGAGGAGAAGGAGGCAAAGGGGTGAATCTTCTTCCAATCCCCAACAAGATGATATTCTACAAAGAGACCATCAAAATCGCTTACGGAAGAGGAGATTGTCGAATTAAGAGTCGGGGTTTCAAAATCGAGCATTCATTGGGACTCTAGTAAGTTATCACTCCTCTACGAGCCTCCCTCTAGAGCTAATAGATTTCGATTTTTAAATAAACTTGCGGAGGAACATTATGAGAATATTGGATTGAATGATAAGAAAATTGCATGCACTCGTATGGTTTGTTTTCAAGCATTTCATGATGAATTTCCGGATATTAGAGCTTATTTTGAAATTCAAGGATGGGTTTCACTTTGGGATAATCCGTGTTTGCACTATGATGACGAGCTTATAAAACTTTTCTATGCAAATATGTGGATTGTTGATGCTACGATAGATAATCCTTTGGAACTTCACACATTTGTTAATGGTAGGCATTTTCATGGACATTGGCGATATTTGTGATCACTTTAACGTGCCAAATGATGGAGTAGTCAATGTGGATTGCGCCCATTGGGATGATAACATTTTCGGTGTTTCACTAGATGATGTGAAAACCTTTTTAGGAGTATATCCCAAGTGACATACTCGGCAATGCCGCCAAATTATCGGATTATATCTATCATTTGCTCCTATTGTGTTTGTGGAAAGGAAATAAAACTTCCGAGTAATCACAAACTCTTTCTCACCTATAAGATTGTTCGAGGAGAAAGAGAAAATTATGGGGCAATTTTTATATATTGCTTGTTGGAATCTAGAAAGCTTACCAAGAAGAAATATACCTTGGGAAATTTGATTTGCCGACTCTTATACTTATCGGGATACCCGGAAAATGAAATGAATACCGAAATTCGTCACAATGATTATGATAATGCCAACATTCTACAAATGGTAAGAATGCGACGACATTTACCACGGGTTCCTACCAAAGCCGCTAGGGGGCGTGCGACATCAACAACAACCTCGGGATGATTTCTTTAATGACAATGAGGTTGAAAATATTGGAAGAGGTGAGTTTGACGAACAAGGAGATGATGTGGGGAATGAAGAGGAAAATGAAAAAGAAAATGTGGGAAATGAACAAGAAATTAGGGAGGAAGAAAATGAGGAAGGAGATGAAGACGAGTTGGATGTTGAAGATCTAAATCTCAAAGAGAGAATGGCCAAAGTGGAAAGAGAAACATTTAGAGATGTGGCCTCTCTTAGAAAAGAGCTCCGGGTTGTGAAAAAGGAAAATTCTAGTTTGAAGAAGTCAATTGGCAAATTGAAGAAATTCATCAAGGACCTCATACCCTAACTTGCTTCTCTTCTGACGAAGATTGATATCCCCATCTCCTTTACTTTCTAGCATTTTCATTAATGATGTTTTGTATTTTGATGAACTTTTGTAAAACTCATTTGTACTAATGATATTTGCTTGTTTTCTTAAAGGGTTAAAATTGCAAGTTGATAATGACTTGTGAATGATCATGGAGTATTTGATGGTAAAAATACTCTAAAGCATTGTTTGATAATTGGTATGAAGTACTTGATGGTAAAAGTGCTTCTCTTATTGCTTTGATCATTACGCTTAGTTGGATATGTTGGGACATTTGACATTTGATACATGGCATGACTTACTACTTGATAGATGTTCAAATTTTTGGCATTTGTAATGCCTTGATCATTCTTAGCTTATCTCAATTGGGTTGAACCCTTGAGAATCTACTTTGAGCTTTTTATTTGATGAACACATGTTGCATATATTGCATATGATCTTTTTGAGTTTTGGAATGAGGTTGATTGATGATATGAAAATTTTTTGGCGCTTAAAACCTTTACAAGGACTACATGCAACCTCTTTTATTTTTCATGCACACAAGGTGTTTGTTGAAATGTCGCAATGAAACTTTCAACTTCTACATGATTCTCTTGCTTCAAAATGTCTTAGAATCTTTTTAGAATCATGTTTTTAGCTTACTATAAGCCTATGGATCTCTTATGTTTCAATTCTCCCATTTTCCTTGGAGTATTATGCTTTAATTGCTCAACGGTTTTTAAACCGCTCCTTTGGCGCGCTTTGATATTATTGTATGGTGTTTTCACCATCCTAACATTCTTTTTGATGATTCCAAAGGGGGAGAAACAGGATATTGGCTCATTAGCTCTAAGAAGCTAATAAAAAGCTTGTCATAAAAGCTATAAGCTATGGCTCATAAAAGCCATAAGTTGTGATTTGTTCTTAGTCCAATTGTTGCTTGATGGACTTATATTATTGTTTAATGATGTTTTGTAACAGGGGGAGCTTATAAGCTCTTGAACAAATTGTAAAAGCTAAAGCTTTTAGCTTATGGATAATTGCTTTTACATTATTCTTGATGTGCTTGTTGATAGGGGGAGCTTGTGCTTATTATTGAAAATATTTACTCCCTACTTGGTTGCTTTAATATTTTTGGAAATTTTGGTTGCTTCCAAACGGTCAAATGTTTTTACCGGAAAATCATTTCTAAAATTGCTCTCTTAGTTTGTGTAAAAATTGTTTTGGTTTGTAATCATCAAAAAGGGGAGATTGTTTGATACATGTTTTTATCCTAATTTTGATGATTTTATTTTGTCACCAAAACAATGTTTTTAAAGGTTGTCCAAATACTCCTAAATGATTTAAAATGGTTTTAATATTTTCCGGAGTACTTCCTCAAGTTTATAATGGACAACATTTTTAATAATTTTATGTCAATGGTTTTTACTCCTAAAAACAGATTTCTAAATGTTGTCTAAATACTCCCGATTGGTTTAAAATGTTTTTACTAAATTTTCGGAGTATTTCTTGAGTTCTATGTTCGACAAATATTGGACAACATTTCTGTCTCATGGTCGACGGCCGCATCCCTATAGGGCAACCCGTGCCAAGATGTTTTCGAAATGTAAAATGAGACAGTAAAAAACAAGCAGTCGGCCGTGCATCGGGCGTCGACCGTCCTGGTCGACCCGATCGCCAAATGGCCGACCGGTACCGCAAGTTTGAAATTGAAACAGAACTTCTTTTCTCTTTTTTTACACTTAGGAGGACCGGTTGAGACAGGGGTCGACCTGGTCGAAGCCTACGTCGACCGTCGCCTGTTGTTATTTTCAAAGTGCTCTTTTTTTCTCTTATTTATGTGCCATGGCACGTCGCCCCTGTGTATTGACAAAAAAAAATATGACCGTTTGACAAATGAGACACATTTCCTTAAATTGTGGGATTGATTTCTAACAGCTATATTCTTGATTTTAATTGTATTTTTCTCTCAGATTTTCAATCCCCAAGAGGAGCCTATGCTTGATCAATCATCTCCTATAAATAGAGGAAGTTTTGGAGCAACCAAGAGAACCATTGAGATACAACACAACAAGATACACTTCAAGCAAACACTTGGTCTTTCATTGTTATTATTCTTGTTGTAAAATTGCCTAGCTTATCACTTTCACATCTTTGAGGTCTAGGCTTTTCTTGATTACACTTCTCACTCAAATTGTATTATTCATTATTGAGTTGTAATCTTGATTTTTGGTTATCATTCAAACACAAGATATCCTTGTGAGTGTTCTTGTGGTAAGAACACACTTGGATGATCTAGGTGATAGGTGAAGAAGATTGTGGTAATCTTCTTATTGAGGTGTTGAAGAATTTGGTATTCTTCAAGGTTGAAGATTGTGGTAATCTTCACAAGGTGTCGTTGAAGGAAGATTGTGGTAATCTTCAAAGGAGATTGTGGTAATCTCCAAAGGTGGTGTTGAAGAAGAGTGTGGTGCTCTTCAAGGTGTTGTAAGTTGAATTTGTATTAATTTTGGTAATTAATAAAATTCTTTTTCTTTTCAAAATCCATCCCTGGATATATCTTGGGGTGGTAGAGGATTAGGCCCTGGTGGGTTGAACCTCTTTAAATCGACGTGTGTTGTTTATATTCCGCACCTTTATTATTGTATTTGAGCATTCGGTTGTAAAAAGAGGACGAAATCAAAAGATGGAGATAATCTATTCACCCCCTCTAGATTATCGTAGCGCTTGGACTTACAGTCCCTCCATCATCCTTCGCTCATGTAGGATTCTCGGATTCTTGCATTGCTTGCTGCAGCGATTGCAACTCTTCCGTGGCGGCCCAGGGTCCCAGATCCTCTTCACTTTCGATAGACGTCAAGGTGAAGATGTGTATGATCGGTGGTGCCGGTGAGAGGGCGATGCTTGGCCTTCTCACGTGCTTCTCGTCCTCAACCGCTCTAGCCCGCTTCGTTTTCTTTTCCGAATCTGCGATATTGATACAATTATCCTCGTCGAGGACTTCGGATCAGTGTCAACCTCAAGAAACCTCAAGAGTTCTTCTTCTTCAAAGAATGAACTCGGTCTTTCAAACCGCACTGATAGGCTCGCTTCCATTTTCTCCACTCTCGCAGACAATTTTAGATGTATGGATACAATGGAGAGTACATGATTATGTCGTCTTCATCATTCTCTTGCGCCCTCGTTTCCAGGGGATTAAGGGTAGCGAACTTCATTTGCCGACATCCTCGTGAGCCTCACATTCGGCGGAGACACAACCCTGTCAATAGGTGATTCGGTTGTCTCGGCATTCCTTGTTCCTCGGCCAGACTTGGCCGTTTCATCAATAACTTCCGGAGACTCTACTTCTCCGGCTAGCCTCTCGGGTATCTTTTCCAAAGTGAGTGGCGACACTGTTTTCTTCTCAAGCTTCGAGAGAGCTTGGAAATTCTTCTTCTTCTTTTTGTTTTCACCAGAGGGACATCGGTTCCACTTCCTCCCGTTCGTTGAAGGTAAATGCCTTTGCATTGTCTTAGAGGCGATTGCCTTCCTTGTTGTGGCGATCCTCTTGTTCTTGATCACCGGAGAAGGGATTAATGGTTCCTTCTCCATTGCGGCTGCAGGGCGGGAGACACGGCTGCGGGGCGGTGGCTCGGCCAGCGAGCGGGAGCAGATTTCTTTTTCTTTCTTTGCGGGGGCAGATCTTTTTTAGCAGAAATGCGGGCGAGCCTTCTTCTTTGGAGGAGAGGAGACAATTTGTGTCTTCGGGTCAACTGATTCTCCTCACTCGTGACGACCCTCTTGGCGTATGCTCTCTTCGTGCGCCGGATAGGTTTGATCTCAACATCCTCTTGTTTACATGGAACGCCTTTCCATGTCGAAGAGGGACTCCTTTTTTCCATCACCGCCAATCACCAGGTAGTATCCTAGGGAACCTCCATACATTCCATCCTCCTTGAAGGATTTGTTCCCAATATTCGCGCCGCGAGTGCATATACAAACTCGGCCAATTCACTTTCTTCTCTTCAATGATCGCGACCATCACGATCAATTTAGCTTTGGACAATCGGTCAAAGCGCCAATTTAATGTCTATGCATTTGGCAACAATGTCCACAATTTGTGGTAGTCCTCTTTCAAAAGTAGCCTCTTATTAGTCGATAGACTACTTTTGCGACAAGATCGGACTTGGCTACTTCCTTCCAAGCTGGCAGCGGCTAGGTTGACATCACTTCATAAATTTCCGGCACTCCTTCCACCGCAATAAGCGGTGTTGTTCACCGGATCCTTGCGCAATGGTGAACTCCTTTCCATGAACAGAGGACTTGATGCCTCATCGTGAACCTCGGCGTTCACATAGAACTGTGCGACCTCTTCTCGTAGGTCATAGGGAACTTCATCGTCAAAAATGGTTTTAATCCGATTTTTCCAAACTTATCGCAATCTTCTTCACGGGGTGTCGTCGGACCCTTGTTTAACCATACCATCGAAGTCCACATGAGACCCGGTGTGGATTTGCTTTCCTAGCTTGACAAAATCATGAGTAGATGCCATTTCGAGATGTTTTACCGAACGAAACTTAAAAAAATGAACGAGGATTGATAGGGTTTTGAGAGAAAATTTTGCTTTTGCTTTCGAGAGAGAGATGAACAGTTTTGGTAAAATGAGAGAGAAACGGACGAAATGGTTTAAGTATGGTTCATGAAAGGGCGTGCGGGAGGTTTTTTGAAATTTGATCAAAATCAACGGCTTAGATCTTGCACGCTGATTTACATTTAATGTCTCGCATTTAATGCGGCAACATTTATATCAATCATAAGCTTGGTGTGCGGCTTTTGCCTGTACACGTCATAATTATCTTGACATCATTCTTAAAAACATTCCCGCTTAGTAAAAACGACCGCATTTTTGTCACTTTGCTCATAAATGACTCGAACACTCCTTAGTTGATTCAATCCTTCTTCTCGCTATTCTCCTCATGACTCACTTATTAACTCGATGTACAATTGAAGTGAGTTTCCGATCTGGCCGATTCACTTAGCTGAATTACGAGTTCACTCTTTTTCCTCTTTTCATGTTTTCATCTCTTTTCTTTGAGTCTTCCGAGTGTCAACTCAGCTCAATTAACCCTAACTCATGCTTGAGTTCTTCAAATCTTGACTCACATAATGGTTTTGTGAATATGTCGATAACCGCTTATCGGTTGAAATATATTCAAGGTGATGTCATTCTTTTCAACATGGTCTCTTATGAAGTGATATCTCGACATCAATGTGCTTTGTTCTTGAATGCAACACATGATTTTGAGTGATTGCAATTGCACTTATGTTATCACACATAATTGGAATTTCTTTTTCCTCAACTTCATAGTCTCTCGACTCTTTGTCTCATCCATAAGAATTGGGCACAAAACAATTTGCCTGCAAACTATGTATTCCTTCACCGTAGAGGTGGCTATTGAATTTTGCTTTTTGCTAAACCAGAAATTAGTCTATTTCAAGCATTTGACATGTGCCGAGGTGCTCTTCCCCGTCAACTCTACATCCAACATAGTCGAGTCCGAATAACCAATTAGCTTGAATCCACCTTCCTTTGGATACCATAAGCCAACTTCTTGCATCCTTTCAAATATCTCAAGATCCTCTTAGTCAGCATCATGTGGCTTTCTTTTGGAGCGATTGAAATCTTGCACATACACCTACATCAAATGTGATGTCCGGCTCATTCTTTGTGAGATAGAGCAATGATCCAATAAGTGCTCTATATCTTGTTTGGCTTGAATCCAATGTGTGTCATTCAATGCTTGTGACACATCTTTAGGCTCTATTTGTGAGATGAAGCATGTGAATATTGCTTCTTGTTGAGTTCGGATCTCGTTTTGACACCTTCTCTTACATCTCCAATGACTAGTTCTCGTGGATGGTCTCTCGGCCATCTTACATTAGGTTGGAGTAAGTTAGGCTGGATTCGATCGTCTTGCGGTTGTGTTGTTTTGATCAGCTCTCTCATCATCACTTAGTCGCAGATTTTCCACTATTTTTGAGACTTCACTATCTCATCTTCATCCGGGTTTATAATTCCAGGCTTCACTTCTACATAGGGACTTTTACGCATGGTTGGTTGATTCACTTATCACCGACTCTTCAATGTCTTCTCCATTTACATTGGGCTCATCGAACACCACATGGATGGATTCTTCGTAACCATTGTCCTCTTGTTGAGCACTCAGTAGGCTTTGCTTTCACCGAGTATCCTAAGAAAATACCTTCATCGACTTTGGCATCAAAAGCCTTTAAATTATCTTTGCCATTGTTATGGATGAAGCAATTGCATCCAAATATTTTAAAATATGCAACATTTGGCTTTCTCCCCGTCCAAATTTCATAGGGAGTCTTTGTCACCGTCTGTTTATCATGCATCTATTTTGAGTATATCATGTTGTGTTTATTGCTTGACCCAAAATCTTTTAGGTAGCCCCGCTTGACTAACATGGTCCTTCTTTGCTTCTTTGAGAGTTCTATTTCTTCTTTTCGCAACTCCATTTTATTGTGGAGTCCTTGTCATGAGATAATTCATGACCAATACCATTTTCAATGCAAGATCTTGAGTGATTATACCATTGACAAATTCGGTTCCTCACGATCTTATTTTGATAATGGTTTGACTCTTCTCATTTTGGATTCTCTTCATAAGTCATGGTAGTTTCTCGCGAGTTTCTTTCTTCTTATACATGAATATTGTCCATGTATATCTTAAGTAGTCATCTACTACCACCAAGGTGTATTTCTTCCCACTTATGCTAGGCCGGTTCAATGGACCAAAGAGATCCATATGTAGCAGTGCAATATTCTTGTTGAAGATGGACATGTCTTTTCTTTGAATGATGATTTGATTTGCTTTCCCATCCGCATGCATCACACACACTTTCCTTCTTGTATATTGAGTCCGAAGTCCTTCTACAAGACCGCTTCGCAAGCTTGTTAATTGTTTTGAAATTCAGGTGACTCGGCTTCTTGTGCCACGACCAACTTGATTCGGTGTGCTTTTGCTAGCAGACAAGTACTTGGTGTTGTAGTTGACCAATCTACCACATACATGTTCTTTTGTTTGCATCCTTGCAAAGACAACTTCATTGGATTGATGTCCTTGATTTGGCATATACCCATGTTGAATCCAACATTATAACCCTTGTCACAAAGTTGGCTAATGCTTAGCAAGTTGAAGTTAAGTCCTTCAACATATGCAACATCCGTGATTTCTAATCCATTTTTCTTGATGGATACAAATGCCCTTATTTCTCCCCGGAGCTTCATTTCCTCCAAATATGACTTTTGCACCTCGACTTCCTTGAATTTTGATAGATTTTTCTTGTTTCTGTCATGTGCCTGGAATAGCCACTATCCATGTACCAGGTTCCTTGGCACTCACTTTGCTCCTTGAACCCGCAATCAAGGAAATTAAGTTTTAGGTACCCATACTTGTCCGGGTCCCGAGGGGTTAGTATTGTAAGATGATCCAACCAACCTATAGCCAAATGATTTGACTCTAAGGGGTTGCCATCTATCGCTATAATCATAATTAATTTTGGCAAATTGCTTGGGGGTTTTAGGTTCATACGATTGTCTCTTTTGTCTGTATGCATGTGTATGTGTCTTAGCAATTGCCTTCTTTGGGTAGCTGTGATATCTCCGAGTGTAGTGCCTTGGTGCATATGTGTGTTGGTAAAAGCCCTTATTTCTTTGGAATGGCTTTTCTTTGAGTTCTGGCCTCTCGCCACTTATGCTTATATTCCACATATCTTTCTTTGATAGTTCACATTATTCCAATCACTTGACTTGGGTAGTTTCTACCATTCCCATCATATATATTTCTTTTATAGAATTTAGGACTTTTGGTAGCTCTGTTTCTTCTTTCTGAGTATTTCCTATTTGGGGTTTCTTTGGGAACTCGGTTGGATTTCTTCTCACTGTCCTCTCAACACACTCAATCGGCCGCTTTCCTTTTCCTTTATAACCAAGGCCGTTTGCTTGTGATTGTGCTTTGGAATAAGTGTGTGTGCACCATTTGGAGTTTTGAATTTTTGAGATACTTCATTACTTGAAGATCCTTTTTCCAAAATCACTTTTGGAGCTTGACATAGCACTGAGGAATTAAATCCTAAGCATGTCTTATCTCCACATTCTCTTTGACTCATAATAAGGTCATCCAAGGATTTAGATGCCTTAGTGAATGAGGCAATCACATTTTTGAGGTCATTCTCCCTCTTTTCTATAGCAGTTATCTCTGCTATTAGCTTAGCATTTTCAGCCTTTAGACTTTTATTCTCATCAGCTATTTGACTTAGAGTACTCAGCTCCTTAGTCAGCTGAGAGTTTTGGCTCTTTAGTAGGCTGTTTTCCTCATTTAGTAGTGTGTGTGAGGATTTAATGTGTTCAAAGTCTTTCATCATTTTGCCTAATGAATCATAAAGATCGGTGGGTGATGAAGTGTGTGTGTCACGATCACTATCACTAGAATCGAGTGTGATGAATTAGAGTGTACCTCATCTTCTTGGTCAATTGGTCTTGTTGCTTGGCCATTAAACAAATCAAAGCTTCTTCTTCGAGTCACTTGAGTAGTCGGCTTCACTACTCTCGAATCACCAGTGTGTCTTTTGACTTGGTTGTCTCAAAGATCTCTGCTGAACAACATTGCCTTTTTCTTTTCTTGTCTTCTTTCTCTAAAGACCTTTCTTTCCTCTTCATTCCTGTATTTGTTGACTACAGGATATGGGCAATCAATGACATAGTGACCTGGTTGTCTGCCGGTTCAGCGAAAGATAGATTTTCAACCTTTTGATCACTCTTTCCCATTCTTGGATTATCACTCTTCTTTGATATTCAACTTTTTGATGCTCGCTCTCTTGGTTGGTCTATCTTCCCTTTACTTGGAGGGAGCCGAGTGTCTTCGGAGGATTCACCCTTGCCTCTCTTGTAGTTTCCTATTTAAGAACTTGTTAAACCTTTTAACCATCGTGGCTATTTCCTCTTGGTCAATGACTTTTTGACCTCGGCTCTCTTGCCATCCTTAACAATTAGAGCAGTTGTTTTGGCCACATCTGTCTCCTCTTGGTCTTTTCTCCTCACTCAAATTCGTAGGCCTTGAGATCTAAGAATAGCTCATGGTTGGATGTCTTAGATAGGTCCATGAAATGCCTCGGTGCCATGACCTTCATTTCCCATTCACCGGGAGACATCTTAGAATCTTCATACACATTTCCTTCTGTATATTCTTTTCCAAGTGCGAGATAGCTCATTGGTAATTTACGTGAACCGAGCATCCAACATCCAAGGTCTCTCCCTGCAAGCATTTTAAAATTCTCAATTTTTTGTACAACAACAGATAGTTTATTTTCCTTGATTTGCTCGAGCCTTCACAAATCAAGGTCACTTGTCCCATTTCTTTAGGCGTTTTGCATGATTTGACTTTATTAAACATGGCTTTGTCCAAAGTTTTGTAAAGAATATCCTTGGCCACATTGTCCAAGTTATATCTTTTCTGTCATCATTTGTCCATTCGGCTCTTGGTTTTTCAACCATGGGTGGTGCAGGGAGCAACATCCTCTTCACCTTCACCGCAAATCTCTCCTACCGTGTTTCACTTTTAAGATTTGCGAGAGGCCCATCCTCTATCACTATCCACATCTCATCATGTAATCTTTGATAGATGAGCCTCGCACACAAATTTTCCAATCATCAAATTCTTCAATTGTGAACATAGGAATGCGTGTCAAATTTGCTTCCATGATAATAACTTTGCTTTGAGTAAAAGAGTTTTGAAAGATTGAGTACTAAAACAAGCTTTGAAAAATTTGGAGATCTAGTTCGAGAACTTAGGTGCGGAAGGCTCAATGAACCAACCGCTCGATACCACTTATAGGTCCCAAGGGGTATGAGTGTAAGGTTTAGAAGGGGGTTGAATAAACCTTACCAACTTTTCAAATTTAGTCCTTTTAAATATTCGAGTTAATACTACGGCTAAGTCCTTGATGGACAACTAAGTTAGTTAATCGGCGGAGTTAGTCACTCAACGACTCGATTGAATCGTTGATAGAATAACTCGATTGTTTTGACTAAAGACTTAACTCGATCGTGATTTGTTTTTCATTGGAAGACTTAACACCCTTGAATTTGGTTAAGTTTGTTTTAATACTTGGTTTTAGCACTCGATTGATTATCAATTGGATAGAAAATTTATCAAGAGATATACAAATAAGATGCGAGAAATTAAAGTCTTTGAAATGTAAATGACACAATAAGTTTTTATAGAGGTTCGAAGATGGGGTAATTCGTCTACTCCTCTCTTCTCCAACTCCTGGAGGAATCTACTAAGTATTGATCAATATACTGAGTGGTTAACGATCCCGGATCTACAAGTCTTGATCACACAAATGACTTGATCCTTTGGGACTCGATCGGAGATGCCTTGGTCACACAAATGGTGGCTTCTCGTGCGACTCGGCTTTCTTCACAGGGGCAATTTGCGCTTTGCTACTACTGACCCACTTGCCCAAGCTTCTTGGATTTGATCACGAAGCCCTCCAAAAACTTGAGACCGGTTCGACCTTGAACCTTCCTACAATCCTCCGTCAAATGTAGACCCCTTGATTCTTCAAATGGTTCCTCTTCAACCGATAGAAGTTGTCTTTCCTTCACAATTAGTGAGTGTTGGATTGATTTCTTCATAATATAGGCTTGATGATTAATCTTGAATGACTTGAGAATATTTTTGGTTATAGTTCAAATATTTGCTTGAATGTTTTTGGTTCGGAGTAATCAAGGTAACCTTTTCTCAAATAAACTCCTCAGCCTTTTATAGTGATCTTTCAAAAATCTGCCCGTTGAAGAGATAAGCTTATTTAAGAAAGTCACTTGTGGTCGTTGGCTTGTCTTGTTGCGATTCTTGGAATTGCCATTTCCTCGTATGAATGATTCTTCAGCTTTTCAGTGTTCTGACACAGGTGCAGTGCCTCCCATTGGTTTATTCCTTTTGCACGCTTCTGGAACTGAGCACTTCAAGAAAGGTAGTATGGAAGTATTACTTGTTTAAGTAATTCTCTTGATTTACGTGCAATAGATCTCTTTCGATTATCTCGACTTATTTGCATTTCCTTGCCTTCCCCAAGTGACTTGAGTCGACTTCCAATCATTGGATGACTCTTCTTCGTCACTTCAACCCGAGACTTGGCTATCTTGAGTTGACTTGACCGATACTTCACTCACCGCACCTTGATCGAGTTCCTATCTTCTCTTCTTTGCCATACTCACCTGCCTCACAATGAGTCTTCCTTCTAGTCTCCGATTGTCTTCTTGCATGTTCGGGCATAGTGACTTAACTCAAAATCGACCACCCTATCTATTACAATGCAATTTACAATAAAAATGGGGTGCCAACTTCCTATTCTAAGTTTTACATGGCATTCATCAAAATCTACAAAGTAATTTCCCAACAAATTCTTTATACGAATAGTGGGAGGAGAGAGAAATAAATAGTATAAGTGAGTATTGAAAAATGTGAGAAACAAAAATGAGTTATTTTGGAGAGAAATGAGATTTTCTTGAAAATTTTTCATTCATTCCACAAACAATCACACATTCAACAAAATGTTTACTCAATAATGAAAATTTTGGAAAAATATTAACAACTAATGACAACCTTGCAATCTTGGTCTACATTTTTTGATCCCTTGGTTTCCTATACCACTCTCGATAACCTTTAAGTTTAAAGCATTTCCCAATGTCATGTCCATTCATGTTGTAGTGTTTGCACAACTTTGATTTCTCCTTATTGGTCCTCCTAAGAGGACCTCTATTTCTATCTCATTGGCAACTTGTGCTTGCCTGACCCGCATTATGACAACTCATATTCTAGTCAAACAATGTATGAATTTAAGATATTATTGATTTTCATCTTTGAAGCATGATGGGTTGGATATGATCGTAATGAACTATTTTTATTATTTTAAGAAAAATAAAATCTTAGGCGTAAAAATGTCCATGTAGGGCAAAGTGTAAAAATTTACATAGTTCATATAGTAAAGTGTAATAAAAATTCATATGGTAAAGTGTAAAACCGCGAATATTACGGGGTTTAGTGTATTCCTCTAAATATCTGTATCTATACTATATCTAAAAGTGTGAATAGCTTGGAAGGTTTCTTGAAACTTTTGATTAGACAAAATCATCCTTCTAGCTAAATAATTATAAGATCATTCAAGTAATTTAACTTTGTATTTAGAATTTTGTTTGTTAAGGTACAAGACTTGAAACTTTTGATTAGACAAAATCATCCTTCTAGCATAAATAATTATAAGGTTATTCAAGTAATTTAACTTTGTATTTAGAATTTTGTTTGTTAATGTACAAGATAAGAGTCTTTTTGTATTCCCATTTTTTTCTTTCAAAAATTGAAAGTTCGTTTTATTTCTATTATAATTTTTGTATTACTTTAAAATTTTTAAATAATATTAGTTTCATATTAAACTATATTTGGAAAGATTTCTAACGATATATTACACGCATATATAGGAAAGTTTGTATGAGAGGATACTAGCAATTTAAAGGTTAGTAATATGTAAAATTATATATGTGTGATTATTTTGTATATTTTCTCAATAATTAAAATATACATGATAAGTCAATAGAGAAATGATTAATTTATTAGGCAAGTGCATGAAAAGAAAAAAATTGATGCTACATATGAAGAAAACTTTTCAAAACACTAATTCCCTAACTTATCTAATTTAGTCACAAACATACCCTTGAATAACATATATAATTCATTTACTCCCAAAATAATAATACTTATTTAATTTACCCTTATTTCAAATATTTTTTATTCTTTTAGTATAGTTTGTATATTTTTGAAAATTACTATACATGAAATTGATTGAGTCCAAAAGAAATAATTTTGATTTAATGTAAATAAATTGAACGTTTTTGACAAACATGAATTGATATATTTTTGAAAATGTAATCAAGATACATTATATATGTGTGTGTTTGTATGTATAATTAATATAATAATTTATGCATTTTTAGTCAAAAGTGTTCAAACTTATTGAAATATATATATATATATATATATATTTCAAATTACCAATGTATATATAAATTTATTTATATTCTTGCACGACTATTTTTAATTAGATGTACTTACTTATTTGAATTGAAAATAATCCAAATTTGTTTAGGTCAAACAAGTTAACATGTTTTATATTCAAATAATTAAAAGACATTTCTTATTGTTTAGTAATTGTTTTTATATTTAATACACTCATTTATTTATTCTTTTTTAAATTTAAATTTCTTAAGTTACATTTACATTTAGAGAATTATAATCGAAATTTTATTAATTAAACATATATGAAATTGAATTTAGGGTGCAATACAAATATATATATATATATATATATATATATATATATATATATTCACAACTCATTACATAAATGGGTGATCTTTACAAACGAGCATATTCAAATTATATGGTACATTTGTTAGTTCTTGTGATATTTGTGCTAAATACCTAATTTAGTGGCAATTTATGTATTTTTACCAAACAATAATTGTTTAAATTAAAATATAAGATGAAATTAAAATTAAAATAAAGATTATTTATGGATTGATGATATTTTTTATTAATTTTTTTATAATAATTGATATAGCCGTAAAGCTTGTATATTCAAATTCTTTTAAATAAATATTCTTTTGATTGAATACCTTCATTCAATATAATAATATAAAAAGTAAATTTGAATTACAACAAGAAAACATATTGGAAAGAACATAAAATAATTTATACTCAAATAAACTAATAAAAAGTTAATTAAAATTTAAAATAATCATTGAACGCAGACTTTATATTTAAAATTAATGAGAAGAATCTTGAATTTATTTTTAGTGATAATGGTACAAAATAGCCATGAAAAATAGTCATCTTTTATACACACATCTTTTGTAGCCATTTTAGGGTGTAAAATGACATTCACACCATTCTAGCATATTTGTTTGATATTTGGATTATTTCTCTCTCTTTCACTTATCTCTATGTATCTTTACTCTCTTTTTTCAAACTTTTTTAAAAAATCGAACATGTATTTTTGTTTTTAAATATGCAATATGGGTGTTGAATTATAGATATCGAAAAGAGAATTATTTGATATATTATACATACAAAACGGATTTAAAACGAAAAAGTTATGTGAATTCAAAGTTGTTTGGAGAAAAACAAAATAATCGGTTATAGTAAGTGAGAGAAGATTGAACAAGAACTTCGATATCGAGTTATGTAACTCGATATCCCAATTATTGGGTATCCGATTATATTTAACTCGATACACATATTATATCATTATGTTCATATTTCTTCACATTACTCGATATCGAGATACATTAACTCGATGTTGAGTTACGAATCGATATCCCAATTATCGGGTATTGATTATATTTAACTCGATACACATATTATATCATTATCTTCATATTTATTCACATCACTCGATATCGAGATACAATAACTTCGATATCGAGTTACGAATCGGATATCCCAATTATTGGGTATCCATTTTACATTTAACTCGATATATGTATTATATCATTATCTTCACATTTCTTCACATTACTCGATATCGAGATACAAGAACTTCGATATCGAGTTGCACCAAAAGTAACTCGTCAACCATCGCTTCTTCACCTCTCTCACTTTCCGCCATTAACAACATCCCAAGCTCTCCACCAACACAAAATCCACTATAAAACCCTAGCATTTCTACAAAAACTACAAATAATCCTAAAAATTATAACCTAAAACAACTATAGACTAAACAAATCAACAAAAAAAACATGATTCGATTCGTCGATTCGGTCGCCATTATCCAAGTCGCATGTTTCGTCTTTCTTGGGATTTATTGTGTTGATTTCGAGTGTTTGGTATGTTTGGATTTGTTGTGACTCGAAAATGGGGTGTGACTCGAAATGGGGCTTAAACTATCGAAGGGTAATTATGTCATTTCGCACCCCAAAATAGCTAAAAAGATGTATTTGAAAAAGATGGCTAAAAAATTTCAATTGGCCAAAAAGGCTAAAAAAACCCGACTCTTATCTTTAACATAGATGTATGAAAGACTAGATGACATAAAAGATATTTTTTTATTCTTATTATATATTTTGTATTATTTATTTTATAAGGCTTGAAATGCACTAAAAAAGTTGAATGTAGAAGAAGGTGATGCGAAAAGACTAAAGAAAGTTGTTGCGATTAAACAATATTACTCATTTTAGATCTCAATAATTTTATATGATTACCTAAAAAAGTAATGAAGTTCTTGTCTCTCCATCATGAAATTATTATTATATTATCGGTCTATTGTTAAATATCTTATATAAAATCTAATATAATAAGAAATACAAAGATAAACTGAATGTATATCGAGTAATAAAGGATTATATGTATATGAAACTTAGAATAAACGTTAAAATAATATATGTAATAATTTTAAATTTAACTAAACTCGGATGTCACTTAAAAATTATATTATTATATTATTATTAATTTTTCAATACCATTATTTATGATAAATATGAGTACCAAATAATTTAAATTAGCAAACAAAAAAATATAATGTGAAAATTTTGAACAAAAATATGATTTGATAGAGTCTAAAAGTGCATATATATATATATACACCCATTGTAAGAAGATAAATTAAAAGAACTTCAAGTGATGTGTTACTATTTCAATATTTAGTGACAATTGGGTATATCTTAAATTATTAACTTAAATTATAATCTAACATACATGATAAGATCAATGCACAAATTTTACTTTTAAAGTTTACTTACTAATTACTATGTTCATGTATGTTAGAGGTTATTTGAATATTAGGTTTTGAATTTTGGCAATCATATTCCTTTACTTGAAAAAAATAATTCTATAAAAAAATATTTAATAATAAAGATACCATATTGGTTTACATTTGAAAAAAACACAATTTTTTAAGAACTAATTGGTAGTTAAATGAACTAATGATATCAAGCTAGCCAAAAGCTTGAAGTCTCTTCACGAATGATGTAAAGAGTATAAATCTTGTAGTCTCGTATAAAATAAACTTTAGAGTTATACATCATTTATAAATATACAGTTTTAAATTTTTATATTTCTAAAACCAATGTTCTAAAAAAGCGCTAGACGCTATGTAGACAATAGGCGGGACTAGAGCACAGGCGGGGCCTGAAAGCAAAGGTTAGGTGGTTCCTAGATGGGGATTAATCGGAAAGAAATACGTGGCGGACAAGAGAAAACTAACGTCTAGACAAGGACTAATCGGGGCTAGGTGGAGTTTTAGAAAAGTGAATAAAACGCAGATCAAGTATAAATGCGGTGTAATTTTTAATAAGAATTTATCTTTGGGATTATTGTCTCTAATTTTCGATAAGTAGAAACAAAAAAATTATATTTTTATAAATTATGAGTATATATAAATATAAGATACTACTAAACACTTGAGTAAAAGAAATTGGTACCTAAAGTTATTCCATTAGTTTAGTATAATTTATTTTACAATGATGGATATACCATTTACCTTAAATAATTCTTTAGATTGAGTTTTACTTATTTTCTCATGATATATTCTTTTGATTAAATAACTTTTATAATTATGATAATATAGACGTAAAATTTAACAACAAAATACATATACTTGAAATTAATGAGACGAACCTTTAAAAATAATTTTTAGTTTGGAGTTTTAAGATAGTAAGTAAGGAGAACAATATATTATTTTATTTATTCTCAATGTATTTATTGTCTTTTGTTTAATTAAGTCCGATCTATAGGTTAAGAGACATTCTTTTTATTAAGAATAATTCCAATGCAAGTCCACAAAAATATTTTAAAATCTAAAAGGAGCTAAAATCACTTTTACATCTTAAGTGTTAACTTCAATATTATTATCCTTTTTTAGTGTATATTGTAATTTCAATCTATTCTTAATTATATAGTTATATGAAGGTATATTGTTGAAATGTTCTAAATTTAAGTTAACAATAGTAGAATTCATTTATGCAAAATGAAAAATAAAACAAAATAGAAGAAATTTTAAAAGAAAATAGAGTTTAAAAAAGTATATATGTTGTAATTATTGTACGAAATTTAAAAATAAAATATAATAATTTCCATTTAATGTGCATTATTATAACAACACTAATTGGGCTAACTTTCAAACTACACCTTTACAAAATCAATGAAATTCAGGCGCAAAAAAAAAAATTAATTGATGTGATTTCAATACTAAATGTAACACCCCAAATTCAATAATCACAAAATACCAACTATCGGTACATCTCTGGATTTATACCAACTTAGGGTCCACATGAATAATTACCCAAAACTATAATAATCAAATATATAACTTGGAAATCTAGAAATCCAAGATATATGCTAGGTTTATTACATATAATACAACTAAGTCTTAACATACAAAATAAAATAAGGACAAATAATATAAAATAAGATGACAACAATCCCCTAAGCAAAATACTTAAATGAAGTCCCAAAACTAGCTCAATCCAAAAGTCTCAACGTGCTTTACTATTATTGCATAGGTGGTTCGGTGTTAGGCTCACCAATATCTCAAAAATTTAGAAAAACGTGGGGTGAGCTTAAACGAGCCCAATGGGTAGGATATGAGAATGCATCCTCTATTTGTTGCGGGGTCAAGGGCTCCTCCCCTCTCCCCTTCTTCAAACTCCGATTCATATTTTTCATAGAGAAATCTCGATCAAAGATAGAACAACATCCATTTTGCATCATATCTAAGGATTCCTCGGTTCGGGATTTATTAGATCGAATGTACTTATTCGATCTAATAGAATGATTTTGTCGTATCCGGGACTAACACCAATCCAAGCCATTTCATGAAAAAAATGTGACCAATTAACCAACCAACAAAACTACTTTCATGCAAGTTCTTCCTTCAATCGAGATAGATTCATATCGAAAGAGGTTGAGAAACATATAATTTTGTTTAATAAAATATTGAGTTGTGCACTTGGTGTGCAAATAGTTTTCATGCATATATAATAAATACAAGATAATCAAACATTAAATTTGCTCACAAACTTATAGAATGATTATAAGTAAATAATTTTTATTATTATCACGGTTATGCGATATATAACAAGGTCAAACGCGGGAAATTAGTTTCGATAATTGAAGACGATTTTTTAACGAACAATGTTCTATCCCCATTTTAAAATCCAACGTTCGGGATACACAAAATAACATTGGGCCGATGTGGAATAAACACCGCACCCTAACATTCCAATTCAAGCCGATTTTAAAACAGACAAGGTTCTATACCCTCTTTTAAAATCCAACAGGGATACAAAAATAAACGCAGGGTCGATGTTGATCACACACCGAACCCTATTGCGTTCTCCAACGTGCTAGGCCAAAGCCTCATATTCACCTTATTCCTCCCGAGTGGTTCGACGTCTCTTTAGTCGTGGGTTTATACCCGAGTTCGTCATATTCCGAAATATACCAATACTGCGACCTTCTGCCGCCGTCTCCAGTCCGACCAGAAAAATGAGAATAGGCACATGTGTAGTCGAGCAAACATCAACATGCGACTTCTTCGATTGATTGTCTAAATCATACAAGCCAAATGGGAAACGGGATTCACATCGATGAATGATAAACATTAAATAAATATTTATTATGCTAACAAGTAGTACAAAATAATTTTACCCCTAAGTTTCGGGTTTTTATAAAACGTACCAAAATAATTCGTTAACACTCCTTTTGAACATCCATATGAGTATTCTCAGTTAAATTATGAAAAATTCCACAATGTACAAATATATTTTTGGTATTTTCAATTTAACCCCTAAATTTTTGATTTTCTTAAAATTACCGCAAAATAAAATTTTAACATCTACAAACTCCACTCCAAATGCTTTAAAAGGATACTCTAACTATCGGGACTGAAGCGCAAAGGAGAATGAAATTACTTTTGCAAAATTGCCCGTTTTGTGAAACAGATCTGGACACAATACTTATAATTTGCAAAACAGGCTCTCGGTCTTTTGAAAATTACCAAATGACTTCACGGTTTGAAAATTAGATTTTACTCCTTAAACTCTTTATTTGCACATATCCACCTAAAGAACGACCTTTAAAATTTATAATTACCACTCGAACATGAAGAAGTAATCTGGGCAGCCCCTCAATAGTTTTAAATTTCCAAATAATACAACAATTTTTGAATATTTATAAATTGACCCCAAGAATTTCTATTTTCATGAAACTACTCCAAAATGAACTTTTAAAATCTACAAAATTCACTCCAACTTCCTTAAAGGTATAAAATAACCCAGGTCAGTTTTCAAATTCATAAAAATGGGGAGGTCAATTTTTGGAAATTGCAATTTGGCCCCAAAATTCTTGATTTTTACAAAATTCACCTCCAAACTCTTGATAAATTAAAAATTAACCCCTACTATTCAAAGTAATCAACAAAGATCCACAAGCTAACCTCTTTAAAGTTTTAAAAAATGCCCCATAATTTTAGTAACTATAAAATTTGTCTCCAAATTTAATAAAATTTGAATTAAATAACCAACTATAAATAATCCAACAATCAATTTGTCATACCATCACAATTAGCACATAATTACACATAAATGCATAATAACTCAATAAATTAAGAAACCCATTTGAAAAAAGATAGAATAAATTTTTGCCCACCTTGGTCGAAAGTTTAATGAATCATAAATTCTACCAACAACTCCAATTCAAGTCTCCAAGTGAATATCCCACAACAAACCTCAAATCAAACCATAGTTTAGTAACTATAATCCCTTGAATGTCTAAATAAAACATTGAATTAGTATGATTAACTTACTAAATTTGGAACTAGAGATGATGGGTAGGCTAAAATCTAAATCCAAGGTTGCATGTGAAATCAACTCAAAATTTCACCTTCAAAAATTCTCTTCCAACCTCTCGGTCCCCAGCAATTTCCACCCCAAATATCTCTTTTTTATTTTAATTGCCAAATGAATTATAGGTGAGATTTAAAAGCTAGAATAAGAGAGAGAAGTTTTGTCAAAGAAAGAAAGTAGAAAATGGCAGCCCCTTAAAAGCTCTCTGCCGAGCAAACTTGAAAAATGGGAAAGTTTTGGGCTTGTATGGTTGTGTTTCCAACATCATTTTTCCACTTTCCAACTATTCCAAAAAATGAGTTTATGTTTGTTTCAAAAGTTTTCAAAGATAAATGAAATCATTTCCAGTTTTCACTTTTTTGGAAAATATTCTTTTGAAAACACAACCAAACAATTTTTCATTCCAATTACGCAAAACCTAGGTAAAAATACACTACAATCACGCAAACTTATGTCAAAAATACATTTGAAAAACTATAACCAAACATATTCTCATTTTCAAACAAAATTCGGACAATAAACCAAACATATTTCCAATTCCCACACGAAAATCAATAAAGTTTGAAAATTCATTTTCTAACACTAGAAATTGGACATTGGACATGGAAATACATCCATACAAGCCCTTTGTTTTTAATAGAAGAATGAAAATAAGGATTTGTAGTATTAGTGATTAATGGGTGGCGCTATTGGCAAATTTCCAAAATTGATAAGTACACCCACTTTTTAAGTTCACCCTCTATTTTTTAAATATGACCCAATTGATGAGTTCACCGCCCCTTTTTCCAATTTTACCCTTGGTCTTATTTCCCCCAAAATACACCCTCCAACCTTTCACCTTCCCCACTTTCTCAATCAAAACAAAAATACACCCACCCTCTCGAAAACTGTTCTATTCGACGGCAATGACTGTGAAATCGAAACATACCGGAGAAGAATGATGGTTCTTCCCGATGATGATGACGACTTACTGGATGGTGCACCACCATCCACAACAAAGGCGAGACGCGACACCGCATAGTCACGGGCCCTGGCCCTGGCCCCGGTTCGTGAAGAAGATGATGAGGTATTGTTATAACTCCACTTTTCCTTAAAATAACTTGCATTTTTGTAGTTTGGGTGTTCTATTTAGTTGTATGGGTATGGGTTGGAGATGGATGTAGTTATGGCGCCATTTCGATGTAAAATTTTAAATGTGGAACTTTGAAGAAGACGAAAATGGCACGGCTATGAAGCCCTAGGTGCACGATCGACTATACGATCGTGCCACATAAACGATCGTAGTTCAACGATTGTGCCACCATCGTGCCTTTTGTAGCACGATGGCTTATTCATCGATCGTGCCACCATCGTGCCTTTGTGGCACGATGGCTTATTCATCGATTGTGCCACCATCGCCTTTGGGGCACGATGGCTTTATTAGTGGCACGATGGATGAATAAGCAATCGTGCCATGGTAGCCGCTGTCAATTTTTTTAGATTTCTCTATGTGATTTGTTGATAGTGGTTGATTGCTAATTATGATTTTTTACTTGTGGGCTTGAAAGAGGCCGAACTTTATGTCAATAAAGCCGAAGATCAATTTGTATAGCAGGTTGTCGATTCTTGACGACTTAGAAATCGAGTTGCATGATTGCGGGGATTTTGTGTACGAGGAGTTTCGTAAGTCTTGTTTTAGTTTTGCATTGCGGATGGACAACCGTGCGGTTAGTTGTAATGCCGTCCTTCATCTTTGTTATTGCGAAGGAGGTTGTTAAGAAAGGCGCGAGGGACGAATTTTGGTTTCGGATTGTAAACCGTTTGATTCGGTTATCCAAAATGAGTACGCTTTGATTACTGGGCTATCATTTGCCCCCACCACATTTGATCCTAACACCAATCACGTTCCGCCTCCCAATGGGTTGTATGATAGATACTACCGTGGTGTTAAGGTGTCGATGGAGGATCTACTATTACATTTTACAAAGCGGTGCATTCCGTGATGATCCATCGATGAGTTGAAGGTGGCGTAGTTGTTGGTTGCATATCATTTGCTATTCGCGTGGGATCCAAGGTCCACAATCATTGAGGATTCGTGGTGGACTTTGGTTCATCACGTTGATCGATGGGTGTCTTTCTCTGGGGAAGTACTGTTCCATTTTATGCCATTACCTTTCACTATTACCCACCGAGCCCAAGAGTACTTTCCGTATTTACGGTTTGTTTGGGTTTTCTTGGTAAGTGATATTAATGTAATTTACATCTTATAATTTACATTTAGTACAAACATACATCTTATAATTTAACTATTTTTATTGTTCTTCTTAGATATGGGCGCATTTGAGGCCATGCCCAATATGGGGATTCATGTGGGGTTCCGGCCTCGGACATTGCTATTCCATGTCGCACACGGTGGAAGTTTCCGAAGTCCTCCGTGAATGCTGCATGGCTTTCTTGACCGTCGGTACACAATGTAATTTGTGTTTTTCAAATTTTAACTTACGGTAATAATTAAGTAATTCCCTTCATCGATTTTGTTCTTGCAATTTTGTAGATTGATACGCACCGGATCTTGACTACGAGGACAATGAGCTTCCTTATCTATTGCATGTCAATCTCGAGCTCCGATCCGGTGTTGTTTATGTTCATCGGGGTAACCCGATCGGGAAGAAGACGTCCACGATGCCTATTACTCCTCAAGCTTCAAAGCGTCGACGCACGGCAGATGAGTCGACTTCATTGATGGATGATGATGATCGTCTTGATGCGGATCCACATATTGAGATGGGTGATTATGATCGTCCGGCCCCAGGGCATTGTTCCGATGTTCCTCCACACACCTCCTCACACTCTCTAGTTGCCGATCGAGCGCTATTAGAAGAATTAGTGCGGTAGTAGATGGAGGCGATTGTGCGACTTTGGTTGAGCGTGCCGTTGAGGCCTTGGTCCTGCGTTTAGTACGGCGGGAGGTCGAGGCATTGGTTCCCGGTTTGGTCTGACGATGCGGCGGAGGTTTCTGCGCCGGTGCGGCGGAAATTCCACCTTCTGCGGGGAGATCGTGCGATTTGGTCCGGAAGCATGTATTCGCTGTATGGTACCGCCTATCGTGCGGAAGAAGGTCGGGTACTTGTATATCCTACCTTCAAATGCGGTATCTGCTTTCAGTGTGCATTTATTTGTTTTTCTGTTAAACATTTATAATAGAATATCTTTTGAATTACATTTATTTAATGAAGTTCCTTCATTGTATAGGATTCTATTCCCCGCACGGTGGTGGGTCAGCAAATTACTCCCCCCAGGTGGTCCAGCAGACTACTCCTCCTCCACCTTTGCTCGGTGCCGCAAGGGCCTGCTGACTGGATCTTTCCCCTACTGAGATGTCTGAGACACCGACGGGATTGGTGCATCGGCACAGGTTCACCACCCACATTTGGAGGGGATGATATGTCCCTTCGTGTTGTGAGAGCACGAGTGCCGTCTAGGTACCTTCGTAGCCCTTTCACGGCACACGAGCGCCGTAAGGAGGATGCCACACATGCTGAGTATATGCGGTTCTTAGATAGTGATGAGACGTAAGTTAAATCAATATATGAATTCAAATACACTATTCTTGTTACGTGATTTTAACACTAGTTTTTGTCTCGACCACAATATTGGATACACGCTTTGCACATTTGATAGTAGTTTCTTTAAGGATATCGAGTCGCCCACCGTTGATTTGGATTACGTGGTAATACAATGTTAATGTTTTTTTCTTTCATTCATGGTGTTATTTGTTCATGTTCATTGACAATTGACCTTATTGTTTGCTTATTCTGACAAATTGATGCGTCTTAGTCGTATAACATTGCAAGCTGAGTTGGGTGGTGTAGTGGTCCATCCCCAAGTGCGAGGTCGTATGGGATTGATTGACACATAGTTCACGTAAGTTTCATGTATTTCTTAGATAGATAGTCCATAATGTGTCATTTATTTTGTTTCGGTACATTCATGTTTTCACTAACAAATATGTTTTCATTATACAACTTGATCTAGTCAAAATATGGACCAATCTACATGGAGAGAACCCACCGCATGCGAGTTTGACGGTACCCACCAGGAGGTCATACCAAACGACCTTATGGCGCCGTTGGTGGAGTACGTCCATGGTGAGTGGCTTTGTTTGGGGTGGGGTGCGTCCATGGAGTTTGTTGGACCACGTAAGAACTATCTCTTTTCGGTATAAATTAATTAACTAATTATTGTTTTCTTCATAACATCAACAATCATTGGATTGTGGTGAGGATAGCGAAGGAAAACAAGATTTGGATTTATGACTCCAACATCCACAAGCTACCGCTTGAGGTCGATGAGCGGCGTGTGGCTCTCTATCCGTTTGCGCGTATTGTTCCGGTTTTGCTACGGCAAACTTGTTTCTACCAGGAGCGTCCAAATTGACTCCTCGTGAAAATTGTTGGATTGTCAAGATTGTTGGTCCAACGAAGAATTACGAACAACATGATAGTCATAGTTGTGGACCGTTTGCATTGAGGATGGTGGATAGTTTTCTTATAAATGCATTTGACCCGACGCTTAACACGGATGAGTATATAAAAACTCGGTATCGTCGGCATTTAGCATTTACGGTGTATAAATTTAGCACCGATGCATCGACTTGGACCCCTCCCCGTGATTTAGATTGTGTATATTGTGGGTATTTAGTTGGAATTGTGTATATTGTGGGTATTTAGTTGGAATTGTATATATTTTGTATCTTTAGTTTTTATATAATATGTTTTGGTTTAACTTGAATAAATTGGTATGATTTGGGAATGATTTGGATGATTTGGTTGTTGATTAACTCTCTAATATAAGTGAATTTGGGGTCGCATCTTTGAAATCAATGTGGCACGATGGCATGATCGTCATTTTGTCGATCGTGCCATATTTGAAACGCGATAAGCACGATCACCATTTTGTCGATCGTGCCATATTTGAGGCACGATGGCACGATCGCGACTTTGTCGATCGTGTCTATCGTGCCATATATTATGTGGGTCCTGCATTAAATGTTGAAAGTATGTAACATATTCAATTGGGTCCATCCATTAAATGAACTTGTTAGTTGGGGACATAAATCTTTCCATTCGAGTTAGATTTATGTTACTTATATAACATGGGTCCATTCATTAAATGGTGAAAATAAGTAACGTATTGACTTAGTCTTTGCATTAAATGGTGAAAATAAGTTACATATGGCACATGGGTCCATGCAATAAATGGTGAAAATAATTTACATTACACATGGGTCCATGCATTACACTTATAAATACATGCGTATGTTCAAATATAGATAATAAAATTTCATTAAATCTTGGTTGTGTTGACGATAAAGGTAATGTTTTACATAGTAGCTAATTTGATGAATCATAGCTAATTAAATCTTGGGTGAACATATTTGTTATGATTTTTGTTACGGGAAAATGGTAACAACAAGGAATGAGATCGCTAGGGCCAATAGGCGTGGTCTTTGGTTGGACTTCCCGGAGGAAGAAGCCTCTTTGATAATTTCTTCATGCTATGTCGTATGGCAAACAACATACAACGCCCTCTTTGTTTTCAACGACATATTTGTTGAATCGAGTCGCGTCTTTATCGAAGCCATGCAAAAGGATTTCCTCGTCCTTAAAGTCAAGATTAAGATCCATATGATGCGCACCCACTTTCATGACTACGTTTCTGACAAAGATTGCGGGTGTTAATTTCAACCCGTACACTAACAGGTTTTCCATCACTCCGAATATTGGGCTCATGTTAGGCAAGAGAACAACATGCAACGGTTTTTCCGGACTAACGGCTTCCTAAGGTATCGTGGATCGTGTTGATGTTTTCAACAATCGTGAGGCACCGAACATTGATTTCGAGGGGCTACCAGGTTACACCCGTGACAATCCGTTGGAATTTGATGGCTACTCTTCTCTTCGATGAAGGTTCTCAAGATGATCTTTGAACGCTCGAGGTTGTTGGCACCGATTGAGCCGCAGTTCTTAGTGTCATTGTGTACTAGTTGGGTGGTCGTCGGCGCTATGTTTGTAATCTTTGCTTGTGTTGTGGTTGGTAATGTACTCTGTTAGGTTGTAATGTACTATGAAGGTTGGTAATGTACTATGGAGTATTGTGATGTAATAATAAAGTTGTTATGAAACGTTTTCAATGTGACAATATTATAAAAGAGTCAACGCATGTGACACGATCATTGCATTTACGACCGTGTCACCATCGTGCCTATGAAGGAACAATCATAATGTACGACCGTGTCACCATTGTGTCATATGAAGGCACGATCATAGTGTGCGATAGTGTCACCATCGTGTCATATGAATACGATCATGCATGCGACCGTGTCACCATCGTGCCATATGACATCTACCTAACGAATACTGTTAAAAATGTGCCACCTTAAAACAAGTATTTCCGAAGCAAGAATCACACTAATTAAAAACATGCATTTCCAACAAAGTTCTTTAACTTATCCAATACATAACAAACAAATAATTCTAACCTAAGTTTATAGTCTCCGTACTACGGATAATGGGACTGTTTCCTACACTTCCACTATACAATTCAAGTTGTTTAGTATTCAAATTCTTCCAATTTGTTGCACATTCATGGTGATAATTATTCCATGTTGCGACCACGGGAGGCAATGGGTGACCGCCCCTCAAGAAAACCTACAAATGAAACAAAATACATGTCAACAATGAGTACACATAATCTTTACTCAATATTTTAGTGTTACCTCTATAAAAATGGTTATTGTTCACAAATCCAACACAAATTAGCTTCGGAGCAATTGGCGGTTCTGTTCGTAATGGTAGATATGTGAGGACATTCGATCCAAACACACAAACGCAACATTGTTGTAGCCGATGCAACCAAGTTACCCATCTCGGGTAAACAAAACCAATGTTTCTTATCTTTTGTCTCTCGTTATAGTAGTTGAGGCGAGACAAGATTTTGTCAACATGCCATGTTTGACGAATACATGATTGTACAACCCTTGGTTTCGTTCGACTCATGACATAGGTCTCCTTGAACCCGACCCCATGAATCTTCACCGTATCCAAGTAGGTGCGCTCGGCATGGAAACCACAATGACCATCGCTCTCAACATCCTTAGTACCAATAATATGTTTTATGTAAACGCGTTGGAAGTTGCTCTATAAAACCACTAAAGGTCACTTTCTGGTCCTTTTGACGCACAACCTATTGAAACACAACATGAAGAACAAAGGGACATTAGCAACAAATATGTCATATGCACATGCACAAATAAAAGAGAGCAATATTTATTGGTAGCTTTTGCCTCGGCATCGAGAGAAACATAGGTTGATTCGATGGACCAACATTAAAGATTACTTCTTCACTTGGTGAACACCTATCTTTAATAGACTCGACATATTCGAACTTACTCGGGTCACGTTTGGTTGATTTGGATTGTTTAACCTTTACTGGACTTAGGATGGCCACGTGTGCGAAGGCATGTACTTGAGCTCAATTAGTGAGGTTGTTCTTGGATTAAATCTGCGTAATTCTTTTCAAACTTAACCACCTCTCGATTTGGGTGCTTATTCAAATTTGGTGAAAAGATCACCAAACACTTAGTCCATCGAGACCCAATTGCGGGCCCAACTCCGATTTCATCTTTGCTAGTCGGTAATATATCTAATTTTTGCCAAAATGAAGCCACTTGATCAAGTGGAATTGGCTTATCCAATCTCACATATTCGAAAAGTTCATGAGCACATGGGAGTCCGCATGTCCTTCTCAATACACAACCACACAACAAAGTCTACGCTACCCTTGACTACACGATGCATTTCAAGATATAGATCAAATTCAATGCATGTATAGACACCATACCGCGTAGTGACATGAATACAACCGATTTGTATTTATGTAAGACTACATTTAGGCTCTTCTCAAAAGAATGTTTGATTGCATTGTGTGATGTCTCGAGGAGGTGTGAATCTGTTCCCAACATGTCTCGAAATTACCCTGACTAGACGCAAGTTGTCTTTTCAATGTTGCATGGTGACTCTCCGCCTATAATGATTTTTCAAACACTATTATATTAATTTTTAGGATTGTATATGATATAACATAAACGCAATGATGAGCATAATAAAGTGAATTGCCTATTTGTTGTGGTGTTGTCAAAATGCATGACATTATTCGTCAATTAGACACAAATCTTTCTTTATACGGCCCCATCCATTGCTCCATTACATATTGTACGACAATGGATAATCACAAAATTAATCGCAATCTCTAATTAAGTCATACAATGATTGCTCGAGAATCTGTGATGACCAATAAATTACAATAGAGGTTAAAAGATTCCCACTTCTCTTTCGTGGCCAATATTTTTTTGCAGTTTGCCAAAATGTTCCTACTAATGTGCCACCGACAGAGAAAAATGTCTCAAGTGGGAAATGTCATCTCTATTGCATTCATTAGAGCCATTCTCTATCAGTAATAATCACAGTTGGCAGGGAAGATGGGTCCATCAATGATTTTAAGACTGAGCAAGCCCATATGTAATTATCTTCCCGCTCGTACTCCATATAAGCAACTGCAATACAAAATGTCATATGTGTCGACGTCACACCAACAATCTCCAACAAATGTAACTTGTACCTATTAGTTTTGTACGTGCAATCCATAAAAATGACACTCGGAAAAGCACGCCACAACTCAACGCTTGTAGGGTGAGCAAATAATATATCCTTCACGGTGTTACTCGTCTCGCAACATCTATGATGATAGAAATATCCATGCTCCTTCAATTTATGCATAAGTTGTTGCATTTGAGATCGGCCCTCACGCTCGACAACTCTATTCTTCATACGAGCATTGTAGATAGTCCGTATGGTGGACTTATTATCTTGAAACTTATTTTGTAGGCCAAACAAAATGTCCTTCGGCCGACTATTGCCATGTGACATATCCAACACATATTCTTCCTCACTTCTTGATAATTGATCGGCATAAGAGTGACCCTCCAAATATTGTGCAATTGGATGATTATGCACACCACATTCAACATTTAGTGACCATTCTCCTTCAATTGTTACTTGCCGACCTCTCAAACGAAATGGGCAACCACATTTCTTTGTTCCGCATTCTCTGTTAGAGACTTTTTCCGACTTTCTTAGCATCATTTTGTTCTCCATCTCTAGTTTTTTGAATCACGGTAATGCCCACTAAGTTCATAAGCCAAAAATATCTGAGGTCTTTTCTTTCCTTGACCACCGTCCGACCTACTTATTACAATAACCATGTCGTGCTCATGTCCTCTCTCACGCACCCAATCAAATAATTTATCCCGAGAAACAAATAACTCAAATGCGTCGTGAATACGTGTGTGTAATCGGTAACAACACCAAGCTCTTCAACATTCTCATCATTCTTGGGAGGACAAACATCACTATTTTCCATAGGCAACGAGGACATACCCTATTAAAACAAAATCAACAAGCCCAAAAAACAAACTGTCAAAATGGCACGATGGAAACCATGATCGTTCCACCCTCCATCGTGTCAAATGGCAATATGTCACGATCATTGAACATGTGATCGTGCCATATTGCCATGTGGCACAATCGAAGTGATGATCGTGCCATGTTGTTGATGATCGTGCCAATCGGCGGAAAAACAATGGTGCAGCAGAAATATCGAACGGTAAAAGTGGATAAATTACATAATTTTGAGTGAAAACCAAGAAGATACTTACATTATTTGGAGGAATCAATTCTTTCTTGTCCATTTAAGCTGTTGTGTTGGTGTCGAAAAAACTAGGGTTTATAAGAACAAGGTTTCAAAGATTTCTCAAGAAAGAAGAAGAATATAGTTGAAGGATGTGGGTGGGTGTGTTTTAGTAGATTTAAGTGTAATGAATGTGGGTGGGTGTACTTAGAGATTGGGGAGGTGTATTTAGAACTTGGCTTTTAGTAAGGGTATTATAGTCTTTTAACTTAATTTCATTTTTGAAATATTATAAAGTGGGTATATTTATCAATTTTGGGGGTGCTAATAGCGCCACCCGTGATTAAAAGGCTCTTATATATAAGCAAAAGGTTATGGGCTATGGGCTTTTCTAGTTAAAGATAAATAGGTGCATTAGTGATTTTCAAGTGCGCTTTGCTTATTGAAAGAATGGCTTTTAATAGGAAACAAAAACTTGGCCCAAAATAGGTTATAGTTGTGAGATAAATTGGCTTTGCATATGGTTTTCAATTTTCTTTTTCTGTTTTCTAAGAAATGATTTAAAGGTTAAATATTGGACATATAAAATAAGAGGAATTAATTAAGTTAATTGGGCTGCATATTTTATTATAAAAAACAAAACGAGTCTGTACAATTAAAAGTTCAATAATGAACTTTAAAAAATGATAATTGAATAATTTGTATAAGAATGGGTTTAGAATAATAAAATAAGTAATTTAAATGCATCAAATAAAAGACAAATTAGAGGTTCTAATCTTCAGCTACTCTAGTTTTGAATAGTCTCAAATATCAAAAACTAATATCCATCGAATACTTATTTCCAATATTGAGATAATCACCACTTATATCTCAAATGTAACTCTTAATACTCAATTCTAATTCTAATATATCTTAGAACTAATCCAAACTTAAATCCAACAAGCCAATATTACTAAAAGAACTAATTTACTACTTCTAAGTCTGAAAGATAATAACTCAAGAATTTGACAAGTTAAACTCAAAAAAACTAAAATGAATCACGTATTTATTTAAGTCAACAAGCAAATGAGAAAGAGAATAAGATAGCACAAAAGTTAAGTAATAAGAAATAATCAAACTCAAATCTTTATTATATTGCTAATTACAATATAGTACATATACGGGGTTGCAATTACATTTGTGGGGTCTTACACTAAACTTCAATCATTCTTTGATATTCTTATTTTAAAACATGACACTTGAATGAAATTTCACATTATTTTATTATATTAAGTTAGAGTCTTTTATTTTTACATACAAAACTCAAAAGAGATGAACTCTTATAACCTCAAGTCCATTTGTTATGATAAAACTTTTATCTCTTTTTTATTAGAATGAGACAAAAAAAGGAAATTGTATGTTGGTAGTTATTTTAAAATGAACTTTTAGAAAAGTAACTTGTTCTAGAAGTCCATTTTGGAGAAGTTAAAATATGTGACGTTTGATTTATTTTTTCTATTACCTCCACAAAATTGGTCTTAAAATAAACTTTTATCAAAATACTTTACATTGCTCATAAGCACTTTTTTGAAAAAACCATATTAGAAAAATACATTTCATAAATGCACTTTCATTTCAATAGTGCACCCAAATATGCACTATATATTGCAACTTCTATTTGCGAGTTATATTTCTTTTATTGAGAAAAGTGAGAGAAGAATAAGGGAAAAATGAGCAAAGAAGCAAGTAAATGTATAAGATTAACTTATATGTTCTTTGAATTTAACGATAATTATTAAGTGCATGTTTGGAGTACTTTCGAATAGAAGCCCGTCTATGAAATTGAGTTCAATATTGACTTTTTTTTAAAAAAGTTTGCTTGAGTTTTGTTAGGCGTTTGGTGGAAATGCATTTTTATTATCCATCCAAATAGAAGTACAAGAAAATGAAATTCAAAAGTAATAAACTTGCAATTCTCTCAAATGACTCATGGAAAAATGCCTTATTTTATAAGTCCATTTATAAATAACCACCAAATATTTGTTTTTTCTGTATGGAATTCTATACCTAAAAGTCCATTTGAAATGATTCTCAAATATATACTAAAAGTATCACATTGTTGTGCTTAATTTTGCTACAAAAAAAAAAAAAAAAATAATTTAGTTTATTTAATGTGTTCAATTAACATAATATTTTTATCAATTTTTTGAAAATAAAATTACTCGATTTGACTATGTACAAGTCCAACATCAAGAAAACTGACAAAATCAAATACGAAAAAACTTTTCTAACAATCAAAATCAGACAAGAAAATGATTATAATTATAACTATAAATTATTTAGTTATATTATTATTGATTTACTCTTTAAAAATAATTTAATCATCAAAATTATCTATGCAATAAAATATTTTAAAGTAGCTTGAAATTTTTGTTTTAATTAGTAATTTGTTTGAGTATTATTATTTATTTATAATACACCTTTAATATACATTAATATGTCAATAAGATTAGTAAATAATTTTTGTAAAGTTATATGAATCACGTGCAACTTACGTGCGTATTACTATTATATATATAAATAAGGTGTTGGTATATATAACTAGAGTAGAGTACGATTGTGATACCAATTAGCATGTGGTGTTCGAGGGGCCTGGGGCATCTCCAACCCATAACACCAAATTTGGTGTGAAAATCACACCAAGTTTGGTGTTTTGGTGTAATTTTGCAAAACTCATCTCCAACCCACTACACTAAATCTTACACCAAATGAATATTTTAATATTTTCTTTTGCTTATATTTTATTATTATTAATGTAACTAAATAAAAACTTCTATTTAACTAATATTACATTAATTAATTATATTGCAAAATTAATATTACAACTAATATCACAATAAATAAATTATAACTAATATCACAATATAACTTATATTTAACTACTATTTAACTAATATTACATTAATTAATTTATTTGTTTATGCAATTATTTCTTTGATGCTTTTTTAATTAAATTATAATTTTTTTATTAATTATTTTAGTTTATCAAAATTTTAAGTTTAGTTTATAATAGTTTATTGGTAAATATTAACTATTGTTCGTCAAAATAATAATTATATACAAAATTTAAATAACTAAAACCATGTTACAAATGAATTATATATCAAATATAGGATACAATAGGAATTAAAAATTTGAAGTAGAAGAAATTGGAGGGCAAAAGAGGAATATTTGTATTACACCAAATTTGGTGTAAAGGAATAGTGTTACACCAAATTTGGTGTGATGTTTAGGTTGGGTTGGAGAGTATTTTTAGATATTTGGTGTTTTGGTGTGGGTTTTAGAGTTGGGTTGGAGATGGTCTAAGAAGAGAACATTAGCATTGCGGTCACCGGAGTAGAGGCAAGGATGCCGATGATCAATCTTGTGCGTTTTTTTCGTCATAGGGAGCCGAGAGTTGTGTTTCAAGACTATTTGGATGGCATTCTTTGAATGCTCCACATGGCTTAACAACATCGTGTGTGAGATCGTAGGAATACTCGTACTTTTGGCATCCACTCAAAGATCGCTTCATCCGGCTTCAAATGGGCAATCTTTCTGATCATGGGGTCGTCTTCTTGTTTGCGAAACATTAGGCTAGCCTCATCTACGAATGATGAATGTTTTGAGGTCCCAAAACATTAGTTTTAGTAAATGTCGAGAAAGTGTTACACCGGATGTTATAACACTTTATAAAACATGCAAATGAGAAAAAAAGGAAGCGCGAAGTAAAATTTACTTCTACAAGTTATTTATAACTTGTAGATAATTTTTACTGATTATATTTCTTTATTGGGAAAAGTGAGAGAGGAAAAAGGGAATAATGAGCAACAAAGCAAGTAAATGTATAAAATTAACTTTTACATGTTCTTTGAATTTAACCGATAATTATTAAGTGCATGCTTGGACTTTTTTAAAAAGTGCGCTTGAGTGTTGTTAGGCGTTTGGTGGAAATGCATTTTTGTTGTCCATCTAGCGTATGCGATAAATGAAATTCAAAAGTAATAAACTTGCAATTCTCTCAAATGACTCATGGAAAAATGTCTTATTTTATAAGTCCATTTAAAAATAACCACCAAATATTTTGTTTTTTCTATATGGAATTCTATACCTAAAAGTCCATCTCAAATGGTTCTCAAATATACACTAAAAGTATCACATTGTTGTGCTTAATTTTGGTACAAAAAAAAAAAAAAAATAATTTAGTTTATTTAATGTGTTCAATTAACATAATATTTTTTTTATCAATTTTTAGAAAATAAAATTACTCGATTTTACTATGTACATATCCAACATCAATAAAAGCGACAAAATCAAATACGAAAAAACTTTTCTAACCATCAAAATCGACAAGAAAATGATTATAATTATAACTATAAATTATTTAGTTATATTACTATTTAGTTTACAAATATCCGGAAGGTAGTTCTTTTAAAAATAATTTAATCATCAAAATTATCTATGTAATAAAATATTTTAAAGTAGCTTGAAATTTTTGTTTTAATTAGTTATTTATTTGGGTTTTATTATTTATTTATAATACACCTTTAATATACATCAATATGTCAATAAGATTAGTAAATAATTTTTGTAAAGTTATATGAATCACTCGCAACTTATGTGCGTATTACTATTATATATAAATAAGGTGTTGGTATATATAATTAGAGTAGAGTAGGATTGTGATATCAATTAACATGTGGTCTTTGGAGGGCCTAAAAATAGAACACTAGCATTGCCGCCATCGGAGTAGAGGCAAGGATGCTTGTGATCAATCTTGTGCATTTTTAGAAAGTCTCTAGCATGCATTATGATTTCGCGGTTCGTCATAGGGAGTCGGGAGTTGTGTTTCAAAGACTATTTGGATGGCATTCTTTGAATGCTCCACATGGCTTAACAACATCGTGTGTGAGATCATAGGAATAGTCGTTCTTTGGCATCCACTCAAAGATCGCTTCATCCCGCTTCAAACGGCAACGCCGCGATCATGGTGTCGTTATCTTGCTTGCGAAACATTAGGCTAACCTTATCTCCGAACGATGAAAGTTTTTGAGGTCCCAAAACATTCGGTTTAGTAAATGTCGGAAAGTGTTACACCAAATGTTATAACACTTTTTAGAACATGCAAATGAGAAAAGGAATGCGCGAAGTGAAATTTATCTACAAGTTATAAATAACTTGTAGAAATATCAATTATGACAAAATCACTAGTTGAATGTATTTGTAGTACAACTAGCTTGTGAAAGAATCAACTAGTCTAGAAAACACAAACTCCAACTAAGTAGATCTAATCTAAGTAAACTAATTCATCCAAAATACTATGAGAAATATTTGGTCAAACATAATGAAAAACTCGTATGTATGAAAACAAATCAACAAGACACAAAACTGGACAAAGTGTTATTCTAGATGTTGTAGACACTTCGAACAACACTTTAGATCGTGTAACTCTCTTGTACTCAATGTTTTGTTTCTTTTCTTTTGACGATTCTCTCGTGTATTGCTCTCTTAAAATTCATAGTTCTTGGTGTAGAAAAATTGAATGACCGATCCTCTTTATATAGGGGTTGATATCTTGAGTACCAAGAATCCTACAAGAATATGGAAGAAAAAACACAAACATAGAAGGAATAAGATTCTATAAGTTAGGAAGGAAGATAATATCTATAAGAAGTCATAACATATCAACATGTTCGAATCGTATTATGAGTAGGAATCCAAAACTTTATCGGTTTATACCATATTCCAATCTAGATAATACAAAATAAATCTTCCCATATTCATTCAAACTCTATTTATGGAAACAAGTCTAGAAAGACAAAACTTAATAATTTTTTTATAAAAACAAAAAATTATTAGGAATTAAATTTCCTAACAATCTCCCCTTTTTGCCTTTTTGGACAAAACCAATAAAGCTTATCCAAGAATATAAATCACAACAAAAACTCCCTCTAAGTTAAAAATCCCTATTTCAAATGTTAGTCAAAATGTTAATGCAAATGTTAAAATATTTCTGTACCACCCCAAGTTAGTAGCGAGAAAATAATATAACATAAACATGTGCATGTTTCGGAGAAATAACCATCCTAATCGAGATCAAAATCAAAAGCCATCGAAATAGAAATATCGGTTTAGAGCACCACGAACTAATATCTAGAAATAGTCAAAAAAATAGAAAAATTATCCAAGTACAAATTTCAATCATCAACCATCTCCCCTCAACCGTAGATTGATCTCCTTCATGAGCACCACTTGTGCTTGCACCGATCTCCAATAATATTCGCATTAGCTCCCCCGCAAAGTGGGCTCGGAACCACATTTTCGGCATAGGCACACTTGCACTTCCTTCTCCCCTTTTTTGTCCGAAGCTTGGTGAGAAGTTCTTGAAATTGTGCATTCTAAGCCACATAGTAATGTAAATCGCTTCACGGGCATTGAGAATGATGGTTTAAGCGAAGGAAATGGTCTCAATGAATAAACCAATTTGTTCTTTGAGTAAAAGTGATCTTGCCATGCACAAAATCAAGAGAAAGCGAGAATAGAGCCTGCGGAAGAATGGTTAGCAATGATGTCAAAAAAAAAATGTTTGGAACATTTGGCGGAACATCCGTAGGAACATCTTCCTCACCGATGCTTCATCATCCGAAAAATGCGGATAAGGTCAACTTCCCTTTTCTTTTTATCTATAAGTTTATGGTATACGAGAGATCATTTCGGGGAGTAAAAAGAAGGATTCATTGGGCAATTTGTCAAAACCTTGAGAACACGAGAATCAAGTATATAGTACTTGGGAATGGCATGGCACCAACTGTAGAAGAAGATTCATCATGTCTCAAAACTTGATCAAATACCAGTTGGCCAAAATTGAAAGACAGCCCTTTCCCAATCAAATAAATCACCCTAGCATGTTTTCTTGTGATACTAGAACTATGTGAATAGGGAACCCAGTTGGACACATCAATTTTGTACAATATCCCATAAAGCAAAGTTAAAGCAGATGAGGAAACCTTCTTAGGGTGCTGGCCATTGAGTCATCCTATTCCCAGTCAAAACCCTAAGAACCAAATTGCAGTCCCATAACTGACAACCTTCCTCACAGTCCGGATTCCTAAAGAAGTCATTAATCACAGTTGGACTAAATTCATAAATATTGTTTCAAACAAACACTTTCCCGAACTTTGCAGATGGTTTGACCCCACATCATAAGTCAAATTAGCATAAAACTCATGAACAACTTTTTCAATGAAAGGCATGGCAGTATCAATGTTGCTTACAAGAGACTGTCAAATGAAAAACTTATTCAAATTGTACCTTTCAAAAGATGTGTAATCACAGACCTTTTCCTCTATAAACTTACGACCCTTGAGCATTTGATATCTATCAGCAGCATCAGCGGTATAGAAAAATTCAGAGTGACAGTCAGATAGATCATACTCAGAGTCAGATGTTGTTTCAGGTATTGCAACATTTTCTTCAACATCGTCACCAATATTTTCCGGACATCCGGACCACCTTCAGGTTGTTCCACCTCTCATAGCCTCACCAAGTAGGTTTCTTGGAGGTATTTGCGCATTAGCTTACACAACCATATGAGTCATAATGTCCATCAATACCTCGGCTAAGGGAAAATCATCACGAAATCGAGTTTATTCATTTTCGATTCGATTTCCACATTGCAATGCTTCTCGAACCAACGGGTTCATCTTCTTCGAGATAAAACAATATTACATTATGGATGTGTACGCCTTGTGGGGCACCACAAATTATGAACCATCATCCCCCCTCGAGTCACTTACAATTGGCATAGTTGGAGTAGATTCATCCATATCTTCTCTCCCGAATGTGACCCTTCTCCCATATCTGACTTTGTTTTCTTTACAACCTTCTCCGTAGGAGAATCTTCTTCAAAAACACTAGGAGAATAGCCATGTTGGCATTTTGCATGACGAGGAATGGGTGCTCTATCCGGACGATCAATTGGACCATGTATATCATGTAGAACGGCTAGATTAGGGAAATCATCGACATTAATTGCATTACCTTCTTCCCCAGGTGTAATTGCATGTACAGAAGAGGGTGGTTTTCCAAAACCACCATTTCGGTTGGGGTTTAATCGATTTCCGTGTTCGTATCGTGTTGGAGTTGGTGTTGTCGAAGATGTAGGAACTTTATGAGGACATGTTCCTCGACATTTAAATCACATAGATGAATATTTGGAGAAGTTTCCTCGAGTGGAAGCCATGGGAGTTTCTTTTTGTGGACTATCGAGGCTTTGTGAGGGAGACGCTTCTCGGGACATGAAGCTTTCTTGTCGGCGATGGAGTAGGAGTGCTCGATTTAGTCCATAGCTAAAAGAGAGAGAGAGATAAGTGCTCTAGAGAAGATAGTGAGAGAAAAATAAAAGATTTTAAATGTTTTGAAGATAAATCCTAATAATTAAAGAAATATAATCCTAAAAACATGGGATACAATTGACCAAAGATATAGATAACTCGGTAAGATTTCAACTAATCATCCAAGTTTTCATAATGCACACAACTCCACTTTCCATAGGAAACCAAAAACTTGAACTATTGGAGAGAGAAAAATAATATCACAAATCCCATATTATTACCAAAAATCTACCGTTTTACAAAAACATCAAGATATGCGATCTTAATTTTTGCCTAAAATAAAATAAAAAAATCACACACAAAGTGTAAATGGTATCACATCTGTTGTTGTTCCAAATGTTGTAACATCTTGAAGGACACATGTACTACCGCATTCAATGAATTGCAATCCGAGTACCCAACATAAGGAATTTTCGAGTTTTTCAATGAGAGTAACATGGCGATTTAACCGGTGGGTAGCTTTCACACTAGTCCAAAGATAGCTTTTTTCACATGATCATGGCTCTTTAAACACTTTTAAACAATCATGAAAATTGATCACAATGAATAGCATTCACATAGAGGGTAGGTAGTTGTTTCCCTCAAGACCTCACGACTATGATCTCGTATATACTTTTACTCATCAACTGGGAAAGTACAAGAATAAATCACGCACTTGGAAATATCAACTCACACCGGCTTTCCAAGTGAAATCCAATCGCCACTAGTTTGAAACAACGGATGGTTCTAGACATGCAATATGCTTCTATAATAGAGAATCTCTAAACGGAATAAAAGAATAAGAGGAGAGGAGAGAATATGCGATTGTGTGCAAATGTTACAACATGTGTTATGTGCCATGCTTTAACATTTCATGTAACATTTTAGAGAACACACGGACAAGAGATTTTCGCGGATTGGAAAATTTCTCAAAATCTAAAGCTTTGGTGAATATGTCTCCGCTAACCGATTTTCGATACTAATATATTCAATGCGAATAATATTTTTCACAACCAAATATAGATCTCGAATAAAATGGTGCCTAATGTCAATGTGTTTAGTGCGGGAATGTTGAACATAATTTTTGATATATCATATCGCATCGAGTTATCACAATAAATGGTTAAGATGTCACTGTGTAGACCATAATCCTCTATCATTTGATTCATCTATAGCATTTGAGAGCAACAACTTTCAACCGCCACATATTGATTCATCGAATTGAATGAGACACACGTTTTGCTTACGAATATACCAAGACACTTAATTGTTTCTAAGATAAGAAGCAACCACCAGTGTACTCTTTCTATCATCTACATCACTCCGCCTTGATCGAGAATTATCTGAATCCAACAAGATTCGTGTTTGTATCTTTTGTGTACCAAATCCCTAAATCAATAGTGCCACCAACATAACGAATAATTTTTTAAAGCTTTTAGGTGGGTGATTTTGGGATTGGCTTGATATCTAGCTTATAAACACACACTGTACATAATATCAGGACAACTGACAGTTACATATAACAGACTTCCTATCATGCTCCTATACAAGGTGTGATTGATACTTTCAACAACATCTTCACGACTCAGTTTTTGACTCGACCCCTTAAAGTGAGATGCACTATCTAGGTTGAATTTCTTCACCAAATTTCGTGCATACTTACTTTGAGAGATAAAAATTCGAGATCATTTGCTTGATTTGCAAGCCTAAGATGAAAATGTTTAGATTTCAATATTTAAGAAGACTTTCACAATCAATATAGTAAAGAAAAATCACATTATAGTCATATTTATTAATTATACAAAAGTTATGAACATTAAATTTAAGGTAAAGACAAAGAAAATGTTACATTTCACATGTACAATATTTAAGAAGACTTTCACAATCAATATAGTAAAGAAAAATGACATTATACCATTAAAAACAACATAAAGGTCAATTTATACATTTTAATAAAAAGAACCGCTCATCAGTTTAGAATTGTAAAATAATATGGAACTTCAACAAAATATATCGATAGTACGATTTTCATTTTAATTCTTAAGTTTCTTATTAATAATTTTGAAGTTAAATACTGAATCAAATTAACAGCAAACGAGAGAAATTCGTTTAAGTTTTTTGTTTTGATATTTCAATTGGGAGAAAAACGATGCAGGTAATTGCACTTTTGGTCCAGAATATAGGGGTCATTGTGGTTTTAAGCCCAACTACAAAAACTAAATAAATGGGGGGACCAAAATTGCAAGAAATTAAAACTAATTCTGCAACAAAATTATTATGGTGGACTACTTTGAGATCATGAGATTAAAACCATGCCAACCCTAATCGAATGGGACCAATATAGTAATTTCCTCAGCTATGACTATCAAATTCATTCAAACATATACATTATTTGACATCCGTTAAAGCATCTTTAAGGGAGTGTTCTATCTTCAATTTAGAGCAAAAACTTGTTCCAGCACTGCACCAAAGCCTTTACCATTTTTGATGATGTGAACAGTACCATAACTGCGCTAAACTTTTCATTTTCTTTTGTTTTAAATTACTAATTTTAGTGTCTGAAAATATGAACTAAAATGGAATATTATGAAATATTCATGTTGGGTGCATAATTTACTTTATGCAAAGTGCTAGACAGACCAGTGCGATCATTTTGCATTTAAATATGTCAGAATATACACTAAAATGTGCAAACTACTGGAGATGGCCTTACTTCACTTTCTCAAAAGACTCTACACACAAAAGTATAAACACTCTAAGCAGGGACGAAACCATAAAATGAAGATGAAGGGTGTGATATTTATTTTTTTCTTAAAACTCATAGATATTTTTTTATTTTTTGAGAGGGGCAAAATTATAATATTTAACATACTTTTATACAAAATTTCTAATAATTATGAAAAAATTGAAGTTGAGGGGGCGCCTGCCGCTGCCAGCCCCACCTTGGCTCCATCCCTGACTCGAAGACTTGGATCTGAACATGAAAAATGGTAATTAATATGGTATATTAATACCTAAAAATAGTGCAATCAGAGACGAGCATACTTATTTAATTTTCCTCTGTAATCTGGAAGGGTCATTGCCACAACAAGAAACCTGACCTTTGTCATAACAAATAAAATGATTCTTTGTGGATTCTGTAATATTTGTTGTGCCTTTATTTTCATAATTAAGTACACGTTTCCCTATCATTTCTGTATTTACTAAAAAAGGTATATCTCTACTTAAAAGAAGCATGAATTAAAAAGTAACCATTGGCTTGCCGTGGAATTAAGTGATTAAAAATGCAGGAAAGAACCTTTTAGAAGTTCAATTATGTTTGTTCCAATCCATGTTCTTTTCATTTCAATAACTTTAATGAAAAAATCACTTTATTAATCCACCAACTTTCATATTGAATTATCTAGATCTAAAAATTAATGTTGATTAATGTTTGAAAGCGTACTTGAATCCAATAACCATTGGATTTTTCTTTAGGCCTTTGCATTGATAGTTGGACTGGTGCAAGGTGATATAGCTAGTGGCTGGAATTTCGTAATTAGTTTTCGCAAGTATTATGTTTAAGTAAATTGGAGTATTTCATGTTTTAGCTTTTTCGTAAAATTTTAAATTTGAAACTTTAAAAGAACTCTTCAGAATTTCAATACATTAACGGATATGAAGTTTTTATGTTAAATCGAAACTTGTCTTATGCTATTCATAAATAATAATATGATCATCAATTTTAATATACCAAATTGTTTTCGTTGGGTTATGTCTAAAATGATTTAAATAATTCTAAAATATATTAATGAAGTATTTAATAACTCACACTAATGTGGTATGTTATAGAATGCCACGTGTATAGAATTTGGCAAGGAGAACTTATAATAATACGTATAAGTAGGGGTGGCAATCTCCCAAACCGACCTAAAACACGAATTCGAACCTAACACGATATAAGCGGGTTAGGGTTGACCCATTTATTATTCGGGTCATAATCGTGTCAGACCCATTTAACCCAAATAATAAATGGGTCAGTTTCGGGTTGACCTGAAATGACCCACTAAACCCGTTTAACCCGTTTAAATAAGAAATTTCAGTATTATTTTTAATATTTATTAATATTCTATATATAAATAACCCAAAATTATCATTTTATCAATATAAATAATAGATTTATTCAAGGTTAAAAAATATACAAGTCATTTCGGGTCGTGTTCGGGTTACCCGTGTATTAAACAGGTCATGTTCGGGTTGACCCATCTGACCCGAATAATTAAACGGGTCGTGTTCGGATTGGTCAAATTTGTGTAATTACCATGTCTCAACACGACCCGCTGAACCCGAACACGACTCGGTTGCCACCCCTACGTATAAGTCCACGCAAAGTTCAATCAATGTTGAGATTATTACAAGAGTACATTATTTGCCGAACAATTTTTGGCGAACAAAAACATTAAATTGGATTAGAAGAAGAAGTTACTCTTTTTTTCCTTATTCATTGATCCAAGTTTATCGGGAATCGGGAACATTAATTGGTACACAATTAACGTAGTTGTGTTTCCATCCCATTATAAAACATCGGTAAGCCAACATTAGCAAACCATCCCCAACCTCTCAAAAAAAAAAAAAAAAAAAAAAAAAAAAAAAAAAAAAAAAAAGTTAAGAAAAATGGAGAAGAACCTGTTGATTACCCTAGTGTTTGCATTCTTGCTTTGGGGTACTTACCAGTTGCCCAACTTTATCTCTCTCTGCTTCCAACAAAAGCGCACACACATACACAATTAATTTTCATAGAGAAAAAGAATTAATTTTTTTGATTGGTTCGATGACTAATTAAATGTTACCCAGTGGTAGCACCCAATTGTGACATGTGTCCCATCTTGTTGAATCAATAATAATTGGTCCTTCGAAAAACATGGGATAACTCATATAATTTAGCGGAGAAATAAATTTTATATTTACGTAACTTGGACTACTTGGAGATTTGGCCATATTTTCTCTAAGTAGTCACATCTAAAAGCTGTTCAATATCTTTTAAAATTTTAAATATTTAGTCGATTTGACCGAAATTGTACAATTTTATTTGAAATTGCCGCCTATGATCGGTGAGGTATAAACATGTTAAAAATTTGAAAAAACTGACACCTAAATATTGGAATCCCCAAATTTTACGTGTCAATTTCGGTGATTTGACAAGTCAATTTTTAATTGGAAAAATTGCAAAATTTGTCCTGTGTCTATAGGGGTGGTTCAAAATTAGTCCTGTAACTTTTAAAGTTGCAATTTTAGTCCTATGATTGCCCCTAGCAAAAATAACAATTTTGATTATGTAATTTTTAGAATTTGACAATTTTAGTATTTTATTTTTTAGTTGTGGTAATTTCGGTCGTATTATTGAAAATGACCAATTTTGACATATTTTACGTGTTTTTTTATTTTCATAATTAGGAAATACATGTAGAACTCGTATCTCAGATTTTGATCTGGATTCATAAATTTAAAATTCTTTCATCACTATATAGGCAATCTATAGTGATAAATAAATTCTACTCAAGTAAATAAAATATAAGTTCTGATGCTATTTTAAACTTGATCTTAGATATATTGATTTTTGGCTATCATGGGCATTTTGGGAATAATTAAAATATTGAAATAGCCCTTAGGACCAAATTTGCATCAACTTAAAACTTATAGGACTAGAAATGCACAAATCTAAATTAATGGGACCAAAATTGCAAAAAAGACAAAACATACATGACTAAAATCGCAACTTCAAAAATTACAGGACTAATATTGTAACACCCTTATAAATACGGGACTAATTTTGCATTTTTCCTATTTTTAATTTGTACCAAATCACTAAAATTCTTATATACCTAAGCGGCCACTGACTCTAGTCATGAATTCCGATAACATTACACATTTTTTGTTAAAATTGGTCTAAATGCCTGAATGTTTAAAAGATATTAGATCAAGATATAAAAATGAATACTTAAAGGACTAAATCTCAAGTAGTCCAAATTATAAGACCCAGAACCAATTTTTCAGTAATATATATGTATATATATGCCTTAATTTGTGTTTCCATGACTAAAAACAGGAGTTGTTGTGATGGGCTCTGCTGAGTACAAGAAAAACTGTAAGTACTGGTTGGAGATCAGATATAAGCGTTGGCCCCTGAAGAAGTGGAATCCCCATGAATGTGCTAGGATTTGCAAAAATGGTAGACACGAGGATTATGAATGTTGTGGGCCGTACGGAACCGTTTGTGCATGTCTCGACGGCTGCCAGAAATCCACAGCGTATCAGCCACGTCCTCAGCTATCAACGTCTCCGCTGGAGGATCCATTGTGCCTACATGGAGTACAGGGCCAACTCTATGGGCAGTCACCGAAAACCATGGCTTAAGGTCTCTGATTTTGAGGGGCCCCAATTTAATTTAAAGATTGGCGAAGTTGAAGTTTATTATTATTCCATAACTGGTTTGAATATATTTATATGTCCGTTTATTATATTATTTAAATAAAATATGTTTATCTTCAAGTTTTTATTAAATTATATATATAGTATGCATATAAAATATTTACTTGTGTTTTTTTAGGTGTCATATTTTTTCTTTCGCCATGAGCCCCAAAAGGTATGGACGGGCTCTCATGGTGTAGTTAGCCTGCTTAGTAATTAGCTGGACTGGGAACATTATTCAGGGAAAATAAAAAAATGGTCCTGAACTTTAGGTGCTAAGTAAATTTAGTCCTGTTCATTTTGTAATTTACCAATTAAGTCATATAACTTAATATTTTATCGTGATTTTGGTCCTTTTGTCACTGGAATTTGAAAATCCGGCGATCTTCTTGTGAAGGGCACATGACCCATATATGATGTTGAGTTGGACCCATTTCATTATCAGTCAATGTATTTGGTTAAAATCCGTGCAAAATATGTCCTATAACTTTATTTGCCTGGTAAAAAAGGGAATCAAAAAAGAAAGTAATTTTTATTAATATAAATTTAAATAAATGATATAAATCATAAATTAATAGCTTATAAATAAAATTATATTATTATTTTTCCATTTGATAAAGTAACATTTAAAAGCATGCAGATGGAAAAACAAAATTCCGCAAAGAACAAAAAATTAGTTTGCAGTAGAATTGATTAATGATCGATATTATATTGAGAAAAACTCATTTTTGGTCCCATTAGACTTACTCCCTCATGATTTTAGTTCCATTCGACTCATTTTTAGTCCGAAATCAATATTTTTCACCAAAAGTAGTCCCATAGGACTCAAAACCTGAAAATCACGGTGTTGTTAGTTAAACAATTAACTAACCGTTCGATGACAAGAATGGTACCATGGACACCAAAGTTAAATTTTTAACGACAAAAATGGTCTCATAGGACACCAAAGTTAAATTTTTAAATAAAAACGGTCTCATTATTCTTTTTTTGGTTAGATTTAATATTATTGATGATAATATCTTTTTACAGTGCGTTTTATTTCACTAAAACAAATTCTCTTACTTAAAATATTTAGAAAAACAAATAATTTTCCTATATTTTTTTTAGTTTAAATCACTTCTTGATTTTAAAAATAAAAATAATTACAAAAACCACATTTACGTATTGAAAAATATATGTAGTTCAACTATCAATAAAATAAAAAAAGTTTACAATATTAAATAAATTCATAACTTTTAAATATAGAAATTATTTTAAATTTTTTAGAGAACAACAGGAAGCAACCAATAGAACAAATCTCAAGCCATCTGTTCTTCTTCTTCTCCAATCGCCAATCACCAATCCTCAATCGTGATTTCATCATCTTCACACGGTCACTCCAGATTTCAGTTGCCGACGGTCAAAGGGCCCATTTTTAAAATTTCGCCTAGGGCCCTATAAATCACAGGTCCGGCCCTGACTTTTAGTCCCAAATCGCAGATTTGACTTTCAATTTGACAGATTTGACCGTTAATTTACTAACAACGGGACCATTTATGTGACAAGAATAATCTTATAGGACGAAAAGTGAATTTTTCTCATATTATATTTCTAATGTTTGTCATGCAAACAGTTCTTTATATACGTAACTACGACCATCAAACATTCGAACATATTTTAATTAGTATTTGACATCCAAAACGACTGCTATTTTTTTTAATACTAATCTTGGATCTGAACTTGAAAAATGGTAATTAACATGGTTTAAATACCTAATAATAATTCAATTATCTTCCACTGCATGCAATTATCTGGAAGGGCAGGATTGCCGCAACAAGAAACAGATCACCTTCATTGCCATAACATACTAGTTTTAACTTGTGGGTTTTTTGGTATGTTTTGCTTATCACTGCCGTAAGTCAATAATTGTCTCGACATGATGCATCAAATCTCAACTCAATTTTTTAATGATCAATATGAGAAGATTGCATGTTTATAGATGTTGGGTATCTATCCGCCTCCAAATAGATCGATACACAAAGTACCAAAAACAAATTACAGACTCAAAGGCCTATTAATTACATATTTACTCTAGACTCAATATTGCTTAAGTAAAGTACAAGAAAAGAAATAATAACAGTAAAATGTATGAGGGATAAAACCCTAAACCGAATATAGAAAGGATTCGGCTCAGGACCAGGTTTTCCCCAAAACCACAAAGTCGATCACCAGAGAATCATAAGATAAGCCAATTAGCCAGAGCCACACTAAGCCTCGCCTCACAAAACCCCAAGAAAGCCCTCTCCGTATTTCACAAAGAAACCCTATAAAACCCAGAAATCCCACCAAACCCTAACCTCACGAAGAAGAAGGATAATACACGAGAACTGGTGGACTAACACAAGTATCACACGGATCTATCTCACAAACATCGATTCACACAAGAACACCAACTAGATGTTGGATTTCTTAGAGAGAGAGATGGGAGTTGTTTTAGAGAGGAAAAACACGAGAGAGTTCGAGAGATGAGAGAGAAAATATCACAGAGAGAATCAATTATGGTTTCAAAGGGATAGGATTTTAAAGGTTAAGCAAATGCTCGATTAATCCTTAGGAATGGGCGGACAAGATTAAACCAAGAGGATCCGCGATCCTTATATTCGGATCCTAAGACCCGAATAAATAACCCTCGGATAGAACCAATAGAAATATAGGGCTTGGGCGTTGGTTGCTTATGGGCTGTGATTAGTGGGCTCACTTGGATCAGTGAAAGTGGGCCAAGCATAAAGCAATGAGCAAATATCACAACAATCTCCACCTTTGGCTCATTGTAATTCATTAGACAAACTCCGGGAAAAAACAAATTGGACATCATTATTGCCTTAGTGCCTACCCAATACATAGCTAAGTAGGACTTCACCATACTCAATACAAAGTAGATTATGGTACCAGCACACACTAAAGTTAGCTGGATTTCACTCTCAGACATACATAAGCACAAATCAAGTATTAGTCCAACAGGTTTTGGACTTACAAGCAAACACAAAGTAAGCCTGAAAGCCTAGTGTAGTCACTAGAGACAACCTAATCACCAGTGTCAAAATTGAGTATTTTTAAACAAGTTTTGAACTTTGATAAGGGTAAGCACTTAGTACCCATATCAATAGGGTTGTATGCAGAGGCCACTTTTTCAAGACATACCAGTCCTTTAGAAATAATATCTCTTATAAAATGAAACCTTACATCAATATGTTTGGTTCTGTCATGAAAAACTGGATTTTTAAGCTGAATACCGGATTGAGAGTCAGAAAATACAACAACTTTTTGTTTGAGAAAACCTATTTCAAACAAGACCATTAAGCCATAAGGCTTTTTCAAAGCTTCATCACAACAACATATTCTGATTCTATTATAGACAGGGCCACAATATGTTGCAACTGAGGTTTCCAACTTATACAAGAACCACAAAGTGTAAAAACAAAGGAAGTTGTTGATTTTTTGTTATCTTATTATTAGGATAATTTGAATCAACATATCCTTTCAAAGTTATGGCAGTATCACATTTTGAAAAACATAAGCTATAATCAATTGAATGCCTCGGATATCTCAATAAGCATTTAAGAGCATTTCAATGGACCATACCAGGATTAGACATGTATCTAGACTTAATTGCAAAAAGTTTCACGTAACTTTGGGTGTGTTGCATTTTAGGATTTTTATATTTTGGTTTGCAATTTAGGACTTTAATTTAAATAATTTTGGCACATTGATGACAAAAATCACCGGAAATTTCCAAATTGACCGGATTTGTCGATGTGTTCACGCCATATGTGGCACCCCAAATTAGGATTTTTTTATTTTCCAAATGAACTTGATGACTTGGCCACCGACTTGTCAAAACATGCACACACAGTGGTGACAATGGCACTTTATGATATTTACATGCCATTTCGTATTTTTCTCTTTGTCAATTTAATATTTAAAAAATAAATTAAAAATAATATAAAATTTTCTCCATTAAATTAAAATAAATTAAAAATAATATTTACAAAATAAGTTTATGGCATAGGCGACTTGGACATGTTGGATGCAAAAATTTGCAAGAGATTTACAAAAACCAACATGCCAAAGGACTACCCAAATTAAATTTTGAAAATCTTGGATTATGTGACACTTGTCAAAAGAACAAATTACTTAGAAGTAGTTTTAAGCCCAAAATGAAATTTCCACAACCAAGCCTCTACAATTACTTCATCTTGATTTTTATGGGGATATTGGTACCGAGAAGTTAAAGTGGAAAACATACACATTTTGTTATAGTTGATGATTTTTGTAGATATAAATGGATTATTTTTCTTGCCATAAAAGTGATGCCTCTAATGAGTTTTCTAAGTTGTGTAGACTTATTGAAAAGAAAAGGAAGATACTATTAAGTCTATACTAAGTGATCGATGTGATGAATTTGATGGTGAATTTAGAGTCTTATGTAAAACTAAAGGATATGCTCACAATTTCTCGGTTCAAGAACACCACAACAAAATGGAGTTGGCATAAAGAAAAATCGAGACACTTGAAAATGAGTCATCCATGCTTAATGAATTTTTACTTCCAAAATATTTTTGGGCCGAAGCCATCAACACCGCTTGCTTTGTCATAAATCAGGTATATCTTCGTCCTAAGTTAAATAAAACTCCTTATGAGCTTTGGAAAGAAAGAACTCCAAATATTAGTTATTTCAAAAAATTTGGTTACAAGTGCTTTATTTTGAATACCAAGGATCAATTAGACAAACTTGATCCCAAAGCCGATGAAGAAATTTTTATGGGATACTCAACTAAGAGTAAGGCATATCGGGTTTATAATAAAACAAGCAATGTGGTCGAGGAGTCCATTCACGTCAAATTCAATGAAGCCTCGGGTGTTGAAAGAATACGCAATGATGAAAGTGATGAGGAAGATGATATTGAGCCATTATTCCAAATGATGTTCAAAGTGATCAACCTTCCATATCAAATGATCAACCTTATACTTCAAATGTTCCACAAGAAGATAAAGGTGACAATTCGAATCTTCTCGTGGCTTTAAAATTCAAAGGAGATCATCCAAAAGTTCTCATAATCGGGGATCCTCTAGACAAAGTTATGACCAGTAGAAAATTTCCGAGAAAGCTCTTATCTCTCAAAAAGAGCCAAAAAATATAAAGGAAGCCATTGAAGATGAAGATTAGTTTCTAGAAATGTAAGAAGAGTTGAATCATTTCGAATGGAATGAATGTTTGGGAACTAGTACCTTGTCCTCCATCACAAACTATAATTGGTATAAAATGGTATTCAAATAAGCTAGACGACCAAGGCAACATCATTCGAAACAAGGCAAGGTTAGTAGCTCAAGGGTATTCTCAAGAAGAAGGTATTGACTATGATGAAACTTTTGTACCCGTAGCACGTTTAGAAGCTATTCGAATTTTACTTGCCTATTCTTGTTTTAAAAATTCCAAGCTTTACCGAATGTTAAATCCGCCTTTTTAAATGGTTTTATTCAAAAAGAGGTCTATGTAATACAACCTCTGGGGTTTTAAAATTTTCAAGGCCAAATGATGTTTATAAACTTAAAAGGCCTTATATGGTTTAAAATAAACACCCCGATCATGGTATGATAGATTTAACTATTTTTATTACAAAATAGATTTTCAAGAGGTAAAGTTGAAACTACTCTTTTTGTTTTTGAAAAAGGGTAAGATTGCTTATTAGTTCAAATTTATGTTGGTGATATTATATTTGGTGCTACTAATGAATCTCTTTGTAAGAAATTTTCCAAGTTAATGCAAGGTGAATTTGAGATGAACATGATGGGGAACTCAATTTCATTCTTGAGTACTTCAAATAAAACAATTCCTAGAAGGCATATAAATATCACAATCTAAGTATACAAAAGAACTTCTAAAGAAGTTCGGAATCGAAGAAAGAAGGATCATTGCTACCCCGATGGCAATAAATATCAAGCTCGACATAGACGAGAAAGGTAAACCGGTAGATAAAATAAAATATCGAGGTATGATTGGTAATTTACTTTATTTAACCGTAAGTAGACCCGATATTCTTCACGACGTATGCCGATGCGCTCGATTTCATAGCAATTCCAAAGAATCTCATTTAAGTGCCGTTAAAAGAATTTTTGATATTTAAAATGTCTTATTTCTTATGCCTTGTTTTATCCAAAGAATGATAATTTTTCTTTAAAAGGATATAGTGATTCGGATTATGCGGGAAATATTGATGATTGTAAAAGTACTTTTGGATCATGTCAATTTTTAGGCAATTGCCTATTATCTTGGTTTCTAAAAAACAAAATTGTGTATCATTGTCAATGGTCGGGCCGAATATATTTCCGCGACTTTTTGTTGTACTCAACTTCTTTGGATGAAACAAACATTAGCGGATTATATCCTATTTTTTGTGACAATACATCTGTGTAGTCCCAAGGGGTGTGAGTAAGGTTTAGAAGGGGGCTTGAATAGACCTTACCAACTTTTCGATTTTAGTCCTTTTAAAATATTACGAGAGTTAAATACACAAACCTAAGTCCTTGGGGGACAGTTAAGTTAGTTAACCAGGAGAGTTAGCCACTCAACGACTTCGATTGAGTCATTGTGACAGAATAACTCACTGCTTAGTCTAAACTTTAACTTGGTCATGATGAGATTTTCAGCGGAAGACTTAACACCCTTGAATTTGATTTAAGTTTGTTTTAACACTTGATTTTAGCACTTTCTTAATTTTTCGGTTGGATAGCAAATTATCGCAGATATAAAGTGATATGCGAAATAAAATGCTGAAATATAAATGACACAATAATTTTTATAGTGGTTCAAGATGGTGTAATTCTTCTACTCCTCTCTTCTCCAACTCCTGAGGAATGCACTAGGTAATGATCGAGTACAAAGTGGTTATCGATCTGAGATACAAGTTTTGATCACACAAAGTGACTTGCTCCTTTGGGACTCGGTCTGGAGATGCCTTGTCACACACACAAATTGGCTTCTCGTTCGACTCGGCCTACTTCACGGCGGGCTTGCTACTTTGACTCACTTTCTCAAACTTCTTGGATTCGGTCATGAAGCCCTCCAATAACTTGAGATTGGTTCGACCTTGAACCTTTCTACTATCCTACTTGGAAAGTAGACCCCTTTGCTTCTTCAAAAGTTTCCTCTTCAACATTTGAAGTTGTCTTTCCTTCACATGACTTAGTGTTGGATCGATTTCCTTCGAGATTTAGGGATTGAGGATTTTGCTTGAATAACTTGAGAATATTTTTCAAAGTTCTGATATGAATATTGCTTGTTATCTCGTATGCAAGGTAACCAATGTAACCTTTTCACAAAGTGATTTCTCGGCCTTTTATAGTGAACTTTTCAAAAATCGCCCGTTGAAGAGATATGCTTTGATTTTCAAAAGTCACATGTGTTCGTTGGCTTATCTTTTCTTGGTCTTCAATCTTGAGATGTATACCTTTCCTCGTTTTAAATGAATGTCCACTTTTTCGTGCTCGACACGAGGTGCGTGCTTTCCCATTGGTTTAATCTTTTTGCACGCTCGGGACCGAGCACTTTAAGACATGGCAGCATGGAAGTATTACTTATTTAGGTAATGTTCTTGACTTTTGTGCAACGGATCGATTAATTCCTCTTTGCGGTACCTTTTCCCCAGGTGACTTGAGTTTGTTCCAATGATTGAAAGACTCATCCGTCACTTCAACTTGACTTGGCTTTTTGAGTTGACTTGATGACTCTTCATACAATTTGTATCACCGATACTCCTTCATCGAGTTTTGACATCTCTTCCTTGCCACACTCACCGCTTCACAAATGAGTCTTCATTCTAGTCTTGATTGACTTCTTGTATTCCTGCATAATCGACTTGACTCACCATACAACCCTATCTATTACAATACAAATTACGAGGAAAATGGGGTGCCAACTTTCTAGTCTAAGTTTTACATGGCATTCATCAAAATCTAAACAACAAATTTCCCAAAAATTTCCCCCTTTTTGATGATGCCAAAACTTAACAATGTTAAGTAAATTGTAAACAACACATATACATACATACAATGCGAAAACAAAGAATGTATGTGTTGAATAGATCGATTTATTGATCATATCATTCTTGTTCTTTACACAATCAAGTTTTTAAATGCGTGTCGAGCAATCGAGCATATACTATATCTACGCAAAATACGATTTTTCATTAAATGTATAAAAGACTTACATACATATGTATTTACAAAAGTAAAATACATGAAGGGGTTAGCAACAACACTTCATCGCCTTCGCTACCTCCTTCTTTCTTCTTCAGCTCTGTCTTCGTCAGCTCTCTTCCTCTTCTTTTCATCTTCAGCTGCTTTCTTCTTTTCGTAAGCTCTCTTTGCAGCTTCATCTTTTCTTTTCATTTCCTGTCTTTCTTGCCACAGCTGAGTTTGCCTCTTATTTTCTTCTTTGATTCTTTTGACATACTCAGTATTTTTCCTCTCCACTTCCAGATTGGCTATATCATCACATCCAGCCCATTAGATCCTTCCTTTCTTGCCTGGATCTACATATTCAATATTTTTGGGTAGAGGTCTAGGTTTAAAACCTCCACCTCCACCACTTCTTCCTTCTCTTCTCGGCGTATATTGTACCGGGAGTCTTCTTCTTACCAAAGATAGTGATCGCTAGTAGTCTGCTCTGTCACGCCTTCTTCGTGCAGACTTCGGACTTTTTCTCGCGAGTACAAGTCCCAGGCTTGGGCTATGGACATGTTTTTGAAATATCCTTTGGACTCGAGCGTTTTGAATTCTTCAACAGATCTTGGCTCTTGTCGTAAATCCGGAATGACATCGATGTCTCTTTCTGCCCGAATACCCTCCGAATTGTTTCAACATTTCTACAACACGGGCATCCATTCTTTTGTCGAAATCCTCCATCTCTGCTTCTATAATTTTCTTCTTATGAGACATAGTGCACTCTGAGTGATAGAGCGGCAAAGTCACGGGAAGTTTGCTGATTATGCTAGCCGTGACATGACCTTGCCGAGGGTTTCAAAGAAGCATTAAGGTCACATCCTTTGACCTTTCCCCCTCAACAACTTTTCCTTTTTCTTTCATCTTCTCAACAACATGTGATCTTTCTTCTCTCTCAACAATTACCGTCTCCTTTAACATCTTATCCTTTAACATCTTTTTGGTATTCTTCTTCCCCCTTTTTGGCATCATCAAAGGAGAGAAGAACCCTGAAACATCCTGCCAAGCATGAAGTCCAGTCACCATGGCTGAATTTGGTCTGCTGAGTCGGCCATGGCATAGCTGTGTCTAAATTCGACGGGTGGCCTTCGACTAAGTCAGTAACTGGTTTCATTTCAACCATGAGGAGGTTTGAACTTGGCATTCATAGTTTCCTCAAGTCTCAAAATTGTTTTCTTTTGAAACTCTGCAGAAGCTCCATTTCGGTTTTGTGAGAGGCATGCAAACTCTCAATGTACTCCTGCATTCTCTGCTTCATGTCAGCATTGTCTGCGCTCCAAACAAGCATCCTGTTATAGAGTGCCTTGAAGTAACGAACTTGTTCGAGACACATTGCAGATTGCTGCTGACACCACTCCCTGATTCTTATCACTATCACTCTCAAGTCGGCTGTGAGGGTAGCATCTCGATTGTCCAGCCGCATGTCCAATGAGGCCTGATGCCGTTCGATCCTCTCAATCTCTCCGCAGATTTTCTTGAAGACTTCATGGATTTCAGCTGTCACTTCCGATTTAGTTGGCGGCCATTCAACGTCGAAATCAAATTCTGTTAGCACAATGGAGTCAATAGAGATGATAGGTTCTTCGCGTGCGGAGTACTTCTTCTGTTCTTTTTGCGCTTTTTCTAGTGCGGGTAGCTCGATTGAAAATGGGAAGGTCTCTTCAAATGCATCATCTCGTACATGTGAAATCGTGAGAGATTGTTTCTGCCCTTTGACTCTAGAAGCTCGTGTGCTTGGTATGATCGTGATTCAAATTTGGGCCTTTGATGGTTTTGACCCGGTGGGCCGAGCCTCAATCGTCTTAATGACTTCTTCGGTCTCAAATTGGTTTGTCCTTTTGAGTTTCGTTTCTCGACCATATCGATAGCGTCATCGGAAGATGATGAGACTTGAGGTGCAAAGATGGTCCATAGCCTCAACTCGTCTTAATGACTTCTTCGGTCTCAAAGAAGGTCCTTTTGAGTTTACTTGTTCCTCGGCCATATCGCAGCGTCCTCGTTCTTGGAAGAACATCCTCACCTGAGTCTTTTTGATGTGCGGCATGGGTGGACTCGGCCTTCATCTTCGATCCTTAAATGATATATCGGGGTTGTCTTGGGAATCATGAAGAGCACTAATCTCCTTCTTAGATTCTTCAATATGAACAAGAGGGATGTTCTGCATTTCCTCTCTTTACCCAGGAAGTCTCAACCTCTCTTGGGCCTTCATTACCTCCTGCGATGCAATGAGGCCTTGACATCCCTTCGACGATGCACTTTGTCTTAGGGTCTTCGCAGCTGGCATCCACAGTCTCAACTCCCGGATTGCACTTTCATTGCCCATAATGTTAACTCCTGGGCGGATCCATCATGTGCCTCGATTGCATCGGCCAGTTGTCCTCACCGCAGCGGTTGGCACTTTCAGGCTATGACAGACTCAACTATCCGAGAGCTTACAAGTCGGTGACAACTTGCTGTTGTTCTTTTTCTTTTTCTTTCTCCACTTCGCCTCCTTTCTTCATTGTGAAGTCATCTGCAACATCCTCGACCTTGCTACGATGGGAGTGAGTTTCCCCCTCACCGGCGCACCACCGAGGGATGATGGTGGGGTCACTCGCTCCGCACTCGGCCGTTTCCATTGAGTGTTTAGCCGTGGGGGCAGGTGGTAAGACACCTTCAACAGGGGTTGGCTCAACTTGGGTGCCCAAGTTCCCAGTGTCATCGCCAAGTCCCTTAGATCCGTCCTCTGAGTGAATTGGGGAAGTGGGTTGCAGCAATAATCGTGGCAATCTTGCACCACTCCTCAACGGATCAATCTCCACCGAGATTTAGAAGACTCTCCCAGTCCTTCCTCAATCTTTGCTCATGCATTATTCTCGATTCCAGCATGGCTTGCTGCATGTCCAACTTTTCTGTTGCATCCATGGGATCCAAGTCTTCATCGCTTCCCGAAAGCATATCAATGTGAGGATGAGTATAGTCGTTGGTCCCGTGAGAGGACAAATCTTTGGCTTTCTCACGAACTTAACTCGCTTCTCACCAAGCCGGCTTTTTCTTACTCCTTGCAAATTTGCAGATATTTATGCGATTATCCTCATACAGGGCCTGCGATGATGTGTCAATCTCAAGAAGCTTGAAAAGCTCCTCCTCTTCCTCAATATACTCAGGTGTTGACCGCACCGAGTGACTCAGCTTCCATTTCCTCCATGCTCTCGGACGATTTTGGATGTCCGGGTATAATGGGAATACATGATTATATAATCATCTTCATCCTCTCCTTGTTGCCCTTCCTTTTCAAGAATGGAAGGCAACATACTCCGCTTCTTCACCTTCAAAGAAAGATCGAGAGTAGGTGAGACATAATTCTTTCATCGGAGATTTTGTTGTCTCTCGCTTCTTCTTCCTCGCTTGTTCTATCCACACTGGTCTTCAATTTGCCTCTCACGATCGGCCTCAACAGATTTGGGCATTTCATTAACAACTTCTCGAGATCGCAGATCGCTTTCAGCGAGCTCGAGAGATTTTCTCCACGGTGAGTGGCGACTCTGCTTTGTCTTCTCAATCTCCGAGCGCTTGGTGAGTCTTCTTCTTCTTTTTGTCCTTACCAAAGGAAGTTCTAGTTCGGATACTTCTTCCTCAGTTTTCGGCGCGGGGGCGGTGCATCTTTCTTTGACGAGAGCCGCCTTTCTTGGCTTGGCGATCCTCTTTTTTTTGATGGTCGGAAAAGGTATTTGGGGTTCCTTCTCCTCTCTACCGTGGGCGGGAGACACGGCCGCAGGGGCAAGCGAATCGACCGCGGGGGAGTGCATTTTTGCAGTGCATGGGCGGCTTTCTTCTTCTGGAGGGGAAAACAAATTGTTTCCACTGGTCACCGATTCCCCTAATCGTGTCCACCCTATTTGCATGGGCTCTTCTTACGGGCTCTGAAAGGTTAGCCCTAAACATCTTCTTGTTTACATGGAAGGACTTTCCATGCTGAAGGGGAATGCCCTTCACTTCCATTAAGCGGCCAATAACTAGGCCATAGCCGAGTGATCCTCCAAAGGATCCATCTTCCTTGAAAGACTTGTTCGCAACGTTAAGCGAGTCCACGATACGAACTCACCAATTAACTTTTTTCCGCATGATCGCAGCCATGACGATCGGCAAGTCTTTGACAGTTGATTGAAACTGCCAAACTTCATATCCACGCATTTTGAGACGACATCCATCAGCTTGTGATAGTCGTTCTTCAGCAATTTCTTTTCAACTGTGTACACTACTTTCGCAGCACACTTGAGTTTGGCTACTACTTTCCATGCAGCAGCCAAGTCCACATCAGCTTCGTATATCTCCGTCATACCCTCCGACGGTAATAAGCAGTGCTCCGCAAGGTCTTTAGCAGTGATCATGATGTTCTTACGGTGGACGGAGGACTTAATCCCTTCCTCCTGCACCTCGGCGTTCACATAGAACTGCGCCACCTCTTCCAAGTAGGTGTGCGAGTATTCTCGTCATCAAAAAGGCTTTAAGTCCAGATTTTTCCAACATATCTCGCAATTTTCTTCACAAGGTTGCATCCACCGAGGAGCTGTGTGGATTTGCTTCGATAACTTATTGAAATCAGTCTTTTGTGCACATTTCTAGAGGATTTTACCGATTAAATATTGATGAACTTGCTTTGAGACCAGGTAGGGTTTTCGAGAGAGAAACACTCGGCTTTCGTATGCTTAGAAGATGAACAGTTTTAAGTGTGAGAGAGAAAGTTGAAGGAATAAGTATATAAGGGTTATGAAATGACGTGTTTTTGGTTTTGAATTTTGATTGAGATCAACGGCTCGGTTTAGCATGTCTCATTGCATTTAATTGCTCACATTTAATGCGCAAAGATTTATATCCAATCATATGCTTGTTTGCGGCAACTTTTGACTATACCCGTCATAATTACGCCCGACATCATCCTTAAAAATATTCCCGCTCATTAAAAACGACCGTATTTTTGTCACTTAGCTCATAAATGACTCGACACTACAAAATGACTCAACTCTTCTTCTCTCCTTTCGTATAGTGACTCAATTGCCACTAACTCGATACAACCGACTTCCCGACTGGTGATTCACTTGGGTGATTCATGAGATCTCGCTCGCTTTTCATCTTTTCACATTCCATCTCTTCTCATTGAGTCTTCCGAGTATCAACTCAACTCAATTAACCCTAGCTCATGCTTAAGTTCTTCAAATCTTGATTCGCATAAGGGTTTGGTGAATATGTCGCCTAACCTGTTTATTAATTGATATGTATTCCAAAGTGATGTCTTTCTTTTCAACATGATCTCTTATAAAATGATATCTGACATCAATGTGCTTTGTTCTCGAATGCAACATAGGATTCTGAGTGATTGCAATAGCACTTGTGTTATCACACATAATTGGAATCTCTTTTTCTTCAATTTCATAATCTCTCAGATGTTGTCTCATCCATAAGACTTGGGCATATCAATCGCGCGCACTATGTACTTTCTTCACTGTGGATGTGGCTATTGAGTTTTGCTTTTTGCTAAACCAGGAAACCAATCTGTTTCCAAGCATTTGACAAGTTCCTGAAGTACTTTTCCTGTCAACTCTACATCCAGCATAGTCAGAGTCTGAGTAACCAATAAGCTTGAATCCACCTCCTTTAGATACCATAAGCCAACTTCTTGGCATCCCTTCAAATATCTTAGGATTCTCTTAGCTGTAGTCATGTGGCTCTCCTTTGGTGCAGATTGAAATCTTGCACATACACCTACTGCAAAGGTGATATCTGGCCTGCTTGCTGTTAGATAGAGCAGTGATCCAATGTGTGTCATCTAATGCTTGTGACACATCTTTTGGCTCTATTTGGGAAATAAAACAAGTGAACATTGCTTCTTGTTGAACTCTGGATCTGGTTCTTACACCATCTCTCACATTTCCAATGACTAACTCTGGTGGATGGTCTCTCAGCCATCTCACACCAGGTTGAAGTAAATCAGCTGGGTTTAGTCGTCTTGCAGCTGTGTTGTCTTGAGCAGCTCTTTAATAATCATTTAGCCTGTAGATTCTCAACCGTCTTTGAGACTCAGCAGTCTCATCTTCATCTGATTGATTGCTCGACTTGACTTCAACATAGGGACTCTTCTCGCATAGTTGGTTGATTCAAATATCGCCTAACTCTTCAATGTCTTCTCCATTTACATTAGGTTCATCAAAAACCACATGGATAGATTCTTCTGTGACCATAGTCCTCTTGTTCAGCACTCTATAGGCTTTACTTTCAGCTGAGTATCCCAAAAAGATACCTTCATCAGCTTTAGCATCAAAAGCCTTTAGATTATCCTTTCCATTGTTGTGGATGAAGCATTTACATCCAAATATTCTAAAATATGCAACATTTGGCTTTCTTCCCCGTCCGATTTCATAGGGAGTCTTTGTCAGTTGTCTATTGATCATGCATCTATTTTGAGTATAGCATGCAGTGTTGATGGCTTCAGCCCAAAATCTTTTAGGCAGCCCAACTTCAGCTAGCATGGTCCTTGCAGCTTCCTTGAGAGTTCTATTTCTTCTTTCTCGCTCTCCATTCTCACTGTGGAGTCCTTGCTGGCGATAGTTCATGAGCAATACCATTTTCAACACACAATCTTTGAGTTATTATCCCATTGAGAAACTCAGTTCCTCTATCAGACCTTATCTTTATAATGGTTTGACTCTTCTCATTTTGAACTCTTCTCATCAGCTGAGGTAACTTCTGCAAGGTTTCCTTCTTTTTGCACATGAAGATTGTCCATGTATATCTTGAGTAATCATCCACCACCACTAAGGTGTATTTCTTTCCACTTATACTAGCTGGCTCAACTAGACCAAATAAATCCATATGCAACAGATGCAATATCCTTGTTGAAGATGGACTAGACTTCTCTTTGAATGATGATTTGATCTGCTTTCCCATCTGGCATGCATCACAAACACTTTCTTTCTTGTATACTGAGTCTAGCAGTTCTTCCACAAGATGACTCCTTGCAAGCTTGTTAATTGTCTTGATATTCAGATGACTCAACTTCTTGTGCCACAACCAAGTTGATTCGGCTGTACTCTTTGCTAGCAGACAAGTGCTTGGTGTGGCAGTCGACCAGTCTACCACATACATGTTCTTTTGTCCGGATCCTTGCAACACTACTTCATTTGATTCATGTCTTTAATTTGGCACACTCCCATATTGAATCCAACATTATGGCCCTTGTCATAGAGTTGGTCGATGCTAACATGTTGAAGTTGAGACCTTCAACATATGCAACATTTGTGATTTTTAATCCATTTTTCTTGATGGATCCAATGCCTCTTATTTCTCCCCCGGAGCTTCATTTCCTCCAATATGACTTTTGCGCCTCTAATCTCCTTGAATTTTGACAGATTTTTCTTGTTTCCCGTCATATGCGGAACAACCACTATCCATGTACCAGGTTCCTTGCACTCACTGCCTTGAACCTGCAATTAAGAAAATTAGTTTTTAGGTACCCAGGCTTGTCCGGGTCCCGAGGTTAGTGTTGTAAGATGATCCAACCAACTTATAGCCAAATGACTTGACCTAAGAGGTTGCCATCTATCGTGCCATAATCATAATTCACTTTGGCAAATTGCTTGGGGGCATTAAGTTCATACAACCTGTCTCTTTTGTCTATATGCCTGTGTGTGTGTTTTAGCAATTGCCTTCTTTGGGTAGGCTGCGATATTTTTAGTGTAGTGCCTGGGTGCATATGTGTCTTTGATGATAACTCTTTTGCCTTTGAAATGGCCTTTCTTGCCGAGTTCTAGGCCTTTGCCATTTGGGCTTATATTCCATAGGTCTTTGCCGATATTTCACATTATTCCAATCGACTTGGCTTGGATAGTTTCTATCATTCCCATCATATGTGTTTCTTTGATAAAACTTCCTGGGTTTACGGTAGCTCTTTTCTTTACGAGTACTTCCTATTTGGAGGTTCTTTGAGGAACTCTGCTGGATTTCTTCTCACCGTCCTCTCAAAGATACTCAATCAAGTTGTTTTCTTTTTCCTTTATATCCAAGGCGGTTTGTTTGTGATTGTGCTTTGGAGTGAATGTGGGTACATGTTTGGTGTATTGGATTTTTGAGATGCCTCATTACTTGAAGATCCTTTTTCAATATCACTCGAGTTTGACTGTGCACAAAGGAATTGAATCCTATGCCTGTCTTATCTCCGCACTCTTTTTGGCTAATAATAAGGTCATCCAATGATTTAGATGCCTTTGTAAATGATGCAATCACATTTTTGAGATCATTTTCCCTATTTTCTATAAAGACTATCTCTGCTTATTAGTTTAGCATTCTCGGCCTTGACTCTTTGTTCTCATCGGCTATGTGACTTAGACCACTCACACCTTCTTAGTCACCGTGATATATCGCTTTTGAGTGGGCTTGTTTTCCTCGTTTAATAGTGTGTGTGAGAATTTAATGTGCTCAAAATATTTCATCATTTTGCCTAATGAATCATAAAGATCGAGTGGGTGATGAAGTGTGTGTGTCACAATCATCACATTAGAGTGAGATGAGTTAGAGTGTACCTCATCTTCTTGGTCGTTGATCTTGTTCTTTAGCCATTAGACGGATCATTGTTTCTTCTTCGTAATCACTTGAGTAGTCGAACTTCACTACTCTGAGTCTCCATTGCTTTTTTTGACTTAGCCGTCTCGGCCCGATCTTAGCACCAACATGGCCTTTTTCTTTTCCCCTGTCTTCTTTCTCTCAAGACTCTTCTTTCTTTCTTCATTCTTGTATTTATTGACTACGAGGATATGGACAAATAATGGCAAAGTGTCCTGGTTGTCTATAGTTCCAACACGAGGTTCTCGCTCTTTGATCGATTCTTTCCGCTTCTTGGGTTATCGGCTCTACGATATTCAATCTTTGATGCTCGGCTCTCTTGGGTGGCCTATCTTCCCTTGACTTGGAGGGAGCTGAATGGATCCTGGAGGATTCACCCTTGTTTCTTTTATAGTTCTTGTTGAAGAACTTGTTGAATCTTTTAACCATCAAGGAAATTTCCTCCTGGTCAATGGCTTCCTTGACTTCAGCTCTCTTCCCATCCTTGACTATAAATGCAGCTGTTTTGGGTACAACTGTCTCCTCTTGATCCTTTCTTCTCAGCTCAAATTCATAAGCTTTGAGGTCTGAGAATAGTTCATGATTGGATCTTTTTGATAGATCCATCGAGTGCCTTAGAGCCATGGTCTTCATTTCCCATTCACCGAGACTCCTTAGATCTTCATACACATCTCCTTTGTGTGTATTCATTTCCAATTCTTTGAGAGCTCATTTGTAATTTCAGTGAATCTAGCATCCAACTGATCCATTGTCTCACCTGCAAGCATTTTAAAGTTTTCAAACTTTTGAGCAACAACAGATAATTTGTTTTCTTTAATTTGCTCTGATCCTTCACAAATTAAAGTTAATTTATTCCAGATTTCTTTTGATGTTTTGCATGACTTGACTTTATTGAACATTGCTTTGTCCAGAGTCTTGTAGAGAATATCCTTGGCCACATTGTCCAAGTTGTATCTCTTTCTGTCATCATTGGTCCATTCAGTTCTTGGTTTTTCAACTAAGGCTTGTCTTTTGTCTTGCCCATGCTTCTTCTTCCTTCTCCAATGCAAATGCTCTCCTTGCAGAAACGTGTTCACTTTCAATATTTGCGATGGGGCCCATCCTCTATCACTAGCCACATTTCGTCATGTAAAGTAGATAGATGAGCCTCGCATATGAATTTTCCACCATCACACTCCTCAATAGTGAACATAGGAATGCATGTCAAATTTGCTTCCATGATAATAACTTTGCTGATTAAAAAAATAGATTTTGAAAGAACAAGTGTTAAAAATTTCTTAAAAAGATTGGTGATCTAGTTCAAGAACTGCGGAAGGCTCAATGAACCAACCGCTCCGATACCACTTGTAGGTCCCAAGGGGTGTGAGTAAGGTTTAGAAGAGGGGTTAAATAAACCTTACCAACTTTTCGATTTTAGTCCTTTTAAAATATTACGAGTTAAATATACAAGCTTAAGTCATTGGGGACAACTAAGTTAATTAACCAAATAGAGTTAGCGGTCGCACTCGATTGAGTCATGATTGACGAATAACTCAATTTGTTTAGTCTAAACTTTAACTTGGTTGTGATGAGATTTTCAATGAGAAGACTTAACACCCTTGAATTTGATTTAAGTTTTTTTTAAAACTTGATTTTAGCACTTTGTTAATTATCGCTTGATAGCAAATTATCAACAGATATAAAGTGATATGCGAAATAAAATCTTGAAATGTAAATGACACAATAATTTTTATAGAGGTTCGAAGATGGGGTAATTCTTCTACTCCTCTCTTCTCCAACTCCCGGAGGAATGCACTAGGTAATGATCGAGTACAAAGTGGTTATCACCCGGATACAAGTCTTGATCACACACGGTGACTTGCTCCTTTGGGACTCGATCCGAGATGCCTTGGTCACACACCGGCTTCTCGTTCGACTCGGCCTACTTCACAGGCGGTGCGCTTTGCTACTTCACTCACTTTTCTCAAACTTCTTGGATTCGATCACGAAGCCCTCCAATAACTTGAGATTGGTTCGACCTTGAACCTTTCTACTATCCTACTTGGAAAGTAGACCACTTTTGCTTCTTCAAAAGTTTCCTCTTCAACCGTTTGAAGTTGTCTTTCCTTCACAAACTTAGTGTTGGATCGATTTCCTTCGAGATTTAGGCTTGAGGATTTTGCTTGAATAACTTGAGCATATTTTTCATTTAGGCTTGAGGATTTTGCTTGAATAACTTGAGCATATTTTTCAGGTTACAGTATGAATATTGCTTGTTATCTCAGGTATGCAAGGTAACCAAGGTAACCTTTTCTCAGAGTGATTCCTCAGCCTTTTATAGTGAACTTTTCAAAAATCTGCCCGTTGAAGAGATAGGTGATTTTCAAAAGTCACATGTGTTCGTTGGCTTGTCTTTTCTTGGTCTTCAATCTTGAGATGTAGACCTTTCCTCGCTTTTAAATGAATGTCTAGCTTTTAAGGCTCCTGGCATGAGGTGCGGGGCTTCCCATTGGTTTATTCTTTTTGCACGCTTCGGGATTGAGCACTTTAAGACATGGCAGCATGGAAGTATTACTTATTTAGGTAATGTTCTTGACTTTTGTGCAACGGATTCTTTTCGAGCTTAACTCCTCTTTGAGTCAGCTTTTTCCCAGGTGACTTGAGTCGCTCCAATGATTGAAAGACTCATCTGTCACTTCAACTTGACTTAGCTTCTTGAGTTGACTTGACTGACTCTTCATACAGCTGTATCACAGCCGATACTCCCCTCGTCGAGTTCTTGACATCTCTTCCTTGACACACTCACACTTGGTTTTATACCATTGATTTGGGCTTCCTAGACTTGAGTTTTGTGTTGTTTTGATTATTTTGAGTCATTTGAGTAGCCAAGACATGTTGAGAGCCAATTATATTGAGTTTATAGTCATAGTAATGAATCGTGTATCAAAAGAAGTAGAAACGAGCAAACAACAAGAGATTGATTTGAAGAAACGCCCAAACGCGTCCAAATTTCCATCACTGGCAGCGTTTAGTATTTTGCCCATAACTCTCTCTACAAAATTGGTATTGAGGTGATTCAAGTGGCTATAGAAAGCTAAGAGATAGGGCTACAACTTTGATGAAGGACTCAAAACCGAATTCGGACGTTTGGATGGCGCTGCAGTGCCAAAACGAGGCGCTGCAGCGCGGAGGCGAAAATCTGGGCAGTGGCCAAATTTTGGATGGCGCTGCAGCGCCCGGGTGTGTTATGTGCGCGCTGCAGCACCCATTTTTGAGCGCTGCAGTGCCCGTGGGGCGGATAAAACAATAAAAGTCCGATTTTCGATCTAAAAACAGGGGTACTATAAATAGATACATGGGAGGCTTGAACTAGGGCATGAAGGAAAGGTACAGGAATACACCCAAGAACACAAGAAATACATCAACTTCATCAAGGAAGAACCAAGGAAGAATCGGGTCGAATCGAAGCTTGAGGATTGAAGATCAATCGAGAGATTATCCATTTCCTAAGTTTTCTCATTCTTTGTGCTTTAATCTTTCATTTTAGCTTATCATGAATATGAACAATTTGTCTATGGGTTGTTTATTTGTAATGAGTAGCTAAACTTCTTGTGATTTCCGGGTTTTGGAAGTAGATTAGTTGAACTCTTGTTGAATGTTTTAATCTTAATTGAAGCTATTGTCTTGAAGCCTATTTGAGTACTTTGTTCTTATTCTTGTTTTATCATTTGGCCAATGATTTAACATGTTTGATATATTGATTCATAATTCGAGAGATGAGTTTCGATATTAGATCTTGAGTACTTGACATGAATATTTGCATAATCGAGAGGTTTGTGAATATTTGTGAGGATATATGATCTTTTGTGCATTTGAGAGTTGTTATCTTATGTTGAGTAGAGATGCTAGCATAGATATTTCAATCTACACTTTATATACATCTCGAGAGGAGGATAAAATACCGTTGTGATCGTCTTATAGGTGTAGTGATAATAACTTTGACTTTGATTAAATCGGACAACAAGAGGAATATTAATTGAAACCATAACCCAGAATCCATTTCATTCCCTTGATAATTCCACTATTCTTAGTATCTTGTGTTTTTGTGGTTAATCTTGTCTTTACTTCTACAACAATTATCAAATTTCGATCGTCTAAATAAAAATAAGACTATCTTAGTTCAATACTTAGCGCATAAATTTATTAGTCTCCGTGGATACGACCTTGCTTACCCTATTCTATAAACTACACCGTACACTTGCGGTGAAGCTAAAAATAAGGCGAACAAGTTTTTGGCGCCGTTGCCGAGAGTTAGTATTTTGATTTGAAGTGTGTAAAAAAAAAAATCTGCATTTGTTTGTGTGTTTTCATATAGTTGCATATAGAACATTTTAAGTTGCATTTGCATTAGTAGCATGTTTACAGTTTTAGCATGTTTATTGCTTTCATAGATTTTAGGGAGTGAGTTGATCTCTTGATTGCGACTCGTGCTGCATTTTTGAAAAATTTGTATTGTTTTGATTGGGTGTTGAGTATGAGTTGATTGAGCCATGAATAGATGACATTGAGCATGTAGATATTGAGAACATGGTTTGATTCTTTGAATTACGTATTTGCAAGCCTGTGAGCTTTTGAGCCTTTACGCTTTCATCATATGCGCTTTTGTTGTTAATTTGAGTGTATCATTCATGTTGTTAGAATTCTAGAACTTGCTCTGTTATCTCTGTCAAGGTCACATGTTGTATGCGAAATGTGAAAATGATCAAAGGCCATTTTTGTTAGCCCTTCAAGCCTTTTGCTTACCTAATGATAATATTGAAATCCCTAGTTAGCCAACTTGAGCCTATTGCCTAATTTTTGATAGCCACAATTCAAGCCTTTAATCGGATAAATCTTTTACCCAAAACTTGAGCGTATACCATTGAGTAAAGGGATTGAATAAGGGTGGATGGGTAAAATCAAAATTTTAGAAGATGGTGTTAGAGTTGGTTGATGGGAAGAAAAGGAGGAGAAATGAAGTGTTGAAAACTCGTATAAATGTCGGAAAAAAAATCGACTTTGTAAATGAGTTTCATTTAAATGAACTTGGGGATAAGGATTGTAATTTGAGGTGATTCTCAAAAGAAAGAAAGGAGATGGAGATAAGAGGAGTTGATGAAAATGAGAGATGATTTGAGTAGCATATTGAGCTTTAATGTAGATGATTTATATGCTCACCGGTCTATACGCTCGAGTTTGAGTCACTCTATCCATATTTTCCTACCCTAACCAAAGAACCTTCATTACAACCAAAGAAAAAGTCCTTTTTGATCACAAATTGCATACATTCTAGTGGCGGAGATATGAGACGAGTGCATTGCAAGCCTATAATTTTGCGACATTGAATTGATTTGAGCGTAAACACGTCCTATATTCATTCGAGATGAGAGTATACACTTGATCTTTGAGAGACGTGATTCTTAGCATTTACCATGGTTTCTTTGATGTATGCTCTATGTTAGATGTTAAATGACACAATAATTTTTATAGAGGTTCGAAGATGGGGTAATTCTTCTACTCATCTCTTCTCCAACTCCCGGAGGAATGCACTAGGTAATGATCGAGTACAAAGTGGTTATCATCCGGATACAAGTCTTTGATCACACACAGTGACTTGCTCCTTTGGGACTCGATCCGAGATGCCGTGGTCACACACCGGCTTCGTTCGACTCAAACTACTTCACAGGGGCTACTGCCTTGCTACTTGACTCACTTTCTCAAACTTCTTGGATTCGGTCACGAAGCCCTCCAATAACTTGAGATTGGTTCGACCTTGAACCTTTCTACTATCCTACTTGGAAAGTAGACCCCTTTTCTTCTTCAAAAGTTTCCTCTTCAACATTTGAAGTTGTCTTTCCTTCACACTTAGTGTTGGATCGATTTCCTTCGAGATTTAGGCTTGAGGATTTTGCTTGAATAACTTGAGCATATTTTTCAGGTTACAGTATGAATATTGCTTGTTATCTCAGGTATGCAAGGTAACCAAGGTAACCTTTTCTCAGAGTGATTCCTCAGCCTTTTATAGTGAACTTTTCAAAAATCTGCCCGTTGAAGAGATAGGCTGATTTTCAAAAGTCACATGTGTTCGTTGGCTTGTCTTTTCTTGGTCTTCAATCTTGAAATGTAGACCTTTCCTCGTTTTAAATGAATGTCTAGCTTTTAAGGCTCTGGCATGAGGTGCAGTGCTTCCCATTGGTTTATTCTTTTTGCACGCTTCTGGGATTGAGCACTTTAAGACATGGCAGCATGGAAGTATTACTTATTTAGGTAATGTTCTTGACTTTTGTGCAACGGATTCTTTTCAGTTAACTCCTCTTTGCAGCTGCCTTTTCCCCAGGTGACTTGAGTCTGCTCCAATGATTGAAAGACTCATCTGTCACTTCAACTTGACTTAGCTTCTTGAGTTGACTTGACTGACTCTTCATACAGGATATCACAGCCCGATACTCCCCTCGATCGAGTTCTTGACATCTCTTCCTTGACACACCTCGATTTGCTTCATAGCGGAGTCTTCATTCTAGTCTTGATTGACTTCTTGTATTCCCAGGCATAGTGACTTGACTCGGCTTATACAAATTTCTATCTATTACAATACAAATTACTAGGAAAATGGGGTGCCAACTTTCTAGTCTAAGTTTTACATGGCATTCATCAAAATCTAAACAATAAATTTCCCAACAATCCGCGATTAATATTTCACAAAATTTGGTTCATCATAACCGAACAAAACATATTGAGGTTCGACACCATTTTTCAAGGGATTGCGTTTCTAAACGAAAAATTGAGATGTACTTTGTTCCGTTTCAAGATCAACCCACGGATATTTTTACAAAACCATTACTCGCCGAGACTTTTACCTCAATTCGAGCTTGTTTAGGCATAATGCACATTGAATATGGTCTATATTTTCATTGATGCATTTTAAAATTTTTGGGGTGAAAAATTGAATTTTTGCAAAACATAAAAACTGAAACAAAGAAATTTGCACATGTACCGGTCGAAGTAGGGGGTCGACCGATCGACCTATACAGGCCCCGGTCAAACCCCCCTTCGACCAATCGACCTACAAAATTTCAAAGATTAATAACATTATGTCCATCGATTTGCTTCCATTGCACCCAAAAGCAAGTTTCTCAAACCCTCATTTGTGAAAATTGCATTTTTCTTTATAACCACTCAATTCTTCACCAAATCTCTTAATTCTTGTTGCTAATCTCTTCATTTTTGTGAGAATTTTAATATTATAGCACCTCCCAAGAATTTTACCGGTCAAAATTCCAATCCCAAAAGAAGAAGAGCCGAAGAGGGTTCGTCAAGTTTTCACCAAGATGAAGCCAAGCAACGTGAAATTGATCTACACAAAGGAATATAGCTCGGAGCAAGGTGAAAATCCAAAACCCCAACTTATCCAGGTCCAAATTTACGAGCTCACGGGCTACAATCTCAAAGGACAATGTCAAATGGGCAAAAAGTAAAAATCACTTTTATCTCAAGCTCCTCGTCTTTCTAATTTGATGAAGTTAATAAATAAACTTGCGGAGAAAACTTTTGAGAATTTATAGTTGAGCAATAAATTGATTGGGCGTACTAAAATTTGTCAGTTTGGTACTTTCTCAAATGAAATTCCTACAAGTAGAGGTTATTTTGAGACTCGAGGTGGATGTATTTGTGGGAACACCTTTTTGTGATGCATGATGATGAGTTAATTATGCTCTTTTATACAAATTTGTGGATTGAGTATGATATGGGTGAAAAGCCAATTGCTATGAATTCATTTGTTAAAGGGCGTCATTTTCATTGGGCCTAATGATATTTGTCGATTGTTGAATGTTCGTGAAGAAGGTTGGGGTTATTTTGGTTGTTCTCATTGGAATGATGACGTTTTTGGAGTGTCTTGAGAGGAGATTATGACTTATTTAGGTGTTTGGCCCGATTTTATACTTTTAGCCATGACAACCGAGAAATGTTTAATATCCATGATTGTGGCGTATTGTGTTTGTGGAAAATCAGAAAATTGCCAAACAACATGGATTATTTCTTGACTTACAAAATCTCAAAGGGGGAGCTACTTTGAATTTTGGAGCGATACTAATCCAATGTGTTATTGAGTCTATTACACAGGAAATAAGAAATTTTCAATGGGAAATTGGATTTGCAAATTGCTCTTCAGATTGGGACTACTTTCTTTTTCGATTCAACTCCCAAATCATCCATGACCACTTTGACAATGATAATGTTCAACAAATGATTAGGATGCGTGGACAATGCCCAAACGTCCTACTAAGTCGGCTAAGGAAAATCACAAGCATCATCTTCACAAAACCGAATGATATTTTTAATGATGAAGAAGCGAAAAGATCGGCGACGGAGGTAATGACGGCAATCCGGAGGATAATACCGGTGCTAATGAGTCGATTGATGATGATATAGGCTATCTTAATGGTCAATTCAAAGAATTTCTTGAGTGATATCAATCTCAGATTGACGATCAAAATCTCAAATATGAAGCTCTTAAGATAAGCAATGAGGAAGTCAAGCATGATAACTCAAAGCTCAAAAAGTCAGTTGGTAAATTGAAGAAGGTTATCAAAGAGCTACTTCCAACCGCTTGTTTCTCTTCCGACGAAGAGTGATCCATTTCATTTATTATGCTTAGCTTTTGAATTATTGTTTTTATATTTCTAACATTTGCTTGGTATAATCTTTTGTAATGCTCTACTTGTGGGAGAAACATGTCTTGAGCCTAAAGTATTTTTGTATTCCCTTGTTTCATTTAGTTATGCTTCTAACAAGTTTATTTTGACATGGGGAGCTTTTAAGTTTTTTTAGACCTTCAAAAGCTCTTAAGAAAAGAACTTATAAAAATAGCTTTTTGGAGCCACAACTCTCTTTCTATTTTGCTTCTTTGATTGATTAAGCATGTTACTATTGATTTTAATTGTGAGGGAAAGTTTTTAAGATATATAGCTTTTAAGCTATTTTGTAAAAGCTTTGTAGCTTTTATGCTTTAAATTTCACTTTTGTGTGTTTTTATTAAGCTTATTGATAGGAAAGCTTTTATGCTTTATTTTCGATAATTGTTGTTTAAAAAGGATAGACTATTTTTTTCGACCGGAAAACTTATTTGATCTTATAAAATTATTTTGGGTTGTAATCATAAAAAAGAGGGAGTTTGTTAGAAAAATACTTTTATCTTGATTTTGATGATTTTGTTTAAATGAATTTTTACACCAAAATAATATTCCAAAATGTTGTCCAAATACTCCAAATTGAATTAAATGATTTTTACTGATTTTTCGGAGTATTTCTTGAAGTTTATTTTTGCCAAAAATTGGACAACACTTCTGTTTCAAGGTCAACCAGTCGCCCAAAAGGGCAACCCATGCTTGAAATTTAAAAATCGAAAGAGGAACGAAACTGAGATTAAAAATGGCTTGGTCAACCGGTCGGCCTCAGGTCGACCGTTCGATCTCAGGTCGACCAATAGCTGAAGACTTTTGTTTTGTCAAAATCTTTTCTGTACTTGAAAATGGACAGGGTTACCGGTCAAGGGAGGGGTCGGCCGGTCGAACCCCCGTTTAACCCTCCTGGACCGGTCCAACACCCTTTTTAATTATTACAAATCTCAGATTAACTTTTTAACATTCAAATTTTCAACAGGTCAACGAGTCGACTTATGATTTTTGACATCAACATTCTATCCGTTATTGAGCCATTATCTGTCATGATCGACTTTACAATTCTTAACCATTTTTGTCGATCTTTTGATCCTTCTTTTGAGACAAAAGTGAAGATGGATGAGCCTATGTTGGAGATCCAATCTTGAAGACTCTCCTATAAATAGATGAAGGTTTTGAAGGATCAAACACAACACACAAGCATTTAAACAACAAGAAAATTCTCAACAAACTTCTTATTCTTTCTTGGCATAATTCTTGTTGTATTTTTAAGCCTAGTTTTACACTTGCACATCTTGAGTATTGGGCGTCCTTCTTGATTACACTTGTACTTTTGAGTTGTAATATTTTCAAACAAAGTGTAATCTTGATTGTAATTCTCAATCATTCAAAACAAGACATCCTTGTTAGTGTTCTTGTGGTAAGAACCGCTTGGGTGATTTTAGGTGTTGAAGAGTGTGATACTCTTCATTGTTGTGAGAAGATTGTGGTAATCTTCATAGGTGGTGTTGTAAGAAGAGTTAGGTTCTCTTCAAGGTAAAGGTTTGTAATTGTTTGTTATCAATAAATTTTTTCCTTTTTCAAAATCCACTTCAGATGTACCGGGGTGGTAGAAAATTAGGCCCTAGGTGGGTTGAACTTTTATAAATCAACGTATGTTGTTTATATTCTCGCACTTTCATCTTTGTTATCATTCACCCCCTCTAGATTATCGTAGCCACTTGGACTAACAAGTGGATTCCCTCGCACCTCGGGATTCCACTGCATTAGGGGAACAAGGTCAAGAGGATTGAATCTCAGGGTTTCCCTAGACTAAGAACTGACAGAAAAAATAAAGAGAGTAAGGGAAGAGAGTTGTCCTTACAACCAGAAGCAAGTCCTGGGTCTCACACCAATCACAAAATCACCAAGAGCCAAAAATCACCAAGATTACACGAACCAAAAGCATCAACCCATCTCCTGGAACAAGCCACCATATACGAGAAGCGCAAAACTCCTGACAACCCGACGAAGAACCATCATCAGCTGAGGAGCTCCATAAAGTCTCCATTCATTGGAAAGGTACACTCCAACACGAAAAGGGAAAGAAATGCTCAACTCATTGGAGAAGACGAAGACTCCATAGATGGAGAGAACTGAACCACGAAGGAATCAATCCAAGAACCTCTACTTTTGGGAATCCCGACCTCCAACCTCTCAGAGAACGATGGAACTGGAGATCTACATGAACACTAGGACAAATTATACACCAAAATGGATCTCTACAATATGATGGATACCTCATAATTGCAATCATTTCTCCATCAACGAATGTGCCCCCAAGACTATCGCTCACCTCTTTCGGTGAAGCAAAAGTAAGGAGAAATACTTGTGGGGTTTATGATTTGTGAAAGCCGTTAATGAAGTTCTTTGACATCCATCATGAGACCTTGGGGATATTGCGGAAAATATCCACCAGAGCATCGAAGAAATCTATGGCGAAAGCCTCCCTCCAACATGGAGAAGTTATTTGAGCCAAGCGAAAGAGCATATTCGAGTAGAAGAGTCCACCAAGCCTAAACCGGTGCCAGCGCAAGTCCCGAGAAAAAACAAGAATCGGCTATGGAAAGGTCCAAGAAAAGATCATGGGCGATCTACACACCTCTCAACGCTCCAATAGCGAGGTATTGATAACCACCTAGAAGAAGGGGATCAATGATCATCCACAAACATTGAGGAGCAACCTACGCGGACATGCTCCAATTTATCTTGTTGATATCACGCAGACAGGGGACCCACCATCGAAGATTGTTTCGTTCTTAAGAAAGAAACCAAACGATTTATCCGAGAAGGCCACCTTAAAGACTACGTAGATCGGAGCAAGTTTTGTGGTGATCCAAGACCACATGAAGAGGAACCTCAACAAGACCCGATTGCCACTCGGACATCCGCGAGAGGGAGAAGCGGGATACTCATGTCATCGAGTCATCAATATGATATCCGGAGAATCATAAGAAAAAGATACAAGGAGCACTCTCCAAGAATGCATCAAGAAGCGGAGGGGCGTCCAAGGAATCGTCCCCGAATGTTATGTTATCATTCAAGAGATGAGCAAGCTTCCCAGACCGGATAGTAAGGGCGCCGCAAGTCTTGGGAATCACAAATCTTGCTAGCTTCCACAAACACTAGTTTTCTCCGCTCTATGACGGCTTTAGTTTTTCTCATTTATTAATGAATAAAAGTGCTTTCACGTTTCTACTTTAATGTTGTGAATGCAATTAATGACCACATATGGCGAGGTCAATGATCGATTATACACTCTCCTCAAAGAAACCCCATATTTCTTGCTAATGCCCGAATGGGAAGGGCATTCTCACGGGGTCTCGTAAATTCACCTCACCCGGTTAAGACCCGCGGTGGAATGACCCCTTCCGATTAAGACCCTGGATGGGAGGGGCCTCCTCATGGAGGTCCTAGTAATTAAACTCACTTGGTTAAGACCCCGAGTGGGATAAACTCTTCCAAACTAAGACCTCATATGGGATGGGCCTCCTCATGGGTCCTAGTAATTAACCTCACCTAGTTAAGACCCCGTGTGAGATGACCTCTTTTAGCTAAGATCTCGGATGGGAGGGACCTCCTCACAAGGAGGTCTAGTAAAAATTCTTTTTCCTCCGGCTAAAATCCCGGAGGAGGGCCTCTCATAAGATTCCCAGTGAATTCTTCTCCATGGTAAAAATGTGCAAGGAAATGAAGGTGAAAAAGCTAACACATGTGAAGAAGAGATCAAAGTGCTAAAACAAAAATTACGAAGGAAGCTCCGAGAGAAGTACCTCCTCAAGACTCTGGAAAACACCCCATGAACTCCATGAGGACACCCACTCCTAGCTTCGGAAGAACACTGCTGAATATTCTTCTCCGTGAAAAAAGAAGGCAAATGCTCTAACACCGGAGAAAAGAGATCGAAGCGGTTGAGTAAGAACTAAAGAAGATCTCAAGAAGAGTGTCCTCTCTCTGGGCTCCAAAAGGCGCCCCTCGAACTCCGGAAGGGCTTCCTGAGCTTACGAAGGGCGGCCTCAAGTAGCTCAAAATAAGTAATTAAACTATTTCAAAGAAATCCGGACTTCCCTCTGAAGGAAGATCCACTTCAACGTGACAAATGAACAAGTCTCTCACCAACAAGAAATCAATATAAATACTAAAGCATGATAAAAGAGAGCATATAGGCATAAGGAAAAACATCCATATTAGGTGAGTGCAATAGAACATCATCGACATCATGGGGCGAAGAAACACCTCAAGAAGAAAAGAGAAATCAAGAAATATCCAAGTGCCTAAAGCAAGTCCTAAATGTGGGGCGGGAGTCAAGAGCTAAGCTGGGCCGAACAATAACTATCACTTTGCTCCGGAAAGGGTGCTCTCCAAGCTCCGGAGGAAGGCGCTCCTCCGAGCTCGAGAAGGGTGCTCCTCTGGGGCTCTAGAAGGATAAAGCAAAACATATGTGTCTCCGGCCACTTTGGAAGAAAATTCATCAAGAACAAGCAGGGACGTGGGAAGAAGTAGAAGAAGGTGTCACCCGAAGACTTCCAGGCATAGAACAAGGAATGAAATCCATCTATAGTCGGAATCAAGCCCAACTACCTTATAGCATGTTGATAACCTCGTATACATGCATAAGCCTGGGAATCAACGACCAACATCACAAACATCAAGGAAGCTCAAGCCGCTCCCACGACAGAAGAAAAATAGAGGACACTCGATGGCCAACTCTCCCGGGACAACTACTCGACTCAGGGAGAAGGCCTATCTTTGTACTTGGTGGGGCGGACCTCTTGAGACTACCTTTTTTGGACTCCGGCTTAGAAGATTTATCACTTGAACTCGAATCCGACTCAAGCTCTACTTCCCCATCTCCATCAAAGCATAACCCGGAGCAATGGGGAGGGAGGAATATTAAACTCTATGGAGAAAGGTGGACATGGAATAACAGAACGCCCAAGAACACCTCGGCCTCCAAGTGGAATGTTAGAATCTTAATCCGGTATATGACTAGAAATATACCGAAACTCGGGAAGAAAGAGAAAATGGGAAGGAAAATGTACCGAGGGGCTTGGAACGGTCCCCGAGGGGCATGCCTTCCTCCACCGAGGGGGCGCCGGCGTGCCCATTTGGCCGCCGGGAAGAAGCGCCATGGGGGCCCTTATCCACTCAGGGAGGCGCCGAGGCGCCTCTACGGCTCGAGTGCTCTCATCCGCTCGATGCGCGTCCAACTCTCCATGGATTCTCACATCAACTCTCACCTAAATTCTCACATCAATTCTTACCTCACCTCTCACTTTCAAGAAATTTTCTAAGTCTTTTACAAAGCAAAAATTTCAAAGTTGAGAGGTGGAGAAAAAAATATACTTTTGGAAGATACGTTCAAAGGCTCTCCTCTCAAGCGTCCTCGTGCAAAGGCGATTAAGATTCTCCGATGGACTAGCGTGAGGATTTCCCCATCGGGAAGAGGGACTAGCGTGAAGATTTACCTCTCGGGAAGAGGATTTTGGTCAACTTAGTTGACTTGAGCGTCTGCCTTAAAAGGCAAAGATCATACATACTACCTATTTGTTGCTATCATTTTATTGTTTTCTTTTTATCAGTGTCAATTCTATTTTTATAAAATAATAAGACTAAAGATTGAAAAGTTGAAAAAGTTTACTTGGAGTACTTCTAATTTCCAATGTTTGATGGGCAACGTTTTTCGAAACAATATACTATGATCAGGAGAGTTAATGTGTACTTTCAGATTAAAATATTTGATTCTTTTTTAGAGAAGAGTATGTTATACTTAGATGTCATGGAAGAGTAATTTTTGTCTAAATCACATCGTCATCAAATTTTTAGTTTTATAATAACTAAAATATATGTGAAAAAAATATACATAATTGTTTGAAATTTGGAATCCATCAAAATATATATATATATATATATATATGTATATGTATTCATATAAATTTTGATTTCTAAGGCTATGAATTAAACTATTTTATTTTTATTTTTTTTTTATCTATGAACACTGATAGCATACTACTAATTAGAATATCATATATAAATATTCATGTGACATATAAATATATATTACTTTTATGTAAGGACATTTTTCCCTAAGTTATTCTTACCCAAATATGAATTTCGTGATCATACTTTTGTTATGCATAGATAACAACATAGTGATATTAAGTATAATATATCAATTTTAAAAATAAAAATCACACATATTTTTATCCGAAAACTATATTATATCAATGATTTAAAAAATAAAAGTAAATAAATTACTTGGTTGTCCACACACACTCTATATAATTCCTCATAATGCATTTTCCCAAAACATTTCCCACAAGACAAAGAATTAAAGTTAACAATAAATCGGCCTACCGAATAAATATGCCTCGTAGCAAATTAAGACTAGGAATATGCCAATAATTAAAACTAAGACCCTTTTTTCCCTAAAAAAAACAACAACGAATAAACTTTTTCAAAAGTTTCAAAGATATATATTGTAGCTGTTTTTTCTGTTTCATTTTCCCTAAAAAAACAACTCCGAATAATCTTTTTTTTTCCTGGAAAAAAAAGGAAAACAGAGACAAAAGAGGTGAGTCGGTGACATTTCTTCATAAACTTTTGCATTAAATCGGGTTTATATTGTTGGAAAATATTACATTGGTTACAACGGAAAAGCCTTCAAGATGGCTTACAAAATAGAAACATAAATTACAAGAAATGTAAAACCTAACTATTACAAGTCTTGAATGGATTCCAACTCCAGAAGCATGAATCTGACAGAACTTGAAAAACAAAAGCCGAGTCGAGTAGAACTCTATCCGCAAGACAAATACGTCCCGGCTAGTGCTCACGGTTTGACGTAATGTCCCCAAAGATAAAACGACTTTACCTCCTTTGTGTGCGATAGCACCCGACGACACAAAGGCACCTTTCGAACTCGAAGGCGGCGAGAACTTTGGACACGAGTGCAGAAGGAAGTGTTCTTGAAAATGTTCGTCGAAAAGTTACGACACTTTTACCGACACTTGAAAAATATGCAGAGATATGCGATTTTTCTGTGTATACTAACTCCATCTCTTCCTTCCTAACTCCCTCCAAAAACTCTCTCTATGCAGCAAACTGCCTAAGCCTTATATAGGCCCTCATTTCCAACACTTGTAGGGAATTAAAGATTAAGAGAGTGGGCATTTAACCATATGTAACTCCCATGAGTTACAAGCCTCTACTTATGACCACTACTTGAGGAGTTACAAACTCCAAAAGCCACATGAACCTAGACACCTCTAATGTCTAGATTCACCCACACATGAACTTGGACACCTCCAATGTCTAGATTCATCAAAGCCCAACCGTTACTTGAATTTGGGTCAAGCCCATTTTCAAGTTATAAAACTAACACGAACCCGAGCCCAAAGGGTCAGTCCGGTCCAAGGCCTATTTGTGATCATATACTTGTGCTATAGTATAACCAACTAATAACACCTTCTAGTATTTTTATACTAGGATAAACTATGCCCATTCGCGTGGCCAACATCGTGTATTAATTTCTCACTCATCACCGAAATTCGGTTTTGAGAAATAAAAAATACTACGAACATCTACTTGAAAAGTAGATTAACAATTCATAATTTAATTCCTCCAGAATTAAATTCTTAGCCACCGAAAATTTGGTCAAAGTCGGGTCGACGCCCGCTTTCTCAAAACCAAATTTCCAACAATCCCCCACATGAGTGGAAATTAATGCATGCATGAATGCAGACACGCAAAACTTGATCCTCAGAGACAATCTTTGCTCGCATCGGGATAGGTAGCTTGTGGCTTTGAACCTTCCATAGTCAATACTATCGGGTACACTTGGCGGCCTAGTGGGCGCAATGCTTGAACTATTCCTCCACGGTGTATACCGAGACAATAAGATTAACACGGTAAGGTCTCAACCCCTCCTGTTCTCACGTTTGTGTCCGTTTACGCCATGGACACCACTTTGGATTCATAAGTGTTACCTTGAAGCGGCCCTCACTTCTCACTTATATAGGTGATCTCCTATCCGAGTATCTGCCATACTCTACCTCAATGAGGTGTAGGAATCATTAAAAGTCAAATGACTTAGCCTCACCACAACTTGCGGTGTTCAACACTTGGCATTGCTCTCTAGGGATGGGTTGAAACATTGTTTCCAAGTGTTACAACTCAACCTTCATAGCTTAGTTTTCCCATTGAACCAAGTTCTTGGGATCTCCATCATCATGGTTGGGTTACCACTATGATGGTTATTTTCACTTTGTGGATTTTAAGCCCATTCCCTCTAGCAATTTACACAATTGATCTCGATTTAATCCTTTTCGTCAAAGGATCTCGCAAATTGTCTTTTGACTTTACGTAGTCAATTGACATCACACCATTTGAGATCAATTGTCTAACGGTATTATGTCTCCGACGAATATGTCTAGACTTACAGCTATACATATTGCTCGTGCCGCCTTCCTATAGCCGCTTGGCTATCACGGTGAATCGTCACCGAGGCACAGGCTTCCTCCAACATGGAATATCTTCCAAAAGTTTGAAGCCACTCTGCTTCTTCACCAGCTTTATCCAAAGCTATAAACTCGATTCCATGGTGGATCGAGCTATACACGTTTGTTTCGTGGACTTCCACGATACCGCACCACCTCCAATGGTGAATATGTATCCACTAGTGGAATAAGAATCTTTCGAATCCGAAATCCAACTAGCATCGCTATACCCTTCAAGTACAGCCGGATATCTCGAGTAGTATAGCCCATACTCCAAGGTATACTTCAAGTACTTTAACACCTTGGTTAACGCTTTCCAATGCTCGTGGCTTGGATTGCTCGTGAACCTACTCAACATATTTACAGGGTAGGCCAAGTCTGGACGTGTACAATTTGTAATGTACATCAGACTGCCTATAATACGTGAGTATTCCATCTGAGCCACTGGTTCTGCTTCATTAGCAACCAGATTTACACTTAAATCAATGGGCGTCTTTGACGGTGAACTGTCAAAAGCATTGAATTTCTTGAGCACTTTCTCCACATAGTGGGATTGTGACAAGATAATTCCATCATGAGTTCTGCTGATTTTTATCCCCAGGATCAACATCAGCAGTTCCCATATCCTTCATGCCAAAGTTTCTCTTTAACATTCTTTTTCGTGTCCATGATAAAATCATGACTACACGCCCATGATTAACAAATCCGTCTACGTATAGACAAACTATGAAAAATGCTTTCGATGTCCTTTTGACATATACGCATTTATCACATTCGTTGATTTTATACCCGTTTGACAACATCGTGTTATCAAACTTAAGATGTCATTGTTTTGGAGCTTGTTTCAGTCCATACAAGGATCTTATCAACTTGCACACCTTCTTTTTGGACCAAGGTGCAACAAACCCTTCAGTTGTTCCATATAGATTTCAACATCTATCTCTCCATTCAAAACGCCGTTTTGACATCCATCGATGAATCTCTAGATTGTGCAAAGCGGCAATCGCGAGAAGCACCGAATAGACGCAATCCTCGTTCTTGGGAGAATAAGTGTCAAAGAAGTCATACCCTTCTTTTTGTTTAAAGCCTTTGGCTACAAGCCGTGCTTTATCTTATCAATAGTTCCATCTACTTTATACTTCCTCTTTAGGATCCACTTACATCCTAAAGGCTTATGACCAGCAGGAGATTAACCAACTCCCACGTATGGTTTTGCGGAATGGACTCGATTTCACTATTGATTGCTTCTTGCCAGAACGGAGCATCTGGACTACTCAGAGCCTCTTTAATCGAGTTCGGCTCACCATCTAACATTAATGTTAGACAGTCAGGTCCAAAGGACTTAACCACCTTTGGCCTCTTACTCCGTCTTAGTTCTTCACCACTCGGTGTTGAACTAACTTTTCAAGTGTGACAGCGGTGTCGTACCAAGTGTTTTTCCGATGTTATAGCACCGGCGGACCTTCAAAACATCTTAACACCTGCAATTCCCGCATGTTATAACACCGAAGTAACACCTCCAACAACACCTCTAGAAACATCTCGAATTGATCGTTTCTTTAAACTTCCATTTATCCTTTCTTTACAAGGATAAATATGCTCAAAGAATATAGCATTCCTTGACTCAATTATGGTACCAACTGCCGTTTTAAGATTTTCGACTTATGTACCATAAAACGATATACACTATCTTTAAGTGCATAACCAATAGAAACACAATCGGCCGTTTTAGGACCGATTTTTGCTTGCATTGTTCGGTATTGCAACCTTAGCCAAACCCCTCCACACTTTAAGGTATTTATAAGAAGACTTACGATTTTTCCACAATTCGTAAGAGTCTTATCTTTCCCTTTAAGTGGGGTTTTATTCAATATGTGGTACGCCGTTAAGACAACTTTCCCCACATATTCTCGTGTTTCTTTGTTCAACTCCGGATTACGCCTTAACTTACACACGACTCCTGGTCTTTTCATTAGCATTAGAATGCTTTCCAATGTTCTAAAACCATTAGAACCTCGTTCCAACAATAACGTTAGAACCTCAATTCAAACAAATTTGAACCTTGTTCCGACAATTCTGTTCGAACCATTTTACAAATGAGTGTGACCTTAGATGTTGTCACACCTTGAAAGAACACTTCGACCTCACACTTGGTTAAAACCGCCTTAGGTGTTACAACACTTTTGGCAACATCTCATGCAAATGTCTTTCGATGTCTGTTTCTCGTGTAACAACACCTCGCATAACACTTTCGCAGAATCGTGGTATAATGTCGCTTCGGTGTTACAACACCTCCGGCAACAACACTTTCTCGCAACACTTAAATCTACAAATCAAGCTCGAAAGCTAAAAGTGAGACAGAAAGTATGGTTATACCCCCCACGATCATTTGGATCCGTTAAATTCTTAAAAGGTATTCCAACACGCTTTTCTCAAGTCTCTACCAAGACTTTCATGGATTTAGTTTCGTGCCCTCGATTGCTTTCTTCGATTTCCAATCGAACAATCGGACCACTAATCCAAATTCCTTCCATTATGCATTTAGGAATTCATGAATATTTCCAACTGTAACAACATCTAAACGATGCAAACCATTTGGAATTTTTCATTTAAACAACATCCCTTCAACACGAATATCATGCGGGATCGAACAAACCTTTACACTAGTTTCAACACATTTTTGGATTCTTGGAATCATCCATTTCTCAATCCAAAAACTAGAAATAACGAATCTCTCTTGGAATCACATCCTCATTTCGTATTTCTTTTCAAAACCATGAACTTGTTGGAAAAACATCCTCGATTCAAACCACACAATACATACAAAGAAAGTGTACCACTAAGTTCGTTGAGACAAAGTCACAACATACGATATCACCATCCTAGCCCCATGCTTCAAACGCAACGCGTTTTTAGCAACAACAACAATTCCAAAGATCAACCGGAAAGTCTTCTGTCAGATTCATCTCCAAGCTAAGGCTCTGTTTCTCCTCGCCATCGTGAAGGTATGGTATTTGTCTTGCGATTGTTGGAAAATATTACAACAATGGTTACAACGGGAAAAGCCTTCAAGATGGCTTACAAAATAGAAACATAAATTACAAGAAATGTAAAACCTAACTATTACAAGTCTTGAATGGATTCCAACTCCAGAAGCATGAATCTGTCAGAACTTGAAAAACAAAAGCCGAGTCGAGTAGAACTCTATCCGCAAGACAAATACGTCCCGGCTAGTGCTCACGGTTTAACGTAATGTCCTCAAAGATAAAACGGCTTTACCTCCTTTGGTGTGCGAGAGCACCCGACACAAAGGCACCTTTTCGAACTCGAAGGGGCGGGCGGGCTCTGGACACGAGTGCGAAAGGAAGTGTTCTTGAAAATGTTAAATCGAAAAGTTACGACACTTTTACGACACTTGAAAAATATCTGAGAGATATGCGATTTTTCCGTGTATACTAACTCCATCTCTTCCTTCCTAACTCCTCCAAAAAACTCTCTCTGCAAAAAATTGCCTGCATTATATAGCCCTCATTTCCAACACTTGTAGGGAATTAAAGATTAAGAGAATGGGCATTTAACCATATGTAACTCCCATGAGTTACAAGCCTCTACTTATGACCACTACTTGAGGAGTTACAAACTCCAAAAGCCACATGAACCTGTAGACACCTCCAATGTCTAGATTCACCCACACATGAACCCTGGACACCTCAATGTCTAGATTCATCAAAGCCCAACCGTTACTTGAATTTGGGTCAAGCCCATTTTCAAGTTATAAAACTAACTCGAACCCGAGCCCAAAGGGTCGATCCGGTACAAGGCCTATTTGTGATCATATACTTGTCTTTATAGTATAACCAACTAATAACACCTTCTAGTATTTTTATACTAGGATAAACTATGCCCATTCGCGTGGCCAACATCGTGTATTAATTTCTCACTCATCACCGAAATTCGGTTTTAGAAATATAAAATACTACGAACATCTACTTGAAAAGTAGATTAACAATTCACAATTTAATTCCTCCGAATTAAATTCTTAGCCACCGAAAATTTGGTCAAAGTCGGTCGACGCCCGCTTTCTCAAAACCAAATTTCCAACATATATCACTCGACATGTCCCACAAATGACAAAACATATCCTAAAATAACTCCGAATAATCTTTTTCACCTGTTATTTTTTTTTTTTTTTTTTTTTTTTTTTTATCTCATGTCTTATAAATGCAAGACTAGGAAATATGTAATCAGTTACAAAAAGCTTTTTAATTTATTCTATTTTCTAGTTTTGTTTCACAGTTAAGGATAAAATTAAACAGATATATATCATGCTAAGCATTCGTGTGTGGGTTTAAATAATAATCTTATAAGATATAATTAATTAAGTCGACATTTATAAATAGTACTTTCCCATCACTCAATTTATAATCACTCTAATCTTATACTAAGCTAACTAATTAGTTTCAAAATGTCTGTACCAAAAAGATGGCTCTTCTTGTGGGCTGCACCTATTCCGGGTACCCTGGTGAGCTTTATGGTTGCCACAACGATGTATTGGGCATGCGCGAATTGCTCATCGCTCGTTTTGGATTCAAGCTTATACCGACACGAATGATCCCTTTCAAGTCAATACTTCAGTATTTCACAACATTAACAGGCAAAACGAGCACGGACATAGGCACGCACTTGGTGGAAGTGTTTGGAGACGACGCCAGCATCATGTTTCGCCCACATGACCCGATTAATAAGACATTAGAGGCCGACGAAGGGATCTTACTCAGTGGGTGCCAAAAGAATGAGAGTTCATATGAGCTCACAGAGAAGGATGTTTCAAAACCATGTGGGGCATTTACATATGCTGTTCAAATGGTATTCAAAGAGAATCCAGCTGGGCGGAATTTAAGCAACAGGGAAGTTGTGATAAAGGCCAGAAAGTTTCTGAAATTAATGCCAGATGATATTGAAAATGAGCAGCATCCATGCCTCTATTGTAGTGACCAAAATGCTGATGCCCATTTCTTGATGAGCCCACAACCACATGACATGATGATGCCAATTAATAGTCCATATATATATGAGATATAATAAAGATCCAGCTAAATTGAAAGAACATATATAGCTTCTAATTAGAAAGCATTTTAATTTCCTAAATTTTTAATCACTACATGTACTGCACCAATTAATTATATATATTCATGATGTGGCCTAGTCTAACTGATTTGTGATTAGAAATAAATAAATTATTACTTACTTGATACTTGTCCATTTTATGTTTCTTTTAATTAGTATGCGAGATATATGTGTAATTTGTTAGTGACCATATACTAATAATGGCTAGGAAAAAGTATTACATGTTACGAATTTCAAGAGACAAACATTAATTACAAAACCCACAAGTTAAGACTGATGATCATTTGTTATATATGAGGCAATTATGGCCCTTCAGATAGCATCCGGTCGAAGATATATAAAGATAATTTACTTATTTAATATCATATTAATTATCATCTTTCTTTTTTTCTCCGAATTGATTAATTATCATCTTTCATGTTCAGGTCCGAGTCTTTTAAAAATGTGAAGTAATTGGATGTCCAAATGCTATGTGTGTTCCAGTGAATTTCATAGTCGCCATTACTTTAAGTAGTTTTTACATGGCAATTAACATTAAAAATGGCATTAATCAATTCTACTGCAAACAAGGGCAAGGGGCGGAGCCGGACGATTTACCGGGGTGGGCGATCTGCACGAAAATGGGGTGGGCCGGATAGAAAATCGAAGAAAAAATTAATACAAATTATAACTAAATTTTTTTTTTTAAAATCCTCACTAAATTTTTTTAAAAAAAAAAAAAATCGGCTGGGCTCAGGGCTCAGATCGCCCGACTCCTCCGCTCAAAGGATGCAAACTATTTTCTGTTATTTGTATAATTATTAATTTTTTGGACAATACTTTTTTCGGTCATGTAACTCGAGTACTTGGAGACTTAGTATAAATAGTCACTTTTAATTTTTGGTCCAATATCATTCAACGATTTAGACATTTTTACACATAATTGCAAATTAGGACCGATGGATGCTCATGTGACTAAGTAATTTAGAGATTTTGGTAATTTAGCTCAAAAATTGATACGTCAAATTACCAAAAATTGGCATACAAAATTTGGGGATTTTTGTGCCAAATCACCAGACTTTTTTGACATGTTTACACATGACTAGACATATTAAAATTACACAATTTCGATCAAAATAGGGCTAACTATCCAAATTTTTAAAAGATATTAGACTAAAATTTAAATGTGACAACTTAGATGACTAAATCTCAAAATAGTGATCTAATAAGTTAAATGACCAAAGAAATTAGTTTTCCTTGAGAGGATGTCTTATGTGAGACCGTCTCGTTGATCTAAGTCATGAGATAGATCCAGATCCTAAACATATACAAAAATATGAATTTTTTTTTCATGGGTATGAGTTTGGGTCGAAGTTCTATTTACATATATGATCCGTCTCATTGATTATATCCATGAGACCGTCTCACACAAATTTTTGTGTTTCCTTAATTGTTTCAGCTCCGTGCTTTTCACAAGTAATTAAATTGATAAATAAGAAAAAAAGACATGTTTTATGTACATTCATGGGGAGGCAGGAATGAAGGTATTAGGAGGCATTTCAATTGGATTGTGAGAAGAGGTAGTACTAGTGTGCTCGGAAGAAGTATATTGAGATGGACTAGCTATAAGAAAACAATCAAATTCCAACAAAATAATTTCAACGAAATATAAAACCGTTGGAATTTTTAAAATTCCAACGAAAATTCCAATATTACATTATATACCTGTGAAATCTCCAATGAAAATTCCAACGATAAATAAAATCTGTTGGAATTCCAGGTTGGAATTTAAAATTTCAACGGAAATTCCAACACTACAACAAACCGTTGGAAAGTTCCAACATAATAAAAATGTTGGAATAAACCATTGGAACTACTATTGGAATTTTAAAAATTCCAAATGAAATTCCATCGCAACAACGGTAAACCAAATGTTGGAATTTCCGTTGAAGTTTTTAAAATTCCAACGGGAATTCCAATGGTACAACATGTTGTTGGAAAATTACGTTGGAAATTCCAATACCATTGGAAAATTTCAATAGAGGTTAAAAGATTTGATAGTATTATCCATATCAATAAAATATATCTTCTCTTCTAGGGTCAGTCATATTAAAACTACAAAGTTAAATATGTTTGACTTGGGACAAATTGATGATGGGTGACCTACTCGGAAGTTAAAAATATTAGATAATGAGATAAAATAATTGAATATTTCAACATATATATAGCATTGGAATTACCATTGGATTAAATTCTAATAGCATAACTCCGTTGGAATAACCATTGGAGTTTTTTTCAACGATTATATATATTCCAATGGTATAACTCTGTTGGAATTGGTGTTGAAAAAATGTTGGAGTTTTTTTCCAACAGTTGTATATTCCAATGAATATATAACGTTGGAAATATATACTGTTTCTGTAAGACCACTCGTCTTGACAATTTGGAATTGTCACCTTTACGGTACTTGATTATTATCCGGTCTATTTAATTTATGTTTAAATTTTGTATGTGCAATTTTGATAGTGATTTTTCCTAAGTAACTTATCATTCATTTAATTATATTTGGCTATAATATATATTGGTATTTATTTTTGTGTGTTAAAAGTAATTTCTTAGAATATATATATCACGTTTAGTGATTGACTAGAAGGCTCTTAGTGGATAATTATGGGCTCGGAACCAATTTTTGGTTATTTGACAACAAGAAAGCCACGACTGTACATGTGTATGTAATAGCCAATCAAATCCTCTGCATGAAAGTAAATAAAGATAATTATACACGTGGGTGATAACGGATGTATTATAAGCCAAGACTTTGCCAACTTATATATAATTAATTCTACTAACAGATTGATTGGTAAAACAAAAAAAAAAAAAAAAAAAAAGAAAAAGAGAAAGAGAAAGAGAAAGACTAACAAGAACGGAAAAAGAAAGGTGAGTGGCTCATGCTTAATTTTCTCTTCAAGCATGTTATATATTCCTTTGAAAAATCTTGTTGATGTATTATCCTGCTTTCATTCGTTGAATAATTCTGAAAAATCAAGGTGAGATTCATTTGATTGTCAATACTTAGGCCTTGTCAAGATTGGTAATTTCTGAATTTTAAGTATTATAAATTCCTTCTTAAAGTGTAAATTTGGTATGTAATTGTGTTTATTTGTAATTTAAAGGCTTGTCAATTAGGAGGTTAGTAATGACTGCAACAAATATATATATATATATATATATATATATATATAGACACGAAGCATAGAGGTTAATTATTATTTAAAGCTATAGAGGTTAATTATTATTTAAAGCTACAATTAAAAATAAAATAGAATTCCTTGATGAAACTAATAAAACTGGAATTGTGTTATTATGTGGGTGGACCTATCAATCTGTGAGTGAGTGATTTGATTAGTTTATACAAATAAAGAGATTTATACTTTAATTAGAAGGGTAATGCTGTATAGCGTATTATTAATATTAATCATAAGTAGACTACTGGGATGATGCCTTCTAACCAGAATGGGAGAAATAATTTGTAGTTTAGTATAACACTCAATTTTGGATTATGGAAGTAATTTTATTATTTTACAAAATTACCTAATTTAAATTCTAATTGTTAATAGTTATAACCTGCAGAACCAAGATCAACTAAACTTTTGTTGAGTTTAAAATTAAAATAAGTAAATGAATAAATATAATTAAGTGAATATCTAATTTGTATTTTAATCAAATAGAAATCATACATAAAATAATATATTGTTTTCTGTAGAAGACGAGATCGGACCCGGCAAGTAGGATTTTGCATCCGACACATCATTAAAGTGACATCGGAGTTAAAGGTGGGCAAAATATTATTTCTCTAAAGAAAATAGGTTTGCTTTTAATTTCATTCGTTGTTGCACGTCTTCATGATATCTATCATTTTATTTATAATTTAGTGGTCAATGAAAACATAAACTAATATTCATAGTTGAATTTATATCTGCATTGTGACTGTGTAACTGTTTGACTTGGGACTTTGGATATATAAATATCATTTGACAACAATATTGGCTGACTGAGTCCATTTCGGCGTAGGTAGGTTAGACAACGGATCGAACAGGTTGCCTGTGATCCTTGTTTGACTACCCATTTGCCTACTCCCACTTTCGGGTCGGGCCGGAGACGGCGACAGAACTTGGGTCGTAGAACGGTATATTCCGGAATATGACGATCTCTGGGTAAAAGCCCATAGCTAAAGAGACGTCGAGCCAACTGGGAGGGATAAGGTGACTGGGCTTCGGCCAAATACTGTTAGGAGTTATAAGGAGAACGAAAGATCTGTGTCTGATCAATACAGATCCTACGTTTACTGTTCACGGGACTGACTGATTGACAAACTGACTGACTGAATCGACGACTAAAACTGAATATCTAATAAATTATTGTTGCTTTGCCTGTTCTAAGGGGTGATCACTGTGAATGTTTGTTTATTGTTTGTGCATCATGGAATCATAAAATAAAGTTATCTTCTTAACTGTGCATTCCACTTCCCCACTCACTGGGCTCGTTTAGCTCACCCCACGTTTTGTTTCCTTTTTCCTTAAAATTTTTCAGAAGGTGAGAACTATGAAAATAGCGAGACCGACACAGGACTGCCGAGTAACATTAGTTGAAACTGCAATTTTATTTTAAGATATGTTATGACTTGTACATATTTTTGTTATGTCCTGCGAGGACAACTTGTAATATAGAGGTTGATGTCGAGGTTACGTACTTGGACTTCCGCTGTATTTTGGTTTGTTATAATAAGTGTTGTAAGTTCGAACTAAATATTCGAGAAGAATTTGGCTTGTATGATTATAATGGTTTGTAATGACTATTTTATATTATTATTATAGTTTACCTTTCTATATCTCATACGTTGGGGCGTGACAGTTTCCATTGGAATTTTGTCATTCCAATGACCATTTTACCAACGATGCATATTATGTTGGAATTTCCGTTGGAATCGATAATTCCAACGATAATTGAACAATTCCAACAGATTTTTCCCGTTGGAATTTCCTTATTTTCTTGTAGCGTTGGATCAGGGAAAATATTGTGAGATGATGCATAAATTATGTGATGAGAGAATTTTAAAGTCAAGTTCGATCGGTGAGGAATAACTAGAAGTGTGTATAGAAGGAGCAGGGGAATAAGTTAATTGAATGATTAGAGATGGTATTAGGGCCGCGTAAAGCCCAAACCAAAAACAAACCCAACTCAAACAGAGTGGGTGTAGAAATGAATAAATTAAATGGATAGTTAATAGGGTGAGTACATTTAGTTTCTTAAACCCAATAGGGTTACGAGTCCTTATGGAACTGCCCAGGACTGGCCCCATATTAAGTAGCCTCTAGGGTTTCATGTGTTCTATTTAGGGGTGTTCATTTTTCGAATGGATCCAAAATTCGATTCGGTTGAATTCAATTTTAATTTCAATTAGGATTTTGAATTTGAATCGAATTTTGAATCAACTCGAATTTCGAATATGAATATTCGAATCGAATAACCAATTGAGGTTTTTTTTTCGAATTCTATTTGAAAATCCTAATTCGAGGTGAAATTCAACTAAATTGAATTTGTATTTCAATTGAATTAGTATTACAATTGAATTAGTATTTCAATTCAAATTCGTATTACAATTCAAATTCTTATTTCATTTCGAAATTTATACGTATATATTTCACATATACATAATTATTTAGTGTATATATGTAAATTATACACATGCATTTATAATATATATATATATATGAATAAAACACTAATGTTTAAATGAAAATGTAAAATTATAAATATATGCTCTTTTCTTCTTGTTTTTCTAGTTTTTGTTAGAAATAATTATACTTAATATTGTATGAAATACATTTTACATTACTTCAAATTTTTATCTTTAGACCATATTCATATAATCATTTTTTGTGCTAAAAAATATATTTTAGGTAAAATTGTTTCGCTCTTACAGTCTCACGTGGAGGGGATGTAGTGAAATAATCTATAAGAATATTCCACCAGCTATGTCCATTGTATGGAAAAATACACTATACAACATACATTATATATTTATACAATATAGTCTTTGACTTTTTTCCTTTGTTTTAAATTCTTATTACAATATGCATTATACATTATACATTTGTACACTATATTACATATATTTATCTTGATCATATTAAAATAATAAATTATATGATACACAAACTATATTTCTTTATCTACACACATACACTTTGTCAATTTGATACCTCCTATTTGAGTATAAAAGTTATTTATCAAGTAATTAGTGTTGGTATAAAATCGGTACAAAATAATTTATTTAAATTTATATAAGAGAGTTCGTTATGAATTTATGACAGTCTTTAGTTAAATTAAACAATGAAAAATGGGTAGTCGATAATTTGAAATTTTGAAAAAATAAAATCTGAATTTTATTGGGTATAATCCAAAATATTATGTTATGAATCCAAACCTTATTCACTTTATCGATAAATTTGGAATTTTGGATTGACTCAATTCGATTCGAAATCGAGAAATTCAATTCATTTAAATTCGATTGAATTAATCGAATTAGGATCGAATTTGAATTGAGGTTTAAATGTTCATTCGATTAAATTCGATTCGAGGAAGTCGAAGAATTCGAATTCGATTCGATAAACACCCCTAGTTCTATTCTCTCTCAGCCGCCACACTCTTATCTTTAAATTACATTTCTAGCTTCTAGAGTTTCCTTCGTTCTATTCTCTCACAACCCGCCACACACTCTATGATCTTTATAAATACATTTCTAGCCTCTAGGGTTTCATTCATTCTATTTTCTATACTCTCTCAACTCGCGGCCACACCCTATCTTCTTTCTACCCTCTCGGTGGTTACAAAATGGTCTCTTCGCAACTCCTGCTACCCTTGCTCGAAAGTGGTGGTGCCTGCGCATCGTAGCAGGTTGTTTCACATTTTTCTTATATTATTAATTTCTCTATTTTTTCATTGATTTTACAAAATTTCTTTTTGATTACATATAATTACGATTTTTCTTTTTGCATCTCATGTAATTACTATATATTTTCACTTTCAAGAATCATTAATATTACACGTATATAGTAGAGATTTTCATAGGCTCTTGTGTTTAATTACAAACTTTGTTGAATTCGTGATTGCATGTACATGATTTCTTAGGTAATGGAAATGTAATCTAACGATTGAAAAAAATTCACAGGTTCTTGTCCTAGCCGGTTACACCTGTTGGGGTTTGAATCAGCATTGGGCGAGGCGAGTTTTGACTGCGACAACATCGATGGGTTTAATTTATTCGTGATTTTGATTTTCTTCACGAGCTATTGATTTTGTTATATGGTTAAGCAATAAAAATAAGGGGAGAAATATAATGTTTTCTATAATTAGATCAAAAGTATGATTTAATTGTGTTGGAATTGGTCTTTGATAAATGGGGTGTTGACCCGATTTTGACCAATTAATTAAGTGGTTTCCATTAGTGAAAAATGTAATTAAATTATTTGTAAAAATTCTACTAAGAGAGTAGATGAGAATAGTATTTGGAATTTCTCAAAACCGATTCCGGGAGAATGAGAAATTAATGCTAGAAGTTAGCCACTTAATACAAATAAATGGTATGGAAAATGGAAAATATGGGGGAAGAGAGATCTTCATCCCACATAGGAAAAGAGAGGCAAAGTTGCACACTTAATATATCCCAAGTTGGACATATGGGTTTGGGCCCTTGGGAGCACCCAAGTTTTTAAAGGGGTGAGGACCTACATCTTGTGGGTTTGGTTCAAAGCACACACGCTGCCGCCGGCCGGCTCGGCCGGGTGGGCTTGGGCCCTTATTCTTTTTGGAACAAAAACCTTTAAAATAAATAATTAATTAATCAAATTAAATGGATTTAATTAACTTTTGTAATTAATTAAATCGAGTTCAACCTGGGAAAAGGTTCGACCCCACGCACGGGCGGGAGCACGGCCGTGCGGTCGGGTCGTGTTACCCGCCAAGTTTCGAGCCAGACGGGGTGGTGCATGGCCCGTGTCCGGTCGTGTGCCATGTCGAACGTTAGAGCACCGCGCACGGGAAGGCGCGCACGGCCCGTGCGTCCTGGTCGCGTGCTCCCCTGTCGCGCAGTGCGTGCTTCGATGAAAATGTGTCTTTTTCGAGCACAGACGCGATTTTCATATGGGCACTTCATTGCCTATATTATTGAAGCCCTGCAGATGAATGGAAATACGAAATTATCGGATAACAAAAATCGAGCATTATATTCTATTGCCCATTTCCTCCTTGATAGCTTGAAAGTTCTCAAACATTCTCAAGAACATTTGTTCCATTTGTTCGGTTTCTTTGTCTTTGCTAACCGAACTGCTTCAAAGTCGTTGTATCTTAGAGACGAGCGCCGAACCGTAAGCACTCGGTATACGGGGCATTTTCGTCTTGCGAGATCGATTCTAAATTAAGCTTCCGACTTAATCCTAAACACTTAGCCATTTTCTTCCAAACAAACCTTCCATATATTTTACCCAACAATCGCAAGACGAAAAATCGTTTCTATTGCGAGACGATGGCATCGATTCGATATCTTTCACACCTATGGTCTTGCTCCCGCTCACGACAAAAAGCCGCCCAAGTTCTCCGGTGCCGACTTCAAACGTTGGCAACGAAGATCTTTTTCTACCTCACCACTTTGGGGTTGGCTCGTTTTAAAGACGCGACCCCTCTACCGCCGTTGGAGATGACAAAGTTGACAACAACCGGAGAATCACTTTGTGGATACTTGGTATAACAACGATTTTCTATGTCGCAACTACGTCTTGAACGGGCTAGACGACACTCTCTAGAACGTCTATAGCACGTTTCAAGACGCCCAAGGAACTGTGGGAGTCCTTGGAGAAGAAATACAAGATGGAAGATGCTTAGGCACAAAGAAATTTATTGTCGGCAAATTCCTGGAGTACAAGATAGTTGACACCAAGACGGTGATCGCCAAGTTCGAGAGATTCAAATCATCCTTCACGACTTAGTGTCGAAGGGATGATTTTGAATGAATCCTTTCAAGTGGCCGCAATTATCGAAAAGTTGCCGCTATTGTGGAAGGATTTCAAAAACTACCTCAAGCACAAGCGCAAAGAGATGGGGCTTGAGGATCTCGATTGTTCGTCTTCGCATCAAAGAAGACAACCGAAAAATCGATGTGAAATCCAAATGTCGGAATGGAGGCTAAGGTTAATCTTGCGAATCGAGCACTAGCAAGAAACGCAGGCACTCTGGGAAGGAAAATGAAAGGCCAAAAAGTTCAAGGGTAATTGCTACAATTGTGGCAAACCGAACCACATGGCGAAGGATTGCCGACACCGAAAAAGGGCAATCAAGGTGGCAACCAACAAGCCAATGTGACGGAGGACAAGTCGGTTCCAATTGACTTGTCGGAGCTCGATCTCTCCGCCATTGTGTTTGAAGCCAATATGGTGGATAACCCAAGGGAGTGGTGGATAGATACCGGGGCTACTCATCACATTTGTGCCGACAAGGAGATGTTCTCCTCCTACACTCCGATTAATGGAAGGAAGTTGTTCATGGGGAACTCTTCGACTTCCAACATCGTTGGGCTTGGAAAAGTGGTGCTCAAGATGACTTCGGGGAAGGAGCTTACGCTTGTGGTCATTGTCTTTGCATGTCCCTGACGTCCGCAAGAATTTGGTTTACGGTCCTCTCTTGCTTAGCAAGGCGGGTTTAGACTAGTGTTTGAGTCCGACAAGTTTGTAATGACCAAGAATGGTAAGTTTTTATGTAAAGGTTACCTTGATAAGGGCCTGTCAAAATGTTTGTTTTCCGCCAAGAGGCGAAGAATAAAACTATTACTTCTATTTACTTGTTGGATTGTTCTAATTTATGGCATGATAGATTAGGACACGTAAACTTCAACACAATTAAAAGGTTAGTGAATGGAATTAATACCTCGTTTAAAACCAATTCATAAGACAAATGCGAAATTTGTGTTGAAGCAAAATTGGCCAAAGCATCGTTTCATTCGGTAACGAAAAGTACCAAACCACTCGAGTTAATTCATACGGATGTGTGTGATTTAAAACTTGTGAAAACTCAAGGTGGGAAAAATTACTTCATAACGTTTATAGACGATTGCACAAGATATTGTTATGTCTATCTTCCGAAAAGCAAAGATGAAGCTTTAGTAGCTTTTAAGACTTATAAGAATGAAGTCGAAAATCAGCTTAATTTGAAAATTAAGATGATTCGAAGTGATAGAGGCGGAGTATGTTGCTCCATTTGAGGAATTTTGCTCGGAAACGGGTATAATTCATCAAACGACGCACCTTACTCACCTCAATCAAATGGTGTTGCGAACGCAAAAATCGTACTCTTAAGGAGATGATGAATGCGATGTTGTTAAGTTCGCTTACCCCAAAACTTGTGGGGAAGCCATACTTTCTCGCAAAATACATTCTTAATAAGATCCAACGAAACTCCATATGAGTTATGGAAGGACGTAAACCGTCATATAAATACCTCAAAGTGTGGGGGCATTTGGCTAAAGTTGAAGTACCTAAGCCAAACAAGTAAGAATCGGTCCGAAGACGATCGATTGTGCTTTCATTGGATATGCTAATAATAGTAGTGCATATCGCTTCTTAGTACACAAGTCGGCAATTCTGATATAATTGAAGGTATGATCATTGAATCAAGGAATGTTGTATTCTTTGAGAATATCTTTCCGAACAAACGGAAAAAAGAAAGTTTGAGTAAACGGACTTATGATAATGCAAGGTTACCTCAAAGTGATGATGAAGAGGAACCAAGACGTAGTAAAAGGACAAAAGTAGCTAAGTCTTTTGGTCCTGATTTTCTAACTTATATGTTAGAAAACGAACCCCGAACTATTCAAGAAGCATTGTCTAGTCCAAGCTCCTCTCTCGGAAAGAAGCTATCAATAATGAGATAGATTCCATCATGCAAAATCACACTTGGGAGTTGGTTGATCTCCCACCGGTTGCAAACCTTTGGGATGCAAGTGGATCCTTAAAAGGAAGTATAAAGCGGATGGATCTATCGACAAGTATAAAGCCCGATTGGTAGCTAAAGGGTTTAGACAAAAGGAGGAATATGACTTCTTCGATACATATTCCCCCTGTCACGAGGATTACGTCCATTCGTGTTCTCATTGCTATTGCGACTTTGCATAACCTTGAGATAGATTAAATGGACGTTAAGACATCGCTTTCTTCTTGAATGGTGAACTTGAAGAGGAGATTTATATGGAACAACCCGAGGGGTACGTTGCACCCAAATCAAGAGCGAAAGGTGTGTAAACTTGTTGAGTCACTTTATGGACTAAAACAAACACCTAAGCAATGGCACGAAAAGTTTGACTTCGACTATGAAGTCAAACGGTTTCAAGATCAACGAATGTGACAAGTGTGTCTACATTGAAGGTACTACAAATGATTACGTCATAGTATGCCTTTATGTGGATGATATGTTGATTATGGGTAGTAGTCATGATTTAATCATGAATACTAAGAACATGTTGAAGAAGAACTTTGACATGAAGGATAAGGGATTATCGATGTTATTTTAGGGATTAAAATCTCTAGAACTTGGATGGAATTGTCTTGTCACAATCCCATTATGTTGAAAGCATGCTCAGAAGGTTTAATGCTTTTGATAATCCTCCGGCTAAGACACTTGTAGATTTAAGTCTACACTTGGCCAAGAATAGAGGCGAACCAGTTTCTCAGCTGGAATATGCAAGGGTAATTGGCGGCTGATGTACTTAACGAATTGTACACGTCCGGACATTGCATATTCAATGAGCAAACTAAGTAGGTTCACAAGTAACCCGAAAAGATCACCGGAAAGCCGTGACAAGGGTACTTAGATATTTAAAGAATACCATGAACTTTGGAATATTTTATACGAGATATCCAAAGAAAAGATTAGAAGGATCTTGTGATGCCAATTGGATATTAGACACAAAGACTCCAAGTCCACAAGTGGATTTGTTTTCACAATAGGTGGAGGAGCGGTGTCGTGGAAGTCTTCTAAGCAAACGTACATAGCTCGATCCACTATGAAATCCGAGTTCATTGCTTTGGATAAAGCCGGAGAAGAAGTTCAATGGCTTAGAAACTTTTTAGAGGATATTCCTTGTTTTGCATGTTTTTGAGTATTATTTTTGTATGTTTTTGTTTTATTTTGTGTGTGATTATGCATACTTAGTAGCTTAAAGTATAGGTTATAGTGTCGAGTGTTACGTAGGGTGTTTTTTTGTCATTTTTATAGGTTATGATGAAAAGAGGCTCAAAACGGATGAAAAATGGAGAAAACGGGCATAATGACAAACATCGGCCGGTAGCAGTGCGTGCGCGCGCCAAGAGATATCGCGCGGCGCTGCGTGAAGTCACATCGCGGGTGCGCATTACGCGCGCTGGCGCGCAAGGAAGACAAGGCTGCGGCCGCTGGAAGCAGCCACGGGCGCGCGAGGAAGGTCGGCCATAGATTGGCGCGGCGTTGTACTGAGAAGCCTTGGGCGTCAAGGTAATGTCGTCTTGAACACGAAATATCTAATTTTTATCCGATTTTTGGCTCTTCCACCTTGTTTAGGACTCTAGGCTTATAAATAGGACTTGGGGAGCCCCTATTTTCGACACACTTTCATTCATAGCACTTTTAGACTTTAGTTTTTGGTATTTTTCTCTTCCATTCAACATTGGGATTGCTTGGGTTCTTCCCCTTGAAGTTATTTTTGCTTCTTAATCAAAGAGTAAGATTTCTTCATCTCTTTTGTCTGATTTCAATTGTTGGGTGATTATTATTGTTGCATGATCATGTTTATGATTGTTTTCTTTCCTTCAATTGAGATTATGATCCCATCCCCAAGCATGAACTAATTTCCTTGTTCTAGGATTATGATGATTTGATTCAAACAAACAAGCATGAGTATTGATTAATTGATCTGCTTTCCTGGATAAATTGTTTTACTTGTTGATTGATTGTTTGGCCAACTCTTGATTGTTTGAGGGATAATTGAGATCGATCGAAGATATTATTCCTGGACTAAATTTATTCAGGGGTTAGATATGAATCGAAATGTATTATCTAACTCAAGGCTTAATGAAAATAGCAAATTATGTTGGATAGCCCTAATCTGTGAATACGAGAGTTATCAGATCTAGACCTAGTCTTTCCATGATTGTTATATTTGTTAACCGCATGATCAATTAATTGATATTATGCTTGCAAGTTTGATGAGATGAATCCATAATCCTAGACTTTCTTCCATATCCTTTTCTCCAAAGTTTAATCCTGCTTAGTTTTAATTTGTCCTTTTAATTGATTTCTTTTAGTTTAAATAAATCCAACAAATCTGGTTAGAGTGTTTAGGTTTTATTTTTCTGTCTATTGTGATACATAATAATTATTTGCCGGCTAAGTCTTCCTTGAGAGACGACTTGTGGTTAACTTGCTACCCTACAATTGATCTCGTTCTCTTGCGAGGATTGTTAGACTTTTATAGGTGTTTAGCGGTCGAACAAAATTTTGGCGCCGTTGCCGGGGAAGGCTTTAGGCATAATAATTATTGTGTCTATTTTCCGTGTTTCTAGATTAGGATTCTTTTTGTTTATTTTTAGTTTAGGACTCTTTTTGTTTCTTTTCGGTTTTTACTTTATTCCACTGGTGCGTTTGATCTGTTTTTCTGGTGTTGTTTATGCAAGGACGTAGAAATCGCAATCGGGACCTTTGCGCTTTTCGTGGGCGATATCCATCGAGTTGCGAGACGAACAAGGAAAGAAGGGGGCGATTCTACGGATAGCGCCGAGGATTCTCGCGATCACATTCCAAAAGAAGAACAAACAGAGGCGAATCGAGATGGGTGATAATCAAAACGGAAACAACGTAGAGGCACGCCACCTTCGATGCGTGAGTTTGCACGCCCTTTCATTGGGATGCGACCTCTTGCATCACATTGGGACAAGCAAAGACGGAACTACGAGCTCAAAACAATACACTTTAATCACCGTCATTCTATGGGATGCCTAATGAAGATCCTCTTAACTTCATTCGGGAATTCTATTCATCATTCAAACTTTTCCTCTACGGGTTTGGATGAAGACCAACTTAGGATGCTGCCGCTTTCCATACACTCAAAGATCGGGCAAAAACTTGGCTTATGTCTCTACCTCCTAACTCTCTTACGATTGGGAGGCGGTGTACAATAAGTTCATGGGAATGTACTACTCTCATCGAAAACTTGGATCTGCGAGGTAAGATAGCTACTTTTAGTCAAATAGAAGGTGAGCCTTTTCATGAGGCCTGGATCGCTTTAAGGATTTACTGATTAAATGCCCACATCATCACTTCCCATTGGAATTATTAAACTAATTTTTCTATGATGGATTATCGCATAATTATCAATATATGGTTGACAATGCGGCTGGGGTGACATGGGTGTACATACGGCCCAAGAAATCTATGATATTTTAGAGATGATGAGCGATAACTCACAACAAAAAAGTGCCAGTAAACGGGTTGTCGTGAATGAAGTAGCTCCTAGCTACGATGTGACAAAACAATTGGCGAGTTGACTAAGCAAGTACAATTGTTGGCTACAAGGGGCATCCACATGTTCCCCTTCTTCCGCCAATCTTGCGGGATTTGTGGCGAAATTGGTCATGGGGCCAACGTTTGTAATTCTATCTCTCAGACGAACAATTCAGGTTGGCGAAACCATCCCAACTTTAGTTGGGGCAATTCACAAAATCCCTCTCATATCTATCCGAGACCACCACAACCACAAGGCCAGCCAATCAACCAGCCAACGGCCCCATCTATTGAAGAAAGCTTGAATTCTTTTATTCAAGCCACCAAAAAACACAAAGAAGGTAACAATAGACGGTTTGAATCTATGGAAGCTTCTTTTAAGCGTCTTGAGACTCAAGTTGGTCAATTGACGACTCACGTTGGTCAATTGACGACTCAAGTTGGTGAGATTGCTCGACATATATTCAAGCAGGACACACATCCTAGCCAACCAGCACAAGCTCAATCCATCACCGTTCTTGAATTTGGTGAGATTTCTGATCATGAAAGTAAGATTCCTCTTTCTATTGTCTCATCTAACCTGCAGTATCGCGAACATAGAAAAAGAAGTTGATGCAGGTGAAGAAGACATAAATAGGAAGGCAAGCACGGATCGCCTTCCCATGAACTTTCTCTTACGCTTCTAAGACCATGCCTAAAACAAGATCCAGGTAGTTTCACTATCAATATTTCTTTTGGGAATGGTAAGGAAGTCGCATGTATGCTTGATCTTGGAGCCTAATTAACCTTATGCCTTACTCTACATTTAAACAATTAGATTTAGGGAATTGAAGTTTATCGGATTACGTTTGCAACTCGATAGGTCCATTAGGTATCCTACGGGCATTGTTGAAAATATTTTAGTCCAAATAGGTGGTCTTAAAATTCTCACTGATTTTGTTGTTTTGGATATGGAAAAGGATAAAGGTAGTCTTAAAGATCATAATATATTATTGGGTAGACCATTCATGGCAACCACTAATACTTTGATCGATGTCAAAAATAGAAAAGTCGATGAATGTCTTGGGCGAATCAGAACATTTTCAATTTTTGATATAGCTCGTAATCCCGCATGTGTTTTGAATGATTATCGATTGTTGACTTCGATCGATTCTGCCGTGAAAGATGTCCTATGGCAAGAACGCAATATGCTTCGAAGCGGAAAACAACCAAATAAAAATTACAAAGTGGTAAATAGGGTTTTGCTCGATGATCCGCCTTGAATCTCTCCATTGACACCGTCAAGCTAATGACGTTAAAAGCGCTTCTTGGGAGGCAACCCAAATATTTTCACTGTTTTATTAAAAAAAAAAAAATTGTGTGTGTTTTCATATTTTCATGTGCGTGGTGTTATTATTTTGCTCCCTTCACATGGCTTTTGGATTTGTAGGCGGATATGACTATGGTGCCATTTATCGATCTTCGCATTTCTCGGGGATGTATCTTTTTCTTCTCTTTTACTTTTACGCATTGAGGTCATTGCGTGATTTAAGTGTGGGGGGATGATTAGTCATTGATAAAATATGATGATTGCATATGGCTATGGTTTTACTTTGCCTAATGATTATCCCAAGTTTAATAATAGTGTTGTTTAATTAACTTGAAATAGATGTATTAATTTGAGTTTCAAATATGAAATGACTTTGTGAACTTAATACGTAGGATTTGACTAAGTCGTGAATTTGCCTTTGTGGTGAAATCGAATTAGGTGACGGTTAAACTATAATCCGAGTTGTGGGGCTTGAATTACGAGATTTCATTGATGTGAATTAAGTTAAAACCCTATTTTGATTTGTGTGTACACAAAATTGCTAGCCTTGCGGAAAAAAAAAAGCATTATATAGCCAAAAAAAAAAAAAAAAAAAAGGGGCATGATATAGCTATATATAAAAATAGAATAATCGAGATTATACTCATTGATTGAGCCGCTAGTAACTAGGAGCATTCATGAGCCCCATGTTTGACTTTTTACGTAAACGGCGCTCAAAACATGAGTATGGGAAACCACCCTAGGAGCCTTTGGAAAACATCCAAAGTTTACACCTAGTGGAATAATATCTCGGAGTTCTAGTGCAAAAAAAAAAAAAAAAAACATGGCTAGTAATTGCGTGATTGGTTGTGTGAATAAAAGGGTTGCAACTTTTGACACAAATTTGAAATTTAGTAAGGAAGGTCAAACATTTTGGTTAATGTTTAATGTGAGCCAAGTGAGTTTATTGTGAAGGTTGGGGATCGATGAAGAATAATCCGAGGTAGATAGAACATTGTGTTATGGATTAATTGATTCTCAAATTGGACATTATATTTCTTGTTGGGTTTGTTGGCATTATTATTTGCTTGAGGACAAGCAAAAGGTTAAGTGTGGGGGAGTTGTTTTGCATGTTTTTGAGTATTATTTTTGTATGTTTTTGTTTTATTTTGCGTGTGATTATGCATACTTCCGTAGCTTAAAGTATAGGTTATAGTGTCGAGTGTTACGTAGGTGTTTTTTGTCATTTTTATAGGTTATGATGAAAAGAGACTTCAAAAACGGATGAAAAATGGAGAAAACGGGCATAATGACAAACATCGGCCCGTGCAGTGCTTGTGCGCGCACAATCGCGATCGCGCAGGCGCGCATTACGTCGCAGCGGGCAAAGGAATACCATTAGACAGTTGATTTCGAATGGGGTTATTTCGGTTGACTACGTGAAGTCAAAGGAAAACCTTGCAGATCCGCTTACGAAAGACATAAATCGAGATCAACTGTATAAACTGTTAAGGGGAATGGGTTTAAAATCCACAACTTAAAGAATGTTCATAGCGGTAACCCAACCTTGTGAATTGGAGATCCCAAGACCTTGGTTCAATGGGACAACTAAGTTATGAATGTTCAGCTGAACACTTGGAAAATGTGTTAGCTCATTCTCGATACATCCAAGTGAATGTAAACCAAATTGAATGTGGTGAGGTTAAGTTTAAGACTTTTAATGATTCATATACCGAAAGGTGGAGTATTGCGGATACTCTTCAAGAGAGATCACCTATATAAGTGAGAAGTAATGGCCGCTTCAAAAGAAACACTTATGAACCTAAGATATGGTCCGGGTAGAAATGGACACAACGTGAGAACAACAAGTGTTAGAGTTGTTATTGTGTAAGAACTCTTGTTGTCTTGGTTTACACAAACGATTTGAGTAGTTCAAGACATCGCGCCACTAAGCAACTAGTAAATCCGATAGTATTTTACTAAGGAAGGTTCAAAGCCACAAGCTACCTATCCCGATGCAATAATGATTCACCGAGACTTTCAAGCGAATCGCATACACGCATGCATTAATTTCATTCATGTGGGGATTGTTGGAATTGGTCTTTGATAAATGGGGTGTTGACCCGATTTTGACCAATTAATTAAGTGGTTTCCATTAGTGAAAAATGAAATTAAATTATTTGTAAAAATTCTACTAAGAGAGTAGATGAGAATAACATTTGGAATTTCTCAAACCGATTAAGGTGAATGAGAAATTAATGCTAGAAGTTAGTCACTTAATACAAATAAATGGTATGGAAAATAGAAAATGTGGGAGAAGAGAGATGTTCCATCCCACATAGGAAAAGGAGAGGCAAAGTTGCACACTTAATATATCCCAAGTTGGACATATGGGTTTGGGCCCTTGGGGCACCCAAATTTTAAAGGGGTGAGGACCTACATCTTGTAGGTTTGGTTCAAATCACACACGCGCCGCCGCCCCGCCCACCTCTCGGCCCGGCCCGAGTCCGAGTCGTGAGTCGAGGGTCGAGGGTCGCGGGTCGTGGGCCTGGGCTTGGGCTTGGGCTTGAGGCCCTTATTCTTTTGGACCAAAACCTTTAAAATAATTAATTAATTAATTTTTGTAATTAATTAAATTAAATGGATTTAATTAATTAAATCGAGTTCAACCTAGGAAAAGGTTTGACCCAAGACGCACGGGCGGGAGCACGGGTCTTGCTACTCCGCCGAAGTTTCGAGCCAGCGCATGGTGGCGCGCGCACGGCCCCGTCGTGTCTGGGTCGTGTGCCATGTCGAACGTTGGAGCACCGCGCACGGGCGGCGCACGGCCGTGCGTCCTGGTCGTGCTCCCCTGCGCAGTGCATCCGCTTCGATAAAAATGTGCCTTTTCAAGCCTGAGACGCGATTTTCCGTGCGGGCACTTCATTGCCTATATTATTGAAGCCCCCGCAGATGAATGGAAATACGAAATTATCGGATAACAAAAATCGAGCATTGCATTCTGCATATTGCCCATTTCTCCTTGATAGATTGAAAGTTCTCAAACATTCTTTGTTCGTTGTTGTTCGGTTTCTTTGTCTTTACGCCAACCGAACTGTTCAAAGTCGTTGTATCTTAGAGGCGAGCGCGAACCGTAAAGCACTCGGTATACGGGCGTTTTGGTCTTGCGGAGACGATTCTAAATCGAGCCTCGACTTAATCCTAAACACTTAGCCATTTTCTTCCAAAACGAAACCTTCCATATATTTTACCCAACAAATTGTACATAAAAATTATTGATATTAAAAATGATAATGATATAAGAATGGACAATTAACCACAAATTGTTATTATCACTAGTGTTCTAGCTATCTACCTCACCTGATGGATTTGCTTCAGAAATGAAGTACTAATTAACACATGTTCTTTGTCGATGTACAACAAATCTTGTTCTATGTTGTTGGTCGAAAAAGCTGGAACCATTTCAAGACTTTGGTTTTCTTTACCATCCATTGATTTTCTTATGGTTAAGCAAAAAACCAAAAAAAAATCAAGGAAAATTCTGGAATCATAACATAATCAATGGCTGGTGAAGAAAATCAAAATCTTGAATTGGTTTCTGTTTTTCGACCAACAATCATTGCATAACAGAAGTTGCATATTATAATTCTCCTCACCAGTGACCTCTCCATGATCACAGAGCCCATGTACCTAATTCGGGCACCTTGTGTATTTCAGCCTCCAGTTCCTCAATCATTCTTTGGTTTTCATCCCAGCAGATTCAACTACAATGACAGCTTTCGCAAAGCTCTTCAGAGAGATAACCGCAAAAGAAGGATTCTAGATGGTTTTTGGACAAGGAAATAGAAAATCATCGGAACAAAGATGGCGCGAGAATGAATGGCTAGGGTAATTATTATCTTTTATGTATGTACTGATAATGTCAATCTAATTATAAATTTGGCATGCACTGATAATATTAGAATACGTGATGAAACATTATTTCAATATAATGTTAATGCTTCTAGTGTCACTTTTTTAACACATATTCATAAGTTTTTCCTTCCTCGTCATGATTCTGTTACTTTTGGTTATAGATTTAATTTACAGAAATATAAGATTCCAATTAAGCTTTCTCCAATGAAATGAAATACTTCCTCAAGTTTTCGTATCAACACTATTTTCCAGGGATAATTTTAGTTTTAGTATCTAAACTGTAATATATTTTCACTATTGGTGCCCCACTTTCAAGTTATATCAATTTTAGTATCACACGTTTTAATTTTAGTAACTTCGGTCACATGGCCCACATCCCATCAAACGTTCGTCAATTTGGGTACCCAATGTTTTACTTTTTAATCACTTATGACATATCAAAATTGACGGTTGTTTGACGGAATGTGGCGAAAGTAATTAAAAAATAAAATATGGGGTACCTAAGTTGATATATTATACCGGGGTAAATCTTATTGGCCTCCCAAACTATACGTAATTTTCTACCTTGCCTACTTAACTTTGAATTGTTCTACTTTACCCCCATGAACTTTTTAAATTGTTGCACTTAGCCTAAATTTCCGAAAATACCCCTCTGAATTTGATAGTTTGTTTCCAGTTTGCCCCCTGAACTTCAAAATCGTTGCGCCTTACCTCTTAATTTATAATGCATTATATCTTTTATATTTACTCCTACTGGGTTTTGCGATCCATATAATTGGTATCAGAGCGTAGGTTTATTAAGAATTTTTAGTTATATTTATTATATTTATGTAATTAACAATTGGTGAGGAGAATTTCTCCGAGAATATGGATCTGGACAATTGTCCAAGATGTTTACCATACAGGACATATCGTCAAATTTTGACGATGTATGCACAAGAACACCAGGATAAGATAGCATATTGGAACAACCAATATGTTGAGAAAGAATGTGCAGGAGCCGATAGGGAAACCTTGATGCACTGCGAAAGACAAGCAACATATTATCTGAGTTTTCCTGACGGTAAATTAGATATTATATGTTGATCTGATGAATCATCAGGAAGAAGTCCATGAGAATGCCCATCATAATCATGATTCCAGATGGAGTACCAGAATTGAACGAGATACTACCGGACACATCTAAGATCTCAAAAGATATTAGGGAAGTTGATTGGCATGTATTTTGCATGTATTTTGGGCTTAATTTTGGCTAGAATGTGTTGCTATGCATGCATTAATGAGTAAATAGGGCTTTATTCCTGTTTTGTGGAAAATGTATTACGCTTTGTTCGTTTTGTAGGAATTGACTGATAAATTGTAGCATTTTTGGCAACAATTCGGAGCATTGGGATAAAGAACCGCCAATACTTGACGTAATGTACGAAGTTTGGAGTTGAAGCGAGAAGAAGTCAGACGAACCGGGCAAAAAACGGAGGAAAACAGCTGAGTATCAAGTGTAGAAAGCCGGGCAGGGCGTGCGACCTTAGCCGCACGGCCCGTCGCCCCAATACGAGACTCAACCTTCGACCATACGCACGGGTTGGTCGTGCTCTAGCGCATGACCCATGTGTCCTTCAGCGAATTGACAATTTCTGCGGCACCCAGCACGGGCTGGGCATGCGCTTGGCGCACGGCCCGTGCTCCTCTGCGGGAAAACAAAGTCTGACACGGTTTGGACTAGTTTTTCGACCCGAACGAAGTACAAATAGAGACGGGCGCTCACAAACAAGGACACGGTGATTTTTTCCCTAGAAAGCGAGATAAGAGCAATCTTCCACCGAGAACTGAAAGATCAATCAAGACCACAACCACACCTTCAAGGATTGAAGATAGATCGAGAGATCGTCATCATCCCCGAGTTCACTCATTCCATAATATCGTTATTTTCAATTTGTAGACATGAATATGAATAATTTGTCTATGTATTATTTCTTTTCTATGTCTAGCTAAAGTTCTTGTAATTCCCGGGTTTGGGAGTAGGTTAATGGATACTTTTATTTGATGATTAATTACAACTGAAGTTAATGTTTTCCACCCCTATTCAAGTACTTTGTTTTAATTCTTATTTTATCAAAACGTGTTTGGTTTAACTTGTTTGATGTATTGATTCATAATTCTAACCGATGAGTTTCAATACTAGATCTATGAGTACTTGACATAAATATCTTGCATGATTGAGAAGTCAGTGAATATTCGTGAGGCTTTATAATCTTTTGAACTTTTGGGAGTTGGATATCTCATGTTGAGTAGAGATGCTAGCATAGATATTCCAATCAACACTTTTACATGCATCTCGAGAGAGAGAGTAAATTACTTTTGTGATCGGTCTATAGGGAAGAATACGTTTAACTTTGGTTTGATTAATCTGATAATAAAAGGGGATATTAACGAGACCATAACCCAGAATCCATTCATCATCTTGATCTTTTAATCATTCTTTACTTTGTTATTTTAGGATAGATTTCTGCTTTAATTTATAAAACCAACTCACTCACATTCGATAGTCTAGATAAAAATAAGGCTATTACAATCCAGTACTTAGTACATTTATTTATTAGTCCCCGTGGATTCGACCTTGCTAACCCTATTCTATAAACTGCACCGTACACTTGCGGTGAAGCTAAAAAATAAGGCGAACAGAAGTCCAGAAGACGGTGCAGAATTATGGCAACCACCATATTCATTTACCTACACAAGTTCATTAGATCCAGAACTGGATGGAGACGATGGTGAAATATCATAAGGAAACTCTTGAAATCCTTCATGATATTCGAAAACGAGTCAAGAGCTTGGAGGATAGACCGAGTTCTTCCGTAGGAAAGAAGCGACGATTTCGGGACAGACCCTATTTACATCAAAAGGGGAAACCAATCGAAGTGAATCCTTCGCAGATTAGGAATTGAAGATTTAAAGATGAACGCGGGAGATGGATCAGCTTTGGTTACCTATGACCCGTGGAAGGTAGACCAATTCCACCTCTTCCGCCACCAATAAATCCCAACGTGGAAGAAAGTGCGGGATGAGAGAATGCATCACGTTGGAGATTTCACCACATGAAATGAACCACTTTCGAGAACAGGAGCTCGAAACCCTCTTGCAGGAACTCGACAACCTTCTAAAAGGCCAAATATTTATCAGACGTCTTATGGAAGATCGCATCTCGACTAGATACATCCATATGGGTTGATGTTAAATCTGGATATCCCAGATTTTAAAAATCGAGAAGTTCTCATTGATGAATGGGCATCAGCTATGAGGATTGCAGCAGGTACCCTTGATCTTACAAAAGATTCCTTCATTTTACTACTTGAAATGAGTCTTGAGGGATCCGTAAGGATTGCATGGGATATGACTGAAGCAAGTATGAAAAGCGCGGTCATGGCAGGAGAATCACTAAAAGGAATTGTCGATGATATGGCAAAATTATTCAAAATCCATTTTATCGGCACAGGTTACTTTGAGGGATTAGAAGAAGAAAACAGAAAAAGATATAAACAAGCCCTCTATACCCTCGAGTTACATGATATTTGTCATATTAACGAATATATCAAGTTGTTCACCGAGTACCGGTGGAAGTCAAAGATTGGAGAAAAAGAAGCTTCACAACTATTCTTTGTAAAAATTCCAAGTCCCTGGAGAGAAATACTTATCAGGGAATATAAGGATGCAGCGGATTTAGATACCGTGGCTAGAAGAATGTCTTTCTTGAAGGCCAAGTTATCTGAATGGTGCTACCAAGCAGCACTATACCAGAATTACAAGAGATTAGGAGGAATTAACAAATCAGTTCCTCTATGTTGTATCGATGATGATATCCCAACAGTTGTGGGAGGTCAACCCAGGTGGGATAAGAAGAAGAAGGAGAGAAGCCATCCATACCGTCGGGGAAGAAGCATCAAAAGAAGTAGGTCTTCATGGAGACCTAGAAGGTTCTCGTCAAAACAAAAAGCCCGGTTACAAATCGGGGCAAAGATCGTGCACTCAAAAGTAGAGAGCCTCATCATTAGGTTCTAATCAAGCAAGTACAATGAGAACCCCACGGAGAAGAACTTTCGGGCGAGCTCATACTCTAATGAAAGTTTCAAAGATTGTAATTGCTTGGACATGCGGAGGAAGAGGACATATTTCAACCGATTGTCCGACAACCAAAACGAGGAGTCGAGATAGTTGAAGCAACACCGAGAAATCGAGGAAGCGGTCTACTATCAAGACCTAATACAGTGTATCAATTTGAGGATATCCCCTCGGATGAAAGCATCTATAAAGAAGAGATCTATTCGACAATGGAAGTGACTCCATTTCAATCGAGTGAAGAAGAAATTCTTCAAAGACGGTCATGGAGGATATGTCGGGATTCCTCTCTCACACTACTGATTTCTCATAAGACTCTTATGAGAATTATGAAGGAAGATCCAAAGCTTGGATATATGATGCATTTACAATCGGAGCTATGGAAAATGCTTTGGATAAAATTGGTTTTCGTAATAGAAAACACCAAATTATCCACAGGGTAACAACCGGAGAATTTTCCATTCGATGGAGTTTACCAGAACCGATCGAGATGCGGTTGGTTCCTATTAAAGAAATCCAGGAGATCAAAAGCGAGTTAAAAGAGCGATTTGCAAATATACTCTCATGGATTCATATCGAGCCATAAGAGTCATTATTAAGGAAACATTCAAAGAAGGAATAGATTCGCCACTCAATCTGCTATCTTTGACAAGCGAATCTCAAATCTCAAGGATTCATGCCTTGGAGCGGTTACAAAAATTTGTATCTTTGAAACTCGGCATTTAATGCCTATCCTAGAATTGCATACAATGGGAGATCGAGATTTCAACAGAGTCATAACCCTTCATCAAGATTTCAAAAGAGATGATTTGATGAAAGAAGGAACAGACCTACTCGATCACATACAAGATATCCTATGCTCTCTCGAATACACATCATTCAAGTATTCTTGAGAAATGAATTTATTGAAGTCCCAAGAATCTTCAAGGACTTTGCCAGGGTGGTTCTACCAGATATTATTGAGTCTCCAACTATCAAGGAGATCGATATGAAAATACAAGATCAACCTGTCTTCAACAAAAGTCGAAGTCTCATAGTTGAGCCAAGAAGGATGTCTTTCCAACAGGACAGAAAGATGAGTAGCAGCCGTTGGGAAGAAAATAGACCAAGTATTGTTCAGCGCATCCCAGATGTTTTCAAAACAACAGGAGAACTGAAATGCCCAGAAGGATGGAGAGAAGTTGAAGTAATATTTGACATCACTCGAAAGGATAATATTTTTCCTTGTGATGTTCTATATTATCTCCAACAACCCATAGTTGGAAGGTATCAAGGAAGCTTTAAAGATGGGTGAAATTGAGTTGACTACCACAGTGCAAAGGAAAAATCCCGAGCAATTAATACTGGAATTGAATTTCTTGAGGATCATAAACCTTGAGAAAGATTGCAAGACGAGAATGGAGTTCACAAAGTGGCGGATAAAAATACGAGAATCGGATGACCACTAGTCCATTCTCCATATACATTTCAATCGGAATGTTATATGCAGAATATAAAGAATTTGAGTATTTCGCCGCCTATATTGATTCAGTGTGTCGGAATATGTACCGCAGCCGGATGTTTTCCTAAAGATATTGGAGAAGATTTACCACTATTGCAGAAGAGATTTCTCTAAAAGAATTCTTATTCTTAACAGAGGAATTAAACAAGCACAAATCATGATCGGAGCGCGGCGGTACCCGGTACAAAGTGAAGACGCCACCGATGTATTTCCATGATACGAGAAGCGGATGTATTGCTAGGAAACAATTTCCTACAAACATTCAAACAATTTACATAGGAAAATGAGCCAAGAAGACTTATTTTCACAACATTATGTGATCATAAGATCATTGTCCGAGAGATCGCAGGAAGCATTTTACGAGAAAAATGCCTATTAATTTTCACGGCAAGCGTGGTGATGAAGCCAAACTTCAAATCCAAAAATGGTGGATAAAAGAAGATTTGGTGATGCCTTATTATCCTTTCGACAATATGGTTCAAGCAAAAAGATACAAAATGATGGGATAATGACTTGTATTCATTGAGAATACAAGGAGAAGAATGAGTACCTCCGAGGCTATTGCGAAATGATGATGAGCATAATGGAGAATCCGCAGAGTGATGTTACGATAGAAGAACAAATATCACTCGAGGATACAAAGAAGAAGATCCAAAGGAATTATAATGAAAATCCTTTGGCATGGTGGGATAAGAAACGAGCTCAAAGCATCCTTAAAGGTTAAACCAGGAAAGTACGAGTTTGTGAGATTCAAACCAATCCTTATGAATCGGAAGGATCGTGAGGATATGCGAGAAGATACTTAAGGAACATCTTGACCTTAAGTTGATTTCACCAGGAATTTATCCATATAGTAGTTCGAGGATTCTTAGTCGAAACCATGGAGAAATTAAAAGAGAAAGCCAAGACTTGTTATTAATTACAAAACATGTTTGAATTGTGAAGGTATTATCCTATGTAACATACGAGGGCAAGCCTAAACCTTACTGGGATTAATAACATTTTGGAGTTTGACGGATACTATATCCCAAGCGAGAACATCCGGCTAATCGTATCAAAGGTGCCAAGATATTCTCAAAGTTCGATGCAAAGTCCGGTTTTTACCGTTAAGATGGAGGAAGAGAGTAAGAAATTCATAGCTTTCTCTACACCACAAGGACATTATATTTGGAACGTGATGTCAATGGGATTGGCTAATGCACCCCGATATATCAAAGGAAGATAGATAATCTTTTCAAAGATTATTTCGATTTCATGTTCGTATATATTGATGACATTCGATTGCATCAAAGAACATGAAGGAGCATCTCAAACATTTGGAAATATTTTGAGATGTTTGTCACAAGGAAGGATTAGTGCTTCCAGAGAAGAAGGCAGTGATTGCAACAAGACATTGAATTCCTCGGAATTGAAATCGATGAATTTGGATCATCCTACAAAGTCATATTGTAGAAAAGATACAAGGATTTCCGGATATACTAAAAGACAAGAAGCAACTCCGTAGTTTCCTTGGAGTTGTTAAGTTTCTTTGGAATGTTCATAAACAATCTAGACATTACGGAAGGTGTTTAGCCCATTGAAAAAAAAAAAAGATGTTATATTCAAATGGGAAGATGAACATCAAGAAGGAACAAAGCACTTAAAGAAGTTTGTAAAAAGCTTCCAAGACTTGCAATTCCACAAGATGAAGATGAACGATTCTATACACAGATGCCAAACACTATTGGTGCGTAGTTGTTCTTACAAAAGCTACACCAAACGGCGAAGTGCCATGTAGATATTGCAACGGTCTTTTTACAAACAAAGTGAAGCGAATCGATGCCATATCAACGAGAAAGAATTCTTTGCAATCGAAAAGGCTTTCAAAAAATGGCCTCTATTTTTACTTGGCTAAAAGTTTACATTAAAAATTCATAATTCAAGTGTTAAAGCTTTTACGAAAAACAAAATTGAATCAAAACCACAAAAGGCTAGATTACTTAGATGGCAAGTTGAATGTCAATATTATGATTATGATATTGTCATTATAAAATCTCATGAATATGTTCTTGCATTTTTGACACGAGATGGAAGAACGCGTTCGATTGAGTCCTTAAACGAGTAAGACATCTCAGGAAAACCTGGAGAGTCTAGAACGAGATTTTGGGACATTATGTCTCAATGCGAGAGTTGTTGGGCCGAATTCAACAGTGACCCGAAAATCCGTTTCTAGTCAAATACGAGCATGCCGGTTTGCTCGAGGACAATTGTTCTTAAGATGCAAGGGCCTCTCTCAGTCGCATCTCCCACGATGCAAAAAGGGGTGAATAGAGAACGGGCTCTAACCCGAGGTTATGGATTCAAGTACCATAATCAAAAGTGTTGCGGTGATGTATCCCCTGAGGGTGTACAAACTGTAACGAATGTTGAAGCTCCAGTGTCACAACTCGAGTCTTCAAGTCAACCCTGCACCTCTGGGGTAAAAGATGAAGAGTTGAATCTTAGGCCACGAGACGAGCAAATCTAAGGTTCAAACGACGAGACTAAGATTTCTCTAATATAGGTTTATCAACAACAATGGGAGAAATTAGTTACAAGAAGAGGTATTAACCCGAGAAAAATCAATGGTTGATATCTCAGGCAAGTATCCCAGAGTTTGGATGAAACCAGGAAGTCATCCAAATGAAGTACATGAATGGTATACTTTTGGAGCTTCAATTTATATTTGTATCACCGGATTCCCGAAATTTCAAAACTACCAAAATGGATTGGGAAGCGATTTACGAGACTTGGGCGAGAGGAGATATTTTGAACTGTATTTTATCGGTCAGCCCCAACCAAATGAAGAAAGGCTTTAATGAAGCTTTTCATTTCATCAAGCTAAGAAGACCGGATGGAAATGCTTCAAAATACATCAAGGCGGCTTCAGGAAGAAGTACCAGTGTTAGGAGGAGCAATTTACGAAGGACGAAGCTTCTACAAGACGAGCATGAGACTTTGGGTTTGTCTAACCGGAATGGACAAAGTCAAATATCCATTCAAGTTTTTCCAGAATTCAGCAAATGGATCTTTCTTTTTGAATTCAATGACTGAATCAACAATAGGATTCGCAGAGGAACTTTTGGAGACAAAGAGAAGAATTCTCTCGAGAAAACAAGATTCCTATAGCAAAGAAACCTACCAAAAATTATGTAACATGGCGCATGTTGGTCGTTGGATCGATCGGATCTGTCAAGCATGCCCGACGAAAAGAACCCGAGTTTGGGAAAGGATTTCGACCCAAACCCGACCGACAGACATCGAGGAAAAGACAAGGGCCCAGCTCACAAGACGCGTTATCCTCGGGGACCACGCAAACCAAATTTTTAAAAGATTCCCGACAAACATCACATGGGCCGAGTGAGTCACGCGGAAAAAGAAAAGAAAAACAATCAAGCGGTGTGAGATCCCATGTTTAGTTGACGGCGTAAATGTCGATATGACAATTATTTGAGCTTTAATTATCCTTATGTGATCGATTTGATGAAATCATATGAATTTCAATTTAGTCATTTTAATTGTTGAGGTAACACTTTGACTAATATATAGTTGTTTTGATTAGGTTTATTACGATTGAGACTAATGATAATTTTTATAGTATTAGAATTAGTTAGTGAGAATAATTATTATTTTTAGAGGATTTAAAGTTAGAATTAAGTGAGATTGATTAGCAGTAATAATTGAGATTTTGGAAATGTTTGTGTTGAAGATTATTTTGGACTTGAATGATTATTGGAAATCATTTTAGAGTTGAATTAATTTAATAATTTGGTTGATCTTAAAATTTTACCGTGGGATTAGTATTCAGCAATGTTGTAAAAGCGCTAGCGCTCGCTAGGCGGCGGATCGGGGCCTAGCACCTAGCGGAGTTAAAGCGGGACTTGGCGGGATTAGGCGGACCTAATCGGAAAAAAAAAAATCGTAGACTTGGACAAGGGGGCTTAGCGCTGGCGGGGGAATTAATCGAGTGCGGAGATTTTTACAACAGAGATTCAGGGTAATCAATTTTTGAGTAATAAGTTTTTCTACCATATTGAAGATTATCCGTTAAGTCACATATTAATTATTAATTAATATACTGGATATATTTTTCTCGATTAGGAATCATCATATTCTTTTTAGTAGGTTTCAATATTTTACAAACTATCTTTGGATAATTTATAAGCAATGCTTTAAACATGCATGTTAACCTCATTTTCATAACATTTTGAGGCAATGCAAGCTTATGTACACCAAGTTATTAAAAAAGATAAAGTTATTGTAAAGAATAATTTCTTACATTTGTGCCTTGAGGTTTGTTCCAAACCAATGGGTTGAAAGGCATGAGTATTCCAAATCAATTTTGTTGAACGAATCTATAGAATGGGGTATAAATCGTAGGGCAAAAAAATTCAAACTTAGTAATTGTGCTTTAACAATATTATTATGATAGTGGCACTACAATACAGATACAATATGATATTTATTAGCAAAATTTACCAAAGTTCAAAAAGAGGGATTTGTTTGGGGTTTAAATTCTTGACAAATTCTAAATTTGAAAATTGTGAAAATCCAGTGAACTACTCGAAGAGGATCAGACACGTCCTTTTTCAGATCATGTGATACAATTTCTAACCAACACGCATTTTTTACTTATTGTATCAATTTATTATTGTTAAGCTTCCTACATGTCTATACTTGACACTCATATTCCAATCTCATTCATAAACCCTTTATATATACATACTTGACACTCATATTCCAATTCGCGACATCGGATAATTAATCAATTTTTAGACAATAAAATGTTATTAAATATATGTTCATCTACATATAAAAAAAAAGAGTTATAAGGGACTAATGTGAAGGTAAAGCGTTTGTCAATTTTTCTCTTGTACATATATCTATTGATGGAACCCTAGATTCAAATTAAGCAACACAAATAAAAAATTTATATAAATTAAATAAATCCAAATCCGAAAGACAAGCCTTTGATATTAAAAGCATAAATGATATAAGAATGAACAATTAACCACAAATGATTATTAACAAGTTTTCTATATCACTTGATTGATCCGCTTAAAAAAAGAATCACTTAAAACTTGTTTCTTATGGATGCACAACAAATCATCGGTCGAAAAAGTCTGCAGGAACCACTTGAAGACTTTGGTTTTATATTTTACTATCCATTGTATGGCTAAGCAATTTTTTTGGGGGAAAAAAGCTGCAAATTTGCTCTAGTTTTTGAGGTGAGAGGAAAATGTAATTAAGAGATGAGTCCTGGCTGTATATTTATGTGAGTAGTAAAGAGGATGCTCGTAATCTAATTTTATTTCAAATGAACAAATTTAGAGAATTGTGATATTTGTGGTAGTGCGGATTTACAACATTTTGACTATGTTCTTATCCCTTTCACCCGCTCCTCTTAATTACAAGCCATTTTCCAAGTGCTTAAATATTGACGATAAATTATTTTTTGTTTTTTTAGCGAGACGATAAATGATTTTAATTGCTATGTTTTGGTAAAATAGGAGAGGAGAACCTACAACTTTATGAAGTCTATCCGCGTTTAATTTCTAATATGAAGTGCAAAATAATATCCGTTTGAGATACTAAACAAGAATATTTTATTTTGAATCTATATTTTTCTATCAATCTTTCAAGTGGAATTTTTTGTACCTGATATGTAAATGTTTTAATTAATTTTATTAGGTTTCCCTTCTTAAGACCTTTTAATGTTAATTGCTGAACATGTTAAAAAATCAAACGTTGGCCATTGAATCTGTTAAAATTGCAATATATAATAAATGCAGATACAATTATAGATATTTATAGATAGCATTTCATTGAAGAATATTCGTTTGACAACTGGGTCTTCATCACCTTCTCTCAATTGAATTTGTTGTTTATCATGTTTAAAAACAATCAAAATATAGAATTTTTTTCTATTGATTCCATTAATTGACTTCCAGAATTTAATAAATATATTTAAGCAATATGTAATCATTCAATTAATTTTCTTCCAGAATTTAAATTTATTTGTGGATTTGATGAAAGACAACGTATAAAAGTCATTGGTTATTTGTCCATATTTTCACATTAAAATTTAATAAACAAAGTTACTTTCATGTACGTAATTTATACGTCATTGCAAGTTTTAAAGGAATAAAAACACAACTGTAGACAATATAAATTGTAACTTTTTGTCTTTTGTTTTTTCCCGCATCAAATCATCATCACAATTTTCAATTTCAAATTTTTAATATTATTTTAGTTTTGCATTTGCATCCTAAAGCCACAAAATTAGAACACTGTAATTAAATATTTTTACCATTTTAATTAATAATTAGTATATTAGTTAGATTTATATATATATATATTAATGCAACTTTTTATATTAGCTAGTATTTGACACCACTCTCTCTATATATGTGTGTGTCGTGCATTATTTTGTAGGTGTAACAAAATCAATTGGCGTCGATAAATATAATGAGAATCTTAATGAAATAAATATATAGAGCTTTGAATCTAATGAGTATAGAAATTGTTTATTTATAAAATCTGTATGTGCACGTTTACTGATTACTGCAAACATACATTACGATAATTGATTCTAAGTTTAATTGGTTGCATTCAAGAATTTAAATTTGAAAGATTCATTTGCCACCTCAGGATCGTAAATTAATGGATCAAAAATTTAAAGCAAAAAATAGCTCAGTGTTGTTGAATGATTTAAGGTATACCAATGTCAAAATCCACTTTCGTACATATAAATTGAGTGAATGTCACATTTTTAAGATGTTAAAAAACCTTTCATGTTGCCCTCAATCTGCTTAGGTAACAAAAACGCGTAAATATGAAAAAATGAAAGTAAAGTGAAGAAATCGAGAATATGTGTATTATTTACACATATAAGGAATTTTGAGGAATTGGTCACGCCCCACTCTAGTCGGGTTAACATATCAAGATTTAAATTTGATTTCCATCGACGACCACCTATTGCTCCTTTAGGAATCTACAAGAAAAATATTAGAAAAATGTAGATGTCACAAAGATACAAGATGCCATCTCCTCCACTACATTTCGTTGTCAAATTTGTGGGGATGAAATGAATATTACCTAGAAGATGGCAAAACACATGAACAAATAAATTTCTTCAATATTTGAACATGCTAACTTCCTATCAAATTGGCGTTGGGCGTTAGAATAGAGATGATTGCATCTCCAAAGATCGTGCCCGACTTGGCGCGATTCTACCATTTGCTATAGTTCCCCACCAATAGTGGTGCGGTATTGCTACTTTTTTCTCTTTTTTTATCTAATTTATCATGTGTTTATCTTAACTTTAAATACTATTATTAATTTTATATTTTAGTTAATTTAATAAAAATAATACTTAAATTAATTCAATTATATGTGATGTTTTTACATAATATAATATGTAATTTTATGAATTGTTATTTTAATTTTGCATTAATTTAATTAAATTAAATTTTTTTAATTTGTTTAATTTTAAAAATAAAACATTTAATAAATATTATATTAAATAAAATTACTTATATAATATTTTTATCAATTAATAATAAAAAATAATATTAAATGAATAAAAGAAATAATCTTACAGAATATTCTTTTTTAGTACAGAAAGTAGTGCAAACTGCTGGAGATGAAATGATATTATACACTAAAGTAGTGCAAATTATGCATTAAAGTAGTGCAAACTATTGGAGATGGTCTAAAGGAGTAGAGATGAAATTAGGTCCGCATAAAAATTGGCCATTAACAATCCATCACATACAAAGTAAGTTAGAGATGAATAAATGGATAATGGGGCGGGTAATGGGTTTAATTAAGGGTTTCGAATCCATACGGGCGCGAGGACTCGCCGTAGTATTGAGTAGTATATAAATATATTTTTAGGGTTTCCTTCATTCTCAGTATATTTCTTTTCTCCCTCAACTCGCCGCCACACCCTAGCTTCTATATATATTCACTCACAATGGTCATCAATAGACCCTCCAACCTTCCACTATAGCATTTTCTTACTGAATCGTCTCTTTGCAACTCATGCCACTCTTTCCTTGACACTGGTGGTCCAGTAAGAAGGCGCTTGTCCCTAACTTGCGGCTTTTATATTTGCACCAGGTGTGGTTTCAATTGAATGCACTATCATTTAATATTGATTTCACAGAAATACTTGCTTTTGATTACATCATAGTTAATATTTTCAATTCAAGATTCCTGGCTAAAGATTTGTTCAAAGATGATCTTTCTTTGTGTAGGTAGCATTCCAACAAAGAAACTAAAAAAAAAAAAAAGAAAATTGCTATCAAAGCAAAATATCAACCATTTAGTTATAATCTTGTATTTCTCTGTGTTAGGATCCAAATCTGTCTTTTCCCACAAATAATGGGCCTCGTAAACAAGGAGAAGGTGGTGATCGCAACGAGGTATAAGGTATAAATCTATTACCATTGCTAATTTAATTTGATAGGAATATCCTCATTGAATTGTGGTTAAGTTATTTACGTATTTCAATGTAAAAAAATTATTTTTACAAAACGCATAAGAAAATTATCAATATTTGAACGACATTTATATACAAGCTATTAACGATAATAATTTGGTATCGATAATCTCTACGGATTGAGATTGTGATCATAAGGCAAGAAGGGAATCTAACATAAAAATAGCAACTCAATTTTCTTATTCTGAACGAAAAGGAAATTGAATCATCCATCGTTGGCACGCTCAAAGAGAAACATCTCGGATCTTGCATCACATCAAAATACATCTTTTTTATCTACTTTATACGGCATTTTTTTACTTCAAAAATCTTATTTGTTAATTAAAAGATAGAAAAACTATTGTTTGTTATTAACACGTGCACTTTAACAAGTCTTATTTATTTTTTATTATAATTAGTTTTTATTACAATGAGATAACGATGTTGGATTTGATGTTTTTGAACAAGGTACATATATATTAAACATCTTTCCAGTTTTGTCGAATTTCGATTATGGAATTAAGATAATTGATTTTAATTCGTTTATAAAGTTGTGACTATGATATTCTTCTCTTAATTTTTTACACCATTTATCTATAATTGTGCAATTTACAATATGGTTTCAGTACTATGTCCATTTGAAAACGGGTAAGCAGTTTAGATCTCTTCTATATATGCGTTCGCACTTTCCTTGTTGATGGGAGTCTACTTGAACATATTGAAATGGCAAAATAGGAGATATGCATAACAACAATAGTAATGTCTAAATATCATGCATAATCTTTTAAAAGATTTATGGTTTACTTTGAGAATGTCACATATGATTAGCACTACAAAGCTTGTGAATTAAATTGCGTTGATAGGTTGTTCAACCGCGTACCATTTGGTAACTATATAATCACACTGCTCGAATTATTTTTCTAAAAGAAATAATTCAAGTAGAAGGCAATCCTAGGAGCACGCCTACATGTAAGAAAAATAAAAGACAATTCTCTCTCTATGTGTGTGTGTATATATATGTGGTGATCATTTTTCACTTCTCCTTAGCAAGTTATTAATTTATCTCTTTAAAAGTAGGAAAGATATAGTTATTTACCTTATTTTCATGCATTTATATGGTGTATGCCCTTAAGAGTGACTAGCTTGCAAAACATGATGGTAACATTTTAAGCAAAAACTTGAGTAAATGGTAGGATGAATTTCAAGCTAACAACCAATATACAAAAAGAAAATCAAAAGTAACAAAATTGAGAGACACCTAAGTACATTTCACTACAAAAAGTATGTAAAACAAAAAAAAAACAAATTAAATACTAGTGATATAAAATTGTTAATTAAACATATAGAAATACGAAACACAAGTGACAATAGAACTAGCTAATTAAAAGTCTATTCTTCTAATTTATTGCCTCAAAATCATATAGAGTATAAATAAGATCGAAGTCCTCGACTAGCATCGGTCTCATTTTTCACTTCTTGAGCTAATTGTTCGTCATCTCTCTTCCTCGTAACCCATGTTTACGCAGAAAATCGATCAAAATAAGGGTGAAATAAATTTTAAAGGTCGTATTGCTAAAGAGAAGTGAAAACGATTTGATGTGTTATTATTTATTACCAATGCTAACAGGCGTGCTCCTATTATCGCCTCCATTTCGAGTAATTTCTCCTGTGGTATAATTGTAGTACCCAATTGGTACGCGGTTTAGCAATGTATCTCCTCTAACACGAGAATAAGAAGCCTGAATACTCGAATTTTGTGGTAAAAATAATATATAAATATCCTCAAAGTTAAATGTAGAACATTATTTAAAACGTTATGTATATATGCATGGTATTTAGATATTACTGAAGTGCTATGTGTCTCTCCTTTTTTCGCTTTTCGACGTTCTGGTAGACATCCATTAATAATGAAGGTGTGAGCAGCTGAAAGAGATCTGAATTGTATGTCCGTTTTTAAATGGACATAGAACTGAAACAACATTGAAATCGTTCTGATGTGTAAAAGAATTAGGAGAACAAAGAGTAACAATGTCAAAACTATAAGTTCTAGTTGGGATCAAGTAATATAATTTATGAGATGGACTTAGTGAAGCTTAATAATGGTTTAAATGTATCTTACTCAATTACTATTGTGTCAAGCTTCTTCAAGGACATCAAATTTAGGCATTGATGTTTCATTATTATGATATATATATCCATTTTATAAAAATTAAATTTCTTGAATTTGTTGTCCAAACAACAAAACTAGTGAACTTTTTTACAATATTTTAACAAATAAAGATTTTGCAAGAAAAATGAAAACCATATATATAAACTATAAAGTAGCTAAAAATATCGATTATTGTGGTGTGTTACCGTATCCTATTTGTTCGGTTTTTGAGCGAGCCAAACGTCGTATGATCCAATTTTGTTTTCGCTCCGAATAGAAAAGTTGAGAAGCTTCGGGTGCTCTTATCGTCTCGTGGCCTACTCCCTCTTACCTTACAACAATCTAAATTCCACAATAGTTTTTCGATATCAATAATATAATCATAAATAGCTTGAATATGAAATTTAAGATCGACAACATTACAACAATATTGCTCAATTTCTTACATATTACTGCTTTTATTGCATGACTTTTACAGCTTGAATATTTACTTCTACATAGAATTTAATTGTTCTTGCAACACAATCTACTGATTTTGATTATATATAGCATTGATACATATGATGAAATGTTTCTTTTTCAACGGACTGATGTTTACTCCATTGAAACTACTGAGAATAACTTATAGTTTACTCCATTGAAATTATTTATAGGGATAATTACAAAATACCCGTTGATGTTTGGCCTAATTACACAAAAAAAAAATTAGAGATGTTTTAAAATTATAAAAAGTCTCCTAAAGTTTGATTATGTCTTAAATTTAAAGGGCAAAATTGTAATAATTCTTGAAATATCAGGGGCATTTTTGAAATATTTTTTGCATGTATATGGAGGGGGAAATATAAGCGAAATCAAACCTCAAGATCATTATATTTTTGTAATTTTTAAAAATCTCTAGGTTTTTTTGTAATTAGCCCAAACCTCAGGGGTTTAATTGTAATTATCCCTTATTTATATCAAAAATGTTAAAGTTTCTGCATTTATAGATTAATGTACCTCATTATTCGTAGAAAGCTAAGGTTCCAGTGTTGTTTCATCTTCATGTTGTTGGTGTTGTTCCTCTTTATTTATAGAAGACATTTTGGGAATCTGGCAGATAGAGAAAACATGAGATATATTATCACGCCCCAATTTTTGTTATACTGTAAAATAATACCCAATAAATTACATCTCCACATGTTCCTTAGCTTAGACTCGACATGAGCTATTATCTAAAGTACAAATAATTAAAAACCATATATACAATGGAAGTCTATGAATACATACAATTTTAATAGAGTTGCAATTAATTTATCTTTACAAAATAGTTTAAAGTCATGAAGTTCATGAAATAGCTAATGCCATGAAATTTACGAAATTATTAGCAAAACTAATTTCTTTAGGAAAATGACATTTTACCCACTTTTGGTTCGGATCTTTGTTTGGGCAGGAACAATCAAGGCACTAATCCTTGCTAGGATCGATTCCTCTTAGACGTCTCACGATGGCGATTTACTACGAGATCGTGATGGTGTTAGAAATAAATAATACGTAAATGCGAATATGTAATATATTTACAAATATGAAAAAGAACTGAAGTTTTTTTATTTTCGAATGAACTGAAAAACAATAGAAACATTCTATTTATAGTTTTCAAAAAGCTTCAATTGCATAAAGTGCAATAGATAAAGCATTTTGCAAATCAATTTAGGCTTCTTTGACGGTCTTTGCCACAATTTGCTATAAAAATATTTTGAAAGGTTTCTTTACCATTCTTTGCATAAATTAATAAGCGGTGCCGCTTTGCCGCAAAATCAAATCAAAAAAGCTATTTGGCCGCCGTGACAATCTTTGCATAAATTAATAAGCGTGTACGCCGCATACCAAGCTAAAAATTAATTAAATAAGTTCTTAATGAAAATTTTCAAAATCTCAACTATTCCACTATTTCTATCGTGATTATATTACGAGTTATCCGGAGGTGGGGTGTCACACTCTCCACTCCTTAAAAGAATTTGGCCCCCAAATTCCTTCCTAGAAAAATTGCGAGTCGAAATGATCGCCAACCCAAATCAAACGATGAATGGTTCCGTGCGAATGTGTCACGTGAACCCGATAAAATAATTGGTTGCGAGTCGGAAGTGACAAGCCAACCCATAAGCGATAATGGTTCCGTGCCAAATGTGTCACGCGAACCAAGTAAAAATGATTAGTTGCGAGTCGGAAGTGACAAGTCAACCCGATGGCGATAATGGTTCCGTGCTTAGAATGTGTAACGCGAACCCGGTAAAAACGATTGGTTGTGAGTCGGAAGTGACAAGCCAACCCGATAAGTAGTAATGGTTCCGTGCAAATGTGTCACGCGAATCGATAAAAACATTGGTTGCGAGTCGGACGTGACAACCCAACCCGATGCGATAATGGTTCCGTGCGAATGTGTCACGCGAACCCGATAAAGCTTGATTGGTTGCGAGTGGAAGTGACAAGCCAACCCGATGCTTGATAATGGTTCCGTGCGAATGTGTCACGCGAACCCGATAAAAATGATTAGTTGCGAGTCGGAAGTGACAAGCCAACCCGATGCTTGATAATGGTTAAAGTGCGAATGTGTCACGCGAACCCGATGTAAAAAACAGCGATTGGTTGTGATTCGGAAGTGACAAGCCAACCCGATGTAAGTAGTAATGGTTTCGTGCGAATGTGTCACGCGAACCCGGTAAAGCAGTTGGTTGTGAGTCGGAAGTGACAAGCCAACCCGATGTAATAATGAAAGTTGGTATACTATCCAATCAATAAAATATGTCTAAATTGTTATTTCGGATAAAATCTTAAGTCTATCGGTACCACTAACCCATCACAGGCCAAAGACCTATCCTGGTTTAGCTTAGGTGTAGTTCATTTACACCCAAGCTCGATACGATACCATAATTGTCACGCCCCGATTTTTGTTATCTTTGTAAAATAATACCCATAAATTACATCTCCACATGTTCCTTAGCTTAGACTCGACATGAGCTATTATCTAAAGTACAAATAATTAAAAACCATATATGCAATGGAAGTCTATGAATACATACAATTTTAATAGAGTTGCAATTAATTTATATTTACAAAATAGTTTAATGTCATGAAGTGCATGAAATAGCTAATGCCATGAAATTTACTGAAATTATTAGCAAAACTAATTTCTTTAGGAAAATGACATTTTACCCACTTTTGGTTCGGATCTTTGTTTGGCGGGGAACAATCAAGGCACTAATCCTTGCTAGGATCGATTCCTACAATGACTCTTAGAGACGTCTCACGATGGCGATTTACTACGAGATCGTGATGGTGTTAGAAATAAATAATACGTAAATGCGAATATGTAATATATTTACAAATATGAAAAAGAAGCAAGTTTTTGATTTTGAATGAATCAAAAAACAATAGAAACATTCTATTTATAGTTTTCAAAAATCTTCCTCGTTGCATAGCGCCGATGTAATAGAAGCATTTTACAAAATCAATTTAGGCTGCTGAAGCGGTATTTCTTTGCACACTGCTATAAAAGCCTTTGAAGCGGTGCACGCATAAATTAATAAGCGAGTTCTTTGCCACAACATTGCTACAAAAGTCTTTGCAAATCAAAAAGTTTCTTTGAAAGCCGCAGCCCGCCTTTGCATAAATTAATAAGCGAGTTTGCCACATTTCGCATAAATTAATAAGCGGTGCCAGCCGCACAAATTCTTTGCATAAATTAATAAGCGAGTTCTTTGCCATAATTTCTACAAAAGTTGAAAGCAGTTTTGGCTGCAATTCACCGCATAAATTAATAAGCGGTACACATACCGCTACTAAAATTAATTAAATAAGTTCTTAATGAAAATTTTCAAAATCTCAACTATTCCACTATTTCCACCGTGATTATATTACGAGTTATCCTGGAGGTGGGGTGTCACATATATAACTAAATATTTGTTACAATTATTTTGTGAAGCGATCAATTGTTTTTTTCTTTTACCTTCTTTGAGTGCAATAATACCTAGAATGTTTTTGGTTGAGACGAGATTCGCGATTTTAACAACAAAAGACCAATTAATCTAGTGGAGATTGAATTTATTAATTAAAGAAAAAAATTTATATCTAGTTTAACTATTCCCGTTGAATTACTTGAATTCCAAATAAATCACCTCGAGATAATTAACTCGTCAAATAAATTTGATTGCTTAAAAAAAGGGAACTAATTTGAAGGTGCCAAGGAAGTGACAATTTTTTCCTTCTAATACATCAATTGATGGAACCCTGGATATAAATTAAGTGGCACAAACGAAAGTTCATATTTTAGAAAAAGAATAAAATAATAGAGACAAATTATTGGTATTAAAAATATACAACAATGAAAAATTAGCAGAAATTTTTATTATTGCACCAATATTGTTCTATATATCTCAACTGATCACCAGCCATTGATTTTGCAATAGTTATGCAATAAAAATCAGGGGGAAATGCTTGGAAAACTATGTGAGTATTTGTGTGTTTTAGTGTGTGTGAAAGATGAGGTTTTGGTTGTGTATTTATTTGTGTTTTAAAGAGAGATGTACATAATCTATTTATTTCAAATGACCATATTTTGAGAATTTCAATTTTGTGACAGAGAGGATTGACTTGACCATATTCTTATTCCTTTTCAAGTGTCTAAATATATTATTTTAGTTTTAAAAAAATGATTTTAATCTTTAATTTTGAGTAAATTAAATCAGTGTCACTAGACAATGAAGTGTAAAATAATATTCATCCTACTCGAGGTCCTTAAAAATAATATTTTCTCTTGAAATATATTTCTATATTTTTCTATCTTTCATGTGAAATTATATAAGTAGATGTGTTTTACTTAATTCTACGCGATATCCCTTTTATGACATTTTCGAACTTGTAAAAAAATCAAATGTGGTGGTCATTGAATCTATTGAAATAATTACAATATATAATGCATGCAAATACAACTAAATTTTTAGGATCACTGAATCATAGAGCATTCAATCCAATTACACTCACCTTATCATGTTTTGGAAACAATTAAAAAAGTAACGTTTGAAAATCTTCTATAGATTCTAATATTAATTGACTTCCCAGAATTTAATAACGATATTATACCATCGTATTCCCGCATTAGAGGCAATATTGTCTTTAGGAAAGTCATTTTCGCGCCTCAAAGTCTTGTTAATTTCCTTTTTCCCTAACATTTTTACCTTTTGTTTTTCTCAAACACTTAATATTTCTACTGCATATATGGAAGATTGTGTTAAATGTATGCATAAATATACTACACTACAAGAAATTAAAATTTTACCGACGGAAAAATCCGTCGGCAAACCCATTGTGTCTGTATGCATAAATATACTTACATGTGTGTGTACATTGTGTCTGTATGTACATGCATGCTTTTGGTGGGGTATGTTGCTCAATGTTATAAAAAGCATTAGGCACTCGCTAGGCGGCGATTGGGACTTAGCGCGTGGCGGAGTTTAAGCGGGACTGGCGGGATTAGGCGGGCCTAATCGGTAAAAAAAAAAATCGTAGGCGGACAAGGGGGCCTAGTGCCTGGCGGGGATTAATCGGGCTAGTCGGGGTTTACAACAGAGATGTTGCTACATTCGATTTATTCTTGTTTAGCAAATGATGATGTTTTTCTAAATATATTTTGATTCAGCACCGCTGCCATTGGAACCCATATGATATTAGTTCTTTATGCTGATTTTTAGTGTGTGCTTTTGACTAATATTGGTGCTCCTTATGATATTTTGATTCAGCACCGCTGCCATTGCTTTTTGATTTTTTTTTCGTGAATGTGGCAGAAATTTCTCTGTTTTGGTGAAGTTTTTGGGTTTAAGTACTACTGATTTTTGTGATAAGCATGGACGTATGTTGAGCTATTGTGGATTTATGTAATTAATGCACTACTTTTGTTTCAGTTTGATACTTTGATGGTGTTTAGGTGGGTTTTGAAGTATTATTTATATTTTGTTTCTGGCTGAACTGAAGGAAAGGAAACTAATAAATTTTATTTTGTTCATTTTCTGTATTTATGTCATGCTTAATAGTTTATACTTAAATGCTATCTCTGTTTTTGTATCTATGAGTCATTCTAGTGCATGGCTGATTTTATTATTTATATATAGTTACGCTTGATTTCTTTCTTGTATATTTTATTTTTCACAACATTTTGTTTCTCATCTTCTTGATTCTTTGAATCTTGTACTTTGGCTCGAGGCATATCAAAGCCTCTTCCTCTGTGTGTCACTTGAGTAGTCTTTATTACTATCCGAGTCTTTGGTTCTTTGCACTTCACTGTTTTGATAGTCTCGGAACCAATATGGCTTTTTTCTTTTCTTGTTTCCTTTCTCACAAGACTTTTCTATCCTCTTCTTTTTCGTATTTGTTGGTGGTGGATAAGGACAATCAATAGAAAAATGTCCTGTTGTATACGATTCCAAACACGGGTTACGAGCTCTCTGCAAGTCACTCTGTCGATCCTACGATTATCGGCTCTCGATACTCGGTTCTTTGATGTTGACTCTCTTGGGTGGTCTGTCCTCCCTTGCTTTGGGGGTGATGAGTGTCTTTCCAGGATTCACCCTTGTTCCTTTTATAGTTCTTATTGAAGAACTTGTTGAACCTTTTCACCATTAGGGCAATCTCCTCTTGGTCTATTGTCTCCTTTGGCTCACTTTTCTTTCCTTCACTGGTCATGAGTGCCGCTGACTTGGGCACAGTTGTCTCCTCTTGTTCCTTTCTTCTCAACTCAAACTCATATGCTTTGAGATCAGAGAATAGCTCATGGATTGATGTTTTGGAGAGGTCCATGGAATGTCTCAGGGCCATGACCTTTATTTCCCCCTCGGCTGGGAGAGACCTTAGGATCTTCATACACATCTCCTTTTGTGTGTACTCCTTTCCCAGAGCTGAAAGCTCATTGGTAATTTCTGTAAATCTGGCATCCAGCTGATCTAGACTTTCACCTCCAATCATTTTGGAATTTCAAATTTTTGGACTGCAACAGTTCATTTATTTTATTTGATTTGATCAGATCCTTCACAAATCAAAGTAAGTTTTTCCCAAATTTCTTTGGCTATTTTGCAAGATTTGACTTTATTAAACATAGCCTTGTCCAATGTTTATAAAGAATGTCCTTGGCAACATTGTCAAGATTGTATCTCTTTCGATCTTCGTTGGTCCATTCACAAATTTTTCAACCATAGCAGGTCTGGGCTCTGCAGGTCCTGCATCCTCTCCTTCAGCAGGAGGTGCTCTTCTCATAGAAGTGTTGACCTTTAGGATTTGGATTGGCCCATCTTCTGTCACTAGCCACATTTCATCATGCAGGGCTGATAGGTGAGCCTGCATACGAATTTTCCAACCATCAAACTCTTCCACAATAAACATAGGAATGCGAGTTAGATTTGCTTCCATGATAATAACTTTGCTTTTGAGATAAAAGCCTTAAAAATCAAGTGTTTATTCTTTTGAAAAGAATGAGATCTAATTCATAACCGATGTGGAAAGCTCAATGAACCAACCGCTCACGATACCACTTGTAGGTCCCAAGGAGTGATGAGTAAGTTTTAGAAGAAGGGGTCGAATAAACCTTATCAAATTTTTGATTTAGTCCTTTTAAAATATTTTCGAGTTTTACACAAATCGGCTAAGTCTTTGAGGGACAAACTAGTTGGATTACTCAAATAAAGTTACCCACTCAACAGGACTCGGCGAGTTGTTGATAGTATAACTTAGTTTCTTTCGGCTAACACTTATAATGGCGATTGATTTGGTTTTAGTTTAGCGAGAAGACTTTTCACCCTTGTTGTTTTAAACTTGTTTTGCAACGCTTGTTTTAGCAATTACCAATCGAGTTCAACAATTATAACTTAACAAAGAGATGTGAAATATATGCAAGAATTAAAAGTGTTATAAGTAAATAAGCGCAAAGCTATTTTTATATTGGTTCGAGGATGGGGTAATTCCTCTAATCCACTATTTTCCAACTCCTGGAGGAATCCACTAAATAACAAGATCTTGGGTTACAAAGCGGTCAACAGTCCGAGCCAGCTTTGATCACACAACCAACTGCTCCTAGGACTCAGCTTCTTCACAAAACAGTTGTCTTGCTACTTCAGCTCCTTCAAACTCTTAGATTTGATCACACAGCCTTCCAACGAGTCCAAAGCCACTGGTTCGAACTTGAACATTACTACTTCTCCTTCAACCTTGGAGAGTAGATCCATTTTGTTCTTTAAATAGAATTTCCTCTTCAATTGATAAAGTAATCTTTTCTTCACTAAATGTGTTGGATTGGGTTCCTTCGAATTTTGGTTTGAGGATATCTTTGAAAGCTTGAGAGAATGTGCAGGTTATTGCTTGATTGCTTGTATGCTTGTAATGAATTCGGTTACCTTCTCTTAGTTGCGTCCTCAGCCTTTTATAGTGTAGATTTAAAATTATGTCCGTTGAAAAATAGACACATTTCAAATCACACTCGTAGATTGTTGGCTTGTCTTGTCTTGCAGTATTAATGTGGATTGTACCATATTTTAATGCTCTGTAGCTTTTCCTTCATCTCTGCAGGTTTTCAGGTACATCTCATTGGTTCCTTGTTTTTCGCACTCTTTCAAAGAAAAATAGTTTTATTCTTTGGCGACCTCACACAGCATATTTCAAAGAAAAACCTTGACTTGTGGTGACAATGGATCTCTTTCAGCTTTCTTCAAGACTTGTCTGTGGCATACCCCTTTAACATTCGATTACAATCATTTTGGAATGACTTAGTATCGATCGGTGGTGATATAGCTTTTTGTCACTTGATCAACCTTCTCTTGGCTTCACATAGGCGGGGCAGTGGGTCTTCTTTTCGATATTCGATCGACTCTTGTAATCTTCAACTTAGGTCGACTTGATTCACTTATTCACCATATCTATCACAAGTTGAATTACATAGAAAATGGGGTGCCAACTTCCTAATCTAAGTTTTACATGGTATCATCAAAATCTAAACATAAATTTTTCTAACGGTAGGACTTTGTAAGGTTGAGTAGAAGCGACCAAGAAAAAGATTGCGAGGACTCAACCTGATTGAAAAGAAGACCCAACTGTATGGCGGCTAAGTGAAGTAAAGCCAAGTATCGATCACGTGATGAGAAAAGTTGTCATAGTCGGTGACTAACATCAAAGTCTCTCTTTCATTCCAAAATCATTGGAGTTGACGGTCAAAGGGTTATCGTGAAGGATCAAAGAAAGTCAAGAGATTCGTTGTCAAAGCAAAGTCAAGTGTTTGCTAGAAATAGGCATATGTCGATATCTATTCTTTGGAAATAGGCATATGTCGATTTGTCTATTCTTGGAAATAGGCATATGTCGATCGTCATTATTTGAAATAGGCATATGTCGATCGTATCTACCTTAAAGTTGTTTTGCTAAAAGAGTGCAAAAGCGAAGGAGCCAATGAGATGTACCTTAAAACCTGCTTGAGTTTGAGAAAAGTCTTGAGCATTAAATTCAAGGCAGTCTACATCAAAGCTATAAGACAAGACAAGCTAACGACCTAAAAATGGAGTTTAAAAAATGCATCTATCTCTTCAACGGATATATTTTCGAACTGCCACTATAAAAGACTGGGGATTTTAAGAGAAAATACACTTATGCAATCTGAGACACACAAGAGAAATCAAGCAAAGCAAAGCAATATATCTCAAACATTCAAATTATATCCTCAAGCCTAAACTCGAAAAAAATCGATATCTAACACATTCAGTGAAGGAAAGATAACTTCATTTGGTAAAGAGGAAAAACTTGTTTCAAAGAACAAGGGGTCTACTCTCCAAGGTTGAAGGAGGTGTAGTAAGGTTCCAAATCGAACCAGAAGCCTTTAAACTTGTTAGAGGGTTGGGTGAACAAATCCAAAAGTTTGAAGGAGTCAAGAGCGGAGCGATCGTCTTGTGAAGAAGGCTTCGAGTCCTAGGAGAGAAGCCAGTTGTGTGATCAAGGTTGTCTCGGACTGACATCCTTTTGTAACAAAGTCAAAGTTACTTAGTGGATTACCTACAAGGGTTGGAGAAAAGTGGATTAGAGGAATTACCCCATCCTCGAACCATTATAAAATTGCTTGTGTCTTTTACATTCAGCACCTACTTTCTTGCACATTATTATTGTTGTTTGTTAATTTGCTAAGTCAACTGATAATAACCAAGCTTAAATAAGTGTTGAAAATATATTCAAAATTAAGAGTGAAAATCTATTGCTGTTAAAAACCAACTCTAGTGATTATTTAAAGAATTAACTGAATCAACTGAGTTATACTATCAACAGCTCAGTCGAGTCTATTGAGTGGCTAACTCTGCTGTGTAAGTAAACTAAGTTGTCCATCAAGGACCCAGCTGACTTGAGTTAATTTTTTTAATTTTTTATGGAGTTAATTAATTTCGTCATAATAACGCAAAAAAATCCTTAGGTAAATATTATATTATTATTTTTAATTTTTTTAATTTTTACGTGGAAACCAATTTCACACAACCTTTTTTTTACTTTTTTAGAAGATATTTACCAACGAAAATTGATGATGTTGGAAATTACTTAATATTTTTTTCTATTGGTAAAACTTTTTCATTACTTATTTATTATTTTTGTTTTTACTATTTAATCTGTTAAAATATTAATTTCATATTTTAGGTTTTTTTTTTTTAAAAGATGAAAAATAATCAATCGATAATTTTGTTTTATATGTTTTTGCATTTTTAATTTTTATTATGTCCTTCAATATATAATATAATATGGATTTTACTATTTATACTATATAAAATTTTAATCTATATATATCGTGTATAATATAATTTTTTGATATATATTAGATAATATTATTTGTACTACATAAAGTATATAATATATATGTAATATAATTATAATATATATATATATATATGCATGTATATATATATATAACAATTCAAAAGTTATATTAAAAATCAACTTAGCTTAGTAGCAAATTGCCACATCCCCACATAACATGTCTCGTGTTCGAAGCTATTTTGGGTCAAAATGACAAAGCGCTGCAAAAAGTGCTACATAAGATTACATCTTGAAGTCATTTTGAGGTTAGTTGTAGATGCTTGGCACAACAACAATTTGAATGGGCCGGGAAGACACCCTCTATAACGTCTACAATTTATTCAAAAAGTCCAAAGAGTTGTGAGATTCTTTGAAGAAAAAGTATAAAGCAGAAGATGTCGGCACAAAGAAATCTATTATCGGCAAATTTACTCGATTACAAGATGGTTGACACCAAAATGGTGATCGACCAAGTCTGCAAGAAACTCGGATCATACTTCATGACTTAGTGTATGCGAAGGGATGATTACGAATGAATCGTTCAAGTGGCCGCGATTATTGAGAAATTACCGCCATTGTGGAAAGATTTTAAGAACTACCTCAAGCACAAGCGCAAGGGAAATGGAGTTTGAGGATCGATTGTTCGGCATCGTTGAGGAAGACACCAAAATCCAAAGTAAAATCCAAGAAATGCGAGTGGAGCCCAAGACCAATCTTCTTTGAACCGAGCACTAGCAAGAAATGGAAGCATTCTAGAAAAGATAAGGGGAAGACCAAGAAGTTCAAAGGGAATTGCTACAACTCTAGCAAACCGAATCACATGGCCAATGATTGCCCACACCCAAAAAAGGTCAATAAGAATGGCAACCAACAACAAGCCAATGTGACTGACGACAAGTCTATTCCGATAGAAATGTCAGAGCTCAATCTCACCGCCGTCGTATTTGAAGCCAATATGGTGAATAACCCAAGGGAATGGTAGATAGATGCTTGGTCGCTCATCACATTTGTGCTTGCAAGGAAATGTTTTCCTCCTACACTCCGATAAATGGAAGGAAGTTTTATTCACGGGGAACTCTTCGACTTCCAACATCGTTGGGCTTGGAAAGGTTGTGTTGAAGATAACTAAATATTATAGTTATCCCTTAAATTTAAAACAAACTAAATCTGAAAAGGCTTTCTGTAATTTGGAAACATCTCTGGATTTTTTTAATTAGCCCAAAACTGTGGGGTGTTTTTGTAATTATCCTATTTTTTATTTAAAATTTATGTGTTTTTCTTTTAGTGTTTTATATGGCTAATCCCAATTTTATGTGTCGATCCATCCCCATTTTTCCTGGCTACACCATTGGTTGAAGTGTCATGTTGTTATTAATTGTTCATATGTGCAAACTAATTGTTTTGAGGTATTTGGCCAAGCTTATCTTGAAATTAATATTATTCAAAAATTGTACGAAAATTTAGCAAATTATATTGGTCTTATATGCCTAAACAATTGATATAAAGAGAAACTTTTGATTCATAATGTCAAAAAGAATGACGATTGCTCTTTTGTTAATGTTACATAATTGGCAAATTTGGTCTCTGTGCACGATAGTAGGTTTGGTGTTGTAACTCGTGGCGCTTAACACCGGTAGCACGAGAATACGGGGCGGATTTTTGTGCTTTAATTTTTGGCAAGTTATCTATATTGTGAATGTTGTTGATATTATTGGATAGATTTATCTTAATTGATTGACCATTTTTATAAATGTCAATTATCTTTTTTGATCACTTTCCTTATGCACATGATTCTTACCCACAAGGAAATGATTGTCTTTTCTTGATTTCCTTCCATAGTATGAAATCGTCCCCATAAATCGAGAGATTAGGTTTCTTCTTGTTAGCTAAAGAGTGAAGTCGGCCACTTGAAGAGATGATTAAGAAAGACATTTTTCGAGCTTTATAAGTTCTTCTTTAAGAAATCACTTGTTCCATTTTTTCTATTATTCGGGAGAAGAAGGTGAAGATCTACGGTGTGGATTGACTCAACCGTTCAAGGAATTTGAAGTTGGAGGATTCCAACAAGGTTGAGATTGTGGAGGAATCAATCAAGAGATTAGTCGAATCGAGTGTTGGTGAATTTATAAATAGGGAGTATTTATGTTATTCATAAATCCAATCGTATTTGTAATAAGCTTTGCTTTTCTAATATTGGATTGTTTCTTCTCTGGGTGTGGCCTCGTGCATTAAGATTGATTCCAAGCACGTTAAAAATCCTGGTGTTATTTTTGTTTCCACTTTGTGTGAGTGTATTGTATGCTTGATGTTACAACATTAACTTACAACATCGCTCGAATCCGAACATCAAGGGTTTTTGTATTAATATATTGATTAATAGAGAAACATATTCTATCAATTGGCATCGAGCCTAACGCTAATTGTTATTATTAGTGAGATCTGTTTTATATTTGTTGCTAACATGTCTTGTGTTTATGAAGAAAGGTTGGTTTCACGCCCTCAACTCCTTGACATTTTGAAAACTCTACGAAGAAAAAGAAACGAGAAAAGCGGATCCTCAAATAAAAGCAAAAGAATTCAATGCGAGAATGTGGTGGCTTTGGACACATCCAGGTTGAATGTGCAAATACTCGAAAGAAGAATGGGAAATCAATCACCACCTCATGGAGTAACGAAGAACTAGATGATAAAGAAGAAGAAAATGTGAGCAATCATATTGCATTCACTTCCATTGACAAAGAGGTTGGTTGCAATGAAATGCACCCTCTTTGTTTATGGTGTTACAACACCAAGTAGGTATGACATTAACTTTCCTTTTGTTGAAATATGTCTAAACTCGTGATTCTGAGAGGAAAATAACTTCAGTGATGAATACTCGAGGATGACTCGAAGTTGATGAAGAATCAAGAAATGAAAAACTAAGAAGAGTTTACCAGAAAGAACTTGCCAAAGTAAAGAAAAGAACTCGGTGAGATGACAAATTCTCTCAAAAAATGAACACTAGCAAGGGAGATTAGATGAAATTCTATCTCAAGGAAAATATCATCAAGATCGTGCGGTATTGGTTTTGGTTCTAATTCGACAAAAACTTTGCTAAAAGAATAAAAATTCTAAAATTTCTTTTTTTTTAAGAAGGAACTTCATCTAATCATGTTGGAAAAAGAAATGGATTTGTTCTTATTTGTCACTATTGCAATCGTCCTGGCCATATAAGACCTAAGTGTTATCGTCTTGAAAACATTGTAGGCAAGACAGAGTGCAATCTCATGTGTTCAAATATCACCAAAGAAACACTCTTTGTTTTAAAGTTGATTACATTTATCCAACACACCCAAGAAAAATATGGGTTAGGAAAAATGAGTTGTCTTGTAATGTTGTTCACACATCTTTAAAAGCTAATGTGATTTGAATCATGGTATTTTGACGGTCGTGTTCTCGTCATATGACCGGAGAATTGGAAAAACTTACGATTTTGAAAAACATGAAAATTGGTTGGTCACTTTTGGTGATGGTGCTAAAGTAAAGGTTTTGGGAAAAGGAACGTTAAATGTCGTAGGACTTCCCCATTTAAAAAATGTCATGTATGTTGAAGGGTTGAAAGCTAATCTTATTAGTATTAGCCAGTTGTGTGATGATAAATTATGTGTCAAATTTGATAATAATGTTTGTAATGTCTTTGATAATTCGACAAATTGTATTAAAGGAAATAGGTCTTACGCTAATCGTTATTTATTGCGGGAACAACTCGAGTGTTACAACAGTACTAAGTGTCATAATACTAACTTGACTGGGTTTAGTGATGTTAATTTGCTACAAGAGTAAATTATTTGCTGAAAAATTAATATTGGATAGGGCCGTAACCGTTATCCCACTTAATTTAGATAAGGCGTAGCCATATCCAACTTCACTTGGATATAGCCGCGTAGCGTATCCCACTTAATTTGGATAAGGTCGTAGTCAATATCCCACTTCACTGGATAGGGTTGTAGTCGTTATCCCACTTTAAATTTTCACTTTACTTTTCACTTTCATTTTCATTTTCACTTCCACATATCATTTCACTTCATATTTCACTTCACTTCATTTAATTCCACTTTACGTTCACTTAAATTTTCACTTGAAAATTTCTCTTCCAAGTGCTATCTTGCTTGTTCAAAAATTTGATAAAATCGGTTAGCAAGTCCCGAGTGATCTTGGTCACACAATATCTCGTATTTATTTCAAAACAAAACTCGCGGTCTAGTTATTGAGCGGATAATCTAGCCGATTTTAATATTCGGTTTTGCGCATTACGTTGAAGATCAATATTTTTATTTGATGAGTATGAAATATCTCTTAAAATATTTATTAGGTAACCGAGTTATAAAATCTCAACTTCAAGGCCCTTGGCAATTTTAAAATAAAAATCATTTTTACTAAGGAGAACGTTCCCTTACCAGGTTCTAAAATTCAATAAGTTTCAATTCCGGACTCGGAAAAGGGTAAGATCAATTCCAAAAACTTCTAAATTCCCAAAGGTTTAAACTTTTCGAGGCTCAAAAGATTTTATAAAATTTGCAGATTCGTCCTCTAGTTTCTTAAAATTTTAATTTTTGACTTGATATTTTAAAAATCTGGTAACTCTTAAACCGGGAAGGATTTTGAGGTGATTCAAATTTTTAAATACTTCTTAGGAAAGTAATAAGTTGTGGTTGAAACGGTTTTAAAAAATTCAAAAGTTAGTTACCTCATTTTTGAAAATTATAATTTTAGCCCAAAAATGATTTTTTGTCGTTAAAGGCTCGTTTCAAGTCGGATGGTTATGAAATTTGAATTAAATGTTAAAATACCATATTAAATAAATATGCAATATTTCAAGATACCTTAAGCCCAAGTTTCAAAAATTATAATTTTGGTCCTTTAAGTCACTTCATATAATTGTATTTTCTTACCCTAAGGGTCCCAATCTTTCAAGTCACTTCATATATGAAATTTACAGAGTCTTGGGTCTAATATTTCGAATTTTCAGAGGTGGCCTTCATAATTTTTCATATTTACACTTTTGGCCCCATATTCCACAATAATTGCAAAAATAACCCAAGCTTGATCTTTTTCTTGCACAAGTTACTAGTCCAGAATTTCAATAATATATAAAAAAACTCATTTTAAACATTTCTAAAATATATTTGAACATTCATAGCATCATAAATCATAAAAGCATAATGATGAGCAATTTTATCAACATTTTATGCAAGAAAAATATCATACTCATCTTTTTATTTTCTCTAAATTTCACTAAAACATAAATCTCATAAATACTTGCTAAAATTCATAAAATATAATATTATCACATGAGCATACATTTTGTTGCACTAGTAGAAAGAATGATGTATTTTTGTAGAAATATTTTCACCCACCTTCATAGTAATTTTTCGGTTGATCTAAAATGGAGACTTCCTCTTGGTATTGACTTCTTGACTCAATTCTTTAAGGTCAGACCCTACTCGGAAAAGGGTAAGGTCAGTTCCAAAAACTTCTAAACTCCCAGAGGTTTAAAGTTTCCAGGCTCGAGACAGATTTTATAAAATTTGCGCAGATTAAGTCCTTTAGTTTCCAAAAATTTTGATTTTTGTCTTGATATTTTAAAAATTTTGTAACTCTTAAACCGGGAAGGATTTTGAGGTGATTCAAATTTTAAAATACTTCTTAGGAAAGTAATAAGTTGTGGTTGAAACAGTTTTAAAAAATTCGAAAGTTTGGTACCTCATTTTCGAAAATTATAATTTTGGCCTAAAAGCGATTTTTTGTCGTTAAAAGCTCGTTTCAAGTCGGATGGTTATGAAATTTGAATTAAAGGTTCAAAATACCATATTAAATAAATCTACAAGATTTCAAGAGACCTTGACTGCCCAAGTTTCAAAAATTATATTTTTGGTCCTTTAAGTTTTACAATCTTACATTTTGATATCAAACTTGTTCCTTATTGTATTTTCTTGCCAGGAAGGAGTCCCAATCTTTCAAGTCACTTCATATATGAAATTTACCGAGTTTTGGGTCTAATATTTAGAATTTTTAGAAGTGGCCTTCATAGTTTTCATATTTACACTTTTGGCCCCATATTTCACAATAATTGCAAAAATAACCCAAGCTTGATTTTTTTCTTGCACAAGTTACAAGTCAGATTTTCAATAATATATAAAAACTTATTTTAAACATTTCTAAAATATATTTGAACATTCATAGCATCATAAATCATAAAAGCATAATGATGAGCAATTTTATCAACATTTTATGCAAGAAAAATATCATACTCATCTTTTTATTTTCTCTAGATTTCATTAAAACATAAATCTCATAAATACTTGCTAAAATTCATAGACTATAATATTATCATATGAGCATGCATTTTTGTGCACTAGTATAAAGAATGATGCATTTTTGTAGAAAGATTTTTCACCCACCTCGTAGTAGTAGTTTTTCGGGTTGATCTAAAATAGAGTCTTCTTCTTGGTATTGACTTCTTGACTCAACTATTTAAGGTCAGCTCCTATATGGTATCCAACTCATATTTTGGTGTTAAAATTAAAGTCTCAAATTTTAAAGGGATTTAATATGATTAAATGAATACTATTTACCTTAATGTCTTCAAGTAGTCTCTAAAAATAGAATTTTTCCTTCAAGCTTCTAACTTCAACTTGAGATGGTGTAGGTCAGCACCTAAGCTCCTAAAATTCATATCCTTGAGTCAAAAATTAATTCTTCATGATGTCAAGAGGAAAAATACTAAACCACAATTTTCCCAACTTAAATGTGTGTAGTTTTGAATTTTCTCTTTAATCTTGTAGTCAAGTCTAAGTTTCTAATTCTTCAAGGAATAATTTACTAGGAGTACCTCAATGAGAAGTATACAACATGATTAGAAGGTGAAGGTATAAGATTGAGGATTTGAGAAGAAAAATAGAGTTAGAAGTAAAGATTTTCTTACCTTATGCTTGAGGAATTTGATCCTTTAGAGAGAAAAATGGGAGCAAGTCTTGTGTTTTTGTGCTAAGTATGAAATGAAGAGTGTTGGGAGAGTTGGGTAAGTGATGTTACAAGAAGAAAAACATGATCTTGACTCCCTTAGTAAAGGGGCCAAAAATTTGGGCATTTTTCCAAAAATATTTTTAATAATAATTGGTTTAGGATTGTTAGATGATAAAAAATATATGTTGATTCCCCCAACAAGAGACTAAGAGCCAAAAGTTGGTGTTTGTAGGATGGAATTTTTTTTGTGTTTAATAATGGCAATAGGTTTCTTTGGTGCAATTTTAAATGTTGTAGGATTAGTAGGGTACTTTAAAAATGTTGTAGGCTAAATAGGATGGAACAACTTTCCCCACTTTACTCCTTATGGCTGATTTTTGGGGTATTATGTCAAAAACATTTAATTTTTTTCCTAATTATCTAGTTGGAAGATAGAAAATAATAAAATAGTAATAGAAAAAAAATGAGTTATTTTCCCTATTATAGTGATAAAATCGAAAATTATGAAAAATATCTATTTTTTTATTTATAAAATTGAGGGAAAATAAAATGTATAAATATCCATAATTATAAAATACGTGAAGAAACATTATTGGAAATCAATGATACTGTTTCTAGACTCCTAGTGTGACTTTTTTTTAGAATCAAAATAAATTTCATTCATTCATTAGAAAAACTTACAAGTGATTACAATAAGTGAAAAATAATTGCAAGCCCTACAAGATCATAAATCTATACAGATCTAAAACAATTAAAAAAATTAAATCTAACTAGATCTAACTCATCCGTAGAATTAGAACTTCGCAATGGAAGCGCTGGACAAAACACGTACCAAAGATGATATCACTTTTGTCACGTATCATCGGGTAATTACTCATCTGATCTTTTGAATAAAATCCCACATAGCGGAAAAATTTATTAACTGGAAAAAAGTCACATATTGGGGACAAATAAAAACCACTTATTGGTGACAAATTAATTTGGATTAAAAGTTGTCTTTGCTCTCTATGGAGGATGGGGAAATAGAAGAATTATAAATCAACGGTTGAAAATTTTTGGAAAATTTATAGCCACCGAGACAACCAAATTTGTTTTCCTTACATTTTTTCCGTATCTAACCGAAATCGTTGTACCAAAAACATGATGTAAAAATATAATTTATTGATGAGAAAGATGATTAAATCATCAAAAGCTAAAGATTAAAGAGGTAAAATGAAAGCAAACAGTCATAATACAAAAATCAAACTGAGAAATTATCATTAAAGTAAAAAGTATGTTAAAAAAAAAGTACAGAAGAAAGAAATACAAAACACCATCACAATTCATAGAGTTATATTTTAAGTAGTCCAATCTTCTTTCTAATTTTTAGGCTCAAAATCAAACAAATTATAAATTTGTGGTAACATTCCATAAGCCGTTGGACGATTCACCTTCCTGGACATATGTTTCATCCTCTCTCTTTCTCTTTATTCCTATATACATAGAAAATTAATCAAGATGAGGATGTAAAAAAACTTATGAAGCAGCATAAAAAAGCGGAATTTATGTTATTTTTATTACCAACGCTAGAAGACATGCTCCCAATATCGCCAACTTTGGAAAGGGCGATTCATTTCGGAAAATTTCTTTGGTCGTGAGATTGTAATATCCAACTTGAACACGGTCCAATAATTTATCTCTTCTAACACGAGGGGCGGAAGGCTTGAATGCTCAAATTCATTGTAAATATAATTATATATATAATAGGTAAATACCGTCCAATTTATATGTAAAACAATGCAAAAATATTATGTAAGATATTTATAGTGTTACCATTTTGTTGTCTTTTTCTTCTTTCTTCCCTTTCCGTTCGGGAGACGACCATCAATGATGTAGGTGTAAGGTCGAAAGAGATCCAATTGTATGTGTCTGCATACGTAAATGGACGTGAATCTTGAAAAAACAATAAAATTGTACAATTATAATTAATGACCAGAGGATTTGAAAAAGAATTAGGAAAAACAAAGGAATTAATATCATATTGAGAACTACAAGTTCGATAACAATCAATTATCATAATTTATGAGTTGGTTTATTGAAGTGAAAAGATGGTGAAATGTATCTCATTCAATTATTGTTTTGTCCATTTTCTTGAAGGAAATCGAATTCGGGCATTGATGTTTCACTATCCATTTAATATAATGTAAGATTCTTAAAGTTTGTGTATGAAAAATGAAATAGTAATTTTTCTTACTATGTTTTAACCATTCAAATAGATTTTACTAGGAAAAACCGAAACTCCACATAAAATAGCTAAATTTGATTTTGGGTGTGTTACCAAATCCAATTTGTTCTCTTTTGATCGAGCGGGCGTCGAATTATCCAGATTTTCTTTCGCTCTAAATAGGAAAGTTAAAGAGGCTTGGTGCATTTATCTTGTCATGGCCAACTCCTCCTTGCCATACAATGATCGACCCAAAAAAGGTTTGATTCATAACATTATCATAATTAGCACATGAAACCGAGCAATATTGGTATTTATGTAATGTAATGCAATGTATAAAGGTTTGGGATTTGTAACATTAATAATAAATGATAGAACATGAAATCATGTAATGCAACAATATAACAATATTGCTCAATTAATTTCATACATATTACTTCTCGTTTTTACATGACTTTTAATGCTTGAATATTTACTTCAATATATAGAAAAGTCGGTTCTCTTGTAACACGAATTAAGTATTGTTTTGATTATATATAGCATTGGTAAAATATATGATGAAATGTCTCTTTTTCAACAACATATATGCTACAAAAAAAGAAATTATTATGGCTATCATGCAAAAAAAAATATCTACAAAAGACAAAACGAATAGTACTTGTAAAGATCATATAATTACAACGATTTTTGTTCATTATTAGCAAATCAAATCTACTTCATGTCACCAAAGAAATTATTTATATAAAAAATATTAAAGTTTTTCGATTTATAGGATTTACGATTGTTTATACAAGGCTCGATATTAGGGGCCTCGGAAGATGAGGGATTACCGAGTGCCATTTCATGTTCACCATTTTGTTGGTGTTGTTTCATGCAATTTTCGGGAATCTGTACATCACACACAAAAAAAAACACAAAATAAATAACTAAATATTTGTTACTATTATTTGGTGAAACAAGTAAGATTTTTTCAATACCTTCTTTGAATGTTGTATAACTTTTTTGACATATCACATGATCACAAAACTTGATTAAAGTGAATTATATAACAACAACAATACCAACCAAAGCAGAGGCTGAGGAAGTTTAAAACAAAAAGGAAAAAAAAGCTCACATCTATTTCAACATTCTCATTGAAAATTAGATGATTAGAATCACATTAACATAGAGACACATTTCCATTAAAAATCTTAAACTGTTAAATGACAATGCTTCTAAAATCCTTAAAGGAACATGTAAAAATATTAATATCTTTTTAACCAACATCACTTTCATTACTATATTGCTCAAGGAATATATAAAAAAAAGCGAATAAACAATTTTCATATGCATGAATATTAAGTCTTTTACTGATCACCTTAAAATTCATTGGAGCCACAAAAATTGAAGCACCTTCTTTGCTCATACTTTTTTGATAAGCAAATTGTCTTAATTGATGTGAAAAACACACATAAGCATTGGAATAAACTTATTAATATGGATAAATGGATAATTTATAAGCAATGCTTTGAACATGCATGTTAACCTCATTTTCATAACATTCGAGGCAATGCCCGACTTATGTACACCAAGTTATAAAACAAGATAAACTTATGGTAAAGAATAATTTCTTACATATGTGCCTTGAGGTTTGTTCCAAGCCAATGTATTGAAAGGCATGAGCATTCCAAATTTGTTGAACGAATCTATAGAATGGGGTACAAATCGTGGGGCGAAAAATTCAAACTTAGTAATTGTGCTTTAACAATATTATTATGATAGTGGCACTACAATATAGATACAATATGATATTTATTAGCAAAATTTACCAAAGTTCAAAAAGAGGATTTGTTTGGGGTTTAAATTCTTGACAAATTCTAAATTTGAAAATTGTGAAAATCCAGTGAACTACTCGAAGAGGATCGGACACGTCCTTTTTGGATCATGTGATATAATTTCTAACCAACACGCATTTTCACTTATTGTATCAATTTATAATTGTTAAGCTTCCTACATGTCTATACTTGACACTCATATTCTAATCTCATTCATAAACCCTTTATATATACATACTTAACATTTACTATAAATCCACCTATTTGTCTAAAACTCTCATCTTCAATCTTGGTAAGAAGGCAAGAAGCTCCAATTAATGATGGTGTGAATTCCAATATGTCACTACAAGAAAAAGGTTTTTTTGCGACGACAAATATCCAAAGTCGCCGCAATTAAACTTTTTGCGCGACATGTCATCACAATAAAGTCATCGCAAACAATGAGTCGCAAGTACCTTGTCTGTATTTGTTAAGCCTTATTTTTAGCTTCACAAGTGTACGGTGTAGTTTATAGAATAGGGTAAGCAAGGTCGTATCCACGGAGACTAATAAACTTATGTGCTAAGTATTGAACTAAGATAGTCTTATTTTTATTTAGGCGATCGAAATTGGATGATTGTTGTGGAGGTAAAGACAAGAATAACCACAAGAATACAAGATACTAAGAATAATGGAATTATCAAGAGAATGAAATGGATTCCCGGATTATGGTTTCAATTAATATTCCTCTTGTTGTCCGATTTAATCAATACACCTATAAGACGATCACAATGGTATTTTATCCTCCCTCTCGAGATGTATATAAAGTGTAGATTGAAATATCTATGCTAGCATCTCTACTCAACATAAGATACACAACTCCCAAATGCACAAAAGATCAAATATCCTCACAAATATTCACAAACCTCTCGATTATGCAAATATTCATGTCAAGTACTCAAGATCTAATATTGAAACTCATCTCTCGAATTATGAATCAATATATCAAACAAGTTAAATCATTGGTCAAGTGATAAATCAAGAATAAGAACAAAGTACTCAAATAGGCTTCAAGACAATAACTTCAACTAAGATTAAAACATTCAACAAGAGTTCAATTAATCTACTTCCAAAACCCGGAAATCACAAGAAGTTTAGCTACTCATTACAAATAAACAACTCATAGACAAATTGTTCATATTCATGGCAAGCTAAAATGAAAGATTAAAGCACAAAGAATGAGAAAACTTAGGAAATGGATAATCTCTCGATTAATCTTCAATCCTCAAGCTCGATTCGACCCGATTCTTCCCTTGATTCTTCCTTGATGAATTTGAGCTATTTCTTGTGTTCTTGGGTCTTTTCCAGACCTTTCCTCCCTGGTGTGCGCCCAGAAGTGGTATTTATACCCTTTTTGAAGTCTAGTCAATTCTTTGTCATTTTTGGAGTTTTTACGCAAGAACGCACGGTCGTGCACCCACGCACGGGTTACCCGTGCGCCATTTCATAGAAAACACCCAGTCTCTGTAGCACGCACGGGTCGTGCGCCCACGCACGGTCTACCTGCGTGCGCCATCCCATAGAAAACATCCGGTCTGCGTAGGGCGCACGGGTCGTGCGTCCACGCACGGGTTACCCGTGCGCCACCCAAACGTCTGAATTTGCTTGCGGGTCTTCAGCGTTGTAGCCCTCTCTCTTAGCTTTCCATAGCCACTTGAATCACCTCAATATCAATTTTGTAGAGAGAGTTATGGCCAAAACACTAAACCCCGCGATCTTTGGAAATTCCATACGCGTTTGGATGTTCCTTGAGATAAATCTCCTTGTTGTTTGATCATCCATGCTTCTTTTGACACCACGACTCATCACTATGACTCTAGAATCCATATAGTTGGCTTCCAATTGGGTGTAATCGCTCGATTCTTGATGATTCTAGGTCGCAATGCTCGTATTTGTCATAAAATCACTCCAAATATCGTTAAATTCCTACAAAACGAGCAAAGCGTAATATCTTTCCCACAAAGAGTGAATATATATCATTTCATACAAGTTATTGCATGTTTAATCACCATTTTAGTCATATTTATACCTCAAAATACATGCAAAACTCACACCTATCAAAATCCCCCAAACTTAAATCATTGGTAGTCCCGGTCAACGCTTTTAAAAACTAGACAACACATGATTGGGAGTAATGAAAAGTACAATGCACAACAACTCCATAAAATTCGCATTGTTTATCGTAGGTGTCAAGCAACGAATCAACCAAGCCTCAAACATCTAACATAGAGCACACATCAAATAAATCATGGTAAATGCTTTGAATCACTTCTCTCAAGATCAAGTGTATACTCTCATCTCACATGAATATAGGGCGTGTTTACGCTCAATTCAATTCAATGTTGAAGAATTACCATAAGCTTGCAAATCGTCTCATATCTCCGCCACTAGAATATATGCAATTTGTGAATCAAAAGGACTTTTTCTTTTGGTTATAATGAAGGCTCTTTGGTTAGGGTAGGAAAATATGGATAGAGTGACTCAAACTCGGCGTATAGACCGATGAGCATATAAATCATCTAAATTAAAGCTCAATATGCTACTAAATTCTTCTCTCATTTTCATCAACTCTTCTTATCTCCATCCCCTTTCTTTTGTAAACATTATCACCTCACATTACAATTCCTAGCCTCCAAGTTCATTCAATGAAAACTCACATCATAAAATCGATTTTTTTTTCCGACTCTTTTATGAATTTTCAACATTTCTTTTCTCCTCCTTTTCTTCCTCTTTTGTTCCCATCAACCAATTTTGTACAATTATCCAATTTTTCAATTCCAACTCATTCAACCTCATTCATTCCCTTTACTCAATGTTATACGCTCAAGTGTAGGGTAACAAATATATCAAGTTAAGGCTTGAATTGTTGCTATCAAGAAATTAGGCAATAGGTTCAAGTTGGCTAACTAGGGATTTCAATATCATCATTAGGTAAGCAAAAGGCTTGAAGGGCTAACAAAAATGGCCTTTGATCATTTTCACAATTCGCATACAACATGTGACCTTGACAGAGATACCAGAGCAAGTTCTAGAATTCTAACAACATGAATGATACACTCAAATCACAAACAAGACTGCATATGATGACAACAGTAAAGGCTCAAAAGCTCAGACTTGTAAATATGTAATTCAAAGCATCAAACCAAGTTTTCCACATCAAAATGCTCAATGTTATCTATTCATGGCTCAATCAACTCATGCTCAACACCCAATCAAATAATACAAAATTTTCAAAATCAAGCACAAGTTACAATCAAGAGATCAACTCACTCCTAAAAATCTATGAAAGCAATAAACGTGCTAAAACAATAAACGTGTTTCTAATGCAAATGCAACCTAAAATGCTCTACATGCAACTATATGAAAACACACAAAAATGCAATTTTGTTTTTAATCCACACATTTCATATCAAAATAACTATCTCTCCCCAAACTTAAATGAAATTATATCGCACGTAAGAGAAGATAGAATTTCAATATAAAACTTATTGGATTTACGATTCATTGTGCGAGTGGTGGCCCTCCTTGGCATCTCCTCATATCGCTAGGACTTCTTCCTTCAACCATCACTTCAAGTTTTGTACCTTAATATTGTCTTAGTATGGGGCACGGTCGTGGCGCTTGCACACGGTCACCGTGCGTGATGCCGTCTGAACACTCGGGTTTTTTTTTTTTTTTTTACAAAAAAAAACAAACAAAAACAAAAATCACACCACAAACCGTTGGGTTGCCTCCCAACAAGCGCTATATTAACGTCTTTAGCTTGGCGCTTTGTTAATTTCGATTCGTACCACCTTTGAATGCATATATTAGTTGCTTTGGATCATGGTCAAGAACCGTTTTTCCATTGTTTGCATCTAGTAATGCATAATTGGGATTTCAAGCAAGTATTGGAGTCCGATATTGGAACATTTTGATCAGGTTATGCCCGTATTTGTCCGTGCGTGTACACATATTCCGTGCCCATCTCATTCTGAATAGTTTTCTTATGACATCTTGCACTTGTGTTGCGGGCGTACACACATGGTTCTTGTGTTCCTTGTCCTGTTTTGCTCCTTTTCGGTACCATACACGGATGAAAGTGCATAACATACGATCCATGTTTGGTTCCGAACTTTCTTGCTTTTTGCGGGATCTTTGGCTCTCGTGAGTCGTACCACTCTTTTGATGAATGGCACTACATTGTTCCTTTGAGTTGGCTTCAGTGGTGCTTGAAAACTGGCTCTTTTGTTGTTGCCCACCAACAATTGTAACTAATTGGCCCATTTGAGTCTCGAGTTTTACCAACTGTGTCAATTGTAGCTCCAACTTGTCCATCCTTGCGTCTTGCATTGTGAAACGGCTCCTTGTCTCACTTACAAATGAAGTCATTTGATTCATGAATACAATGAGGGCGTCTTCCAAAGATGGCTTTGCCTCTGCATTAGTAAACCCATTCATTACATTGAAGCTTGATGGTGGTGGAATTACATTCTCCGTGCTAGCATATGAAAAATCTTCGTAAATCCCCCAATTTGAACAATAGTGCGTAGGGTAGGATTATTCCCATAATCGTAGAAATTACGTTATTGAAATAATTGACTCCTCCATCCGAGCATGCACTATAACAATTCAAAGAAACAAATCAAACATTGTAGAAGTAGAATTTACAAAAGAAAAATTAAATAAAATAAAAAAGGTCTAAATTAAAAATAATTCTATCTATCGCAATATTAGCACCAAAAATTGTATTAGTCCCAAAACGGCGCCAAAAACTTGTTCGCCTTATTTTTAGCTTCACCGCAAAGTATACGGTGTAGTTTATAGAATAGGGTAAGCAAGGTCGTATCCACGGAGACTAATAAACTTATGTCTAAGTATTGAACTAAGATAGTCTTATTTTTATTTAGACGATCGAAATGGATGATTGTTGTGGAGGTAAAGACAAGAATAACCACAAGAATACAAGATACTAAGAATAATGGAATTATCAAGAGAATGAAATGGATTCCTGGATTATGGTTTCAATTAATATTCCTCTTGTTGTCGATTTAATCAATACACCTATAAGACGATCACAATGGTATTTTATCCTCCCTCTCGAGATGTATATAAAGTGTAGATTGAAATATCTATGCTAGCATCTCTACTCAACATAAGATACACAACTCCCAATGCACAAAAGATCAAATATCCTCACAAATATTCACAAACCTCTCGATTATGCAAATATTCATGTCAAGTACTCAAGATCTAATATTGAAACTCATCTCTCGAATTATGAATCAATATATCAAACAAGTTAAATCATTGGCCAAGTGATAAATCAAGAATAAGAACAAAGTACTCAAATAGGCTTCAAGACAATAACTTCAACTAAGATTAAAACATTCAACAAGAGTTCAATTAATCTACTTCAAAACCCGGAAATCACAAGAAGTTTAGCTACTCATTACAAATAAACAACTCATAGACAAATTGTTCATATTCATGGCAAGCTAAAATGAAAGATTAAAGCAAAAGAATGAGAAAACTTAGGGAAATGGATAATCTCTTGATTAATCTTCAATCCTCAAGCTCCGATTCGACCCGATTCTTCCCTTGATTCTTCCTTGATGAATTTGAGCTATTTCTTGTGTTCTTGGGTCTTTTCCGACCTTTCCTCCTCGGTGTGCGCCCCAAGAAGTGGTATTTATACTCTTTTTGAAGTCTGGTCAATTCTTTGTCATTTTTGGAGTTTTTCTGCAAGAATGCACGCGGGTCGTGCACCCACGCACGGGGTTACCCGTGCGCCATTTCATAGAAAAAACACCCAGTCTGCAGCAGCACGCACGGTCGTGCGCCCGCGCCGGTCTGCCCGTGCGCCATCCCATAGAAAATATCCGATCAGCAGGGGCGCACGGTCGTGCGTCCACGCCGGTTACCGTGCGCCACCCAAACGTCTGAATTTGCTTGGGGTCTTGAAGCGTTGTAGCCCTCTCTCTTAGTTTTCCATAGCCACTTGAATCACCTCAATATCAATTTTGTAGAGAGAGTTATGGCCAAAATACTAAACCTTGCCAGTCTTTGGAAATTCCATATGCGTTTGGATGTTCCTTGAGATAAATCTCCTTGTTGTTTGATCATCCATGCTTCTTTTGACACACGACTCATCACTATGACTCTAGAATCCATATAGTTGGCTTCCAATTGGGTGTAATCGCTCGATTCTTGATGATTCTAGGTCGCAATGCTCGTATTTGTCATAAAATCACTCCAAATATCGTTAAATTCCTACAAAACGAGCAAAGCGTAATATCTTTCCCACAAAGAGTGAATATATATCATTTCATACAAGTTATTGCATGTTTAATCACCATTTTAGTCATATTTATACCTCAAAATACATGCAAAACTCACACCTATCGATGACCACAATTGTGTTGTCGCAAAATATTAAGCGGCGACATCCGTCCGCTAATATGTCGTCGCTAATGTTTCACACACCAACCAATCTTATCTTTTTATTACTAGTGTAACTTAAAACCAATTACGATATTTTCATGGATAACACTAACTTAGTTACCTACTCGGTTTTTTAGTATATAAATTTTTGGTCTAATTCTATCCTGGGGATTTTCACCAAGTGTGTTTTTTTTTCTAATTTCCTAATTTCAAATTAAGTTGATATTATATTGTAAAAAAACAAATATATGGGAATTTAAGTTGAGTCCTCTAGTACATGCGTATGAGGAGCTAAGTAATTAGCTTCACAAAACACGTGGCGATATATAAGTTTTGTACTTCTATTTCACATGGCAATAGATCATGTAAATAAAATAGGAGATGAAATTGGACAGGTAAAAATGATAAAAAAATAAAAAAATAAAAAAACTGAATTTTTTCCTTAGAAAGGCTAGTTAAAGAGATTGGCATACATTAATTCATTATTTTCTTTTAGCGGGAAATTTTAAATAAAACAATTTCTTCATAGGAACTTTGCTACGATATACAATTTTGAACCACTTCAAAAGCCCTTTAATACAACAAAACAAGCATGTGATTATTCCATTATTAGAATTTCACCTTCTACAAAAGTCGGATCTAATGAAACAAGTCAAGACAAAGCGACTTGTGCATTTTATATGTACAACAAACCAAAAATATAAAATAAAAATCGCATCCGTATAGTAAAGATTCATTACTCACATTCCAATTCGCGACATCGATAATTAATCAATTTTTAGACAATAAAATGTAATTAAATATATGTTCATCTACATATAAAAAAAGAGTTATAAGGGACTAATGTGAAGGTAAAGTGTTTGTCAATTTTTCTCTTTGCACATATATCTATTGATGGAACCCTAGATTCAAATTAAGCAACAAATAAAAAAGTTATATAAATTAAATAAATCCAAATCCTATAAATAAGCCTTTGATATTAAAAGCATAAATGATATAAGAATGAACAATTAACCACAAATGATTATTAACTAGTTTTAAAATCATCACCCCGATTGATCCGCTTAAAAAAGAAGCACTTAAAACTTGTTTTTATGGATGCACAACAAATCATCGGTCGAAAAAGTTGTTGGAACCACTTGAAGACTTTGGTTTTCTATTTTACTATCCATTGTATGGCTAAGCAATTTTTTTTGGGGGAAAAGCTGCAAATTTGCTCAAGTTTTTGAGGGTGAGAGGAAAATGTAATTAAGGGATGAGTCTGGTGTATATTTATCGAGTAGTAAAGAGGATGCTCGTAATCTAATTTTATTTCAAATGAACACATTTAGAGAATTGTGATATTTAAAGATCGCGGATTTACAACATTTTGACTATGTTCTTATCCCTTTGACCCGCTCCTCTTAATTACAAGCCATATTTTCCAAGTGCTTAAATATTGACGATAAATGTTTTTTTTTGATTTTTTAGCGAGACGATAAATGATTTTAATTGCTATGTTTTTGTAAAATTGGAGAGGAGAACCTACGGCTTTATGAAGTCTATCGCGTTTAATTTCTAACGTGAAGTGCAGAATAATATCCGTTTGAGATACTAAACAAGAATATTTTCTTTTGAATCAGTATTTTTCTATCTATCTTTCAAGTGGATTTTTTTGTACACGATATGTAAACGCGTTTTAATTAATTTTATTAGGTTTCCCTTCTTAAGACCTTTTTAATGTTAATTGTTGAATGTTAAAAAATCAAACGTTGGTCATTGAATCTGTTAAAATTGCAATATGTAATAAATGCGGATACAGTTATAGATATTTATAGATAGCATTTCATTGAAGAATATTCGTTTGACAACTCGGGTCTTCATCACCTTCTCTCAATTGAATTTGTTGTTTATCATGTTTAAAAACAATCAAAATATAGAAATTTTTTTCTATTGATTCCATTAATTGACTTCGAATATAATAAATATATTTAAGCAATATGTAATCATTCAATTAATTTTCTTCCGAATTTAAATTTCTTTGTCGATTTGATGAAAGACAACGTATAAAAGTCACTTTGTTATTTGTCCATTTTTTCACATTAAAATTTAATCAACAATGTTACTTTCATGTATGTAATTTATCGTCATTGCAAGTTTTAAAGGAATAAAAACACAATTGTAGACAATATAATTTGTAATTTTTTTCTTTTTGTTTTTGCCACATCAAATCATCATCATAATTTTCAATTTCAAATCTTTAATATTATTAAACTTTTGCATTTGCATCCTAAAGCCACAAAATTAGAACACTGTAATTAAATATTTTTCCCATTTTAATTAATAATTAGTATATTAGTTAGATTTATATATATATATATATATTAATGCAACTTTTTATATTAGCTAGTATTTGACACTACTCTCTCTATATGTGTGTGTGTCGTTTGTAGGTGTAACAAAATCAAATGGCGTCATAAATGTAATGAGAATCTTAATGAAATAAATATATAGAGCTTTGAATCTAATGAGTATATAAATTGTTTATTTATAAAATCCGTATGTGCATGTTTGATGATTACTGCAAACATACATTACAATAATTGATTCTAAGTTTAATTGGTTGCATTTAAGAATTTAAATTTGAAAGATTCATTTGCCACCTCAGGATCTTAAATTAATGGATAAAAAATTTAAAGCAAAAAATAGCTCAGAGAGTTGTTAAATGATTTAAGGTCTTGCGAATTCGCCAAAATATATATACCAATGTCAAAATCCACTTTCGTACATATAAATTGAGTGAATGTCACATTTTTAAGATGTTAAAAACCTTTCATGTTGCCCTCAATCGCTTAGGTAACAAGCTCACAAATATGAAAAAATGAAAGTAAAGTGAAAAAAATCAGAATATGTGTATTATTTACACATATAAGGAATTTTGAGGAATTGGTCAGTCGCCCCACTCTAGTCGGGTTAACATATCAAGATTTAAATTTGATTTCCATCGACGACCACCTATTGCTCCTTTAGGAATCTGCAAGAAAAATATTAGAAAAAATTGTAGATGTCACAGTACAAGATGCCACCTCCTCCACTACATTTCGTTGTCAGATTTGTGGGGATGAAATGAATATTACCTAGAAGAGGGCAAAACACATGAACAAATAAATTTCTTCAATATTTGAACATGCTAACTTCCTATCAAATTGGCGTTGGGCGTTAGAATAGAGATGATTGCATCTCCAACACTGTGCCAGACTTGGCGCGATTCAAGCATTTGCTATAGTTCCCCACCAATAGTGGCGCGATATTGTAGCAGTGCTACTTTTTTTTTTGCTTTTTTATCTAATTTATCATGTGTTTATCTTAACTTTAAATACTATTATTAATTTTATATTTTAGTTAATTTAATAAAAATAATACTTAAATTAATTCAATTATATGTGATGTTTTTTACATAATATAATATGTAATTTCATGAATTGTTATTTTAATTTTGCATTAATTTCATTAAATTTAATTTTTTTTAATTTGTTTAATTTTAAAAATAAAACATGTAAATAAATATTATATTAAATAAAATTACTTATGTAATATTTTATCAATTAATAATAAAAAATAATATTAAATGAATAAAAGAAAGAATCTTACAGAATATTCTTTTTTAGTACAGAAAGTAGTGCAAACTGCTGGAGATGAAATGATATTATGCACTAAAGTAGTGCAAACTACTGGAGATGGTCTAAAGGAGTAGAGATGAAATTAGGTCCGCATAAAAATTGGTCATTAACAATCCATCACATACAAAGTAAGTTAGAGATGAATAAATGGATAATGGGGCAGGTAATGGGTTTAATTAAGGGTTGTGAATCCATACTGAACTGCCAAGGACTCGCCCCGTATTGAGTAGTATATAAATATATTTTTAGGTTTTCCTTCGTTCTGTATATTTTTTTTCTCCCTCAACTCGCCACCACACCTAGCTTCTATATATATATTCACTCACAATGGTCAGCAATAGACCCTCCAATCTTCTACTATAGCATTTTCTTCTCAATCGTCTCTTTTTGCAACTCATGCCATTCTTTCCTCGACATTGGTGGTCCAAAGAAAAGGCGTTTGTCCCTAACTTGAGGCTTTTATTTTTGCACCAGTGTGGTTTCAATTGAATGCACTATCATTTAAGATTGATTTCACAAAAATACTTGCTTTTGATTACATCGTAGTTAATATTTTCAATTCAAGATTCCTGGCTAAAGATTTGTTCAAAGATGATCTTTCTTTATGTAGGTAGCATTCCAACAAAGAAACTAAAAAAATGAAATTGCTATCAAAGCAAAATATCAACCATTTAGTTATAATCTTGTATTTCTACGTGTTAGGATCCAAATCTGTCTTTTTCCACAAATAATGGGCCTCGAAACAAGGAGAAGGTGGTGATCGCAATGAGGTAGAAGGTATAAATCTATTACCATTGCTAATTTAATTTCATAGGAATATCCTCATTGAATTGCGATTAAGTTATTTTTGTATTTTAATGTAAAAAAATTATTTTTACAAAATGCATAAGAAAATTATCAATATTTGAGCGACATTTATATACAAGCTATTAACGATAATAATTTGGTATCAATAATCTTACGGATTGAGATTTTGATCATAGGGCAAGAAGGGAATCTAACATAAAAATAGCAACTCAATTTTCTTATTCTGAACGAAAAGGAAATCGAATCATCCATCGTTTGGCACGCTCAAAGAGAAATGTCTCGGATCTTGCATAACATCAAAATACATCTTTTTTTATCTACTTTATACGACATTTATTTTTTACTTCAAAAATCTTATTTTGTTAATTAAAAGATAGAAAAACTATTGTTTGTTATTAACACGTGCACTTTAACAAGTCTTATTTCTTTTTTATTATAATTAGTTTTTATTACAATGAGATAACGATGTTTTTGAAGAAGGTACATATATATTAAACATCTTTCCAATTTTGTCGAATTCGATTATGGAATTAAGATAATTGATTTTGATTCGTTTATAAAGTTGTGACTATGATATTCTTCTCTTAACTTTTTGCATCATTTATCTAGAATTATGCAATTTACAATATGGTTTTGATCTTATGTCCATTTGAAAACGGGTATGCGGTTTAGATCTCTTCTATATATGCGTTCACACTTTCCTTGTTGATGGGAGTCTACTTGAACATATCGAAATGGCAAAATAGGAGATATGCATAACAACAATAGTAATGTCTAAATATCATGCATAATCTTTTAAAAGATTTATGGTTTACTTTGAGAATGTCACATATGATTAGCACTACAAAACTTGTGAATTAAATTGTGTTGATAAGTTGTTCAACCGCGTACCATTTGGTAACTATATAATCACACCTTTTCAATTATTGAGCACGCCTACATGTAAGAAAAATAAAAGATAATTCTCTCTTTATGTGTGTGTGTGTATATATATATGTGGTGATCATTTTTCACTTCTCCTTAGCAATTTATTAATTTATCTCTTTAAAAGTAGGAAAGATATAGTTATTTTCATTTATTTACCTTATTTTCATGCATTTATATGGTGTATGCCCTTAAGAGTGACTACCTTGCAAAACATGATGGTAACGTTTTAAGCAAAAATTTGAGTAAATGGTAGGATGAATTTCAAGCTAACAACCAATATACAAAAAGAAAATCAAAAGTAACAAAATTGAGAGACACCTAAGTACATTTCACTACAAAAAGTATGTAAAACAAACAAAGAAACAAATTAAATACTAGTGATATAAAATTGTTAATTAAACATAGAAATATGAAACACATGTGACAATAGAGCTAGCTAATTAAAAGTCTATTCTTCTAATTTATTGCCTCAAAATCATATAGAGTATAAATAAGATGTGAAGTCCCTTGACTAGCATCGGTCTCATTTTTCACTTCTTGAGCTAATTGTTCGTCATCTGTCTTCCTCGTAACCCATGTTTACGCAGAAAATTGATCAAAATAAGGGTGAAATAAATTTTAAAGGTCGTATTGCTAAAGAGAAGTGAAAACAATTTGATGTGTTATTATTTATTATTACCAATGGTAACAGGTGTGCTCCTATTATCGCCTCCATTTCGAGTAATTTCTCCTGTGGTATGATTGTAGTGCCCAATTAGTACGCGGTTTAGCAATTTATCTCCTCTAACACGAGGATAAGAAGCCTGAATACTCGGATTTTGTGGTAAAAATAATCTATAAATATCCTCAAAGTTAAATGTAGAACATTATTTAAAACGTTATGTTTATATGCATGGTGTTTAGATGTTACTGAAGTGCTATGTGTCTCTCCTTTTTTCCCTTTTTGACGTTCTGGTAGGCGTCCATTAATAATGAAGGTGTGAGCAGTTGAAAGAGATATGAATTGTATGTCCGTTTTTAAATGGACATAGAACTGAAACAACATTGAAATCATTCAGCTATAAATAATGACGTGTAAATTAAAGAATTAGGAGAACAAATAGTAACAATGTCAAAACTATAAGTTCTAGTTGGGATCAATTAATATAATTTATAAGATGGACTTAGTGAAGCTTAATAATGGTTTAAATGTATCTTACTCAATTACTATTGTCAAGCTTCTTCAAGGACATCAAATTTAGGCATTGATGTTTCATTATTATGATATATATATCCATTTTATAAAAATTAAATTTCTTGAATTTGTTGTCCAAACAACAAAACTAGTGAACTTTTTTACAATATTTTAACAAATAAAGATTTTGCAAGAAAAATGAAAACCATATATATAAACTATAAAGTAGCTAAAAATATCGATTATTATGGTGTGTTATCGTATCCCATTTGTTCGGTTTTGAGCGAGCCAAACGTCGTATGATTCAATTTTGTTTTCGCTCCAAATAGGAAAGTTGAGAAGCTTCGGGTGCTCTTATCGTCTCGTGGCCTACTCCTTCTTGCCTTACAACAATATAAATTCCACAATAGTTTTTCGATATCAATAATATAATCATAAATAGCTTGAACATGAAATTTAAGATGGACAACATTACAACAATATTGCTCAATTTCTTACATATTCTTGCTTTTATTACATGACTTTTCTTTGCTTGAATATTTACTTCTACATAGAAATTAATTGTTCTTGCAACACAATCTGATTTTGATTATATATAGCATTGATACATATGATGAAATATTTCTTTTTCAACATCATGTACACATGTTGTATATGAAACAAAATTACTTATAGTTTACTCCATTGAAATCATTTATAGGGATAATTACAAAAGACCCGCCTGATGTTTGGCCTAATTACACAAAAAAAAATTGAGATGTTTTAAAATTATAAAAAGCCTCCTAAAGTTTGATTATATCTTAAATTTAAAGAGCAAAATTGTAATAATTCTTGAAATATCAGAGGCATTTTTGAAATATTTTTTGCATGTATATGGAAGGGGGAAATATAAGCGAAATCAAACCTCAAGGTCATTATATTTTTGTAATTCTTAAAAATCTCTAGGTTTTTTTGTAATTAGCCCAAACCTCACGGGTTTAATTGTAATTATCCCTTATTTATATCAAAAATGTTAAAGTTTATGCATTTATAGATTAATGTACCTCATTATTCGTAGAAAGCTATGGTTCCAGTGTTGTTTCATCTTCATGTTGTTGGTGTTGTTCCTGTTTATTTATAGAAGGCATTTTGAGAATCTGGCAGATAGAGAAAACATGAGATATATAACTAAATATTTGTTACAATTATTTTGTGAAGCAATCAATTGTTTTTTCTTACCTTCTTTGAGTGCAATAATACCTAGAATGTTTTTGGGCCGAGACGAGATTCGCGATTATAACAACAAAAGACCAATTAATCTAGTGGAGATTGAATTAATCAATTAAAGAAAAAAAAATATTTGTATCTAGTTTAACTATTCCCCGTTGAATTACTTGTATTCCAAATAAATGACCTCAGATAATTAACTGTCAAATAAATTTCAGTGTTTAAAAAAAAAGGAACTAATTTGAAGGTGCCAAGGAAGTGACAATTTTTTTCTTCTAATACATCAATTGATGGAACCCTGGATGTAAATTAAGTGGCACAAACTGAAAGTTCATATTTTAGAAAAAGAATAAAATAGAGACAAATTATTGGTATTAAAAATATACAACAATGAAAAATTAGCAGAAATTTTTATTATTGCACCAATATTGTTCTATATATCTCAACTGATCACCGGCCATTGATTTTGCAATAGTTATGCAATAAAAATTAGGGGGAAATGCTTGGAAAACTATGTGAGTATTTGTGTGTTTTAGTGTGTGTGAAAGATGAGGTTTTGGTTGTGTATTTATTTGTGTTTTAAAGATATGTACATAATCTATTTATTTCAAATGACCATATTTTGAGAATTTCAATTTTGTGACAGTGAGGATTGACTTGACCATATTCTTATTCCTTTTCAAGTGTCTAAATATATTATTTTAGTTTTCAAAAAAAAATGATTTTAATCTTTAATTTTCAGTAATTAAATCAGTGTCACTAGACAATGAAGTGTAAAATAATATTCATCCTACTCGGGGTCCTAAAAAATAATATTTTCTCTTGAAATATATTTCTATATTTTTCTATCTTTCATGTGAAATTATATAAGTAGATGTGTTTTACTTAATTCTACTCGATATCCCTTTTGTGACATTTTCTGAACTTGTAAAAAAATCAAATGTGGTGGTCATTGAATCTATTGAAATAATTACAATATATAATGCATGCAAATACAACTAAATTTTTAGGATCACCTGAATCATAGAGCATTCAATCCAATTACACTCACCTTATCATGTTTTGGAAACAATTAAAAAGTTAACGTTTGAAAATCTTCTATAGATTCTAATATTAATTGACTTCCAGAATTTAATAACAATATTATACCATCGTAATCCTTTCACTAATTTACCTTACAGAATTTCTATTTCTGTTTGGATTTGATAAAAGAAATCAGGAGAAGGTGAGAACAACATTTACAAGTAGCCAGTTATTTTTATTATTTTCACATTAAAAATATATTAAAAGAATTACTTGCACGTAATGTATTCTTTATTATAAGTTTCATAAGAACCAAAAAAAATTGATGAAACAAATTTGGGCAACTTTTTTCATCTTTGGTCATATCAGATTATCGTCTTAATTCGTACTTACAAATTTGTCCGCCTTTAGTTTATAAACTGAATTGTAAAATAATATTTGTCTTACTTGGGATCCTAAACAATAATATTTTCTTCTAAAATATATTTCTTTATTTTTCTATATATCATTCATGTGAAACTTTCTGTACCCAAGACGTAGATGTTTAATTTATTTGATATCGCCTTTTCAGACATTTTTAATTATAATTTTAATTATAATTGCTTAACATGTAAAAAAAAATCAAATATGGTCATTAAATCTATTATGATTGTGACATATAATAAATTTATAAATGTAGATAAAATAAATCTATGGATTCTATTAATTGACATTAATCTACTGTATATAATCCTTCCATTAATTTACTTTCAGGGTTTAACAACTTTGTATTGTATTTTATCCTTCCATTACTTGACTTCCAAAATTATATTTTCTTTGTTGATTTGATGAAGAAGGGATATTGATTTTTTAGTACCTGACCTACAGGCACTTTGCTGGTTTGGTACCTGACATTTCCGAGTTACCAATTTAGTACCCAGACTTCACATTTTTTTATAAATTAGTACCTATTCACTTTTAAGGACGAAAATGCCCCCAAGCTTTTTTTTGTTAAAAAGTTAAGTTTTAATTAGAATTATTAAATTTAAATTATAAATTTAATTAAGAAATAACTTATTATTTTTTAAATTAAATTATTAGATTCTTATTTGAAAAAAAATAAAATAAAATAAATTAATTACTATATTAATAAAAAATTACTATAATTTACTTATTTTGCTATCTTAAATTTGATTTTTAAATTATTTAATATTCATTTTAATTTTTTAAATTAGTTAACTAAACTATTTTTTCTTTTTTGATTCATTAAATTTTAATTTATGTTTATTAATTTACTAATTTAATTTAATTAATTTTATTTTTTATAAAAATTCATTAATATTTTTAGAAACTTCTTTTTATTTTTTATTAATTAGATTAATTAAAATTTTAATTGATTTTATAATTTAAATAAGTATACTCAAAAATTCATTTTGAGTATATTATGTTTCTTGGGGGCATTTTAGTCCTTAAAAGTGAATAGGTACCAATTTATTAAAAAATTTGAAGTATGAGTACTAAATTGGTAACTCGGAAATGTCAGGTACCAAACTAGCAAAGTGCCTATAGATCAGGTACTAAAAAATCAATAACCCAATGAAGAAATCAAAAGAAGGTGGGAACAACAAGTAGCTGGTTATTTATCAGTATTTTCACATTAAATATACATTAATATAATTACTTGCATGTAATTTATTCTTTATTACAAGTTTTAAAGAACAAAACAGAATTGATGAAGCAGATTTGGGCTTATTTATTTTGTCACATCAAATTATCAACATGATCTGCAGTTTCAGATTTTCACTAATACTTTACTTTTCCTAAAGCCGTGTCATTTTGGACTCTATTAAAATTGAGTATTTTTCACCAATTTCTAGTTCATTTCAAATACTAATCCTAAATATTAGTATATTAATATGATAAATAAATTAATGCAACTTTGTTTTTGTATCTGTAACAAAATTAATTCTCATTTAGAATTGATAAATTTTGAATCTTATTAGAGCTTTGAATCTAATTAGTGATTGATGCATGTGTTACTAATGTATAGTAAACAAGGGCGGAGCCAGGATGCTTTACCAGGGTGGGCCGATACACGAAAATGAGGTGAGCCGGATAGAAAATCCAAGAAAAATTAATACAAATTATAACTATTTTTTTTAAAAAATCCTCACTAATTTTTTTTTTAAAAAAAGGGTTGGGCGGGGCCCACCACATCTCTCCCTTGATAGTAAATGAGTATAGTTATTGAATTTGTAATGTCCCAAAAGTGGAATCGCGACACAACGGTTAACTTACACCAGTTCTCCATTCTAAGAATATAAGTCACCAAGTATTTGAGAAATATTAATTTCCAAATAGACATTGTTCATCATAACTTCTCGAAAATAGAATTAGTTGTCGCAGCAGAAATAGTGATACAAATCAATTATCCATGCCAAAGGGTCTTACGCCCCTCTATTACATCAAACGTAATAAATTGTCCGTTAACAGAGCATAAATGAATTTTAAGGCTAAATCGACGGACTAAGTCTAGGAATTACTCCGTCGCTTGGTCTTCTTCGTTGACGTCTTCATAATATGGTGGATCAACAACTGGGCGTTGAAAAAGGTAGAGGTGAGACAAAAATTCTCAATTGATGGGTGATCGTGTGTAAGTGTGGCTTATATAGATGCAGGAAAATAGTTATATGAAGTATGAATGATTTATGATGTGTGCGTCACATGCGATTCACAAGCAGCGTGGTATTCAAAATAATACGGTTTTATATATTTTGATGAAAATAGTTCATGAACATTCGGGCACAATGAATGTGTTGCAAGTGGTTCAAGTAGTGCTTGTGTACGGAGTGTAACACCAACCCAAACAAGTAATGGTTGCGTACGGAGTGTAATGCCAACCCAAGCAAGTAATGGTTGCGTACGGAGTTTGACGTCAACCCAAGCAAGTAATGGTTGCGTACGGAGTGTGACGCCAACCCAAGCACGTAACATTGGAACCGTGTGGATTAGACAACGATTTATCTGTCATTGTTTCGATTTCATGTGTCATAATCCAAGTATTTTCATGTGGAATTGGATATACTGTTTCCCAATAAGTCGCTTCCATTGTTTCCTTCATGTAGTATCCGAGCAGTATTGGTCCGGATATTCATTCCATTCTTTTAGTATTGCTATAGCACGTGCGCAATGAATTTCATCCATTTGAAACTTGTTACAAGTCCTTTTCACAAGGTCCACAACAAATATTTTGTCAGCCTCTATGACTTTAAAGATAAAATCATTTGATCTGTTTCACGTGAAACATAAATGAAACATGTAAGAAACAGTTGTGAAACAAGGGATCATGTGTTGAAAGTTTGTAGTAAATTACTCTTAATTAGAGAAATGGTGTAGTTTTTTCCCATATACTCTTTAGTTTTTCTTGTCATCCTTGTAAATGTTGATCTTGTTTCATTTCGATATATGCATGCCCAATCTTGAACTAAAGATTTCACATACTCTAGCAAAATTGTTACTGGTAGTGTTAGTTTATTGAAGTTGGCAAATTTGGTCCGTTTAGCACAGTGCATGTTCTAGTGTTGTAACACTGGTAATGCAACACTAGCTCACAGAATCTGGGCAGATTTTATGCCAGATTCTGTGGTGTGTTTTTGGCAAGATCTTTATATTGTCAATGTTGCTGATATTATTGGATAAAGTTTATCTTAATAGATTCAGCCACTTTTTAATTGCCTTTTATTTCTTTTAAATCATTTTCCTTGTGTAATTGATTCTTACCCACAAGGAAATGATTTTTTCTGATTTTCTTCCTTTTAGCAAGAAATCGCCCACTGAAAATCAGGGATAAGATTTCTTCTTGATTGCTATAAGAAGAGAAGTCAGACCTTTCGTAGAAGTTACCGAGAAAAATACATATTGAGCTTATTGTTCTTCTTCAAAAAATATTTGTGTTATAATTCTAGTCTTCGGGAGAAGACGGTGAAGTTCTACGGTGTGGATCGACTCAACCGCTCAAGGGATTTGATGTTGGAGGGACTCCAACAAGTTTGAGGTTTTTGGAAGAATCGATCAAGAATATTAGTTTATACGAGTCTTGGTGTATAAGATAAAGAGGGAATCTTTATGCTTTACGTAAATCCAGTAGTATTTGTAATAATTGTTTGTTCCTTATATTAGATTGTTTCTTCTCTGGGCGTGGCCTCGTGCATTAGGATTAAGGAATCTAAGCACGTAAAAAATCCCCATGTTATTTTTTTATTCCGCTGTGTACTTGTGTTGTTTGGTCCAGTGTTACAACATTAACATACAATACCGTAAGAATCTGAATTGTTTAAAGTTACAAGGCATCAGATTCTATCAATTGACATCAAGAGCCTTCCACTAATCCTTATTAGTGTGATCCTGTTATTTTTATATCTGTTGCTAACATGGACAGCTATCGTGAGGGAAGCTCTATTTCTCGACCACCTCTTCTCATTGGAACAAATTTTTCCTACTGGAAAGCCAAAATGAGAGCATTCATCAAATTTGTAGATGAACGTGCTTGGAAATCCATCTTGACTGGTTGGACACCTCCTACTGAAGTTGTTGATGGCAAAAGTGTTTCAAAAAATGAAACTCAATGGACAACCGCTGAGGACCAACTGGCTGATTCGAACTCAAAGGCTCTCAATGCAATCTTCAGTGCAGTCGATGAGAATCAGTTCAAACTGATATCTACGTGTGAGACCTCTAAGAAAGCTTGGGACATCTTACAAGTTGCCTATGAATGAACTGAAGCTGTAAGAATGTCTAAACTCCATAAGTGAAAATGAAGCCATAAGTGATTTTAACTCTAAACTATGTGATATCTCAAACGAATCATTTGCTTTGGGAAAGAAATACTCCAATTTCAAACTGGTTAAAAAGGTTTTGAGGTCACTCCCTGAAAGGTTTGCCTACAAGGCAACTGCCATTGAATAATCAAAAGTGCTTTCAGAAATGAAACTTGATGAATTAATTGGGTCCCTCCAAACCTTTGAGATGAATCTTGAAGAAACAAAGAAAGAAAAACTGAAAGAGGCTAGTTACAAAAAGGAGAAAAATAGGGAGATTGCATTTCAAGCTGAAACTTCTGATGAATTAACTAGTGATGCAGGAAAAGAAATTCAGGAATCTTTTGCACAGCTCACCAAGAATTTCAACAAGATCTTCAAGCAGGAAAACAAAGGAGGAAATTTTCCAGGCCTGGAAAAAATTCTGGAACTCAAAGAAAGCAATATGATGGTGGTAAAGGCATTAAGTGTAGAGAATGTGGAGGTTTTGGACACATTCAAGCTGAATGTGCGAATACCTTGAAGAAGAATGGAAAATCATTCACCACATTATGGAGTGATGATAAACCAGAAGATGATGAAGAAGAAGACAACATGAGCAATCAAGTTGCCTTCACGGTGATAAAAGAAGAGGTTGGTTGTAATCAAACGCACCCCAGTGCTACTTCTGGTGTTACAACACCGAGCAGGTATAACTCTAACTTTCCTTTTACTGAAACGTGTCTAAATTCATACTTCCCGCGAGAAAAGAATAATTCCGACACTGAAAGCTCAGAGGATGACTCCGATCTAGATGAAGAGTCAAGAAATGAGGAGCTTAGAAGAATTTATCAAAAGATGCTTGATAAATGCGAATTTGTCACCAAGATAAATGTAACTCTGGAAAAGAAGGTTGTATCTATTACTGTTGAAAAAGAGACACTCAAGGGAGAAGTTGTTAAGCTTGAAAGACTTGCCACGGATAGAAAAGAAGAACTTGCCAAAGTAAAGAAAGAACTCAATGAGATGACAAATTCTGTCAAAAAACTGAACACTGGCAAGGGGAGATTAGATGAAATTCTTTCTCAAGGAAAAAACCAGCAAGATCGTGCAGGTATTGGTTTTGGTTTTAATGGTAACAAAAACTATGCTAAAAAGTATAAAAATTCTAAGATTGCTTTTGTTAAAGAAGGAACATCATTCAGTCATAATGGAAAAATAAGTGTTCGCCTTTATTTTTAGCCCACCGCAAGTGTACGGTGTACGTTATAGAAAACGGTAGCATGGTCGTATCCACGGAGACTAATAAATTTATGTACTAAGTATTGAACTAAGATAGATTTATTTTTATTTAGACGATCGTAATTTGATGATTGTTGTTATAAGATTAAGACAAATTAGACTACTAAAACACAAAATTAAGATAACACAATTGATAGAAGTATCAAGATGATGAAATGGATTTCCGAGTTAAGGTTTCGATTAATATCCCTCTTTTTGTTCGATTTAATCCAAGCCAAGTTATTATCAATATTCCTATAAGACGATCTCAAAGATATTTTATCCTCCCTCTCGAGATGCATATAAAACGTAGATTGAAATACTTATGCTAGCATCTCTACTCAACATGAAGTACTCAACTCCCAAAAGTGCAAAAGATCAAATGTCCTCACAAATATTTACCAACCTCTTGATTCATGCAATGTCAATTTCATCCAGTACATATTGAATTCCAAATTTCTATTTGTAAAATCATGAAACTGATCGAAACAAAGTTTCAGATTAAGATAAACAGATCATGTTGTTGTTACCTGGTTTAGTCTTCTTTTTCCTCTTGATCTGGAGTTTGAATTGTTATCTCGAACAGGTCGATATTTGTCTCGTTGTTTTTCCTGCGATCTGTATTTTTCTTCTGGTTTTGTTTTGTTTTGTGATGGAGACTTGAATTTTGATCAGCGATCAGTTGCGCCGTGATTTTTGGAGCAGAATATATATCCTATTATACGTTGCAGCGTATATTGGTCATATTATTGAGCGGGAGCATATTTATAGGATATGGGTAAGGTAGCAGCGTATTTTAAGGAGATTGGGGCTAAGAAGGTAGGTATTCATGTCTTTTTCCCATAATAGTATATATAAAATATAATTGTACTTTATTCAATAAATTGTACGCACCTTGTCCACATTTCCAAACAATGTCTAGCTCAAAACCAAGGAAGCCAAATTCCAATCCAATTAAGAGAGATGAGCAAAGATTACCCTAATAATTTGACCATGTCATCCACAAAAAATATAATTCTACCATATTCAATTAATTCTACAAAACAATATTCATATTCCCATACGAGGCCTAGCTCAATAATAGTATTGGTGGGTCCAAATTTTCAATTCAATTAAGAGAGATGGATAAAAAATAACCCTAATAATTTGACTAGGTCGTAAAAATGAACTACACAATCCACGAAAGTATAATCCCACTTTAGTCAATTAATTTTACCAATCTTGTCATATTTCAACATAATGCCTAACTTAATACTGTATTGGTGGATGCCAAAATTTCGATTCAGTTAAAAGAGATGGACAAAAATAACATTAATAATTTGACTAGGTTTTAAGAATGAATTACACATTTCATAAAAAAAAAGTAGTTACTTTAATCAATTCATTATACCAATCTTGTCCAAATTCCCAAACGAGGCTTGCCTCAATAACAGCGGATGACAAAATTCCAATTCAATCAAGAGAGATTGATAAAAGTAACCCTAATAATTTAACCATATCTTAAAAATGAACTTGTTGAGGATACTCAATCCTAACACTCAGCTCCCTGCAAATCAACTCTATCAGTCATCTGATTATCAGCTCTTTGATACTCAGTTCTTTGATGTTCAGCTTTCTTGGGTGGTCTGTCCTTCCTTGCTTTTGAGAGTGCTGATTGTGGATATAATAGGTTGATAAACATGCATTAACTTAGTTAAATGGGTCATGTTCTCATATTGTGGAAAAGATATTACGCTTTGCTCGTTTTGCAGAAATTAAACGATATTTGGAGTACTTTTGTGGCAAATCGGGGCATTGATGTAAAGGACTGTCAAGAATCAAGCGATTACGCAAAGTAAAGAGTTGAACCGAACACAAAGGGGACACGCACGCCCAACCCATGTGCATATTCATGGCCCGTGTGTGATCCTTACAGTAGGATTGAGCCTTTGCAGTGACGCACGGGTTGGTCATGCCTATACGCACGGCCCATGCGTCTGTTCAAGCAAAAATCGTACCTACGGCTTGACGTCACGGGTAGCTTTGTGCACATAGGCACGACCGTGCGTCTTTTGCGGAATTTTAGAGTTTGTCGCATTTTGACTTAGGTTTGGCCCGGAAAGTATAAATAAAGACAAGACGGACCTAGAAGAGGACACACTCACTTTTACCCTAGAAAGCAAAGAAAAGAGCATCCTTCTACCAGAGGAATCGAGAGAAAGATTGAGGTCGCATCCACACGCTTGAGGATTGAAGATTGATCGAGAGATCATCGATATACCTGAGTTTTCTTACTCCATTGTATCTTTTATTTTCACTTAGTTGATATGGTTAAGAATAATTTATCTATGAATTCTTCTTTTCCCATGTCCGGCTAAACACCTTGTGATTCTGGGGTTTGGGATTAGGTTAATTGATACTCTTGTTTGATGTTTAATTTGAATTGAAGTTATTATTTCGAACCCTATTCGAGTACTCTATTTTATTCTTGTTTTATCATATGGCCAATGGTTAAACTTGCTTGATGTATTAATTCATAATTCGAGAGATGAGTTTCAATACTAGATCTTGAGTGTTTGACATTAATATTTTGCATATTGAGAAGTCTCGTGAATATTTGTGAGGATAACTGATCTTTTATGCTTTTAGGAGTTGTTTATCTTATGTTGAGTGGAGATGCTAGCATAGATAATTCAATCAATGTTTTTATTGTGTCTCGAGAGAGAGAGAGAGAGAGAGGATAAAATACTTTTGTGATCGTCTTATAGGGAAGATAGATAATAACTTTGGTTTTGATTAATTGGATAACAAGAGGGAGATAAACTAAAACCATAACCCTGGAATCTATTCATCCACTTAATCTTTTCAATCGAAACTATTTGCTTTATCTTTTGATAAAACATTGTCTTAATTTTATAAATAAAAAAATCACTTTTCGATAGTCTAAATAAAAATAATAATATTACAATCTCAATACTTAGTACATCAATTTATTAGTCTCTCTCGGGATCGACCTAGCTTATCCTATATATTAACTACGCTGCTTCACTTGCGGTGAAGCTAAAAATAAGGCGAACAAGTGATGAATGTCTTCTTGAGGATTCACCCTTGTTCCTTTTATAGTTCTTATTGAAGAACTTGTTGAACCTTTTCACCATTAGGGCAATCTCCTCTTGCTCTATTGTCTCCTTTGGCTAAGTTTTCTTTCCTTCACTAGTCATAAGTGCAAAAATTCTTGTCTTGGCACACCTGTCTTCTCTTGTTCCTTTCTTCTCAGCTCAAACTCATATGCTTTGAGGTCAAAGAATAGCTCATGGTTTGATGTTTTGGAGAGGTCCATGGAATGTCTCAGGGCCATGACCTTCATTTCCCACTCGGCTGGGAGAGACCTTAGGATCTTCATACACATCTCCTTCTGTGTGTACTCCTTTCCCAGAGCTGAAAGCTCATTGGTGATTTCAGTAAATCAGACATCCATCTGATCTAGACTTTCACCTGCAATCATTTTGAAACTTTCAAATTTTTGGACTGCAATAGTTAATTTATTTTCTTTGGCTGTTTTGCAAGATTTAACTTTATTAAACATAGCCTTGTCCAAGGTTTTATAAAGAATGTCCTTGGTAACATTGTCAAGATTGTATCTCTTTCGATCTTCGTTGGTCCATTCACAACGAGGTTTTTCAACCATAGCAGGTCTGGGCTCTGCTGGTCCTGCATCCTCTCCTTCAAAGCAGAGGTGTCCTTCTCACAAAAACGTGTTGACCTTTAGGATTTGGATTGGCCCATCTTCTCACAAGAGCCATATTTCATCATGCGGTGATAGGTGAGCATGCATACGAATTTTCTCGATCATCAAACTCTTCCACAAAGAAACATAGGAATGCGAGTTAGATTTGCTTCCATGATAATAACTTTGCTTTTGAAATAAAAGCTTTAAAAACTCAAGTGTTTATTCTTTTGAAAAGAATGAGATCTAGTTCAATAACCAAAGGCGGAAGGCTCAATGAACCAACCGCTCCGATACCACTTGTAGTTCCCAAGGGTGATGAGTAAGGTTTAGAAGGGGTTGAATAAAACTTATCAAATTTTTGATTTAGTCCTTTTAAAATATTTTTAGAGTTTTACACAAATCGATCGACCTTGAGGGACAACTAGGTTGACTTACTCAAGAAAATTACCCACTCATCGATTACGACCGAGTTGTTGATAGTATAACTTAGTCGTTATTCTAACACTTAGAATGGCAGTTGATTTGGTTTTAGTTTAGCGGAAGACTTTTCACCCTTGTTGTTTTAAACTTGTTTTGCAACACTTGTTTTAGCAATTGTTATTACCATTCGAGTTCAACAATTGTAACTTAGCAGCAGATATGAAATATATGCAAGAATTAAAAGTGTTATAAGTAAATAAGATGCAAGCAATTTTTATAGTGGTTCGAGGATGGGGTAATTCCTCTAATCCACTCTTTTAGAACTCCTGGAGGAATCCACTAAGTAACAAGATCTTGGTTACAAAGTGGTCAACAGTCCGAGCCAGCTTTGATCACACAACCAGCTGCTCCTAGGACTCAGATTCTTCACAAAATTGTTGTCTTGCTACTTCAGCTCCTTCAAACTCTTGGATTCGATCACACAGCCTTCGAATGGTCCAAAGCCACTGGTTCGAACTTGAACCTTACTACTTCTCCTTCAACCTTGTAGAGTAGACCCATTTTGTTCTTTAAATAAAATTTCCTCTTCAACTGATGAAGTAATCTTTCCTTCACTAAATGTGTTGGAATGAGTTCCTTCGAATTTTTTCTTGAGGATATCTTTGAAAACTTGAGAAAATGTGCAGGTTATTGCTTGATTGCTTATATGCTTGTAATGAACTCGATTACCTTCAGTCACTTGCTTCCTCAGATTTTTATATTGTAGATTTGAAATTATGTCCGTTGAAGAGATAGACACATTTCAAATCACAATCGTAGGTTGTTGGCTTGTCTTGTCTTGCAGCATTAATGTGAATCGTACCATGATTTTAATGCTCTGCAGCTTTTCCTTCATCTCTGCAGGTTTTCAGGTACATCTTATTGGTTCCTTATTTTTTGCACGCTTTCAGCAAAACAACTTTGTTGCTGGCAGCCTCACATAGGCATATTTCCAGCAAAACCTTTACTTGTGTTGACAACGGATCTCTTTCAGCTTTCTTCAAGTCTTGTCTGCAACATACCCCTTTGACATTTGATTCTAATCATTTTGGAATGACTTAGCTGTCAGTCAGCTGACTGAGACAGCCTTTATGTCACTTGACTGAACCTTCTCTTGGCTTCACACAGCTGACACACAGTTGGGTCTTCTTTTCGATATTCAATCGACTTTTGTAATCTTCAACTTACCTGACTTTGATTCAGCTTATTCAGCCATATCTAATTACAAATTGAATTAAATAGAAAATGGGGTGCCAACTTTCTAATCTAAGTTTGACATGGTATCATCAAAATCTAACAGAAATGTTTCTAATAGATAGGACTTTGTAAGCTGAGTAGAAGCAACCAAGTTGAAGATTGCAGGGCTCGATTGAAGATTGAAGATTGAAGAGAATACCCAGTTGTATGACAGTTGAGTAAAGTGAAGTCAAGTATCAGTCAAGTGATAGAAAAGTTGTCTTAGTCAGCTGACTGACAACAAAGTCATTCCGAAATCATTGGAGTTGACTATCAAAGGAGTTATATAGCAGAAAGGATCAAAAAAAGCTGAAGAGATTCGTTGTCAAAGCAAAGTCAAGTGTTTGCTGGAAATAGGCATATGTCAGATTGTCTACCTTAAAGTTGTTTTCCTAAAAGAGTGCAAAAAGCAAGAAGCCAATGAGATATACCTGAAAACCTGCAGAGTTTAAGGAAAGTCTGCAGAGCGTTAAATTGAAGTTACAGTCTACATCAAAGTTGTAAGAGAAGACAAGCTAATGACCTAAAAGTGGAGTTTAAAAAATTCATCTATCTCTTCAACGGATACATTTTCGAACTGCCACTATAAAGGCTGAGGATTTTAGGAGAAAAGACACTTATGCAATCTGAGACACACAAGAGAAATCAAGCAAAGCAAAGCAATATCTCTCAAGCATTCAAATCATATTCTCAAACCTAAACTCGAAGGAAAACGATCTAAAACATTCAGTGAAGGAAATACAACTTCATTTGTTGAAGAGGAAAAACTTATTTCAAAGAACAAGGGGTCTACTCTCCACAGTTGAAGGAGGTGTAGTAAGGTTCTAGATCGAACTAGAAGGCTTTAAACTTGTTAGAGGGTTATGTGAACAAATCCAAAAGTTTGAAGGAGCTGAAGTAGCAAGACAACCGTCTTCCTCGAAGCCGAGTTCCAGGAGAAGCCAGCTGTGTGATCAATGCTTGTCTCGGACTGACATCTTTTTGTAACAAAGTCAAAGTTACTTAGTGGATTACCTACAAGTGTTGGAGAAGAGTGGATTAGAGGAATTACTTCATCCTCGAACCACTATAAAAATGCTCGTGTCTTTTACATTCAACACTTACTTTCTTGCAAATTATTATTCTTGTTTGTTAATTTGCTAAGTCAACTGATAATAATCAAGCTTAAACAAGTGTTGAAAATATATTCAAAACTAATGGTGAAAATCTTCCGCTGTTGAAAACCAACTGTAGTGATTATTTAAAGAGTTAATCAATCACCGAGTTCTATCAACAAACTCGATCAGTCTATTGAGTGGTTAACTCTGCTGTGTAAGTAAACTAAGTTGTCCATCGAGAACCCTGCTGACTTGAGTTAATTTGTTTTAATTTTTTATGGAGTTAATTAATTCCGTTGTAATAACGCAAAAAATTCGTAGGTAAATATTATATTATTATTTTCAATTTTTTTGATTTTTTTCGTCGGAAACCAATTTCACAGGTACCTTTTGTTTTACTTTTTGGAAGATATTTACCAACGAAGATATTTAGATAATGTTGGAAATTACTTAAGATTTTTTTCTATTGGTAAAACTTTTTCATTGCTTATTTATTATTTTTGTTTTTTACTATTTAATCTGTTAAAATATTAATTTCATATTTTAGTTTTTTTTAATTTTAAAGATGAAAAATAAACAATCGATAATTTTGGTTTATATATTTTTTGTATTTTTAATATTTATTATGTCCAATATATAATATAATATGGTTTTTACTATTTATACTATATAATACATATTTTAATCTATATATATAGTATATAATATAATTATTGATACATATATTAGATAATATTATCTGTACTACATAAAGTATATAATATATATGTAATATAATTATAATATATATATATATATATGCAAGGGCGGATCCTCCCCTATGAATGGGGAGCTTCAGCCCCCCCAGAATTTTTGAAACCTCAATTTTTTATATGTATATTTTATTTTAAAATATTAAATTTTGGTACTAAATATTTATTTTTTAATTATTTAGCCTCCCCAAAATTTTTCAGCCCCTCCAATGTTTTGGGTCTAGCTCCGCCCCTGTATATATGTATGTATATATATAAAACAATTCAAAAGTTTTATTAAAAATCAATTTAGCTTAGTAGCAAATTGCCACCTCCGCACATAACATGCCTCGTGTTCGAAGCTATTTGGGGTCAAAATGACAAAGCGCTGCAAAAAGTGCTACATAAGATTACATCTAGTAGTATTTTTTTTCCAAAGTGCTACAAAATAGTGTTAAATAAGATTCATATGTAACACTTTAGAAGTGTTTCTTCAAAATGATACAAATAGAGAACTTAACGTAATACTTAGAAAAATTGTCACTAAAAGCTATTAAAAGTGATACCTTAGACTATAGGTAGCATAGGCAAGTGTATCACCACAAAACTGCTACCTAATGTCTACAATAACATTTTATGATTATTAGGTAATATTTTTTGGGTGTTTAACTTATGTCACTTATGTTGTAGTGATGATAAAATTCTACTAAGTGAGTGGATGATTGGCATTTTGAATTTCTCAAAACCAATTCCAGGTGAATGAGAAATTCATGCTACAAGTTAGCCACTTAAACTGAAAATTGGTAAATGTGGGGAAGGAGTGAGACTCCATCACACATAGGATAGAAAGCAAAAGTTTGCTTTATTTATATAACCTAAGTTGGAGTAATGGTTTTAGGCCCTTGGGGCACCAAAGTTTTCAAAGTAGAGAGGACCTACATGCTTGTGCGTTTGGTTCAAAACACAGAAGTGCACGCATTGCCACCAGCCGTCGGGCTAGCTCGGCCCAGTCCTGGTCCGGGTCGTGGGTCGTAGGGATGGGCCTGCTCCGTGCACTGGGACACTGTGTGCGGGCTTGCACCTAGGCAGAGTTCGCACTGAAGTGTACGGCACGCACCGGATGTAGAAATTTCTTATTGTTGCGCACGCAGAACTGTGCGGTCGCACAGTTTCGAACTGAGACACATGTTCGAGTTATCAAGTGTATTTTTTTGCTATAGACATGTTTTTTCAATTCAATAGACATGACCATTCTATAGAGGCACTTAGATGCCTATAAATGAGAAGATGAATAAACATACCGACATACGAAAATAATCAGATAAAATCGAGATCATTCTACATTACACATCTTGATCATATATCCTTAAAAGTTTGAAAACCTTAAACACTTCTTTGTTCGCTGGTGGTTCGACTTTTGTAAGTGTTGCTAAGTTGAACCTGTAAAGTCATTGTATCTTAGAGACGATTGCTAGAACTGTAAGCACTTTGTAATTGAGCAATTTCTTCTTGTAGAGATAGTATGAAATAATAGCCTCGACTTTAAACTCTATCCTATTTCATTTTCTATACACTTAGTAACGACAAAATTTCTTCTACTGTTTTCAAGATGATGGCATCTGTAAGTTTCACTCTGATAGTTGCTGCTAAAGAAACCTTCCAAAATTCTCTGGTGTTGACTTAAAAAGATGGTAACAGAAGATATTGTTTTAGCCGACCACTTTGGGTCTGTTTCGGTTTCTGAATGAGGATCCCCGACCGTTGGTGAAGAAGAATCAGACAACCAAATAAGGATCGTTGTAGATGCTTAGCAGAACAACAATTTGAATGGGGTGGAAGACATCCTCTATAACGTCTACAATTCATCCAAAACGTCCAAAGCGTTGTGTGATTCTTTGAAGAAAACGTATAAAACGGAAGATGCCGGCACAAAGAAATTTATTAACGGCAAATTTCTGGATTACAAGATGGTTGACACCAAAACGGTGATCAACCAAGTGCAAGAAAATCATATCATACTTCATGACTTAGTTTCTGGAGGGATGATTCTGAATGAATCGTTTCAAGTGGCTCCGATTATCAAGAAATTGCCACCATTAAGAAAAGATTTTAAGAACTACCTCAAGCACAAGCACAAGGAAATGGGGTTTGAGGATCTGATTGTTTGGCTTTAGATTGAGGAAGACACCAAAAATCCAAAGTAAAGTCCACGAAATCTGGAATGGAGGCCAAGGACAATCTTGTTGAATCGAGCACTAGCAAGAAACGGAAGCATTCCAGAAAAGATAAGGGGAAGGCCAAGAAGTTCAAAGAGAATTGCTACAATTGTGGCAAACCCAATCACATGGCCAAGGATTGCCGACACCCGAAAAAATCCAATAAGAATGGCAACCAACAACAAGCCAATGTGACCGACGATAAATCTGTTCCGATAGAAATATCGGAGCTCAATCTCACCGTCGTCGTGTTTGAAGCCAATATGGTGGATAACCCAAGGGAATGGTAGATAGATGTCGGAGCTACTCGTCACCTTTGTGCCGACAAGGAGATATTTTCCTCCTAAACTCTGATAAATGGAAGGAAGTGTTGTTCACGGGGAACTCTTCAACTTCCAACATCGTTGGGCTTGGAAAGGTTGTGTTGAAGATAACTAAATATTATAGTTATCCCTTAAATTTAAAACAAACTAAATCTGAAAAGGCTTTTTTGTAATTTGGAAACATCTCTGGATTTTTTTTAATTAGCCCAAAATTGTGGGGTGATTTTGTAATTATCCCAGTTTTTTAATATAAGTAGAAGGTTGTGGTTTGGTTGAATTTACTGACGGAGCTCGGGGCCAACCTGCCCGCCCTCCCTGGACCAACCTCCCCTCCAACCAATTTTTTTTACTATGTAAATTTTTTTAAGAATTTTTTTATTTAATATTTATGTGTCTTTCTTTTAGTGTTTTATATGGCTCATCCCAGTTTTATGTGTCGACCCATCCCGATTTTTTCCTAGCTACGCCATTGGTTGAATATGTCATGTTGTTATTAATTACTTGTTCAAATGTGCAAACTAATCGTTTTGAGGGCATTTGGCTAAGCCTATCTTGAAATTAATATTATACAAAAATCGTACGAAAATTTAGGAAATTATATTGGTCTTATATGCCTAAACAATTGATATAAAGAGAAACTTTTGATTCATAATGTCAGAAAGAAAGACGATTACTACCATACTGTTCGAGCCTGAATTCTATTGTTATATTAGAATCCCATGAATTTTGTTTACCCTACTTTGAGTCTTTGACGAAAACTTGTATAAGCGCTCTCAATTCTTTCAAATAAATCCATTCTTTGAATAAAATGGAATCTAATACATATCAGAATAATTAAAATTCTAAATTATTCTACTACTAAAAGTATATATCATCTATTTTTCATTAGTATTGTATAATAAATACAACCATGTATTTTTTCATTAGTCTTTGACACTGATATGACACTATCTATTCAACAAAACTGGCATGCCATACTTGCTACAATAAAACCACGAGCTTGCAGCTCAAGTACTGATAGCGCTCAACATTTGAAATGAAGTTAATCGGGGTTAGAACCTGAGTCTTTTTTTTTCTTTTAGATTTCTGCCATCCCCTCCACCAATCCCAATTATTAAAAAAAACTGCTAAATAAAAATTGTCACCTATAAACAAAAAACAAAAAGACATTAATTCATTCAGGTACGAACAGTATTTAGTAATTTCTTACATTTTCTTGACATTATAAATTAAATTATACATCTAATTTTGTCAATCTTTGAAGTTTAGACATGCAAGACCAATTTAATTTCTTGAATTTTTGTTCAATTTTTATCAAATATTTCAAGGAAGACTGAATTTTCAGTTGGAAGCTAAAAAAGAATGAGTATAAATGACACTTCATCTTCTATGATATTTCATCAAATAATGTTTCAATTCATTAAATGAATGACATGCATATAAAATGATGTTATTTAACACACTGGCGGAGGGAGTGGGCCAACCTCCCCCACCACCCCATTTTATTTAAAAAACATTTACTTAGAATTTATTCTAAACAATATTTAGTTTGAATTTATATGTTTTTTTGTTAGTTTTTTTTATCCAAATTTACCCCCCATTTCTCGTTTATCGACTATCCCAATATAAATCCTGCTACGCCATTGATGGCCAGAATTTTGCAAGGAGAAGTATATAATATGATCAAGTCCATGCAAAGTTCAATCAATGTTCAGATTGCTACAATAGTAAATTATTTGCTGAAAAATTAATATTGGCACACAGAAACATTAAATAATATGAGAAAAATAGGAAATTATTACCCTTTTATCTTGATTCATTAGTCCAAGTTTATCAAGAATCTGGAAGATTAGTACACAATAAATGTAATTATGTTTCCATTTGTAAGAAGGCTAGAGGCCCCAAACCATTATAAAACACTTTAAAAACCAACACCAGAAAACTACACTCAAACCTCTCAAGACAAAACAAAAAAAATAAAAATAAAAATGGAGAAGAATATGCTAATCACCTTACTGTTTGCATTCTTGCTCTGGGGTACTTTCCTCCTCCTCCCCCTCCCCCCTTCCTGCCACAGACACACACAATTAGTTTCATAGAGAAAACTATTTTTTTTGAATATTGGTTTAAAAATACATAAGTCATCATCTATCCAGCTGAGTCAAATAATTGGTGTTCAAAAAAATTTGGGATTACTCATGTAACATAGCCAGCAATCATTTTAGGGATAATTACACAAAACCCCCTGAGGTTCGGGCTAATTAAATACCAAAAAACCCAGAGTTTTTTAGAAATTACCAAAAAAAACCTTGAGTTTTGATTTCATTTTACATTTTCCCCTGCATAAGCAAAAACTATTTCAAAAACTCCCTTGATATTTATAAAAATATTGCAGTTACCTTCTTAAATTTAAGAATGAATCAAACCTAAGGGGTATGTTTGTAATTTAGAAACATCTCTAGATTTTTTTTGGTAATTAGTCCAAACCGGCCTCATGGTTGTTTTTTTTTTGTAATTATCCCATCATTTTTATTAAAATAGATATATAGGTATAATTACAGAAACCACCCCTTAAGATTAGGCTAATTACAAAAAAAAAACCCGAAACTTTTAAAAATCACAAAAACAAAAACCATTAGGTTTGATTCTACATTACACTTTACCCCCTTAATAAGCAAAAACAATTCAAACACCCCCTTACATTTGTAAAGATATTACAATTACCTCCTTAGTCCTTAACAATGAATCAAACTTCACACTTTTTTTCTGTTATTTTCAAACATCTGTTTTTTGGTAATTAACCCAAAACTCAAGGGTCTATTATCCATATATATTTATATGTCTTAATGATTTGTGTTTCTATGACTGAAAACAGGAGTTGTTATAATGGATTGTGCTGAGGGCAAGAAAAACTGCAAGTCCAGGTACAGAATCGTCACCCATAGGTGTAGGTGTCCGAATTGGAAACCGAAGAGGTGGAATCCCCAAGAATGTGCTGTGGTTTGCAAAAAACGTGGGTACGAGGATTTTGAATGTTGTGGTCCGAATGATCATGTTTGTGAGTGTCTTAGCGGCTGCCAGAAATCAACTGTGCCTCCGCCACGTCCTCATGAGCTGCCAGCCAACGTCTCCGCTAGAGGATCAATTGTGTGAATTACTAATTATAAAACTAGTTTAATTACTAATTAGGTGGAGTATTATTATTCATTAAGTGAAGTGAATGTTTCTTTATCAATTATAAAAATAAAATAATAGTTTGATTTAAACATAAAACATTTCTTTTTTCTTATTTATCAATTTAATTACTTGTGAAAAGCCCGGAGCTGAAACAATTAAGGAAAACTAGTTTCTTTGGTCCTGTAACATATTAGTCTATTTTGAGATGTTGTTTTAAATAAGTTGGGGGAAGTGGTTGAAGGGGAGTGGATAAATTTCAAAGAAACTGAAAGATATATGGTTCAAACCCTTATCAACACTCTTACAAAGGGTAAGTGATACCACGTGAGCTACAAGCCCGTGGTAGGCAATTTTGAGATTTAAGTATCTAAGTAGTCACATTTAAATTTTAGTCTAATATCTTTTAAAAAATTGGATATCTAGCACTAGTTTCATCGAAATTGTGTAATTTTATCGAGAATTACCGACGACGTCCAGTCGGGTGTAAACATGTCAAAAGAGTTGAGGATTTTGGCGATTTGATGTGTCAATATTTGAGCTAAATCACCAAAATCTCTAAATTAATATTATATTAATACCTAATAGAATGTCGTCAAAGGCCTGATTGGCCTATGTGGGAGGAAGCAATAAAATCTGAGTTAGCTTCCCTGGAGAAACGAAATGTATTTGGAAAAATTACTCGAACTCCAGACAATGTAAAGCCCATAGGATACAAATGTGTATTTGTTCGAAAAAGAAATGAGAAAAATGAGGTCGTGAGATATAAAGCCCGACTCGTAGCTCAAGGATTCTCTCAGAGCTCGAGCCCGTGGGCAGCCCGTTTAGCCTGGAAAAAAAAAACAGGGTTAGGGACAGTTATTTCTGGCCCGTTTAAATCCGGGCTTTTTTGGCCCGGACCATTTAGCCCACGGGCAAAACGGGCCACCCACCGGGCCAACTGGGCTGGCTCGCAGGCCCGATTGTTTTTTTTTTATGAATTTTGGTATTTTGGTTTTCCAAAATAGAAATTGGTGAATCAATAGATAACAAAATTTACGTAACATTTCCTAAAAAAGATATTTTTATAGTGACTTAAAATGTAATCAATTATGATGATGATTTATATCTCTCTAATAAAGACAATACTATAATCTAAATTGTTTAAAATTTTTGTGATTTAAATGTGACAAATAATTGAAACTTTATGCAAATAATTATAAAGATGAATTTGTTGTATTTTGAGATTCCAACTTATCTCACGCACAAACATTGAACATCAAATCGTGTTTTATCATTATTTACATTTATTTAATTTGTTTGACAAAAATCAAAAGGTATTAAGAAAATATTCATTATATAGTGTTTATCATTTTACATTGTAGTTTGTTGTTTCTATTTTCATTTTAGAAATGAGTTTTAATTGCACATATTTTTGTTTTAATTCTTATTGCAGTAAGTATGTTCTTAAAGTTTCAGAGTCTTTGACGATAATGATGATGTTCATTGTATTTGAATTTTAAAAATTTAATCCTTGTAATGCAACATAAAAAAAATTTGTAATTTAGTTTTGCATATTTAGTTTGAATGTTATATTGTTATACATGCTATAGTATAAAAATTAGATTTAAATAAAAATAATATCTAAGTATAGTTCAAACAGAGACAAATTTATCTATATATTATCTTCCTTTGTTTTTTTGAGAATATCTATATAATATCTTCGACTGCTACCTGAAGAGCCATAATTGAACTTCAGTATTGTCACATATATATATATATATATATAACAAATGATCATCAGTCTTAATTTGTGGGTTTTGTAATTAATGTTTGTCTCTTGAACTTCATAACATGTAATACTTTTTCCAAGCCATTATTAGTATATGGTCACTAAGAAATTAATTACACATATATCTCGCATACTAATTAAAAGAAACATAACAAGTAAGTAATAATTTATTTATTTCTGATCACAAATCAGTTACACTAGGCCACATCATGAATATATATAATTAATTGGTGCAGTACATGTAGTGATTAAAAATTTAGGTAATTAAAATGCTTTCTAATTAGAAGCTATATATGTTCTTTCAGTTTAGCTGGATCTTTATTATATCTCATATATATACGGACTATTAAGTGGCATCATCATGCGTCATTTATCACACCAAGAAATGGGGCATCAGCATTTTGGTCACTACAATAGAGGCATGGATGCTGCTCATTTTCAATATCATCTGGCATTAATTTCATAATGTTTCTGGCCTTTATCACAACTTCCCTGTTGCTTAAATTCCGCCCAGCTGGATTCTCTTTGAATACCATTTGAACAGCATATGTAAATGCCCCACATGGTTTTGAAACATCCTTCTCTGTGAGCTCATGTGAACTCTCATTCTTTTGGCACCCACTGAGTAATATCCCTTCGTCGGCCTCTAATTTCTTATTAATCGGGTCGTGTGGGCGAAACATGATGCTGGCGTCGTCTCCAAACACTTCCACCAAGTGCGTGCCTATGTCCGTGCTCGTTTTGCCTGTTAATGTTGTGAAGTACTGCAGTATTGACTCGAAAGGGATCATTCGTGTCGGCCTTAGTTTGGATATGGCGTCGTCTGGGGTGGCACAAGGCCCTATTTGCTCTGTTTCTTTGTCGATCAGTCCTCCGCTGTTGCAAGAATCGGATAGGATCGTGAAAGTTGCTCCTTTTGGGACGCGGTTCACAAGCTGCCTAAAGTCCTCACCTGAAATAATAAAATTAAATTAATTTATAGAGGTTTAACTATAACATGTATGAAACATGGTCGTCATATTAAACAAACAAACTTACTGGTAATGATATTGTTGTCACAAGGAACAATTACTTCCTCTGTCTTGGGTGCATAGGGTGGTTTGATCAAAGTCCCATGACCCGAGAAATGGAAGAACAAGACGTCGCCTTTTTTCGCTTGGTCGACCATTTTGTTCAGCGCACTCTTGATGTTGGCACCGGTAGGCATGACAGAGCTACCGGGCCTGTCCATTAGAAGCTCCACATGTTTAAGCTTGAATCCAAAACGAGCGATGAGCAATTCGCGCATGCCCAATACATCGTTGTGGCAACCATATAGCTCAAAACCAGGGTCCTCGGAGTCGGAATAGGTGCAGCCCACAAGAAGAGCCATCTTTTTTGGTGGAGACATTTTGAGACTACTTAGTTAGCTCAGTACAAGAATAGAGTGATTATAAATTGAGTGATGGGAAAGTAGTATTTATAAATGTGGACTTAATTAATTATATCTTATAAGATTATATTTTAAACCCACACACGAATGCTTAGCATGATATATTATCTGGTTAATTTTATCCTTAACTTTGAACCAAAAATAGAAAAAAGAATAAATTAAAAAGCTTTTTTTAACTGATTACATATTTCCGAGTCTTGCATTTACAGGGATGGGATCTCCTATTCCACTTTTCCTATTCCACTCCTATTCCATTGCATTGGATGAAATACATGTGTGCAAGATGATGTCACAACTGTACACGTGTCTTTCATCCAACATATGGAATAGGGAGTGGAATAGGGAAAGTGGAATAGGAGATCTCAACCCGCATTTACAAGACATAAGACAAAAAAAAAAAAACAGGTGAAAAAGATTATTCGGAGTTATTTTAGGATATGTTTTGTCATTTGTGGGACATGTCGAGTGATATAAACCCGATTTAATGCAAAAATTTATGAAGAAATGTCACCGACTCACCTCTTTTGTCTCTGTTTTTCCTTATTTAATTTTCCCAGGAAAAAAAATTATTCGGAGTTATTTTTCTAGGGGAAAAATGAAACAGAAAAAACAGCTACAATATATATCTTTGAAACTTTTGAAAAAGTTTATTTGGAGTTGTTTTTGTAGGGGAAAAAAGGGTCTTATAGTTTTAATTGATGGCATATTCCTAGTCTTAATTTGCTATGAGGCATACTTATTCGGTAGGCCGATTTATTGTTAACTTTAATTCTTTGTTTTGTGGGAAATGTTTTGGGAAAATGCATTATGAGGAATTATATAGAGTGTGTGTGGACAACCAAAGTAATTTATTTACTTTTATTTTTTCAAATCATCGATATAATATACTTTTCGGATAAAAATTTGTGTGATTTTTATTTTTGAAATTGATATATTATACTTAAATGGCACTATATCACTATGTTGTCATCTATGCATAACAAAAGTATGATCATGAAATTCATATCTGGGTAAGAATAACTTACCCAAAGATTTATTTTTTCTGCCTATTTATTGCTAACTTAGATTTTTTGCTTTTTCTATTTTTATTTAGGAACAAGACTAAAAGATAAAAGTTGAAAAAGCTTATTCGGAGTTATTTTAGGATGTTTTGTGGGAAATGTAGAGTGATGAGGATGTGTAGTAACAAGTGAGACTTCCTATTTAATGCAAAAGTGGATGACGATTCTTTTTTATATTTTGTCTCTGGTTTTCCTCTCTTTTTTCTAGCATTCCAATAATATCGGTGGAGTGGATCACTGGGACGAGCAAAGGGCTGACAAATGAATTAAAATATGACTCATTTGTTTCTTTTTCATTTCAAATTAAATATTAAATAAAAAACAAACACAAAACTAATGTTCATATATCAAAGCGTGCTGTAAAGTAATCTTTATTGCTATAATGTTTTAGTTTTTAGCATGATCTTTTGGAAAAGTGAACTTCATGTTGTGATTTTTACCCATATTTGGTATTATTTTGGAGTAGTATTCTTTTTGTCCCCGTTAATTTGGCTACAACCAAATATTCTTAAATGTCTTTAAGTGACCTCTCCCTTGTCTCCTTAAAGTACTTTGTTAAAATCATGTTGATTATGTTTAGAGATGGCAGTGGAGCAGGGAATCCCCCCGTTCCTGGAGGGATCCGCTTTCAATGCTGGGACGGGAATTCCCTAAACATTTCTCCCATGGAGGATGGGGATGGGAATTTTTTTCTCCATGTTGGAGGGAATGGGCCAGGAACGAGGATCACATTCCTCGCCCCATTTACCCACGAGGAACCGACAGTTAAATATAATATATATAATATTTTAAATGTATATAATATATTATAAATATATCCAAATTAATATAATAAATTAAAAATCTTTAATTTATTTTATTTATTTTGTATAATGATTGTTTTATTAGTTTTTAATGTAATTTATATACTTTTCAAAAATTTAAAAATGACATTAAAAATTTTAAAAATAATATTTTTTTATATACAAAAATCAAAACGAGAGGCGGGGATCAACATGGGAACGGGGATGGGGGAAATCTTTTCCCATTTATCTCACGGGGACGAGGATGGATATTCCCCGCGATCGCAAGCCCCTCCCTACCCTCCCTTTTGACATTCCTTATTATGAACATATAATATATATATATACACACACATACATATGATGCTGCTCAAAATCGGCAAATCACTCTAAGTCAACGATGGTCCAACTTGTTCTACGGATCCGCTAGTAATTCTTCAGTTGGGAACATGCCTACAATGCCAACAGTCGTTAGAAGGGGGCTTTGGGGTTGTTCTAGGAAGGTCCATACGACGCTCAAGTCAGAACTCGAAGTAGGAGAAAATCATAGCAAACGACAGTAATTAAAAATAGAAGTTTTAAAAAAATATAAATAATATTTTTGAAAAATTAGTCTTTGAAAAAGAAGATAAAATTAATATTTTAACGGAAAATATAATGCGGAAGCGATTTAAACAACTAAAAGAAAAGTAGCCATTCATTATAATAAGTCAACAGAATTTAACCATAGTCAAACATATTCCAAAGCTACAAAAACTAAATAGCCGGATAGCAGTAGTTTAACAAAATATTGAAATCAAAAGTTCAAGTAAACACTAGAATATTCATTCAAAATAGAAGACTTATTTTATTTATTTAAAATGGAAATTAAGCCAGTCATTCCTCCTCGCCTTCGCTGCGCCAAACTTCATCTGAAAAATTATTGGTAATAATGGGGTGAGTAAAAACACTAGTTACTCAGTGGGAAATCACATTTGTTCAAGCTAAATAAAATGCATGCATCACATTAATGAAAAACTTGCAACATATATCATAGCATCATAGCATCATAGAATCATGGCATCATAGAATCATGTCATCATAGAGTTCCTAGAGCATGAAGCTCATGTAACTTGAATCTTGGAGTTCCTAGAGCATTAAGCTCATGTAACTTGAATCTTGGAGTTCCTAGAGCAAAAAGCTCATGTAACTTGAATCTTAGATCATAGAATCCATTGAGCAAAACTCGTAGGATATAACATGTGCACTTTAAACATTAATGTAAACATTCATAATATTTAATAAGAACAAATAGTAAAAATTCCCCACCTTGAAAAAAATCCGATGTAAATTATGTGTTGATATGCCTTGGACTCCTAGATCTCCTTTCTACCCTCGTCTCCTATTACGATGATAAATAAGTTGTCTTAGAATTCTTAAATCTTAGAACCTTAAAATTAATAATATTATAATTTGTCTAAAGTAGATCATGTAAAAATGATATGAATATTATATATTATGTATAAATAATATAGATCTAATAAATTAGTTGGAAAATATATATAGATGTATCAAATCCCTTTAAAGTTAAAGACTTTAAAATTAGAGTTTAAATAAATACAAATTAATACTAAACAATACAAAACATGATATATTATAAATCTTAACACACACACGGCACTTGCTTATATATATATATATATATATATATATATATTTAAAAGTTAAGTTGCCTTACTTTTGGCATAACCTGCATACATACATTACATACATACATATGTTATCATATATATAATATAAATATATATTCAATACATGATTGCACTCATTAAGTTAATATATATGTACACATCACACACACATTCTCACGCACTAACACACACCACACTGCACTTTAATTTGACAAATCACATGCACACACTACTTATATCCCGATATAATATGCATATCCACATGCACTAATGAATAAACAAATAAAAGCTTTTACATAAAAGAAATTAGAAAGAAATGGTATCATAATTCATAAGGGATTCTGCAGGGGATGGGAAAGAATAGAAAGAAATTAAACATTTGTCCTTAGGTTCAAATTGAAGTTACAAGGCTATTTTATAGTTAGGATAGTAATATTATAATTAGTATTTGTAAATAAAATGTCAATAAAATTTGACTACTAGTGTTAGAATATTAAATGTTTGGTGTTGGTAGTTGGTTGTTTTGCCTATCATAATAAATGAGTTGGTTAGTCACATGGTAATAATAATAATAATAATAATAATAATAATAATAATAATAATAATAATAATAATAATAATGGTGGGTATACATCCTCCCCCACTTAAAAAAAATTTATCCCTCGAAATTTCAAAACTACTAACATTGATTAAGGAAATTTGGATACTTAGTTCTGATCTCGTCCTCTCGTTCCCAAGTTGCCTCACTTTGCCCGTGACGACTCCACTGTACCTTGATTAAATTGATATCCTTATTCCTCAATGTATGTGTCTTTCGATCTAATACGGCAACTGGTACTTCTTCGTAAGATAAGTCTTTGTTGATTTCCAATTCTGAGTAGTTGACTATGTGACTTGGATCATGCACGTACTTTCTCAACATCGAAACATGGAAGACATCGTGAACGGAGGCAAGTTCTGGTGGTAGAGCTAGCCTATAGGCCAAATCTCCAACTCGAGCTAAAATCTCAAATGGACCAATATATCTGTAGTTTTCCTCTTCTCCCAAATCTACTGATGTGTTTATTCGGTTTCAATCTTTAGAAATACCTTATCTTCCACATTGAACTGTAGATCTTTTCTCCTTTTATCGGCATATGATTTTTGTCGATCTTGTGCTACTTTGATTCTTTCTTTGATCTTTTGGATAACTTGCACAGTTTGTTCAACGATCTTAGGTTCCAAAATTTTTCTCTCACCCACTTCATCCCAACATAAAGGCGACCTACATTTTCTTCCGTACAATGCTTCGTAGGGAGCCATTCCAATCGTTGCTTGATGACTATTATTCTAGGCAAATCCACTAACGACAGATATACTTCCCAACTTCCTCCAAAATCCAAAACACATGCTCTCAACATGTCCTCCAAAATTTGAATGGTCCTTTCAGTCTGACCATCTGTTTGTGGATGGTAGGCAGTACTAAAATTTAATTTAGTACCCATAGCTGATTGTAGGATTCTCCAAAATTTTGATGTAAACCTTGTGCCTCTGTCCGATACTATTGAGACTGGAACACCGTGTAGGCTCACAATCTCCCTAATGTAAACCTGTGCATATTGATCCATGCTATAAGTCATCTTTCACAGGTGGGAAATGAGCAGACTTTGTTAATCGGTCAACCACAACCCAAACAGCTTGATTCCCTCTTGCTGACCGAGGTAACAGGTTCGCTTTATTTTTAACTTCACCGCAAGTGTACGGTGTAGTTTATAGAATAGGGTAAGCAAGGTCGTATCCACGGAGACAAATAAATTAGTGCGCTAAGTATTGAACTAAGATAGCCTTATTTTTATTTAGACGATCGAAATTGGATAATTGTTGTGGAAGTAAAGACAAGAATAACCACAAAAACACAAGATGAAAATAAATATGGAATTATCAAGGGAATAAAATGGATTCCCGGGTTATGGTTTCAATTAATATTCCTCTTGTTTTACGATTTAATGAAAACCAAAGTTATTATCAATATACCTATAAGACGATCACAACGGTATTTTATCCTCTCTCTCGAGATGTATATAAAGTGTATTGAAATATCTATGCTAGCATCTTTACTCAACATAAGATACACAACTCCCAAATGCACAAAAGATCAAATGTCCTCACAAATATCTACAAACCTCTCGATTCATGCAAATATTCGTGTCAAGTACTCAAGATCTAATATTGAAACTCATCTCTCGAATTATGAATCAATATATAAAACATGCTAAATCATTGGTCAAGTGATAAAACAAGAATAAGCTCAAAGTACTCAAATAGGCTTCAAGACAATAACTTCAACTAAGATTAAAACATTCAACAAGAGTTCATTAATCTACTTCCAAAACCCGGAAATCTCAAGAAGTTTAGCTACTCATTACATATAAACAACCCATAGACAAATTGTTCATATTCATGACAAGCTAAAATGAAAGATTAAAGCACAAAGAATGTGAAAACTTAGGGAAATAGATAATCTCTCGATTAATCTTCAATCCTCAAGCTCCGATTCGATCTGATTCTTCCCTTGATTCTTCCTTGATAAAATTGATGTGTTTCTTGTGTTCTTGGGTGTATTCCCAGCTTTTCCTCCTCAATATCAATTTTGTAGAGAGAGTTATGGCTAAAATACTAAATCCTGCCAGTGCTGGAAGTTCCAAGCGCGTCTCGAATGGATTTTTCTTATGAATCCCCTCGTTGTTTGATCATCCATGCTTCTTTTGGCACACGAATCATCACTATGACTCTAAGACTCCATATAGTTGGCTTCCAGTTGGGTGTAATCGCTTGATTCTTGATGAATCTAGGTCGCAATGCTCGTATTTGTCACCAAATCACTCCAAATATCGTTAAATTCCTACAAAACGAGCAAAGTGTAATACCTTTTCCGCAAAGAGCGAATATATACCAATTCAAATGAGTTTTTGCATGTTTATAAACAATTATAGCCATAAATAAGCCCTAAAATACATACAAAACTCACACCAATCAAACCCCCAACATCCATTAGACAGATCAAGGCTTCTTCTTCGTGAGTCGCTGAGTAGTCGCTTCACTACTCTCCGAGTCTGCTGTGTCTTTTGACTTGACTGTCTCAGCAGTCTCTGCAGCCAACATTCATGTATTTCTTGTTTTCTTTCTTTGAAGACTTTTCTTTCCTCTTCATTCATGTATTTGTTGACTACAGGATATGGGCATTCAATGGCATAGTGACCGGGTTGCTGCGGTTCAAAGATAAATTTTCAACCTTTTGATCGATTCTTTCCATCCTTGGATTGTCGGCTCTTTGATACTCAATCCTTTGATGCTCGTTCTTTTTGGGTGGCCTATCTTCCTTGACTTGGAGGAGCTGACTGTCTTCCGGAGGATTCACCTTTGCCTCTTTTGTAATTCTTGTTGAAGAATTTGTTAAACCTTTTAACCATCGGGGCAATCTCCTCTTGGTCAATGACTTCCTTGACCTCGGCTCTTTTACCATCCTTAACTATTAGAGCAAATGTTTTTTGGGCACGCTTGTCTCCTCTTGGTTTTTTCTTCTCACTCAAATTCGTAGGCTTTGAGATCTGAGAATAGCTCATGGTTGGATGTCTTTGATAGGTCCATGGAGTGTCTCAGGGCCATGACTTTCATTTCCCACTCAGATGGGAGACTTCTTAGAATCTTCATACACATTTCCTTCTGTGTATATTCTTTTCCAAGTGCATATAGCTCATTGTAATTTCTGTGAACCGAGCATCCAGTTGATCAAAGGTTTCTCCTGCAAGCATCTTGAAATTTTCAAATTTCTGTACAGCAACAGATAGTTTATTTTCCTTGATTTGCTCTGAGCCTTCACAAATCAAGGTTAGCTTGTCCCAGATTTCTTTTGTCGTTTTGCATTATTTGACTTTGTTGAACATGGCTTTGTCCAAGGTTTTGTAAAGAATGTCCTTGGCCACGTTGTCCAGGTTATATTTTTTCCTGTCATCATTTGTCCATTCAGCTCTTGGTTTTTCAACCATAGCTGGTCTGGGAGCAGCATCCTCTTCTCCTTCTGTTGCAGCTCTCCTTGCAGCTGTGTTCACTTTTAAGATTTGGAGTGACCCATCTTCAATCACTATCCATATTTCATCGTGTAATGCTGATAAATGAGTCTGCATACGAATTTTCCAGTCATCAAATTCCTCAATAGTGAACATAGGGATGCGTGTCAAATTTGCTTCCATGATAATAACTTTGCTGAATAAAAGAGTTTTGAAAGATCAAGTGCTAAAGCAAGCTTTTGAAAAATTTGGAGATCTAGTTCAAGAACTGCTTGAGTGCGGAAGGTTCAATGAACCAACCGCTCCGATACCACTTGTAGGTCCCAAGGGATGTGAGTGTAAGGTTTAGAAGGGGGGGTTGAATAAACCTTACCAACTTTTCGATTTAGTCCTTTTTAAAACGTTCGAGTTAATACTTCACACCGAGTCCTAGATGGACATGACTAAGTTAGTTAATCACAGAGTTAGCCACTCAATGACTGACGGAGCTATTGATAGGATAACTCAAATTTGTTTTGACTAGAACTTAACTTGACCGATATGTTTTTATTGGAAGACTTAACACCCTTGAATTTGGTTTAAGATTGTTTTAATACTTAGTTTTAGCACCTTTTTTATTATCAATTGACAAAGAAATTTATCAAAGCAAATATTGAAATAATGTGCGTAAAGTAAAGTCTTTGAAATGTAAATGACACAATAAATTTTTATAGAGGTTCAAGATGGGGTAATTCTTCTAATCCTCTCTTCTCCAACTCCTGGATGAATCCACTAAGTATTGATCGAGATACAAAGTGGTAAACGATCTAGATGCAAGTCTTGATCACACACCGACTTGATCCTTTGGGACTCGATCGGAGATGCCTTGGTCACACACAGTGGCTTCTCGTGACGACTCGGCTTCTTCACAGGGCAATGTCTTGCTACTACTGACTCACTTGCTCAAGCTTCTTGGATTTGATCACGCCCTCCAAAACTTGAGACTGGTTCGACCTTGAACCTTTCTACAATCCTCCTTGGAATGTAGACCCTTGTTCTTCAAATATTTCCTCTTCAACTGATTGAAGTCGTCTTTCCTTCACGGGTAAGTGTTGGATTGATTTCCTTCGTAGTGTAGGCTTGAGGATTGAACTTGAATGATTTGAGAATAGTTCAGTTCTGAGATATTGCTTTTCTTGCTCGTATTTGTTTTTCGATTATCAAGGTCTTTTTTTTTTCTCAAAGTGATTCCTCGGCCTTTTATAGTGTTCTTTTGAAAATTTGCCCGTTAAAGAGATAGGTTAATTTTCAAAAGATACTTGTGGTCGTTGGCTTGTCTTGTTGCGCTTCTTGGAATTGACATTTCCTCGTATGAATGATTCTTCACTTTTTCGTAGTTCGACACGGTGCGGTGCTTCCCATTGGTTTATTCCTTTTGCACACTTCTCGGGTGAGCACTTTAAGAAAGGCGATGTAAGTATTACTTGTTTAAGTAATTCTCTTGACTTCGTACGGCAACGGATCTCTTTTCGATTGTCTCGACTTGGCCGCATTTACTTGACTTCCCCAGGTGACTTCGAGTCGACTTCCAATCATGGATGACTCATCCTCACTTCATCTTGAGACTTGGCTATCTTGAGTTGATTTGATGACACTTCACTTAGCCGCATCTCACACACCTTCATCGAGTTCATGTCTTCTCTTCTTGCCACACTCACCGCCTCACAATGGTGAGTCTTCCTTTTAGTCTCCGTTGTCTTCTTGCATGTTCGGGCATAGGCCGACTTAACTCACTCGACCAAATTTATCTATTACAATGCAATTTACAACAAAAATGGGGTGCCAACTTTCTATTCTAAGTTTTACATGGCATTCATCAAAATCTAAAAATTATTTTCCCAACACCGGTCAACACTTTAAACAAGACAAAACATAACTGGAAGTAATGAAAAGTAGAACGCACAACAACTCCATAAAATTCGTATTGCCCATCATAGGTGTCAAGCAACGAATCAACCAAGTCTCAAACATCTAACATAGAACATACTTCAAAGAAACTATGGTAAATGCTAAGAATCACGCCTCTCAAGATCAAGTGTATACTATCATCTCGAATGAATATAGGACGTGTCTACGCTCAAATCAATTCAATGTCGCAAAATTACCATAGGCTTGCAATTCATCTCATATCTCCGCCACTAGAGTGTATGCAATTTGTGAATCAAAAAGGACTTTCTCATTTGGTTGTAATGAAGGCACTTTGGTTAGGGTAGGAAAATATAGATAGAGTGACTCAAACTCGAGCGTATAGACCGGTGAGCATATAAATCGTCTACATTAAAGCTTAATATGCTACTCAAATCATCTCTCATTTTCACCAACTCTTCTTATCTCCATCCCCTTTCTTTTGTAAAACACCATCACCTCACATTACAATTCTTTGCCTCCAAGTTCATTCAAAGAAAACTCATTCATAAAGCTGATTTGTTTTTGTCTCTTTTGTGAGTTTTCAACATTCTTTTCTTCTCATTTTCTTCCCCTTTTGTTCCCATCAACCAATTTTTTTAACACCACCTTCTAAAATTTTGATTTCACCCATTCACCCTCATTCATTCCCTTTACTCAATACTATACGCCGAGCATAGGGTACATATATATCAATGATAAGGCTTGAATTTTGGCTATCACAAAAGATTAGGCAATAGGCTCAAATTGGCTAACTAAGGATTTCAACATCATTAGGTAAGCAAAAGGCTTGAAGAGCTAACAAAAAAAAATGGCCTTTAATCATTTTCACAATTCGCATACAACATGTGACTTTGATAGAGATACCAGAGCAAGTTCTAGAATTCTAACAACATGAATGATACACTCAAATCACAAACAAGACTGCATATGATGACAACAGTAAAGGCTCAAAAGCTCACAGGCTTGTAAATATGTAATTCAAAGCATCAAACCAAGTTTTCCACATCAACATGCTCAATGTTATCTATTCATGGCTCAATCAACTCATGCTCAACACCCAATCCAAACAATATGAAAATTTCAAAATCAAGCACAAGTTACAATCAAGAGATCAACTCACTCCCTAAAATCTATGAAAGCAATAAACGTGCTAAAACAATAAATGTGTTTCTAATGCAAATACAACATAAAATTCTCTACATGCAACTATATGAAAACACACAAAATTAATGCAATTTTTTTTATCCGCACATTTCATATCAAAATAACTCTCTCCCCCAAACTTAAATGAAATTATATCGCACGTAAGAAAAGATAGAATTTCAATATAAAACTGTGTGGATATACTTGATTCACTGTGCGGGTGGTGGTGGATAATGGCCCTCCTTGGCATCTTCTATCGCTAGGACTTCTTCTTTCAACCATCACTTCAAGTTTTGTACCTTAATATTGTCTCAGCTGAAGGATGCACGGGCCGTGCGCCTTGCGCACGGGCTGCCCGTGCTTCATGCCAAAGTCACATTATTCCTCCCTCCAGGCATGCACGGGCGTGCGCCTAGCGCACGGGTCACCCGTGCGTGATGCCATACAGCAACACTCAGGTTTTTTTTTAACAAAAAGAAAACAAACAAAAACAAAAATCACACCACAAATCGTTGGGTTGCCTCCCAACAAGCGCTATATTTAACGTCTTTAGCTTGACGCCTATTAATTTCGATTCGTACCACCTTTGAATGCGTATATTAGCTGCTTTGGATCGTGGTCAAGAACCGTTTTTCCATTATTTGCATGTAGTAATGCATAATTGAGATTTCCATGCAAGTATTGGAGTCCTGATGTTGGAACACTTTGATTTGAATTATGCTCATGTTGTCCGTGCGCGTATGTACCACTAGTGTTCATTTCGTTGTGGAATAGCTTTCTTATGATATCACGCACGCACTGACTGAGCATCCACGCATTGTTCATGTGTTCCTCGTCCTGTTTATGCTCCTTTTTGACACCACACACGAGCTGAAAGTGCATAGACATACAGTCCGTGTTTGGTTCCGAACTTTCTTGCTTTTGCAGGATCTTCGGCTCCTCGTATTCAGTATCACTCTTTTGATGAATGGCACTACATTGTTCCTTTGAGTTGGCGTCAGTGGTGCTTGAAAATTGGCTCTTTTGTTGTTTCCCACCAACAATTGTAACTAATTGGCCCACACGGGTTTCGAGATTTTTTATTGAACTGGCCATCTGTGTCATTTGTAGCTCTATTTGATCCATCCTTGCGTCTTGTCTTGCGAAGCAGCTCCTAGTTTCACTCATGAATGCATTGGATTGATTTATGAATGAGGTGAGGGCTTCCTCTAAAGATGGCTTATTTGATTCATTGCGAGTAAAGCGGTCCCTCGACTCGCTCCTGAACAAACTTGTTCGAATCCTTAACGAGGTGAGGGCTTCTTCTAAAGATGGTTTTGCCTCTGCATTTGTAAACCCATTCATTACATTGGAGCTTGATGGTGTTGGAATCACATTCTCCGTGTGAGCATATGAAAAATCTTTGTAATTCCTCCAATTTGAATAATAGTGCGTAGGAGTAGGATTATTCCAATAACTGTAGAAATTCCAGTTATTGAAATAATTGGCCTCGTCCATCCGAGCGGGTGTTCGTGCACTACCTATACCAACTCAAAGAAACAAATCAAACATTGTAGAGATAGAATTTACAAAAGAAAAATGAAATAAAAAAATGTCTGAATTAAAAATAATTCTATCTATCGCAATATTAGCACCAAGAATTATATTAGTCCCCGGCAATGGCACCAAAAACTTGTTCGCCTTATTTTAGCTTCACCGCAAGTGTACGGTGTAGTTTATAGAATAGGGTAAGCAAGGTCGTATCCACGGAGACTAATAAATTAGTGCGCTAAGTATTGAACTAAGATAGCCTTATTTTTATTTAGACAGTCGGAATTGGATAATTGTTGTGGAAATAAAGACAAGAATAACCACAAAAACACAAGATGAAAATAAATATGGAATTATCAAGGGAATGAAATGGATTCCCGGGTTATGGTTTCAATTAATATTCCTCTTGTTTTATGATTTAATGAAAATCTAAGTTATTATCAATACACCTATAAGACGATCACAACGGTATTTTATCCTCCCTCTCGAGATGTACATAAAGTGTAGATTGAAATATCTATGCTAGCATCTCTACTCAACATAAGATACACAACTCCCAAATGCACAAAAGATCAAATGTCCTCACAAATATCTACAAACCTCTCGATTCATGCAAATATTCGTGTCAAGTACTCAAGATCTAATATTGAAACTCATCTCTCGAATTATGAATCAATATATCAAACATGTTAAATCATTGGCCAAGTGATAAAACAAGAATAAGCTCAAAGTACTCAAATAGGCTTCAAGACAATAACTTCAACTAAGATTAAAACATTCAACAAGAGTTCATTAATCTACTTCCAAAACCCAAAAATCTCAAGAAGTTTAGCTACTCATTACAAATAAACAACCCATAGACAAATTGTTCATATTCATGACAAGCTAAAATGAAAGATTAAAGTACAAAGAATGAGAAAACTTAGGGAAATGGATAATCTCTCGATTAATCTTCAATCCTCAATCTCCGATTCGACTCGATTCTTCCCTTGATTCTTCCTTGATGAAATTGATGTGTTTCTTGTGTTCTTGGGTGTATTCCCAGCTTTTCCTCCTCTGGTGTGCGCCCCAAAAAGTGGTATTTATACCCTTTTAGAAGCCTAGGTCAATGTGCTGTCATTTTTGGACATTCCAGCACAGACGCACGGGTCGTGCGCCCACGCACAGGTTACCCATGCTCAAATCCATAGGAAAATCAATTTTCAGAGACCCACGCACGGGTTACCCATGCTCCCATGCACGGGTTACCCGTGCTCAAATCCGTAGGAAAATCAATTTTCAGCGACCCACGCACGGGTTACCCATGCTCCCATGCACGGGTTAACCGTGCTCAAAGCCGTAGGCATGCTCAAAACCTTCAGGTGCCTTCAGGTGCGCACGGGTCGTGCGTCCACGCATGGTTTGCCCGTGTGCCCCACAAACGTCTGAATTTGCTCGCGGGGTCTTCATAAGAGTTCTAGCCCTCTCTCTTAGCTTTCCATAGCCGCTTGCATCAGCTCAATATCAATGTTGTAGAGAGAGTTATGGCCAAAATACTAAACCCTACCAGTGCTGGAAGTTCCAGACGCATCTCTAATGGGTTTTTCTTATGAATCCCCTCGTTGTTTGATCATCCATGCTTCTTTTGGCACATGAATCATCACTATGACTCTAAGACTCCATATAGTTGGCTTCCAATTGGGTGTAATCGCTTGATTCTTGATGAATCTAGGTCACAATGCTCGTATTTGTCACCAAATCACTCCAAATATCGTTAAATTCCTACAAAACAAGCAAAACGTAATACCTTTTCCACAAAGAGCGAATATATACCATTTCAAATGAGTTATTGCATGTTTATAAACAATTATAGCCATAAATATGCCCTAAAATACATACAAAACTCACACCAATCAGTAATCCCGTCACAAAATCCATTGATATATTTTCCCACTTCCATTCTGGAATCTCAAGCGGTTTAAGAAGTCCAGAGGGTCGTTGATGTTCAACCTTAACTTGTTGACTGTTCGCCTATATTTTTAGCTTCACTGCAAGTGTACGGTGTACGTTATCGAATAGGGTAGCAAGGTCGTATCCACGGAGACTAATAAATTAATATGCTAAGTATTTAACCAAGATAGTCTTATTTTTATTTAGACGATCGAAATTTGATGATTGTTGTTTTGAGATTAAGACAATTTAAATCACTAAAACACAAGAATAAGATAACACGAATGAAAGAAGTATCAAGATGATGTAATGGATTTCCGAGTTAAGGTTTCGATTAATAATCCTCTTGTTGTCCGGTTTAATCAAGCCACATTATTATCAATATTCCTATAAGACGATCACAAAGCTATTTTATCCTCCCTCTCGAGATGCATATAAAATGTAGATTGAAATACTTATGCTAGCATCTCTACTCAACATAAAGCATTCAACTCCCGAAAGCACAAAAGATCAAATATCCTCACAAATATTTACAAACCTCTCGATTCATGCAAATATTTGTGTCGAGTATTCAATATATCAAACAAGTTAAATCATTGATCAAGTGATAAAACAAGAATAAGCTCAAAATACTCAAATAGGCTTCAAGATAATAACTTCAACTAAGATTAAAACATCCAACAAGAGTTCATTAATCTACTTCCAAAACCCGGAAATATCAAGAGTTTAGCTACACATGATTAAACAACTTATAAACAAAGTGTTCAAAGTCATTACAAATGAAAATGAAAGATTGAAACTAAAAGAGAAGCAAGAAAAACTTAGGAACGTCAACAATCTCTCGATATATCTCCGTTCTTCAAGCTCCGATGCAACCCCATTGTCTCTTTGATGTCTCCTTCCAAGAGTTGACTCTTGTCTTGTGTTGTAGATCCCAAAAATGCCAGAATGTCCTTGTGTGCGCCCCCCAAAAAGCCTTTTTATACTCCCCATCATGTTTAGGGCTTAATGTGCAGTTATGGGATTCAGTATGTGACGCACGGGTGGTGCGCCCACGCACGGGTTACCCGTGCGCCACCCTGCAGGAATAACCCAACTCTCTGTAGGGCGCATGGGTAGTGCGTCGGAGCACGGCCTACCCATGCGCCACTCCGGTGAGATAATTCGATCCTCTGTAGGACGCATGGGTGGTGCGCCCATGCATGGGCTACCCGTGCGTCATGCTGCAGCTCCAATAATCCTTATACAGGGGTGCACGGGTGGTGTCTTGAGGCACGCCCAACCCGTGTGCCCCCTGTCTTTTCTGTAAACGCTCAATTTTCGCTCTTTTAGGCTTCACTTTTCGTATATCCACTCAATTCTCCGTGTTTCCACTTTGCTTTCCTCGTATTCGTATTCAATTAGCTTCAAATATCATGAAATTCCTACAAAATAAGCAAAGTGTAATATCTTTTCCACAAGGAGTGAATATGTAACATTTAACGCGAGTATATGCATGTTTACTCATCATTATAGCTCGAAATACGCCTCAAAATACATGCAAAACTCACGCCTATCACTGACATGTTAAACACTTCTGAACAAAGTTTCCTATACTTCTCTTCATACTCCTCCACCAAAAGATTTCTCTCAAATCTCGATACATTTTTGTATCTCATGGGTGAGCAGTATATGGAGTACAATGGGCTTCTTCGAGGATTTTTTTCCTCAATTCTTCATTCTTTGGCACACATAGCCTACCATTGTAAGTTAACGCACCATCAGCTGCAATTGAAAACCCCTTAATGCCCCCATCAAGGGCATGATTCCTCATTTTGCACAAAAAGACGTCATTAGCTTGTGCTTCTTTTATCCTTTCTCGTAATACTGATTGTGTCACCATAGCTGCCAATATTTCTTCTATTCGTCTAGGTGGTGGCACAACTTTGATTTTTAACTTCGTAAATTCTCTTATTAATTGTGTCTCTTGTGTGAGTAGACTGGTTAATTCCCCTCTTTGTTTTCTGCTCAACGCATCAGCAACTACGTTTTCTTTACCAAGGTGATAGTGGATGGTGAAATTATAGTCCTTCACCAATTCCAACCATCTTCTCTGCCTCATATTCAACTCCTTTTGAGTAAAGAAATATTTCAGACTCTTATGATCTGTATAGATCTCACACTTTCCCCCATATAGATAGTGTCGCCAAATCTTCAAGGCATGAACTACTGCGGCTAGTTCTAGGTCATGGGTAGGATAATTCAACTCATGTTGTTTCAGTTGTCTCGAAGCATAGGCAACAACCTTGCCGTGTTGCATCAAGACACAACCCAATCCTTGCTTCAATGCATCACTATAGATGACGAATACATCTGATACCTTTGGAATGGTCAACATGGGTGCTGATGTTAGTCTCCGTTTTAGTTCTTGGAAACTTTCCTCGCACTTTTCTGACCACTGAAACTTCTCGCCCTTCCTTGTCAATTTGGTCATGGGCGCCGCAATCTTTGCAAATCCTCAATGAATCTTCTATAGTAACTGCTAAGCCTAGAAAGCTACGAACCTCATTTGCATTTGTAGGTGCTTTCCAATCATTCACAGCTTCGACCTTAGGCGGGTCAACTTCTATTCCTTTTGATGTAACAACATGTCCCAAAAATACGAGTAGATCTAACCAAAACTCACACTTTTTGAATTTTGCATACAATTTCTCCCTGCGAAGTGTTTCCAGTACGATACTCAAATGCTCTTGGTTTTGTTTCTCATTCCTTGAATAGACCAATATGTCATCGATGAACACTACGACGAACTGGTCTAAGTACGAATGGAAAACCCGATTCATGAGATCCATGAACACCGCTGGAGCATTGCTTAAACCAAATGGCATCACCACGAATTCATAATATCCATATTGAGTCCTGAACGCAGTCTTCGGTATGTCATTATCCTTGATCTTTAACTGGTGATAACCGGACCGTAAATCAATTTTCGAAAAGACACTTTCTCCTCTTAATTTATCAAATAGGTCTTCTATTCTTGGTAACGGATATTTATTCTTGATTGTGAGTCAATTAAGCTCTCTGTAATCGATACACATCCTCATTGATTCGTCTTTCGTTTTAACAAATAAGACCGGCGCTCCCCAAGGTGACACACTTGGTCGAATAAATTTCTTATCCAATAACTCTCGTAATTGCACCCTTAACTCTTGTAGCTCCTTTGGTGCCATCCTGTAGGGTGCTTTTGATATAGGTGCTGCTCCAGACACTAAATCTATTGTGAATTCCACTTGTCTATCTGGTGGAACTCATGGAAGGTCTTCTGGAAACACATCCCCATAGTCTCTCACAATTGGAACATCGGTGAAAATCAACTCCGTAGATTTGGTGTCTTGTATACTCACCAAGTACCCTTGGCAATTCTCTTTCCTCAAAGATTTTCATTGCTTTCATAGCCGATACCACTCTAGGTATTGCGCTAGACTTGGCTCCGTAAAAAGTGAATTCATCTCCTTCCTCGTAGATGAAACACTATCTCTCTTTATGACACTCAATACTTGCTCGATTCTTACTGAGCCAATCCATTCCTAAAATTACGTCAAAGTCTCTCATGTTTATGATGTTGTAAATTTGTTACTACAGTTCTTCCACAAATTTCTATTTTCACGTCCTTAGACAATTCATTGATCATTAATGTCTTTCCTGAAGGTATGCTAACTTCAAGGGAATGTTCATTATATCTCTCTTATTTCCAATTTTCTTATGAAACTTAGCAGATATAAAAGAATTTGTAGCACCAGTGTCAAACAATACAAGAGCAGGGACTTCAAATATTGTCAGCATACCTATCATAGTGTTGGGTTCTTGATCAGCCTCTATATGCGTCAGTGCAAATACTCGCCCTTTTCTTGCAGGTACTTGAGCCTTTTTCCCAGAGTTCTCTCCCGGATATGTGGAACACTCATGTGTTTGATGCCCAGGCTGTTTACATCTATAACATATTCCTTTTTCCGAAAAGACACTCTCCCCTATGATTTCTTCCACATTCTGCACAATGTGGTTTTTCCATTTGATTATTGGGCCCCATATTTATATTGTGTTTGACTTGTTTATTCTGAACATTACCCTTAAATTGATTGGGGGACTCCAACTTCCTCTTCCCTTGAACCTATACAAACTTCTTGTTTCTGACATCCATGTTTAGGCGAGTAGCGACAGCCTGTGCTCGTTCTACGACATCCGCATAAGTCATTGTACCTTGCCCGGCGAGTATACCTCCAACTTCAGGACGCAAACCTCTTTCAAATCTTCTAGCCTTCTTTTGGTCAGTGTCGACAAGATGTGTGGCATAGCGAGACAATTGGTTGAACCTTCGCTCATATTCAACCACCGATATCCTCCTTGTTTGAGTTCCAAGAACTCAGCTTCCTTACGATCTCGTTAGGATTGTGGAAAGTATTTGTTCATCACCACATCCTTAAACTCTATCCATGTTAGAGAATTACGCTTTTCCTCGGTTCTTGTTCTCCAATACGCCTTCCACCAAAGGATCGGCATCTTGATGGGGTGGAACACAAAGACATGATATCCTTTGAGCATCAGTGCATGCTGTGTGTGAAAATATTCTTTCCAACGAGCGTATCCACTCTTCGACAAATACAGGGCCATCACATCCGTTGAACCTCGGGGGTTGGTAACGATGAAACTGTTCCACTACTTGATTCACTTGATTGATAGGGACTGTATTGTTTTGGGCCATTTGCCCTTGCTGAGCAAACCCTTGAAGCACAGTGACCAAATTGGCAATTAGGTCATGTCCATTTCCATTGCCATTCTCGTCTCCGTTTCCGTTAGTTTGACCTCGTGTTTGAGGAGCCATTGGTTCCTATTAAGAGTATGGTTGTACCTTAGTTGAAATATTCATGAAGACATTATCAATATAATCCATATTCACATAAAATAAGTAAACATTCATTCATGGTAAACTCTTGAGGTGATAACAATGTTTATCCTTAGAAAAGCAGTAACAGACATCAATATATATATATATATATATATATTAACTACTAAGTTTTCCGAGTTTGCGTAGTCCTAGTTTCCTAAGACGATTTAACTGATTCCGATGTCTTAAAATTAACATCCTCTTCTGGGTCCTCTTCTTCACTCTCCACGTCACTTGGAAAAGGGTCATCATCAAATTTTATCCATTTCCTAAAGCATGCAGCAGAAAACTTCACATAATCTATGATTGCCCCTCTCTTGTTGTCCACCTCCTAGTGTTCTTCGAGTAACCGACGTGCATGTCTTTTCCAATAGGGTAGCATGGTATCAACTAATTTTTGGGCGGCTTCATAGTGGGTAACTCCATTAGGTAAGTTTCTGACATTCTTCCACAATCTCAGCATCGTGGCTATATGTACTCCTAGATCATCATCTTCCTTGGCCTGTTTATACTCTCTATATTCTTGTAGGCGGTTGAAAGGGCCCAGGGGCGGCCCTGTGCACCCATTTCTAGCAGTTGAGAGAATACGCATCTAATACACAACTAAAAAGTAAATTATTCATATATCAATTATGCATTATTGTTATAATTGGCATACCCCTCAACTACCCTTGCTATCATAACATGAACATGTAGCGAAAATAAATTTCATGTAAACTCATGAAAGATTTATGAAATAATATGCATATTATGTTATCTTGACATCATAGAAATCATAGCAATTGTATCATGGGGTGACATATGTTAATATGAAAATATGTACCTTTTCGTAGCTGGTGAGTGAGGCAGAAGTGAATGACTTATAGCAAAAGATCTTGTCCTTATTTATTAATATTTTTTAAAAACGTAACATATACAGAGTTTTTTTTTTCGAGTCTTCAGGAAATCAGACTCGCTCTGATAACACACTGTAACGCCCCGCTTTTTATATACGAAAGTGTTTTCTTTTGAAAAGGAGAAATAAAAATAACTTGGGACGTTACAACTAAAAATAGGAGTTTTAAAAAAATATAAATAATATTTTTGAAAACTTAGTCTTTGAAAAAGAAGATAAAATTAATATTTTAACGGAAAATTTAATGCGGAAGTGATTTAAACAACTAAAACAAAAGTAGTCATTCATTATAATAAGTCAACAGAATTTAACCTTAGTCAAACATATTCCAAAGCTACAAAAACTAAATAGTCGGATAGCAGTAGTTTAACAAAATATTGAAATCAAAAGTTCAAGAAGACACTAGAATATTCATTCAAAATAGAAGACTTATTTTATTTATTTAAAATGGAGATTAAGCCAGTCATTCCTCCTCGCCTTCGCTGCGCCAAACTTCATCTGAAAAATCATTGGTAATAATGGGGTGAGTAAAAACACTTACTCAGTGGGAAATCACATTTGTTCAAGCTAAATAAAATGTATGTATCACATTAATGAAAAACTTGCAACATATATCATAGCATCATAGAATCATGGCATCATAGAATCATCTCATCATAGAGTTCCTAGAGCATGAAGCTCATGTAACTTGAATCTTGGAGTTCCTAGAGCATTAAGCTCATGTAACTTGAATCTTGGAGTTCCTAGAGCAAAAAGCTCATGTAACTTGAATCTTAGATCATAGAATCCATTGAGCAAAACTCGTAGGATATAACATGTGCACTTTAAATATTAATGTAAGCATTCATAATATTTAACAAGAACAAATAGTAAAAATTCACCACCTTAAAAAAGATCTGATGTAAATTATGTGTTGATATGCCTTGGACTCTTAGATCTCCTTTCTACCCTCGTCTCCTATTACGATGATAAAATAATTTATCTTAGAATTCTTAAATCTTAGAACCTTAAAATTAATAATATTATAATTTGTCTAAAGTAGATCATGTAAAAATGATATGAATATTATATATTATGTATAAATAATATAGATCTAATAAATTAGTTGGAAAATATATATAGATGTATTAAATCCCTTTAAAGTTAAAGACTTTAAAATTAGAGTTTAAATAAATACACATTAATACTGAACAATACAAAACATGATATATTATAAATCTTAACACACACACACGGCACTTGCTTATATATATATATATATATATATATATATGTATATATATATATATATTTAAAAGTTAAGTTACCTTAATTTTGACATAACATGCATACATACATTACATACATACATACATATGTTATCATATATATAGTATAAATATATATTCAATACATGATTGCACTCATTAAGTTAATATATATGTACACATCACACACACATTCTCACGCACTAACACACACCACACTGCACTTTAATTTGACAAATCACATGCACACACTACTTATATCCTGATATAATATACATACCCACATGCACTAATGAATAAACAAATAAAAGCTTTTACATAAAAGAAATTAGAAAGAAATGGTATCATAATTCATAAGGGATTATGCAGGGGATGGGAAAGAATAGAAAGAAATTACTAACCTTTGTCCTTAGGTTCAAATTGAGGTTACAAGGGTCTTTTATAGTTAGGATAGTAATATTATAATTAGTATTTGTATACAAAATGTCAGTAAAATTTGACTACTAGTGTTAGAATATTAAATGCTTGGTGTTGGTAGTTGGTTTTTTTGTCTATCATAATAAATGAGTTGGTTAGTCACATGGTAGTAGTAATAATAATAATAATAATAATAATAATAATAATAATAATAATAATAATAATAATAATAATAATAATAATAATAATAATAATAGTGGGTATTACAAAAAATTAGGAGGGCATCTTTTATACCGGGATGATGGGCCACATGGGCCTTGTAGGATTAAGTGGACCTCGTGGCTTATATGGGTCGCGTGAGGCCTGTTTAGGCCGCGTCGGCTGGATAATTAAATCTGCGATTCAATTGTGATTAATGATATCAGATAATCAAGAATTAAATAATACATAAAAATATAGAATATTGTAAAAAAATCATTTTTGTCTCCAACATAAGCCCCCCGACCGGGGCTGCGGAAAAAGCGGAGAGAAGATCGAGTTAAGAAATAACGTGTTGCCATGTATGGTTTCACTATTTTTGCTTGAATTGAAGGATATCATTCATTCTTACACCAATGACAATTTGAGAAGAAAGTTTTGACCATGACTTGAAGAGGTAAATTGTCTATCTCTAACTTTTTTTTCGAATTTCAAATTTTGAACTCATATTTTGGTGAAATTTCTCTGCTCCCGGAGGATTTGTCTCGTGTCCAAGTTCATTCTTCTTCGCATAGGATTTCTTCTTCTCGAGTTTTCATGCACTTCGGATCGGGTTCGATCCTTGGAACTACATCTTTTTCGTTTCATGGTTGGGGGTCACCGGCCATATTAGTAGTTATGTTCATCCAACTCCATTTTCGTCTACGAGTTGGGCACTTCCTCTTTGGAGTCCGGAGCTTGTAGTGGGGAGCGAGTATATTGAGTTTCCTTTGGTGCAGATCCGAGTGAGGAAGTTAATCCGATGAGTCCAATGAGGGAAGTCCTTAGGAGATCTTTCGGCCAAAGTATCAACATAGGCCCTCTTCTCGGGAGTAGAACTTTGGTTCCGGGAAGTTTAGTGCATAGAGTTACTCTTATTACGTAAAGAGGTTGCGGGGAGCAACGGGGTTGCCCGCGGCTTTTTGGATGTTGGCTCACAGGGGCCGAAGATCGGCTTACCCATTCTTGAAAGATATTCTTGTATCCAGGGTTATGAGTATGCGATGGGAATTGGGCTTGTCGGATACTTGGGAGGGCTTTAATGCCTTGTTCTATCCCAAGAAGACTCACGGTCCCACGCTAGTAGTGCAAGTTACTCACGGGGCTTCCTTTTCACTACTTGGCTTTGGAAAGAGGATTTTTGTTTTGTGAGGGATAATAGTTGGGACATCTCTGGTGGTTGTCTTAGTGAGGCGCTAATACCTCATGGTAGTGTTTCCTCCCACCAGGGAGTTGGTTTGAGTTTATGGAGACAAGGGATTGTTCGAGAATTCTTTGAGTGTTAACAAGTTCTTGGGTACTTTATAACATTCATTTTTAAAGCTTAGCTTTGCATATTCTTGTATATTTGCGTTGTTTGGTGCTTTTCTTTTTGTTCTCCTTTAGGAAATGAGAGTTCTAGTCTTCTTTGAATTGATGCCTTTCAAGAAGAAAAAGAATGAAAGAGGCAAGGAGCCCTCACTGGAGAGAGCTCGAGTGTTCGGCGAGAGCAGATGGTGAGAGAGGTTCGTATTCTCGCCGCCCGAATGCATAAGCGAGCCGGGTCATGACTGGATGAGCGTATTGAAGTTGCACGGCTGCCCAACCTCCTCCCCGCCGCTGGCGGAAGAGGCATCGTCAAAGGCGATGAGCCTTCCTTCGGGACCATTGTCCTGCGGATTTTGTTTTCTAGCCGAGTGAACCAACGCGAGGGGATTGATCTTTTCCGAATCCTTTAGAGCCTAGTTTGGGATACATCGCATGAGATGAGTGCTCTCATCCGATGATCGATCTCGGCTAGGGTTCTTGTCCTTTAAGGACATGGAGACCCATCTCATTACGATAAGGCTAGGGTAAGCTTCTTTACTTCTACTCTTAGTAGTTGCGTCTTTGTTTTCCTTGTCAAAATTTATGTTAGTTAATTTTATTTTATTTTTTGTAGATTGTGAACCTCACAAATCGCTTTGAGCCAGTGGGGTGATAGGCTAGAGGCGAAAAATTGTCGGTGGGAGCGAGTTGTGGGACCTTAAAAATGCCTAGGTCGGCATGACGCTCGGATGGCTGATCTCGACGAAGAAGTGTGATAGAATCAAGGCTCGGTGTGATCATAAGGTCTAGGCGATGATTCATTCCTTTATTCCTCCTATGGGGTTCAATGGTTGGGTGGAGAGAAGTTCGATGCGGTAAAGGCTTATATGTTGTCATTGGAGTATAAGTCCGAGCTGATACGGAATCAACTACTTACTTCGATTGGTCCTTTGCTCTTTGCCGCAAGTTGCTACATGGGAGCGGGAAGGCTTCCCAATAGCTCATTTATGTTTTGGACTGCGGCCTTTCGATGAGTAGGAGGGCGAGATTGGAGCCCTCCAGGACATCCTAGATGATGCCGGTGGCGACAAGAGGAGGGAGAAGGCACCGACGAGGATGATGCAGTCCCCAGGCCTGATTTGTTTACCGTTTTACTAGGCTGGGTTGGCCTTTTATTTCCGCCTACGTGTTTAAGGTTTGTTTTTTAGCTACTTGACATTTGGTTGTGTATATGCTACTCAAATTTCTTTCCACAAGTAATTAAATTGATGAATAGTAAGAAAGACATGTTTCACGTTTAAGACAAAAGTTTTATTATTCTTTCTCACATAATGAACAATATATATTGTTCCCAAGCCACCTAAATATTACTACGCTGCAAGATCTTAGCCAACTATTCCATGGACGCACAATTGATCCTCCAGTGGAGACGACGGCGGCGGCTGAGGTGGCTGAGGCTCCATGGAGTTTTGATCACAGCTGCGGAGACAGACACAATCATAATCTTTCGGACCACGACATTCAGAATCCTCGTACCTACGTTTTTTGCACAACACCGCACATTCATGGGCCTCCCACGTCTTTGGGGGCCAACACCATGTTGTGATTCTGGACTTGTACTTGCAGTTTTTCTTGTCCTCAACACAGTCCATCACAACAATTCCTGTGTTTTTAGTGTCATGAAAACACAAATTAAGACATAAATATATATGTACTCAACTCTTTGATTAATCATTATTAGGGGAAAATAAGGAAATGATTGATGACTAGAGTTATGAGTAATGCCAAGATTTTTTTAATAATGATGACTTCATTGAAAAGAATTCATTTTCTCTATGAAACTAATTGAGTTAAGTTGCATATTTGGTCGAGTAATTTATACTAAGTTGCACTTTCGCCCAGTAATTTAGGGGTGTGGCAAAATAGGACATTAACTCTTTATTTGTTGCATATTGAGTCCGATCTCTATCGGTAATTGTGAGATTAGGCGGAATTTGTCCCAAATTTTGGGGATCTAACCCCGTTCATGTGAATATAGAAACTAACTCGATATACCAGTGCCATTGAAAATGGCTGAAGGCATTGAAATCCCCCAAACTTGGGAACAATTTACATTGAGTTCGCAATTGCAACAGAGAATAGACTCATGAATATGCAATAAATTAGAAATTAGTGTCTAATTTTGTCACACTCCTAAATTAGTGGACGAAAATACAATTTGGTATGGGTTAGTGGACTAAATATGCATTTTAGCCAAACTAGTTGTCTCTATCTTTAATGAATCATGCAAGATAAAAAAGGTAATTAATGTATTGTTCTCATATTATTTAGTGTTTCTGTGTGCAAATAATTTACACTTGTACTAATCTCAACATTACTTCTCCTTGCCAAATTCTGTAATGGTAAATTTTGATTCAACATAACTCACAAGAGACACTTGGAAGCACTAAAAACTCTAATAGCACAAATAAATCTAAATTTTCTGATTTTTTGTCTCGTGTAATTTTCTTTTGAAAGTCTCAGTTATTTTCTCTCCAAAAACATACCTATCAATCCATGATGTCTGAAAAATGAAAATCAAATAATCCTAGCCCCTTAAGGTCTAATTGGCTTTTTCACGAAATGGAAGTCGTTTTAGATCATCACACACACATACACATCCACATGGGTGTGTGTTTGACCCAAAGGTCATACACCCAAATGTTTGATCCAAAGGCCATACACCCAAGTGGGTGGCATAGAATTTACCGTAAAAGAGATTGACTCTACAGAGAAAGCTGCAATGTTATGTCTAAGACCCCTTTAGGTAAGTCAATCTTGACAAATCTCCAACACATATAGAAAGAAATTTTCCCGCACAAAACAAGTACATCAAATACCAATATATTTTGATAAATAACAGTTTACTGGTTCAATTTTGAATAATTTGTGGCCATAAAGTTTAACACGCGAATGCTTGAATATTTAGTTTGAATATTTTGGGTATTTTAGCTAAAGAATAAGGGTATTGTGGGAACAAATAAAATATAGAAAGCCGCCAGTTGGGACTAAAATCGTATAAAATCAGAACTTGTAAGACGAAAATTGCACAAAGTATAAATTATATATGTAATCAAAATTACACAAAATATAAATTTTGCATGACCAAAATTGTTAGTTTCTTATAGTTATGGGACCAATTTTACAATTAAGCCTAACAATATATATCAGGGGGTCAACAAAAAAAAAAGGAAAATATGTTGGTACCGCTAGGCGTGATTGAGCTACCAGGCTTGTCAATGGGAAGCTCATCATGTTTCAGGTCGAAACCAAAATTATGAGCACACGCATGGCCAAAACATCGTTGTGACATCTAGAGCTGAAAAGCGAATCAAGCTACTCGATACTTGGTTCGAGATTGATCGTTAAACGCTCGGTTGAGTTCGTTTCGTCAACATAACGAACCATGTTTTAACATGTTTTTTCATACGATTAGATGTAAAGCTCGGTTCGAGCTTGACTCGATTATTAAAAAAAGAATAAAATATGTATAAAAATATCAAACTATTCGAACTCGATTCTTGTTCGGCTCGACTAAAGCTCATTCGAATTTGATTCAATAAATAATCAAAACATGCTCAAATACAATTTTTGAAGCTCGATAAGAATTCAAATAAGTTTGAACAGTTCTATGTTCGCTCAATTCGATTAATAATCAAACCAAGCTCAAACACAATTTTAGAAGCTCAATCAAAATTCAAACAAACTTGAATAGTTCTATGTTCGACTTGATTCGACTCGTTTACACCCCCAGTGGCATCTGTCTACTCATAATCAGGGTCGCCAAGATAGTTGCAGCCCACAAGAAGAACCATTGTTTTGGGAAGAGCCATTTTCTTGCCTTTCCATACTTGATGAAACTAGCTATTTAGTTGAGAGAGTAATTAATTAGATGAGTAGAATGGGTTGAAGTATATTAAAAAAAATGATTGTGTGATGGGAATGGTGGGGATGTAATTTGGGTACTATTTAGGCTTAAGTTTTTAAAGTCAGAGTCAGAGTGAGTGGATGATTTTGTCTTTTTGAACCAAAATTAGACAAAATAAAAATCGTGAAAGTGAAACTTATCGTTCTTTACCAATTACGTTAATACTTAGTGGTACATGTTAATCAACAACAAGAAAATGCAACTTAAAGAAAAAAGCATTCATTTATTTTTATTCTATTATATATAATAAGTAGCTAAAACAAGCATTCATTTATTTTTATATATATATGGTGGCATAAGAGTTGGATTTTCATCAAGCATGTGGTGGATTTGTTGGTATGCCCAAGAAAACAGCATTAGCATTTCGATCACTGCAGTATAGGCATGGATGCTGGTCCTCATTCTCCTGCCTTTTCAGAATCTTTCTAGCCATCATCACAATTTCCCTGTTACTTAAACCCCGCCCTGGATTCTCTTTCAACACCATTTGGACAGCATTGCTAAATGCCCCACATGGTTTCACGACATTCTCCGTCAGGTCGTCAGAATACTCGTCTTTCTGACAGCCACTGAGTAAGATCCCTTCGTCTGGCTTCAAAGGCCTAAGGCTCGTCTTGATTGGGTCGTCGTGGAACATGAGGCTAGCATCGTCTCCGAACACTTGGACCATGTGCGTGCCTATGTCCGTGCTAGTATTGCCGGTTAACGAGGTGAAGTACTGCAGGAATGACTGGAAAGGGATCATTCTTGGTTTAGTATTGTTGGGGTTGCGTGGGGTGGTATCAGGGCCTATTTGTTCTTTTTCTTTGTCGATTAGACCTCCACTCTGGCAAGAATCGGCCAGGATGGTGAACGTTGCTCCTTTTGGGACGCGGTTTACAAGCTGCCTAAAGTCCACACCTGCCAATTAATTGAAAATTCATTAATTAATAAAACAATGAAAAATTTAGGCTTAACTGCCAAACTGGTCCTGTAATTTTGGGGTAATAGCTTTTTATGACTTTTATTTTTTCAATTTTGCAATATAGAACTTTAATTTTTTAAAGAAAAAGGTTACATTGAGGACAATTTTCATCGGATTGTTGACGTGGCTGCCACCTCACCACTCTAAATTGGGGATTTTCAATTTTGCGACGAACATGCTGATTTGGATATTGTCTGTGACACATATGCCATACATTTTTCATATATTTATTAATTAGTATTATGAAATTCAAAAAAATAACTATTTAGCAATTTCACATGAAAATATAAAATCTTCAATTTGGGGTGGTGGGGTTGCAGCCACGTCACCAGTCTGACCAAATTTTGAATTTTCTGGCAAAAAATATACTCTGCTTGATTTTTTTAAATTAAAGTCTTAAATTACAAATTGAAAAAACAAAAGTCCCAAAATGCCACCACCCCTTACAGCAGGACCAATTTTGCAATTAATGCAATTAATCCATAAAGTTATACATAACTAATTGAATTGCAATTAATGCAATTTTCCAGTAAGATTGTCCTTAATGAGCTGAATGTTTTCAATTAAAGTCCTAAATTGCAAATTGAAAAAATAAAGTCCAAAAATGTCGCCACCCAAAGTTACAGTACCAATTTTGCAATTAATTAATCCATAAAATTATACATAACTAATTTTATCATAAGCTAGCTAGTTTGTAGAACTTACTAGTAATGATATTCTTGTCACTAGCTATAATAACTTCCTCTTCCTTGGGTGCATATGGAGGTTGGATCAACATTCCATGACCCGAGAAATGAAAGAACAAGACATCGCCTTGTTCGGCCCGATCAATCATTTTGTTAAGTGCTCTTTTGATGTTGGCACCAGTCGGCATGATCGGGCTACCAGGCTTGTCGATCACAAGCTCCACGTGTTTCGAGTCGAAACCAAATCGAGTTATCAGAACCTCACGCATGGCCAAAGCATCGTTGTGGCATCCGTGTAACACATAACCAGGGACGCCGGGATAGTTGCACCCCACAACAAGAGCCATTTTTTTGGGAAGAGTCATTTTCTTGCCTTTCTCCATGATGATACTAATTTGGTTAGTTTAGAGAGTGATTAATTGAGTGATGGGAAAGGTTGAGAGCTCGGGTACTATTTATATTAACACCATACATATAGACTTATTATATCTTGAGACTTATATAAAAAAAAATCTCATCCTTGAGGGCCTCCACTATCTCGCTCCTAGAGTTTCGTAACGAGTCAGGGTACTTAGTTGTTTTACTACGTCACCACATAAAAAATCATCTTCCAACCTGTTACGAGGCGGATTCGAACCTCAACGTTATAAGTGTCAGCGAACGGACATCGCATCGCCGAAGTCATTTGTACCAATTGAGCTATGCCCCGGGGCACAGTGGCGGAGCCACACGGTGGCCCAAGGGGCCCTGCCCTCCCCCCCCCCCAACTTTTTTGTTTTTCCTTTTCACTACCTATATTTTTCATTATTTAGTATATTGGCCCCTCTCATAATTTTGTTGGATAAAAATTATTCCATAAATTTTAGCTAGTTAAATTAGAGATTTTGTAGATTTTATTTTTTCTTATTATCATCTAAATAATATATTTTATGTTCATCAAAAGATAGGATAAATTAAATTTTAGATAATTTTCATGATATACAAAAGAGACACTCTAAACTATTAAGGATTTAATGATGTATTTTATAAATATTTACATACTAATGAATATTAATATATTCTTTCGATACAAATATAAACATTTAAACGTTATTATCTTGTATATATATACACAATTGTGATTTTTTGTTTTTTACTTTTGGCCACTGTTTAAAATACCGTAATGTATCGGTCAGTTCAACCGGTTATATCGATACTGATGGTCAGACCGTTATGGTTATGTCCTAATAACCATTTTTACGGTTAAACCGGTCCTACCGGTTGAACCGGTTACCGGTGGCTTGGCCGGTTTGATCACTAATACTAGTATTTAAAATACTGCTTTTAATTTGTCCCACCTTACAAGAGATCGTGGCTCCGCCCCTGCCGGGTATATCTTGATATACACTTAAGATTTTAAAGCTGGGGAGCTCGAGTGCTTGCATGTCTCTATAGCATGATATATGCTTTTATCTTTAATTTTGAACCATAATTTGAAAAAAGAATAATTAAACTTTCTTAATGGATGACATTTTTCCTAGTCTTAGTTTGCTCTGAGGGGCATATATATTTCTTCTGCCTAGCTATTTATTGCTAATTAAGTTCTATTCTTTGCTTTTTCTATTTTTATAAAGGAACAAGACTAAAGATTAAAAAAGAAAGTGGAAAAAAATTGGATTTATTTTAGAATGTTTTGTGGGAAATGTTTTTGGGAAAATGCATTATGAGGAATTACATATAGAGAGAGTGTGCGTGGACAATCAAAGTAATTAATTTGGCTTTATTTTTTTAACCAATTTAATTCATAGTCTTATAATTAAATCAAAATTCATATATACAAAGCATGTACAACAAAAATGGGATACTACAAAGTGTTTCCATTATGATGTTTGGCTTAGGGTGGGAATTCGGGTCATCGGGTCGGGTTCGTATTTAGTTTCGGTTCAATTTTGGGTTATACATAAAATTATTAAGTAAAATATAAAATAATTACGTTTTAGACAGATTGGTAATATTGTGTCAGATTTGTATTAGTCGTGTTCATGTTTGAATCGTGTTCGTATTTCTTTTAGTACCTTCAGGCCGGGTTCGTATCGTGTCAGGGATTGCCGGCTATCGCAAAAAAGGGGACATTATTTTAGGCAAGTCCCTTGGGGTAAGCTAAGTGATACAGGTGCCTACATATAGACTTCTTTGAGTTCAATTTGCCAACAATTGAAGATAATTATACACTATCAATTTGTACTCCTCAAAAATTTCAAAGATATTGTAGCTTTTTTTTCTTTTTTGAAAAAGTTTATTCGGAGTTATTTTTTAGAGGGGGAAAAAACAGCTACAATATCTTTGAAACTTTTGAAAAAGTTATTGCTAACAAAGTCTTCAATTTGTTCTGCCTATTTATTGCTAACAATATCTCTGAGGCATATTTAATTATTCTGCCTATTTATTGCTAACTTTTATTCTTGATCTGTGCAAAATATTCTAGTTTGTGTTCCAAATTATATAAACTTCTAAAGAAGGCCTTAATTTCCTGCATTTTTAATCACTTCCACTGCAACCAATTATACATATTGTTGCCTAGTGCATGTAACTGTGTAAGAAAGAAATTAATTATTACCCGATCAAAAAAAAAAAGAAATTAATTATTACTTCTCCGTTTTATGTTTCTTATAATCATGGGCGGATTTGAGGGAGGCCCAATACGTTCCAACTTAGTGCCCCAACTTTTTTTCTTTCTAGTAAACAACACTTTTTGGCCCAATTTTCCTTTTCTCTTCAGCCCACAACATCCAAATTCAAATAAAAAGCTCAAACTCTTCTCACTCTTCCACAATTCTCGTTAGTAGCACGCAAAGAGTCAAACCCTTTTTTGTTCCTAACAGTAAGTGATCACTTGTAAATTGTAATATATTTTGTCTTTCTATACTTATTTAATAATTAAGGAGATTTGAATTGATAAGGAAAGAATAGTATTGTAAATATTTGGGTTAAGATACATCTTTTTTGGTAATTTTAATTTTTAAGTCAATCTTGTATCTAGAAGAGTTCGAATTTGATATTAATTAATATGGTAATTATATGTTAGGACTCTTGTAAGATATTATTTTGTTTTCTAACATTAAGTGATTACTTGTCATATTTTTGTGTGTATCTTGTTTTCATAGTTTGTAGGTTTCATTAGGCACAAGAGACGCATATGTAAAAAGAGGACGTCCAACCATTCATACACAGGCCATACACACGAAAATAAGAGAGAAAAATAAGATATATTCATACACAAAATTAGATGACGGCGTAGTTGAAAAAGAAGATTACTGAAGCAAATATTATTCAAAGTATCATTCACATGAGAATTGACATCCAGCCCAATTGACATTTTGTTGTTTGGTTTCGTCCATATTACTTTGCTATTGAGCGATGGTAAGTTATACGCATTTTAGACAAGCTGAGTTATAAAACTTCGATCTACTCGAGTGTAGGATTTTTACTAGACTAGTTGATACTTTGTGAGTGAGTTGTAAATGGTTTCATATTCAGCTAGTGATTTATAACTTGTAGATAAATTTTACGACGTGTGTTTATGTTACAACATCTGTTTTAACATTTATTTGACATGTGATATTCCGAATATTTTGGGCCAGCAAAATCTTCACGCTTTTAACAAGTAATTAAATTGATAAATAAGCAAGACATATTTCACATTTAAAACAAAGTTTTTATTCTTTTTTTAATTGATAAAGAAAAATTCATTTAACTTCATAATCTTGACAACAAAGCCTGCTTTCCCACATAATGATTAATGAATAACATTCCTAAGTAACCTAGCCAACTATTTCATGGCCACAAAATTGATACTCCAGCGGAGACGACTGGAGTTATGGGGCTCACACGGAAGACTAGTCCAACACCTAAGTCTGTACCTATTCTTGCAGTTTAATTTCTTGCCCTCAGCACAGTTCATCACAACAAATCCTGTTTTTTTTTTAGGCATGAAAACACGACTTAAGACATAAACATATTTATATTTATACTCAAGTATTAATTGAATCATTATTTTAAGAAATAAAAAAGGAAATGATTAATTGTTAGAATCAGAGAGGATTCTTCTATTCGCATTTGGTGTTTCATCTTCTATTTTAACAGTATCAATACATGCCACGTGTACATAATGATTTCTGTTTGTACATATGGCATGTACACACCTCATGGGAGTGTATGATAAAACATTAAATTGAATAGAAGATTTCAGTTGTGCTAGAATGCTAGCTAAGTTATATGAGTAATTCCAAGTTTTTAAGAGGGCCAATTATCTAACTCAGTTGGATGATGGATGATGACTTAGGTAGTGTTGCAAACTTAAGAAGAAAAAAAAGTAGTTATGTTTCAGCTTTTAGATGGAAAAGTAGTTGTTTTTTGCGTATAAAAGTTGAGAATCATTTTTTTATAGTTTGTAAATACTCTAGTAGTCTTGAACCATTCCAGAATTTTCATTTTCTTTATAAAAGTAAGGGACAATTACCACACAAGAAAACTCTTGAGGTTCGGACTACTTACAGAAAAACCCAATTTTTTTTAAAATTACAAAAAAACGCCCTTGAGTTTTGATTCGTTTTACATTTTCCTCCTTCATAAGCAAAAAATATTTTAAAAAGCCCTTGATATTTTTAGAATATTACAGTTTTTTCCTTAAATTTAATACATGATCAAACATGAGGGGGCTTTTTGTAATCTTAAAACATGTCTGGGTTTTTTTGTAATTAGGCCAAACCTTAGGGGGTCTTTTGTAATTATTCCTTAAAAAAATCCAGAGGTTTTTAAAAATTGCAAAGTATCCCTTGAAGTTCGATTTTATCTTAATTCATAAGAGAAAAATATTTCAAAAAAACTCTGATATATATAGAAATATTACAGTTATCCCCTTAAATTTAAGGCACATCAAACTTGAGATTTTTTTTGGGTAATTTTGAAACATCAAACTGAATGGTTTTAAGTCTCAACATAGCTTTCAAGTTACTTCAAACTGAATGTGCTTGCTTCTACGTACTTAAAATTCTTCTAATTTCCTTACTCATAAGCAATGTTTGCTCCAACACCACAAGCAAAGAAGTCCATCTGTATAACTAGTACCGCAAATTCTCATCAAACAATCACTTGGTATAAGTTCAAGAAAATAAACTCTCCACTCTTATTCAACTAAGTTTCAAGTCAAAATATACATACACATGGAGAAAGGCAAAAAGATGGCTCTTCTTGTGGGGTGCAACTATCCCAACACCCCCAACGAGCTACACGGATGCCACAACGACGTATTGGCCATGCGTGAGGTGCTCATAACTCGATTTGGGTTCGACCCGAAACGTGTTGAGCTTCTGATTGACAAGCCTGGTAGCTCAATCATGCCGACTGGTGCCAACATCAAGAGGGCACTAACCAATATGGTCGAGCAGGCAGAACAAGGCGACGTATTGTTCTTTCATTACTCGGGCCATGGAACTTTGATCAAACCTCACAATTCATCCAAGAAAGAGGAAGCAATTGTACCTTGTGATTTCAATCTCATCACCAGTAAGTTTAACAACCATAAGGGTCAACAAATTTGATGAAACTAGGTACTTATAATTGTTATTTACAAATAGCCCCTTGATATTTGTTTTTATTTAAAAAAATGCAAACCTCAAGGGGGTATTTGTAATTTTGAAAGATAACTGAAATCCTTTGTAATCAGGCTAAACCTCGGGGACAGTTTGTTGTCGTTTTACCAAAATGATGTTTATCGAGGTTTCTTGGTGATTGAAAAACACCCCTTCTGGCAGGTGTGGACTTCAGGCAGCTTGTGAACCGCGTCCCGAAAGGAGCAACTTTCACAATCCTCTCTGATTCTTGCCACAGTGGAGGACTGATCGACAAAGAAACAGAGCAAATCGGCCCTTATACCATTCCAGACGACGCCGTTACCATTCCAACAAATTCCTACAAGCCGAAAGAGATCCCTTTCCAATCAATACTTCAATATTTCACATCTTTAACAAACAAAATCAGCACAGACATAGGCACACACTTGGTGGACGTGTTTGGACAGGACGCCAGCCTCATGTTTCTGCACGAGCCGATCAGCAAGCCGTTGAAGCCGGATGAAGGATTTTACTGAGTGGATGCCAAACAAATGAGACTTCTGCTGATGTGGAGATTATGGAGAATGGAAGAAAACCATGTGGGCCATTTAGCAATGCTGTACAAATGGTGTTGAAAGAGAATTCAGGGCGGGATTTAAGTAACAGAGAAATTGTGATGCTGGCTAGAAAGGTTTTGTTGGTGGAGCATTTTAACAAACAGCATCCGTGCTTGTATTGCAGTAATGAAAATGCTGATGCGGTTTTCTTGAGCCCACCACAGAAACCATGTCCATGAGATATATAGCATGTGAAAATATTGCCATGAATTCTTGTTTTCAATGACAAGAGAATAATAAAATCTTTGTGCAAAATGTAATGTTTGTTTCTAAATAAAATGTTCTTGCACCTAATTGAAAGAACATTGGAATGGAACATAATTGAACTACTAAAAAGGCTCTGCATCTTTAGTCACTTCCACTGCAAATAAATTGTTGTCCATTATTTTTTGATTTTATGTTCTTTTAAGTTGAGAATATTGACCTTTTGTTTTTGGAGAACGAGAAGACACTTTATTAGTAACCACACTAATAATGGAAAAAATTACAATGATTTTTTTTTAAAAGCAAGTACAATGAAGTTAATCAGACAACAACAGTTACAAAACCTACAAAGACAAATAAATTGTTTGCACCACTTTAGTGCACATTCTGCACTATTTTTGTGCGAAATCTACGCTCTATCTCCAGCAGTTTGCACTATTTTTTCCACTAAAAATGAATATTCTATAAGATTCCTTATTTCATTTATTCAATATTAATTTTTTTACTTTATAATTGATAAATATATTACATATGTAATTTTATTTAATATAATAATTTTTAAATTTTTTATATTTTCATGATTAATCAAATTTGATTTTATTTTATTTTATTTTTATGTAATCTTTATAATTTTATGTAGTATTTTAAAAATCATTTTACTTTTAAATTTATATATTATTATTCAAATTAAACACCATATTATTTAAAAATTATCAAATATAATTACATTAAATTCAATATTATTTTCTACTAGAATAGTAAAATACAAATTAATTATAATATTTAAAATTAATAAAACATATTTAACAATTAAAGAAACAAAAAAAAAGAAAATAAATAGCGTCAAAACAGTGCAGCACCAGAAATGGCGTTGCACTATAGAAAACCTAAATAGTGCTGGAGCATCACTTCTGGCGCCCAACGCCAGTTCACATCTCTGCTCGAGATGGTCTTATGACAATGAAGCTCAGTTCCGAGATAGCAGTGGAAGATGATATTGTCTCTGATTGGACACCATATTAATTACACCATCTAACATGTTTATTAACTAGGGTATTTTGGATGTTTGATCCAATTTTATTGCTCTAGTATGGGTAACCTGTATATTTAAGAAAATATTTTATACCCTCTCAAAAAAAAATTATTCTATACACTTAACGCCAGATTAATAAATCTCTCTAAATTATTGAAAATAACTTGAAGAGAATATACATGCAATTTCATATTGATCTCTACAAAGTAAAGAAAAAGTATATTGACAGAAAACTGTGCCTCCTGACAGAGATTCATAATCACATCTCCCTACAAAGCTAAATTTCTCCCAGATGAAACGACTAAATGAGCATAAAACCGTCAACGAACAAAAAAGAAAGAAAGAAACTCTATAGATCATTCCAAACCTTAAAATCGGTAGTCGAGCCATTATAATTTATTACACTGTCTTGGCATCCTAAGAAGAATGTGCTCCTTACAGCATCTATATTCATCAAAGCATGTGCAGTGCCACTTGAACTAGCTGCAACCGCAACTTCATCTGCGCCAACTGTTGTCTCAGAGTATCCTTTCGTCATTGCTTTGTTTTCCAGCTGCACGTTGCACATCACGGATTGTGAACAAGATATCAGAGAAATAGAATATTAAATAATTTTTCAGTACAGTATTTCTTATAATGGTATAAATGGAAGCAATGCCTTATTTAAAGATTACACAAAATCAGAGTGAAGGAGATTTAATTGCTATATAGATTTTAACTGTGCCGCTGCTTCTTCTGTTCCTCAACTTTCCCTTTCGGGGTTCTTCTAGATGCTCTGCTCTCGACTACGACTATTACCTACTCACCCCCACTCCAGACACCAGTACATATAGGCATGGTAAGCTAATGTGGTTCTTTTTCTCTCATATTAGACAACAATGTAATGCAATCCGAGGTTTAAACTCAAGTATTTCCACGTATTTCTCGTAGGTGTAAAAGGAAAATATCTTATCAAGTAATATAGCGTGTTTGATACACGCCTAAAAGCTCCTATAAAAATCTTAAGAGCTTAGAATAGAGTGTTTGGCAAATATTGTAAGATCTTCTGAATGTCACGCCCCACCTACCCGTCCAAGTCAAAAACAAGTGAAAAGAAATAGACAGCACATAATGCTAGGTTTTCATTCATGCCCTTTGTTATGTTGTAAGGGAAAACCTGTTAACATTAAAACTTCAAAGCCTAATATCCAAATAGATAAGTCCTTTTAACCAGCTTTCTCTCCTTTACTCTCTACATTTATCCTCAAATTTTGGGAGACGTACTAAAAGGTTCCATGATTTGGAGTAAAAGTAAATGATAGATAGAGAAACTTTGTGCACCTCGCTGGGGAAGAAACAAGAGAACTGGTTCACGCTTTCCGTGACATCGGTATATAAAATTACAACAGTTATTCAATACAACTTTTTTTTTCAATACCAATTTAAGTAAGAGAAACGCATACCCTGAACACAGTTTTAGCTCCCCATATCACGAACGTCTCGTTACAAGTGTGGTGTCTATGGTTTCCCCTCATACTTCCAGGTCGGATCTCACCCACATGAATTGAAGCACAATATGCTGCTCCTCCTGCAAAATTATACATCCACCTAGTTGAGAAACATTGTAATGCAATAATGCACGAAAAAAGACAAGCAACACAGGTATACAATCATTTTTAGTTTCCTTTATACTATACTAATTACACTACAACAGAGATAACAAAAGAGACAACCCTTTAATGTCAAAAAGTTAAAGCAGCTTCACATTGGTGTACATTACGACTCAAACAATAGTACCATGGCCCCCATTAACCATGAGTCCATGACAGCATTCCCTTTCATCTGCTTATTCCCCCAATATTAATAGCAACACAAATTAACATAATCTAGGGCTCTACGCATTAAAATTAAAACCTTCCCAAATAATATATGCAAAAATAAAAATTAAAAAAAAAAATTTTAAAAAACCTGGAATGCCAGCATCCAAGGCAAGTGAAACTGGATTAACCATCCAACCGCGCTTATCCTTCATCACGAGAGAAGAAAAAAAGGGGAATTTCACGACATTGGAGTTCGAATCCTTAAAATAACCGCCATTTTTATCATTCACAGTATACGAAGATTGGCGAAACGAAGGATCGGAGTAACGGTGTTGGAATCTAAGCGAAACCCATGTGAGTAGAAGGAAAATCGAGAGGAGAAAAGGGAATGCATGAGGTTTTTTGAGGAAAATTTTGAGCGAGTTTAAAAGGGTTGCTGCTGTTTGTGGGGTTTGGGATTGGAATTGTGGAATCGGGTCTGAAATCGGGAGCTGGTTCGATGAATACGAAGTCCTTCTGGGATTCGCCATTATTGTATCAATTGAAAGACTTTATTATTTTCACAAACGATATCTAAGAGGTTTTCATGATTCTTGATTATTTACACTGCAAATTCTGTACAACAGTGCACTCGCAGGTGGTTTTGCCACTTTTGTGTTTGTTTGCGGGATGGGGGCGTAATGGAAAATAAGTTTCCTTTGTGGGGCTAAAAGAAAAAAAACGAAATGAGAGGGGACTGAAATGCAATATATAATTTATTTTTGGATACTTTTGTTTATTCTTTTTCTCTTGTTTTCTATTTTTGTTTGTTGGAGGGAAGTATGCCGATGGGCCAAATACAAAGCCTGATGATTTGTCTACTATATAAACAAGCTCAATAATTAATCAAATTGCATCTAAATACGCTCAAATTAATCAATTTTAAGATCAATTACAAATTTAACTTTAATTCAATTTCTCGCAATGCTCTAAAAACCGCTAGGCTCTAGACAGATGACAAACTAGGGCCTACCGCCTAGGCAGAGTTTTGGGCAGGGCGTGGGTGGGGCTTAATAGAAAGAATAACGTAGGCGGACAAGAGAAATCTAGAGCCTAAGCAGGAATTAATCAATGATAGGCGAAAATTTGTAGAACAGCAATTTCTCGTAGTCTTGTATTATCCATTCCCATCATTCTTACTTTAAAAAAATGTCATTATAATAAATGCACTTCCATTAATTAAGTGTGCATTACTCAACCACTTTACTACTATAACAAATGCATTAATTAAGTGTGTGAGTCCACTTGTGTCATAACATGACTAGTTTCTCAAATGTTTTTTGTCTGTGAATATATCTAACTTTCCCAAATCATTTACATTGAATAATTATCAAAATCGAATTTCACCTTCCTAACTTAAAACCGCCGTGTGCTAATTTGTTAGTTAGTTTTTCTATTAACATTTTATATAATCAAACAAATTATTAGCAACTATGGTGATGATTGGATATACTTTCATTTTAGGGGGAAAAAATTCTCCTAGAGATTAGAGATTAAACAAAAATTGGAAGAAGAAAAATAAAATTTGAGATTGGGATATGAGATGAAAATGTAATGATGAAAATTGATATTGATGTGTAAATAGTAAATAATAATTGTATATGATTGATATTTAGAAATGTGTAAGTAAATAGTAAAAATTGTAGGAAGATGTGTAATAATGAGTGATGGGTGGACGAAAAGGGAAAATGAGTGAGTAATGCATTTTATGAAAATTTGCATAGGCGTTCACATGTTTGGGGTAGAAACAATTTTGTAGCAAAACGAAAGTGTAAAAATTATGTATCGAGTCACGACCTATGTTTTGATGTGATTCTTATATATTCTAAGTTTAACTAAGCTAAATGTTGCCAAACATGGACCACCAGCCATTTGGCCAAGTGGTATCACTCCTTATGTGTGGGAGGTCAAGGGTTCTATCCCCAGTGATGTGTGTGTGTGTAACTCAAAAAAAATGTTATTTGTGTTCGTTTGTTTAATAATCGAACATGTTCACGAACGTTCACGAACATGCTCATTAATTGTTCATGAACATTATATGAACATGTGTATACAAAAACTAAATACACCTTGTTTATGAACACTCAACTCAAAATAAATGAACATTATGGTGATTGCAAATGTAAATAGGTTGGAATAAGTAACTAAGATAGGCTTATTTTTCATAATAAAGTAATGAATATTAAGCAGTAAATGTATAATTAATAATAAAAAAATGAATAATAAACAAACATCAAACGAACACTAAATGAACATGTTCGTGAATAGTTCATGAACATAACGAACAAATTTTGTTGTTCGTTTATGTTCGTTAAGCTTAATAAACTGTTAGGTATCTACCCCGTTGTCAAATCCGAACGCCATAGCCGATAAATATTACAATAGCTAACAAATATAACTATTACAGAATATGGCCTACGGGATAGGGATTAGGGATTACACATAATCTAAAACAAAAAATATAAATTGAATATACCGAACCCTCTCAAACCGGACTGAACCAAGAGAGAGGACGTCGGAGATGGAGCTGGCTCCTTCTTGCCCGTTCGAATGCGCAAACACCAATGTCGACCCCGAACCGGACTGAAGCACGAAGCTTGGAGGTCGAACAGACGTTAGGCTCAGGTTGTGTGAAGAGGCCCCTTCACCGTCAAAATAAACCGGACGCACCAAACGGTTTAGCTGCTACCGAAAATGCCACCACCCAACTACCGTCCGAAACCCACGAAGGAAAATCGAGACCGTCCGAAACACCACAAAGGAAATTGGACCCCAACTCAAGCTCTCCAAAAAAAACGCCCAAAATGGACGAACACCAACACCCAAATACACAAAGTAGATGGACGATGTTTTTCACTGAAAAATCACAAAGCTATTCTCTCAAGAAAAGCACAAATAGAAGAACCAGTTTTTGTGAGAGAAATAGATGGGTGGTTAATGCTTTTTGGGGTGTTGCAGGCGGATGGAATTGTTTGGAGAGATAAGGGAGAGCCAATCTCAAAACCAAAGGCCAAGATTAATAACCTATTAGGGACGGTCAAGATTGAGTCAATGGGTTTGGTTGCGGTGGGCTTGGCTTCCTTTTGGGCCTAGAACAAATGCAATTGGGCCAACAAATAACATTCTCCACCTTGGCACAATTCAGGTTCACACGACTCAGGGCATACGCACATAATCATCATCGCCTTTTTAATTTTTCTTAACTATATACATAGTACAGGCAGAATCACATCACAAGCACAAAGCAAACCATAACAACACAGGACAACTTAGCAAGCACACAAGCCACAACATAACGGACGGGGAAAAATCACCATATTGCACACACAAGAGAATAACACTTGAAATAACAAGCACACAAAGACAAGTCATTTCCAAATCCAAAACAGAAATGTTAACTGTTTAATCATCTATCAAAATTTAGAATTTTTAGACATGTCAAAAATTTACTAACAGGCAAGCACTTAGTTCCCATATCTGCAGGGTTAAATTCAGAAGGTATCTTTTCAAGACAGACTATACCCTTCGCAACAACTTCACGAATATAATGAAATCTAACATCAATATGTTTAGTCCTATCATGAAAAACAGGATTTTTACATAGTTGAATTCCAGACTGACTATCAGAACGTGTTCGTGAATAGTTCATGAACATAAACGAACAAATTTTGTTGTTTGTTTATGTTCATTAAGCTTAATAAACGAATATAAACGAACGCTAACCGAGCTCGTTCACGAGTTGTTTGTCGAAAGCTTTGTTCGTTTACAGCCCTAGCCATCAAAGAGCCTCATTTCATTCTCCCACATCATGACAATTTACACAATGTGAAAATGGACAAATGCATGCAATAGTTGGTAAAGTATACACAAAGTGAAAATCCATCCTTCATTTACATACACCCACATGGGTGTGCATATTTTTATATGATTAACACGTGTTGTTTTAATAGTTATCTCTTGCCTTCTAAAAACCCACAATTTATGCTTGAAAATCAATATGGTAACTTTTATAGAAATGTCTATCATATATGCGGTGGAATAAAATATGAAACATCATTTTGTAATAAAAGATCCATCCGAAGGGCGAATGCTACACTTGTTACGCTCCACCAGGTGTAGCAACGAGAAGATCTCAAAAAAAAAGACTCGTAATCATATTTCCACTCTCTTTGCTTCATCATTTTATTTCCCCAGCCAATAAACAATCAACATAGAATAGTTCCCAAGTATAGCACATTGTCTCTGTACTTTCCCCTGAATCACCAATTCCTACTTCCATTCAAATTATAGCTTCAAATGAAAACAGGCATTATTTCATTACACATGACTCAATGAGAGCCAAGAAACCATTAGACGTTATAGAACTAATATGTACCTAACAAGTCCGTATATTAAAATTCAAAAAAAAAAAAAAAAAATCCTGTATTTGAATCCCCGAAAGAGGTTTCTGGTTCGATCAGCTTCAATGACTTTCAGGGTCAAGTACCGAATCGGAAATCTCGTCTTGAGGGAGAGCCAGAAAGGGTCGGAAGGTGAAGATCAGGCCAACGAACTCAACCACGTTCAACATGAAGAATACCATGTGAACACCTGCATTACAATAGTAATAACACTTTTGTCACTTATATTAAATGGGTGTTTTAGGTTTCTAATTCTGCTTCTGATTTGAATTTTACAAACAAATAAGCACTTTTACAATTTTTTCACCAAACACTCTCAACTTCTCACTTCTGATTCTCAATTTCTAATTTTATTTGCAAACACTACCAACTTCTGAACCAACTACTATTGCTTCTGCAACAATAAATGAATCCTTGTAAAAGCAGAAGTTTTTGCAAACACTCCCTAAAGCTCTCCTGGATTTAAAGTCAATACAAACTTGGAAGCAAATTATCTGTACCTGGTAAAAAGTCCGCGTTCTGACGGAGTTGAGCCCACGAGAGTCTGCGGAAGTTGAAACAAGAAATGATGTAAAGATAAATTAGCAACTAGAAGAAAATAAATGACACAAAAAAAAAGCTCTATAATAACACTACATACATGATTAAATAAATCCAGGACAATGTGACCGGATGCATAATTTCACTATTTACTCTTTTTTTTTCTGCGTAATAACTGAGATAGGCTTGTCAAAATAATCGACAATTTTGATGAAAACAAGTATTTATTTATTTTTCTTATTTTCACTATTTAAATCTTAGACGATATGAAAACAAGCTCGGCTTTGTGGCCGCTTAGCAAGTTAGAAAAAGTAAAAGTGACTTAAAACTTGATAGCAGAATCAAGTATGCTAAAGAAAAACCGACAGTTTCCTCAATTAGGAATAAGTCAACAATCACGAGCAAATTATTCCTGCCAATTTAACACTTGAAATGCTTCTCATATACAACAAAACTTACTAAATGATGTAACAAAAATGTTTGGTGCATAATCACACATAATACACTGGAGAAACAGAGATTTTCCAGTGGGACATAAATAGATTTGTTGAATTTTGAAAATGAGGGGAAAAATATGAAGTCATATCCATCTTTCGTTATAATGGATCATATATCCTAAAAAAAGTGTAAAATGCTAGCGAAGCTCAAACATTATAATAAGCAACAAAACTGACGAGCAGAAGAAAACCGAGAGCAACTCACAGAGAACCCCCAGCTGCGGGCCCAATTGCTTTACAGAGAGACATAGCAGTCATAGATATGCCATTGGCAGCTCCTCTTTGTTCTTGGGACTGAAACAAATTTCAGATAGATTTGTAAACTAATTTGATTTGTGAAGGTGTCGAAAATGAAAACTAAATGCCAAGAGAAATGAGGAACTTACCACAGCTCTGTTTTGAATAACTAACAGGCCCGTTGTGATGGATATCTGATTATGTTTGTCATGAATCAGTAGAGAAAAAAAAGGCAGTGCAGGAAAAATTATTTGATTCATATTGGTTTTTCAAAAAATTGTTACATGATTGAGTTTGACAACTGGTATTATTCTACTTCAATGAAATTGATATAAAAAACATAATACAATGCTTTCACATAATTCGTCTAAAGAAGAGGAGACAAAATATAGGGATTCAATTTATAAGTAGAAATGAGAGAAGGGAAATACGAAATCGAAACATCATATGAGTAGCTTGAGTGATGGACAGATGAAAACATCAATGAACAACAAGAACTAAAAAAAATAATCTAAATTTCAACGAATTTAACATGAACTCACAGAGAGTACATTCTTCAACATTGACGCAAAATTAAGCACCAACAAGAGAATCAGACCAGATAAGCTGGCAATAAAGGGGTAGCTTGATAGCAATGGTATTGAAATGACCTGCAAAGAAAAACAGTTAAAATGGCAGAGACCAAAATGGAATAGAAATATGAGTTTTATGAGATACATACAGCTCCAATACGAGAAACCATGACAGGTCCCAGTATCCTCTCTACCCAAGTATATAGAACGAGCTGAAATAGTAACATACCAAACCCTGAATAATCAAGCGAAGGTCAACTAGATACGTAACGATTCAGCAAATGAAGGGTTTAATATACAGTCCTTGAAAGGAAAATAAACATGATTATTTGACCATCATAAACTGTATACAAATGCATCACATAAAAACACTCAATTTAATATTTTAATTTTCTCCAGTACCTGTGATCGAAAGAACTTCACCGACATCTGCTGTGGTAAAACTTAACCCCCCAAGCTTCCTTGGGCTTACGGCCCACAATGAGAATATCTAGAAAAAGAAAACAAAAGAAAGCTAAATAGTAATCTAGCAGCACTAGATAAAAATATCGAATTTAACATACTAAAATGAATATAAAGAAATATTTTTCCTTGTCTGGACCATTACAGATGGTTTGGTATTTGCTTGCAGATTTATCTCTGGAAGCCTTTAGGATAACAGGCATTATTTTATCCATGAGAAATGGTATGATCTTGAAGCCACAAGTTTGTTCAATGGTCTAACTAACATAGAAATTATATACAACAATATACAGCCAAAAAGATAATATATATATATATGTGTGTGTATTGAAGAAATTTCATGTAAGATATCATCAAACCAACAATATACGAACTATAGCTTGTAGAATCAATGAAGGAAAAAAATGAGGCGGAGATAAGAAACAATCATTTGGTTCTCCATATGAACTTTGCAGTTACCTAATTCTACAGAGAGATGCAAATGTGAATAGTATCAATGTTAAGAAAACAAATTCATAAGAACCGCACAAAGGAATACAGATCACAACATGCAAAAGTTGAGACAATCAATGAATGTGAAAAAAGAGAAATGAATTATATTGTCACTGATAAATTTCTCTGAAGACAGGAAAGAACATACTAAGAGATTACCTCACTATAAGCCATGTCATGAAGTTGAAAAATGCAATACACCATGATTGCAGACATCAAGGGCCAATTGTTTAAGAGGTTCCTTTGAGAGACAGGGGATCTGAGCTTAGAAACTTTCATTTTCTGTGACTGAATGGACTCGTACGTATTGTCTTCCAATGCAGCTTTACTAGAACCTCGTGCTATGCTTTCGTCACTGTGGATGTGAATAGTTTCCTGCAATTATTCATATTTGAGAAATAAACCAACTAATTTCAGGTATCATGTTCATATCACTAGACACTAAACCTTACCCAAAGTGAGGTGAAAAAGTATTCATGTATGGCACACTTGGAAAAGAAAAAAAAAACTCATTTCAGGTTGTCATTTCTGAGTTAGTAGGTTAACATCTCTCCGCAAAAATTAAAGTGCAAACATCAGAAACAGATGCATAGTTTTATAAACCCCCATACCAGTAAATGGAAAAATAAAAGGGATAAGTACAAAAACTACCCCCGAGGTTTGAGCTAATAACAAAAAAAAACCAGAGATTTTTTAAAATTACAAAAATCCCCTTGAGGTTTGGTTTTGTATTACACTTTACCCCTTTCATAAGCGAAAACATTTCAATCACCCCCTTCTCTGGATTTTTTGTAATTACCCCAAACCTCAGGGGTAGTTTTCGTAAGTACCCTAAAATGACATTGCTTGCAAAAGACAGAAATCGGAACTATGATTACGCAAGGAAAAGAAACATAGGAGAGAGTAACACATACAGGAAGCCAGAAGGAGATGATGAATGCCACCAAAGCAAAGGCTGATATCACTAAACAAGGTAAAAAGTATGGAAACCTGCAATTGATATTGATTAATAAGAATACCATAAGAGTTTGCAACTAATCATATGGATGGCATGAAATGAATGCGCAAATTAGTATGGTTTACCTCCCAAATAGAGATTCTTTAGAAAAGATGTGAGGATACTTCTCTGCAGGCTGAATTTATACAAGTCAAGTAATTGTTTAGGGAGTTACCTTTTCCTATACACAAACCTCTAGAATGTAAAAAGGAAATAGCAGATATTAAGGATTTTGAAATCTTCCAACACCCAAAACTTAAGAGGGTGTCTGGCTGAGTTAAAAAGAAGGTTCTATAAGCTTTGGAGTTTATTTGTTGGAATTTATGTCAGAACTTTAAAATAAGCTCTTATTTTGTTCGGGCAAAGTAAGCCCGTGGACTTTATAAGCCAGTTTTTTAGGCATCTTGTCTCATTTATATATATGGTCAAACTAAAGGAATTTAAAACCACAAAAATAACTTGGGGCTTCTTTCTTTTAAGTTGCTTTATGAGCTCTTAACAATTTTATAAGCTCTCATCAACCTTCTATAACATCTTATTAGCTCTTAAGCAGATTTACAGGATGTCTGACTAAAAGTAAGCTTTCATCATTCACAATTTAAAGTACACATTCAAATGATGAAAGCTTTGAAACAGGATGGGAAAGAAAAAGATGAAAACTAGTCGAAAAGGTACCAGATAATAGCATTTTATGTAACCTCATTTGGTCGAGGTAAGAACAGCTCTATTTCATACGAAGACCAGATCAATTGTAACAAAAGCAGCACGATTCTTTATTTCTTATATGACATGGCAACAGCACTTGTTACACAATGCTTCCATTTGTTACCTAGGGCCATCACTATTGTGGCATCACGACTATGACCGTATTATCTCAGAGAAAGAACTAGACCTCAAAAACTGTATATACCAAGAGCCTCAATGTGATAGTACAAGTATAGTGATGTACGAACTCATTTCAAAATTCAGCAATCCTGTAAGGCTCCATTTGGATTGATGGATTTGGAGCTAAGGATTACAAATCCGTAATAACAAATCCATTAAGATTGTTTGGATGAAGTCATTCTATTATGGATTTCAAATCCTCATAAGTTATTTTTGGAGTCAGTTTCAAGGATTTCAAATTCATCTTAGATGGGGTCAATTGAAATCATTCCCCCAAATCCTCCCATCCAAATGCAACCTAAAGTGAATCATTCGATCTGTTCCTAAAGCAGCAGAGGATACATTACCTGTGCAAGAAAACCTCCAACAGCTGGACCAATCACCAAGCCTATGCCCCAGGATGTGCCAATCTATAATGAACCAAATATGCCCACTAAAACAAATATATCAGGACAAAATCTGGCAAGATATGTAAACAAGAAGAAGAAAAAGGATTAAACTCACGACTGACATCCCCAAAGCTTGGTGCTCTTTACGACAAATTTCAGAAGCATATGCCTGGATCGATTGGAAACCATATCATGTACAATTAATAAGTAGATGAATAAACCAGTGTGCATAATGAGTTTCATAACATGGAAAAACAAATTGAAATTGCAAGAAGAACATATATGTAGACCTAAATGAGAGGTGATAAGATGTCATGCCATAGCCCATATGGATGTTTAAAATTTCACTTTTTACCACAATTTTTATATAATACCCTTTAATACGTATTAAGGAAATTCAATTGAAATGTAATTCATCTGCACTAACAAAATTTGCAAAAAAACAAGCATCATACTGTCGAACCTCAACCAGCAATTAGGCCCATCATTAGCACAAAGGCAATGAGGAAAAAGAGGAAGCCAATTAAATGAAAACCAACTAAACTACAGTGATACTGAAGTAGGATAGATTGTTTATTTAGTATGTGCATCAGCACATGAACGTATAAAGAACAAGCATTACTGAGTCAACAATAACAAGTGGTGCAAACACAGTCATTATCCAAAGACCACAAGATGCATCTCACTTACAAGAGAATTATCAATTATAAAAATATGTAGAAGGAAGCCACAGCTAAATTCCTTATTCCACAGCTAAATATGTATTTTCAAAACAATGTAAAAGAGGGTAGCAACCACCAATCAGCATAAGTATCCACCAAAAAATTTAGGAGATGGAGCCGAAGTTGTGTGGGAGATGTACCAAATAAGGACAAAAACCAGGCATACTACACACAAAAGGATTTGGAGCTAATTTCTGAAGCTCTTTCCTGCCTTTCCTCATTCTGCTTAGGGTTCTTACTGCATTATAAGAACTGGTGCACAGAATTTGAACTTGTTTTCCAGCTTATTTATCACTAAAAAACAGTCCAAGGGTTTCCTATGTTAGATTGACGCCAGGTGAGGGAAATTCCTCAAAGTGGCATGCAAACACATTGTAATTCACCAATATTCTTCATCAATTTTATAGAAGAGTTCTTTCCAATGATTCGTTATTTCACTTGATATTATCATATGTATATACTCATCCTCAGAAGTTCAGTCTCGAGGATAAATACTCCCATGGAACTATAAAACTCAATGATTCGTTATTGTTACTTTGCTTTTAGTCTTGAGAAAAATAATTATTTGAAAACATTACTATTGATTTAATGATTTCTAATACGGAAACAATTTTTATGTAATTTAAATTAATAGTACCACATGACTATGACGAACCCATCCTGATGCCACATAAGCTCATGCATGGAAATGACTAGATTGTAAAGACTAGACTTGCAAATGTTCATGTCAATCATCCATTAATTTAAGCCACTTTGACCATTGAATCACTCTTGAACCATGTGATATTAGGAAAAAGAAAGCAGGATGCTTCTTTGTAAACCAATTTCAACATCATTTCTTCCGTTTTGCTATGCACATATAAATGTACAACTGGTGTTCAGTAATAAGAAATTTTGGATTGACGTACTCTCATCGGACCAAGTATACCACACAAACTTCCAAGAAGGAACCTTGTAGAAATTGCCATCCAATAGTTTACACTAAGACCAAAAAGTGTATTGAATATGACCCTGAAAATTTAACCAATATGAAGAAAAATAAGGTACAATGGATGTTGAAAAAAAAGCCAATTGCCACAAATATGAATTAGCAGCAAGACGGAAACATGTTTATTGACACCCACACTGTAATTGTGCCGATCATTATTATTGGCTTCCGACCATATTTATCAGACACCACTCCCCACAGAAGAGAAGTCAAAGCTCTTCCAAACATGAACGAAGATCCTACCAAAAGGGGGAAAAAGAAAGATTAGATACAGTTTGATTAATAGCAGCAATAAGCTAACATACATTAAGGTAATGTTAAATAAGACACCAACCCACATATCCAGCATATGAACTTATATCTTCCTCTCTTTTTGCAATATGGAAGTCCCTGATCTGCAGTACATAGAAGGTTAAACAAAAAAAGTACCAAATTCAATTACTCAAAAAGATAACAGAACAATAAAAACCATTAAGGAACTCATGGGCGAATACAGCAAGTAGGCCCAACATGGGACGAGTATAGTTAACCTCTCCTTGTCAATTAGTTGCAAGTGCCTAAAGGCGCATAGCCAACTAAATGTAAGAAAACACTCATTCAATTCTTTCTATTTCTGTCCTACCCAGCACGAAGTCAACGATAGTCATTTAGAATCCACATAACACAGTTCAGAACAATTTAAAATATGTAGATTGTATTTTCTATTAGAAAATGCTGACAGATTCACGACCAATTTCAAGGTTGTCAGACATCATTACCATGAAATATAGGAAAGGAAAGAGAGACGATATCGGCAGAGCTGTCAATGACACAAGAAGATAATGACCAATTAGAATGGAATAAATGATCATAAAATCTAAAAACAAGAAAATAAGCATCAGCATAAACAAAAAAATAACCAGTAAGCAAAATTCAAAGTCCAACTCTAACAGAATTGGCAAATAATTTCTACTAACAGACAAGCCGGTGTGAAACAGATCAGTCTTTCTAGTTCATGAAATGCACATAAGCTTCTAAACTACAGCCTGATGCACATATTACTCTCATTCGCATACTGGGCCGGATTCAAGGGAGGGCCACAAATTTTGTTAGGGGAAAATAGTTGGGCTAGGGGAAAAAAAAATTGGGCTAGGGGTAGCCGAGACGGTTGGCGACGCCCCTGTTCGCATAGCACAAAGAGTTTCAATAACTAACACAATTAACAAACCCAGTTGTAACACAATAAGAAAAGAAAAGAAAAAAACACGAAATAATTTACAGACAGAAGTAATTCAAAAATGACTTTCAGAACAGGGATAAAAACTAAATGTCCCCCATATAATCATTGTTGTTAAATATAGCAAATATTTTGTAAATAAATGTAAATTGATAAGCGTAGAATTAGTCTCCTATTCCTATGCCTAGAATCACTCTATGTAAATATTTTGTAGAATTAGTTTCCTGTAAAGTAGCCTAGGATTATGCTACTATCTCATGTATATATTCTGACGATTGTTAATGAGAAAGGCAACAAATACAATTCTTTCATGGTATCAGCAGTATAGGGTTTCCTCGATCTCTTTCCGCTGCGCCCTAGCTGTGATTTCCGCCCTCCTCTTCTTCTTCTTCCCTGTCGTTTGTCTCCTTCGGCAACGATGTCTCAATCTAAAAATTTTCACCCTGCTCTTGTTGTCTCTAACATTAGGAACCATGTTCCTATAATTCTCGAAATGGAAACAGTGCAATACTCAACCTGGGCGAAGTTGTTCAAGGTTCATGCACGATCGAACAAAGTTCTCCATCACATCATTCCTCCTACGACCAAAGGAAAGGCTGCAATCGAGGCGGCAACGGTCGAGGAGGATACTGTTTATGTGGGCTACTCTTGATGCCACGATCTGTCTATGGATCTATGCCACAATTTCCAATGACCTTTTACACACCATCATTGAGCCGATCTTCACGGCAATGGAGGCTTGGAACCGTTTGTGTGATATTTTCCAGACAATAAACATTCTCGTGCGGTGACACTTCAACATGATTTTTCCACCACCAAGATGGAAAATTTTCTCAATGCTTGATATCACAACGGCTAAAATCTTTGGCCGATCAATTGAAGAACGTCGGGCTCCGATGTAATACGAGCCGGTTGGTGCTACTGACTTGTCTCCGGTCTCACCGCTCCGCAAAATCGCGTGGTGTGGGTACAATGATCCGACAGAGTGATCCCCCTCCTTCTATCGAGCCGGATCCATGCTTACTCTGGGAGGAATCGAGGCAAAGGAAAGCAACCATGGATTCTAAATCTGCCGTGGTCGCCGCTTCGATCGACGATGAGAGCTCTCTCCTTTCCCATCCCATTATAGATAGGGAAGGGCGGCAGAATGGCGAAAAACAATCTCAACACGGCCGGAAAAATTCAGGGTCGCATGGTGGCAAGCAGACCAAAGGCGGCGCGGTGGGCGGTCCGGCAAGGGCGCCCGCACGGACAACAAAGCGGCGGATGTCGTTCGGGGTTCGTCCGTATGCAAATCAGGGGGTGGCACCGGTGGGGCGCCTCTCCCCGTGTCCTATGCCTACCCAGGATGGGCTCGCCTCCCACTTCCAACAATGGGCCTGGTGTGTTAGGCCCACGCGTCACAACAGCATGCATACATACCCGCTTTACATCGCTCATATGGCTCCCTCTTTCAATGGTCGACGAGTTCGTATGTGCCAACAGACATTGCTTGACTATGCACACAATGACTCTCACTCCACCGATCCTACTTGGTATATGGACACCGCGCGAACATCTCATATGACCTCGTCAAACGGTAATCTCTCGTCTTATTTTCATTTGAGCAATCAAAATTCTCGGTATTATTGTCGGAAATGGTCATTCAATTCCTATAGGTGGCTATGGTCACACTATTTTACCTTCTCTAATCCCCTTTATCCTTACAAAATGTTCTACATGCTCCCAAAATTATCAAAAATCGGTTTACTCGTTAGAAAATTCACTACGATAATTACATTTGGTTGAATTTGATCCTTTTGGGTTTTTTGTGAAGGATTTTCAGACGGGGATGCCTCTAATGAGGTGTGATAGTTAGGGTGACCTTTATCCTCTCCGTTCTATCCACAATCAAACTACTCCATCAACCTTTGCCGCTCTCTCTTCCTCGCTTTGGCATGATCTTTTGGGTCATCCAGGTGCTCCGGTTCTACAAGCTCTTAGGGTCAATCATATGATTGCTTGTAATAGAACTTCTAATTCTAGTGTTTGTTGTTCTTGTGTCTTTGGCAAACACATTAGGTTGTCGTTTGTTTCATCTATTTCGAGTACTTCTTTACCTTTTGATATTATTCATAGTGATATTTGGACTTCACTTGTTTTGAGTTCTGCAAGCATAAGTATTATGTTTTATTGTTGGATGACTTCTCTAAATTCTTGTGGACTTTTCCTTTGGGTCACAAATCGGAGGTCTATGAAAAGTTTATGATTTTTAAGGCTCACGTTGTCACCCAATTTGAACGTAATATTAAAACTATGCAATGTGATAATGGGAGGGAATTTGACAATGGACCTTTTTGGGATTTTTGTAAAAAGAATGGGATGTCCTTCTGTCTCTCCTGTCCTCACACTTCTCCTCAAAATGGGAAGGCCGAACGGGAAATTCAGTCTATCAATAATATCACTCGTACTCTTCTTTCTCATGCCTCTCTCCCACCTTTTTTTGGCATCATGCATTACAAATGGCAACATATCTCCTTAATATTCTTCCAAACAAACTTTTGGGTAATAAGTCTCCCTTAGAAATTCTATATCAAAGGGTTCTTTCCTATTCTCATCTTCGGGTTTTGGTGTGTCTTTGCTATCCCCTTATTCCATCCACTAAAATCCATAAGTTACAAGCTCGATCTACTCCTTGTGTCTTTTTGGGTTTCCACCTAATCATCGGGGCTATAAATGTTATGATTTGTCATCTCGTCAAATTATCATAAGTCGCCATGTCATATTTGATGAGACCGTTTTCCCTTTTGCATCACTACATACCCCCTCATCACATACTTATTAAAGAGAAGAAACTGAATATATGTGTTGTATATTAATCAGGCTGAAAATGTACATTATATAGGCAAGGAATAGCCTAACACTTTTCAGAAAAGTAGAAACACCACTACCTAATTTAGGGCACTAAACATCCACTAAAACTTCCACTAAAGCTATAATTTACAATATCTTAACACTCCCCCTCAAGGTGGAGCATATATGTCATATGCGTCCATCTTGTCACATATATAAGTTATCCGAGGGCCTCGTAGAGATTTAGTGAAGATATCAGCGAGTTGATCTCTAGAGTTGACAAAAGAGGTCCTAATGATTCCAGAGAGAATCTTTTCTCTAAGGAAATGACAGTCGACTTCTATATGCTTCGTCCTCTCGTGAAAAACTGGATTGGAAGAGAGATGTAGAGCTGACTGATTATCACACACGAGCTCCATAGGACCAATGTCACAAAAGTGTAATTCCTGCAGTAAGTGTTTTAGCCACAAGAGTTCACATGTTGCATGAGCCATAGCTCGATACTCGGCTTCTGTACTTGATCGAGCAACAACGATCTGTTTTCTTACTTTTCCATGAGATCGATTTCCTCCTATGAATATCTGATAACTGAAGTAGATCTTGATCATTCTCATCTCCCGCCCAATCAAAGATCCCGAATACCCAATAATGTTAGTGTGATCTTTATCAGTGAAAACAAGTCCTTTTTCCAGGTGACCCTTTAATGTACTTTACAATACGAATGACTGCATCCCAATGACTATCACAAGGAGAATTCAGAAACTGACTTACAATACTTACTGGGAAAGATATGTCAGGCCTGGTCATGGTAAGATAATTCAGTTTCCCAACAAGTCTTCGGTATCTTCCTGGATCAGGATAAGGCTCCCGCTGATTAGGAAGGAGTTTTATATTCGGATCCATAGGAGTAGATACTGGTTTACAATCTGTTAGACCCGTTTCTTTTAAAATATCAAGAGCATATTTTCTTTGAGAGATAGCAACATCTGACTTTGATTGGGCTACTTCAATCCCAAAAGAAGAACGAAGAGGCCTGTCTTTAGTCCGAAAACTCGAAATAGATGTTGTTTCATGCACTGATACCTTCACAATCATTGCCAGTAATTACAATGTCATCAACATAAACCACAAGATAGATATAGGTTTTTGATGAGGAGCATCTTAAGAAGACAGAATGGTCTCCTTCGCAACGGATCATCCCAAATTGTTGAAGAACTTTCTTTGAACCGAACCCAAACCATGCTCGAGGTGACTGTCGTTTCGTGCCATACAAAGATTTACGTAATTTACATACCAATCCACACTCCCCCGAGCAACAAACCCGGAGGTTGCTCCATGTAAATTTCTCCTCTGCTCACCATGCAAAACGCATTTTTGATATCTAGTTGAAAGAGTGGCGGCGTTTTCATGGCGGCCATAGCTAAAAATAAACGAACAGGACATCTTTGCGGCGGAGAAAAAGTATCACTGTAATCCTGACCATAGACTTGTGTATATCCCTTTGCCACCAGCTGAGCTTTTAAGCGATCAATTTGACCGTCAGGTCCTACCTTAACATTAAACACCCATCGACACCCAACAACAGATTTTCCAGAAGGAAGAGGAACAAGTGTCCAAGTATGGTTGGAATCTAAAGCTGTCATTTCATCAATCATCGCTGTTTCCATCCGGGATGGGATAGTGCTTCGGAAACTGTCTTAGGAATAGAAACAGAAGAAAGTGCAGAAACAAGAGTACAATATGTGGGCGACAAACGATGGTATGAGAGAAAATTATAGATAGGATAAGGGTTACGGGTAGAACGGATACCTTTGCGGAGGGCGATAGGCAAATCAGGTGAAGTAGGTGAATCCAGCGGGGAGAGATATAAAACAGGAGAGTGAAGCACGTGACTCCCTCCTTCGTTCATAAGTGATGCCATACCGGTGGATAGGTGGAGAAGAATGTGGCGAAGATGGAGCAATTGACATTTCTGGGGGACTAGAAGGTGAAAGAGCAGTTTGAAAATACGATATAGGCAAAACCTGATCCAAGTCGTGCGAAGGAATATTTGTTGTAGCAAAATATGATACGTCCTCAAAGAAGGTAACATCCGCTGAGACATAGAAACGGTGTGTAGGAGGAGAATAGCGGCGATAACCCTTTTGAACACGGAATAACCTAGAAAAATACATTTGATGGACCGAAGCGGATAGTTTATCGCGACTGGGGAGAGATCATGAACAAAGCAAGTACAACCAAAGACGCGAGGGGAAGCATCATATAGAGGGCGGAGGATGTAAAATAGAGTAGGGAACCTGACCATTTAACACAGAAGAGGGCATCCGATTGATCAAATAAGTCGCCGTTAAGACAGCATCGCCCCAAAACTTTAAAGGTGCATTAGCATTTATTAATAGGTGCGAGTTTTGTATCAACAATATTGTCATGTTTTCGTTAAATGACACCATTTTCTTTGAGGTGTATGAGACAACTAGATTGATGTATAATACCTTTAGAACGGATAAAAGAATTAAATTGGTCAGAGAAATACTCTTTTGCATTATCATTGCGCAAAACACGAATTGTTTTTCCAAATTGAGTCATAATTTCCGAACAAAAATTGTGAAGAATAGCAAACAACTCAGAACGATCTTTCATTAAAAATATCCAAGTACATCTAGAGAAATCATCAATAAAAGTGACATAATACCGATAACCTAAGACAGACGGAACACGACTTGACCCCAAACATCGAGTGAACAATATCAAATAAAGAGGGCTATATTATTAATGCGATTAGGAAAAGAGACGCGGACATGTTTTCTGGTGACAAGACTCACAATTTAAAGACTCGATTGCGAAAGACCGGATACCATTGTTTTTAATTTTGTCGGACTTGGGTGACCCAGGCGTCGATGAAGAAGATCGGGAGATTGATGGCGGCACATATGATGAGTTGGTTGATTGAAGGTAGTAGAGACCACGAGATTCGATCTTGTTCCAATCGTCTTCCCCATCTCTCATCCTGGATTGAAAAAGAATCGAAGTAAAGGTTATGGCACAATTTAAAGAGCGAGTTAATTTCTTCATGGAGATTAAATTAAAGGGGCAATTGGGAACTAATAAGAAGAACTTAAAGATATGGAGGAGTGGGTGAGATTCGTCAACTCCGATTGCCTCGATTTTAGAACCATCTCAGCATGAAGAACATAATGTGGGAATGCGGTTTGTGAAATTTCGAGAAAATTGAGGAATTATCGGTCACATGATCGGAAGCACTGAATCCAAAACCCATCCCAGGTATAGAGTGAGAAAGACAAACCGTAGAATTACCCGGTATGAAAGCATAGTAGCGGACGAGGTGGCTTCTTTTGGCCGCCGTCAAATTGTAAATACTCTTTATAGTCACTAGGAGAAAGAGTAATTTGAATCGAAATGGGGTGAGGATTGAGCAATATTAGCGCTTTTGGTGGGAAACCATGTAAACTAATAACACGATCCCGAGTATGATTATCTCGACCACCCACAGTGAGTACAATGATTCCCCTCGTCCCCTCGACCACCACGACCTCGGCCACGACCACGACCTCGGCCTCCACTACCACGATCATTCGTATGAGAGACAAGCGAGAATGCCCAAGAGCAAGTTTGTGTGACATGCCCTGAAAAGGAAACTCTTATCAGCGATTAATAAGTTCTTCCACCTGTCGGAATGGTGGCGATGGTGAGAGCCTGGTCACGCATCGATCCATACTCCTTCGGAAGACCGTGAAGAATAAAAACCATAAACATATTATCAAGTTTTGTGAGCATCCGCTTGAGATCGATCTAACAAAGATTAATTTGAGCTCATCAATTGTGGATTGAGCCCGAGTTAAATATTCGATAAACTTGGTCACTCATCCGAAGGGTAACTAAACTTGAACATTCATATAATCTCTCGAATATCATTAGATAAAAGGTTTTAGCCTTTGACCAGGCATCGTAGCAAGTCCTATACGGAAAATGTGGCATTAATTTAGGATCAATGGAGTTCCATAACAAAGAGACTAATTGATAATCGGCTTGTTCCCAATCGGTTTTGATTTAGATCAATTTCTCAAGATTGTTTAGTAAGATGGTCCGAAAGACATTGACCTAAAAACCATAACTCAACCGAGGAGGACCAGTTTAAATAGTTTTTACCATTCAATTTTTCAGTTGTAATGGTAGGTGACCCTTGAAAGGCAAACGAGACTAAACCCTTTTTTTGTGAGGATGAGTCAAAGAATGGAATGTGTAAATAATAGTTGGGCATGACCACAAAAAAAAAAAAAAAAAAAAAAAAAAAAAACAGACTCAATACTAACAACAGGAGACAAACCTCAAAAGAAAAATAGACTGGAGAAAATACCTACGAAACAGACTGGAGAAAATACCTACGAAACAGACCTCAATACTAACAACAGGAAACAAACCTCAGAAGAGAAAAATAGGCTGGAGAAAATACCTCAAACAAAAGAAATGACCAATGCAAGCTTTGGAGAAAAAAAAAAAAAAAAGAGACTCAAACAGACCTCAAATGGGGGACCCACCGAATGGGAATGGGATGAACAGAAAAGAGGGGAACGAGCACACCGGCAAAAGGCGGCGTGGTGCGGGTGCGGCGCGCGCGTGTGCGGCAAAGACGCGTAGGAAGTGTGGCGGCGCGTGGCGAGCTCCGGTGGCGGTGTGAACTTCCGACCGGTCGGCGGCAGACAAAAACTGGTGGGCTTGCGCGTGTCGTCGAAAACAAGATCTCCGGTTGTCGATTCCGTCGGCCAAGAATCGAAAAAAAAGGAAACTAGGGTTTTGGGGTGGAACGCGATCAACCGGGGATTTTAAAACTGACAGCTAAAAAAAAAAAGGAAACTTGAGCTCAACTGTGAACCTTGCTCAAGATACCATAAAGAGAAGAAACTGAATATATGTGTTGTATATTAATCAAAATAAAATGTACATTATATAGGCAAGGAATAGCCTAACACTTTTCAGAAAAGTAGAAACACCACTACCTAATTTAGGGCACTAAACATCCACTAAAACTTCCACTAAAGCAATAATTTACAATATCTTAACACTTATGATTTTTTGGATGAAGGTTTCTCTTCTTATGTGTTGGATCATCTCCAACAACCTGTTGCTCCCATTCCCACATCTCCAGGCCCAGCCCACACTACTCCCCCACCGGATCTCCATAGCCTGAGCCCAAAGAAGAACCCAATCCCCACAAACACCACCTTCAGCGTCACCCATCACCCACACTCCAAATGCCTCGCCCACGGCCCAACCAACTCCAGCCCAGTCATGGCACCTCCACCTAATCCTCCTATTCCTAAGCCCAGTATGGTTACTAGAAGTCAGCATGGTATTTATAAACCCAACCCAAAATACCATGCGCTGCACACTCGAGTTTCGCGGTCGCCATTGCCTCGAACTCCAATAGCCGCACTTCGTGACTCAAATCGAAATTGGCCATGGACGACGAATACCATGCTCTTATGAAAAATAAGATGTGGGATTTGGTGCCCCGCCTCCCAGTGTTAATGTAATTCGTTCAATGTGGATTTTTACTCATAAATTTAATTCTAACGGTGGTTTTGAGAGGCATAAAGCCCGTCTTGTAGGTGATGGCAAAACACAACAGTTGGTATCGATTGTGGTGAAACTTTTAGTCCAGTTGTTAAACCGGCTACTATTCTGGACTGTTCTCGCCTCTCTCTTTCTAAGCGCATAGCCAATTCATCGATTAGATGTCATTATGTCAAGAATGCCTCCTTCATGGTGAGCTTCAAGAAAGCAACTTGATGTACATGCGTGATGCATCAACCATTGGGGTATAGAGATCGTACCCATCCGTTATTTATGTTTGCCTCTTGTGTAAGTCTTTATATGGGCTTAACAAGCTCCACGAGCTTGGTATAAGCGTTTTCTTGATTATGTTTTGTCTCTCGGTTTTACTAATAGTCGATGTGAAAACTCATTATTCATTTACAAAAAGTGGGTCGATATATGGCGTATATTTTATTATATGTTGATGACATTATTCTTCATCGCTTCTTCACATGCTCTCTCCAAATTTCTATTATGGATCGTCTTAGTTCTCAATTTGCAATGAAGGATGTTGGACCATTAAATTATTTTTGAGTATTGCGGTCACTCGACATAAGGGTGGTTTGTTCTCTCTCAACGCAAATATGCCGAAGAAATAATTGAACGTCTTAAATGACCTCTTGTAAATCTCGGCCACTCCAGTTGACACCAAATCAAAGGTTAGTGCTACATCCGGTACTCCTATTGATGATCCTACTCTATATAGAGTCTTGCAGGGGCTTTACAATACCTTACTTTTACAAGGCCGGATATTTCTTATGTTGTCCAACAGATTTGTCTCCATATGCATGACCCAAGAACGGACCATATGTCTGCTCTCAAACGAATTATTCGTTGTGTACAAGGTACTTTAGACCAGGGCTTGCAGTTGTACCCATCGTCTATTTTCTCTTTGGTATCTTACACTGATGCAGATTGGGGTGGGTGCCCCGATCTGAAGGAGCTCTACATCCTAAGTTCTTGTGTATTTTTAGGGGACAACTTAATCTCTTGGTCTCAAAAGCGGCAACCCACGTTATCTCTTTCTAGTCGCGGGCCGAGTATCGTGGGGTGGCCAAGGTAGTGTTTGAATCATGCTGGCTAAGAAACCTTCTCCTCGAGTTGCATCGTCCAATAAAGAAAGCTACTTTGGTGTATTGTGACAATGTCAGTGCCATTTATTTGTCGGGTAATCCAGTTCAACATCATCGTACAAAGCATATAGAAATGGATATCCACTTTGTTAGAGAGAGGGTTGCACGTGGACAAGTCCGCATTCTACATGTTCCATCCCGGTATCAAATAGCCGATATTTTCACTAAGGGATTGCCACGAGTGTTATTTGAAGAATTTCGGGACAGTCTCAGCGTTAGTAAACCTCCCGTTTCGACTGCGGGGGAGTGTTAAATATAGCAAATATTTTGTAAATAAATGTAAATTGATAAGCGTAGAATTAGTCTCCTATTCCTATGCCTAGAATCACTCTATGTAAATATTTTGTAGAATTAGTTTCCTGTAAAGTAGCCTAGGATTATGCTACTATCTCATGTATATATTCTGACGATTGTTAATGAGAAAGGCAACAAATACAATTCTTTCAATTGTAATTGGGCTACAAGGCTGTATTACTGGTTAAACTCTGACCCAAATAATCAAGCAATGTAGTTTGATATAAGAATCACAACACAAAAAGTATAATATTGTAGAACTCAACAAAGCCACGCATTGTGTCCAAGACTCTGACCCATATACCAAAAATAACGCATGGTTTCTAATATTTTTCAAGTCTACTTCAATCCACATTAACCAAATTCCTAAACTTCCAATCTTTTCTCCTTATAACATAATGAAGCAGATAGTGCACCTCAAATTTAAAAAAATGCAAATACTGAATAAGAAGCCAAATAAAAGGTAAGAAAAACCTATAATCTGATGGAATTCATTTCTTCATTTCAATTGAACCCCAAATGAAGCACCTTTAACAACATAGAACACTTCAAAGAACGTCACATAATCAATTCCAACACATTAAAAAGAAAAAACAATTGCATAAAAAGTAGACAACTGGGAGGAAATCAGAACAGAATGACATTTGATCGTCACTGGAAAAATTCAAGCAAGAAATAATCGACAACCCACCTGCAGCAAGAGTGACAATCCAGACATAAAAGAAAAGCCTGAAGGGAATCCCATTATTGGATTCTTTGAGTTTTTCAATCTCGCAAGCCTCGCAGTTCTCATGATAATCTTGTTTCTTGATTAGCGCTTCCGTATTCTCTTCCATTTTTCACTTCTTACTTGTGTTCATACCCTTCAAAATGGCTTGGTCCAACCGTCCAACTCGTACATGTTATTTGAAAATAATAAAATAAATATATATATATAAATAAATAAAAAGAGGAACTGTTTAGAACGAGGGTCAACTTTCACATGGTCCGTTTTTTTTAATGAACCTAATGATAATGATGGAAGTATAATTTGGTGTAAGGTGAAATGATTATTGAAGTGGTGAAAAAAAGTGGTGCTATTCACTCCTATTTTTAAAAGACTATAATACATTTACTATCTAAGCATGTTGTCACGCCCCGTGACATTGGGGTATCTTTCGCTATTTATACTCTTGCGTGGATTGTCTTTGTGAATAGATTTGTATGTGGCGATCATTTGGTTTGTGGGTGCGTGTACATGACCCTTCTGGATGTTCAGGCGAGCTACCCTTAAACCGGAGCTTGTCGCTAGTCGTGACTTGACGGTGAAAGAAGGAATTGGCCATCCCTACCCAAACCGGCCTGACGGATCTTTGGAGCCGCATTCTGATGAGCCCAAGGCGGGCGAAACCAGTGGTTGTCCCGAGGATAAGGCCCCGGTGTGGGCCGGAGCGCCGCGGCATCATCGGGGGGCCGAAATGGCTAGGCCCGTGACAATGTGCCCATATGAGCATGTCACGCGATCAATAGTGTAGCTAGAAATCTTTTGGGGTAGGCCAATACATAAAATTAGGGTGGGCCAGATAAAAAAATTAAAAAATACATATAAATATTAACTAAAAACAAATTAAAAAAATTTACCTAGTAAAAAAAATTAAAAAAAGAGGGTCGGGGCCCGGGTTGGCCCCCTATCTCCGCTAGTGCACGCGATCGTGCTATAATGTTATGTGTCAAATGATTTAGCCACATATCAAATGTCATACTATCGTGACATAAGTCATCTGAACGATCGTGCTACGTAAAATTGGCAAAGGTTAAATTAAAAAATATTAAATGTGTATTAAGTAAATAGATTGTTCTAAAAAGAGTGAGGGTGTATTCCAAAAGTGGATATATTTAGAGTTAAAAAAGGTGTCACTAGTCGTACCAAAAAAAAACGTGGATAGAAGAGATAAATAAAGTGTAATAATGATTTAAAATATAACGAAAACCAACAACAACAACAACAACAATAATAATAATAATAATAATAATAATAATAATAATTATTATTATTATTATAGAACACAATACAACATCAACCATTAATTTGGTCCTATGTTTCATTTATCCGTGAACTTGTCAAGATAACACTTACTCTCCCAATTAAATTTTAGTTTAATGTTTGGACAAAATTACCCTTAATAACAATGGTTTTAGCATGTTTCTAATATTTGTACCTCAATTTCGATTTTAGGTTCTTTGTGAATCAAAAAAAGAAAATTATATCATATATTGTTTATAGAAAGGTTATCAAATTTTAATAATGTTTAGTAAAAAATTAATTAGTATAACAAAGTACACAAAAATATTGAGCATAAAATTAATTTGTTTATCTGAATTCAATGTAAAATATTGACTTTCAATTATTAAACTCTTTCAAATAAATGTGAATAAATATATTTTGTATACTGAATATATATGCATAGTTTTTTATTTTTGATAATTTATATTCCCAATATAATGATATATGTAATATTTAGTAACAATGAAAAAACAAGACATATTTTCTTCTAGCAATATATATATATATATATATTTACATTCTTTGTTTAAATAACAAGATTTAGTATCTAAAATATTTTAAAAGAATTAATTGGTGTGCTTCAGTTTATTTCATTAATAATATTGGTTATTCATTAAAGAATGTGATTTACTAATGCTATACTTTGGACTACAAATCATATTGAATAAACAATAAAAAACGAAAAAGTAATATATATATATATAACACTAAATTTAGTTTAAAAATATTTATTCATATTTTTCAAAATTGAAATTTATTTGATTGAATAGTTCATACTTTATTTTTCTTCATACATCTTTCATATTTATTTTTGTGTATTTATTATATATTGCTTTAATTTTTTAAAGTCCGAATTACTTAATGTACAAGTTTTTTAAAAAAATAATAATTTTCTTCAGATTAATGAAAAATATAAATTAAAATTGAGGTATATAAATATTTGAGATATACCAAGAATTATATAGATACATTTTTATTAAGGGTAGTTTTATCCTAATATTAAATTCTAAATTAGATTAATGGGGCTAAGTGTTACATTTGCAAGTTGGGGAATGAGTAAATGAGATATATAGAGCCAAGTCGAGTGTCCATATATTTTGCCCAAAAAAATATTATAATTGATCATTACTACTAAACATATCCAGTCATGTCGAGCACGATCTTGAGGTATTTCTATTTTAATTGTGAAGTAACATGCAGAAAAAAACAAAATTGCACTGCTACGCAAATGTACTCAATTTCCATATTAATGGCTTAACCTTGCCCTTTTTACACTTCTCCATTTATGCATACCGTTTTTATAGTAGTCTTCAAAAAAATGTTTTTATAGTAATTATTAATTTTGATAGTTATTGATCACGTGGTATTTAATTCTTCACCTTTCAATATAGATGTCCAATTGGTTAGTATATATAATATATGTATCTCGATGACCGGATGGGATCTTCTATTCCAAAACTGTGTTTCATCTCCTATTTCAACCGTGTGGATGATTGACACGTGTATTACACTTACCATATTTATTTTCAAGCATAAATCAAACATAAATTGTGAGGTTCTAACATGATAAGTGTAATACACATGTCAATCATCCACACAGTTGGAATAGAAGATGAAACACGATTTTGGAATAGAAAATCTCATCCGATGACCATGACAGTCTCTCTTCTGAGATTTGCGTATCATGAGGAGGTTAGGTGTAATTTACTTTCCTCTCCCTAAATTAATTTATATTTGAATACATCACCCACTTCTATATTTCTTATTTGCACGTAACCCCGCAAAATTCCACGTTTCTATCTATATACCGTCCAAAGGTCGAATACATCCGCTCCTAGTTAATCCAACGCACCTCTCTGTACAAGTAGAGATATCAATGCGGCTTGGGCTCTGAGGGTCGACCCTAGCCCGGCCCTAAAAATTTAAGGAATACACATATATTTCATAGGCCCTTATAATATAAGGGCTTTTTAGTCCGGCTCTAACTGGCCCTAGAGCCGGCTAGAGCTAGGGACGGGCTGGCCCTTAGGGCTTTTTTTGATTTTTTTTTGTATTTTATAGATTTATATTCAAAATTTATACTTATAATACTACCAAATCTAATATTTGATCTCATTTATAAATTACCATTTAATCTTAATAAATTATCAAATTGATCTTTGATCTCATTATAATTTAATCTTAGCAATTAAATTACTATAAACTAAATTAAAGTTTGTATGTAATTGGTAATGATTATGTTGGAAATTTGGGTTTGAGAAAGTGGGCGTTGTCCCGACTTTGGAGGAATTGAATTATATATTATTAATCTACGTTCCGAGTAGATGTTCGTAGTATTTTTTATTTCTCAAAACCGAATTTCGGTGAGTGAGAAATTAATACACGAAGGTAGCCACATAAATGGGCATTATGTAAATATTATGTAAAGGGAAATGAAAAGCTTTTGCCTTATCCCACATGTAATACAAATCATAGTTTATCCTAGTTTATTTACTAGAAGGTGTTATTTGTTGTATAAACTATAACACAAGTGGATGATCGAAAGTGGGCCACACGCACGCGCGCGCCCATTCGGCCCGGCCTTGGCCTGGGTCTGGGCCAGGGCCTGGGCTTGGGCATGGGCCTGTGACTGGGCTTGGGGAAGCCCAATGAATCTGACATTGTATGTGTCCGTTCGTCGATCGTGGAGTTATTAACTCCTACAAAGTGATCATCTGAAAAGAGCCCACTACTTGTCTGTTATGGAGTAGTGGGGTGTAACATCTGGGATGTTACAATTGGATTAATGCCCACAACTTTTTTGTTATCTCCTGCAAGTATTGGTTGTATATAAATTCATTGTTGTGCATTGCATAAAATACACGTAAAATTCATAAAGATTTCATACACCTCCAAAAGCTATTTTCTCGTTCTACACATAAAGTCCAAAGAACTACTTCAACATCTTCTAGTTGAAGGAGCTTCGTGTTAGTGGTGCTACTACACAGAAGTAGCGTCGCTTTCATCTTTGGAAGCAATACGTCGAATCGCGAGCACTAGCCGGGCGTAATTGCTTTGCGGAAAGAGATTCATCTCGCTCGGCTTCAAAGTTCTACTTTTGTAATAACTAATTCAGATTTCTTGTAATCTTCTTTACGTAATTTGCCATTTTGAAGGCAATCCCGATTCGAACATTGTGATCAACAATCGCAGCAATTAACCAAACTTCATGATGGCAAGCACAAGCGAGAACCCCGATCATCCCTCCTCGCTCGCCGAGAAACCCGAAAAATTCATGGGTTTCGACTTCAAAGAGGTGGCAAAAAAATGTTGTTCTACCCGACTACCCTAAGTCCCGGCGAAGATCCGACCGAGGATGCTCCCGTTGTTCTGCCGAGAACGAAATGAATCTTTGAAAACGCTACCGCGCGTTTGATGCATGGGGCCAAGGTGATTTCCTGTGCCGTCACTATGTCCTAAACGGCCTTAGTGGTGCACTTTACAGTGTGTATTGTACTGTGAAATCCTCCAAAGAATTGTAGGATTCTTTGGAGAAGAAGTACAAAACCGAGGATGCCGGCACAAAGAAATTTGTTGTCGGTAAGTTCTTGGATTTTGTGATGGTTGATTCTAAAACCGTGATGGAACAAGTTCAGAAGTTCCAATTGATCCTACATGAAATCTCTGCCGAGGGAATGGCTTTGCCGGAAGCATTCCAAGTGGCCGCCTTGATTGAGAAATTGCCCCCAAATTGGAGGGATTTCAAGAATTATCTCAAACATAAGCGAAAGGGGATGGGACTAGAGGATCTGATTGTCAAACTCAGAATTGAGGAAGACAATACGAGGATTGACTCTACGTCCAAGCTTGTCCCTATGGAGTCAAAAGCTAACTTGATGGATCACGGCTCGTCAAGTAACTCGAAGAAAAGGCCTAACGATAAAGGCAAGAAATCGGCAATGAAAAATTCTAGGAGCTTGCAATCAAGCGGCAAAACCGAACCATATGGCAAAGATCGCCACACCAAAGAAAAAAAAACCAAACTGATCCAATGCCAATGTGGTTGAAGAAAAGGAGCGACAGACGTTGACATGTCGGCGGTGGTGTTTGAAGCCAATTTGGTGGATAACCCGAAAGAATGGTTTGTGGATACCGGTGCCACTTGCCATGTCTGTTACGATAAGGATGCATTCTCTTCTTACATCCCATCGACCGGAAGGAAGCTCTATATGGGGAATCACGCCTCTTCGATGTTGTTTGGCGTTGGAAACGTGGTGCTAAAGCTTACTTCGGGAAAGGAGTTGAAGTCAATGATGTGTTGCATGTCCCGGACATCCGCAAAAATCGGTTTCGGGTTCGGCCGTCAACCATGGGTTTAGACTAGTTTTTGAGTCGAAAAGTTTGTACTTAGCAAATTTGGATAGTTCCTTGGTAGGGGTTATCTAGACAAAGGACTCGCTCAAAATGAATGTAATGATTGTACGCCGTTTTAGCGAGAATATGAATAAGAATGAATCTTCTTCTCGCTTATATTGTTGAGTGCTCTAATTTATGGCATATTAGATTAGGACATGTAAATATGAATGCTATAAAAAGATTGGTAAATTTAGAATTAATTAATTTACCTGAAGTAAACTCACAAAGAAAATGTGAAGTTTGTGTTGAAGCTAAAATGGCTAAATTACCGTTTCATTCGGTTGAAAGGAGCACTTCACCTTTAGATTTGATACACACTGATGTGTGTGATCTAAAATTTGTGCAAACTAAAGGTGGTAAAAAATATTTCATCACATTTATTGATGATTGCACAAGGTTTTGCTACTTATACATGTTAAGAAGCAAAAATGAAGCATTAGAGGCTTTTAAAAATTATAAAAATGAAGTTGAAAATCAACTTGGTAGCCGGATTAAAATAATTCGGAGTGATAGAGGTAGCGAATATGTTGCACCATTTGAAGAACTATGTACCAGTCGGGCATAATTCATCAAACAACAACACCATATTCACTACGCTTCAACGGTGTTCTTTGACGCAAAAACCAGACTCTAAAAGAGATGATGAATGCCATGTTGATAAGTTCTGTATTACCCCAGAATATGTGGGGGGGAAGATGTTTTAACAGCCATCCATATATTGAATAAAATACCACTTAAAAGGAAAGATAAGACACCTTACGAATTGTGGAAAAATCGTAAGCCTTCTTATAAATACCTTAAAGTGTGGGGGTGTTTGGCTAAGGTAGTAATACCTGAACCAAAATAAGTTAAAATTGGACCAAAGACAGTTGATTGTGTCTTTGTGGGATATGCATACCAAAGTAGTGCATATAGGTTTATGATACATAAGTCAGAAAATCCGGAAATGACTGAAGGTACCATAATCGAATCAAGGAATGCTATATTCTTTGAGGATGTCTACCCTTGTAGAGAAAAGTTAGAAGTGAGTACTAATAAGAGAACTCACGAATCGCAAAGTGGTTCAACACCAATTAGTGAAGAATCGAGATGCAAAGATAAAGAGGTCTAAGACGGCTAAGTCTTTTGGGCCGATTACATAACATTTATGTTAGATGGTGAGCCAAACTCGATTAAAGAGGCTCTGCGGTCCCGATGATGCTCCGCTCGGCAAGAAGCTATCAATAGTGAAATCGGGTCCATTCTCGCAGAACCATACTTGGGAGTTGGTTGATCTCCCTCATCGATCATAAACCTTTAGGATGTAAATGGATCCTAAAGAAGAAGTATAAAGCAGATGGAACTATTGATAAGTATAAAGCACGACTTGTAGCCAAATGCTTTAAACAAAAAGAAGGATATGACTTCTTTGATACCTATTCTCCAGTAACGAGGATTGCGTCTATTTGGGTGCTTCTTGCGATTGTTGCTTTGCACAATCTAGAGATTCATCGATGGACGCGTCAGACGGGCGTTTACGAATGGAGAGATAGATCTTTGAAATATACATGGAACAACTCGAAGGGTTTGTTGCACCGTCGAAAGAAAAGAAGGTGTGCAAGTTAATAAGATCCTTGTACGGACTGAAACAAGCTCCAAAACAATGGCATCTTAAGTTTGACAATACGATGTTGTCAAATGGATTTAAAATCAATGAGTGTGATAAATGTGTATATGTCAAAGGGACATCGGAAGCATTTGTCATAGTTTGTCTATACGTAGATGATTTGTTAATCATGGGCGTAGTCATGATACTATCATGGAGACTAAAAGAATGTTAAAGAGAACTTTGACATGAAGGATATAGGGGATCGCGATGTAATCCTTGGGATAAAAATCAGCCAGAACTCCCGATGGAATTATCTTGTCACAATCCCACTATGTGGAGAAAGTGCTCAAGAAATTCAATGCTTTTGACATTCACCGTCAAAGACGCCCATTGATTTAAGTATCAATCTGGTTGCTAATAAAGCGAACCAAAAGCTCGAGATGGAATACTCACGTATAATAAAAATTCGATGTACATCACAAATTGTACACGCCCGCACTTTGCCTATCCTCGTAAATATGTTGAGTAGGTTCACGAGTAATCCAAGCCATGAGCATTGGAAAGCATTAACCAGGGTGTTAAAATACTTGAAGTATACCTTGGATTATGGGCTATACTACTCAAGATATCCAGTTGTACTTGAAGGATATAGTGATGCTAGTTGGATTTCAGATTCGAAAGATTCTTATTCAACTAGTGGATACATATCACCATTGGAGGTGGTGCGGTATCATGGAAGTCCACAAAGCAAACGTTTATAGCTTGGTCCACCAGAGAATCTGAGTTTATAGCTTTGGATAAAGCTGGTGAAGAAGCAGAGTGGCTTCAAAACTTTTTGGAAGATATTCCATGTTGGAGTAAGCCTATGCCTTCTGTGATGATTCACTGTGATAGCCAAGAGACTATAGGAAGGGCACAAAGCAATATGTATAACGCTAAGTCTAGACATATTTATCGGGACACAATACTGTTAGACAATTGATCTCAAATGGTGTGATGCCAATTGACTACGTAAATTCAAAAGACAATTTGGCAGTTCCTTTGATGAAAGGACTGAATCGAGATCAATTAGGTAAATTGCTAGAGGGAATGGGCTTAAAGTCCACAAAGTAAAAATAATCATCATAGTGGTAACCCAACTATGATGACTGGAGATCCCAAGAACTTGGTTCAATGGGAAAACTAAACTATGAAGGTTATGTTGTAACACTTGGAAACAATATTATAACCCATCCCTAGAAAGCAATACCAGGTGTTGAAACACCTACAAAGTTGTGGTGAGGCTAAGTCATTTGACTTTTAATGATTCCTACACCTCGTTGAGGTTGAGTATGGCAGATACTCGGATAGGAGATCACCTATATAAGTAAGAAGTGCGGGCGCTTCAAAGTAACACTTATGAATCCAAAGTGGTGTCCATGGCGAAACGGACACAAAACGTGAGAACGAAGGTGTTGAGACCTTATTGTGTTAATATTGTTGACTCGGTATACACCGTGGAGGAATAGTTCAAGGCATTGCGTCCACTAAGCCGCCAGTGTACCCGATGGTATTGACTACGGAAGGTTCAAAGTCATAAGCTACCTTTCCGAATGCAATATTGTCTCTTAAAGACTGGTTTGCGTGTTTGCATTCATGTATGCATTAATTTTCACTCATGTGGGGGATTGTTGGAAATTTGGGTTTGAGAAAGTGGGCGTCGTCTCAACTTTGACCAAATTTTCGGTGGCTAAGAATTTAATTTTGGAGGAATTAAATTATATATTATTAATCTACGTTCCGAGTAGATGTTCGTAGTATTTTTTATTTCTCAAAACTGAATTTCAGTGAGTGAGAAATTAATACACGAATGTAGCCACATAAATTGGCATTATGTAAAGATTATGTAAAGGGAAATGAAAGGCTTTTGCCTTATCCCACATGGAATACAAATCATAGTTTATCCTAGTTTATTTACTAGAAGTTGTTATTTGTTGTATAAACTATAACACAAGTGGATGATCACAAGTGGGCCACACGCTGCACACACCCGCGCCTTTGCCTCGGGGGGCGGGCTTGGCATGGGCATGGGCACATGCGCCTGGGCCGCCTTTATTGGGCCCGGGTCCAGGTCCACTAAAGTTTTGCCACTCGAATATGGGCTTGGCCCAGATTCGAGTGACTGTTGGACTGTTGAAGCCCAATGAATCTGGACATTGTAGGTGTCCAGATTCGTGTGACTATTGGAGTTAGTAACTCCTACAGTAGTGATCATCTGAAAAAGAGCCCACTACTTGTCTGTTATGGAGTAGTGGGGTGTAACATCTGGGATGTTACAATTTGATTAATACCCACTACTTTTTTGTTATCTCATGTAGGTGTTGGCTGTATATAAATTCATTGTTGTGCATTGCAGAAATACACAGAAAATTCATAGCATTTCATACACCTCCAAAAGCTATTTTCTGCATTCTACACATAAAGTCCAAACAACTTCAACATCTTCTAGTTCGAAGGAGCTTCTGTGTTAGTGGTGCTACTACATAGAAGACATAAGCCGTTTTATCTTTGGAAGCAATACGTCAGACCGTGAGCACTAGCCGGGACATAATTGCTTTGCGGAAAGAGATTCGTCTCGACTCGGCATTTCAAAGTTCTACTTTTGTAATAGCTAATTCAGTTTCTTGTAATCTTCTGTTTCTGTAATTTGCCATTTTGAAGGCAATCCCGATTCTGTAACATTGTGATCAACAGATTATTTAATAAGTTAATAGTTAATTAAAGAACTAAAATATATGTTGTGTACATTATGTGATTAATGAAAAAAGAACTAAAAAATATAAGTTAATAATTAATTAAAGAACTATATCCCTCAAAAATATTAATTAAATTTAAAAAAGGAAAATTAGATGAATGACTTCATTAAAAAAGAAAAAAAGTAAAAGTAGGGCCAGTCCTAGCCCGATCGTAGCCCGATAGAGCTAGGATTGGGCCTAGATTTTTCAAGCCCGACTTAAGGTGGGCTTGTTAGCCCATAGTCCTTAAGGGCTAGAGCTTGTTAGAGCTAGGGTCGGGTCGGACTGACTTGACATCTCTAACAAGGCATATTGTTCGCATAATTTACGAACCCAATTGTCATCTAAACATCTTACCTTATTTATTTTATTGTATTCTTTTTTCTTTTCCTTCATTGGTAACCAAACGGCCTAGAAAGAACATGGGAATGAGCCAGTGGGCTTTAATTGGTTTCCCTTTATTTCACATGATTTTTCACATATATGTATTAACCGTTCGGGTTCAGTAGGGAAGTGAAGCAATTGAATATGCAATCGGCTAGAAAATTCTTCCTTTCACACTAACTACTATTGATCAGATTTTCTTTCATTTTGGTTACCTTCATTTTTCTTTCATTTGTTGTTAATTTTTATGACATAGGAATAATGCTTTACCTTCTTCTGCCCTAAAAAAATAGAAAAACTTTTTTACTCCCTTACCTAAAAAGAAAGTCAAAATCATTTTTATTCCATTGTCAATAAAGTTAACCTTTCCGAAGTTTTCCGGCTGATGGAGACATTACTATTCCACGACTGACTTTCTAGAAGTGCTTATTGAACCAGGGGGCTTAGCCCGCTTGGCCACCATAAGAGACTTAAAATCTTTTGTGGGATGGAGGTCAGGGTTTCAAAACCCCACTCCATCAAGTTGCTCTCCGGGGTAGTTGTGAGCTGGTAAAGATTTTGTGGAAACTCATACTGAATAACATTTGTGTGGGTTCCATAGTTTACCTTGGTGGTAGCGATGAGTCATGCATAAGCGTGGAAGCTGAATTATCAAAAACAAAATGCTTATCTGGCAGATTCCTAACTTTTTTAGGGCAGAGGAAGGTAAAGCATTATTCCTAAGCTATAACAATTAACAACACATGAAAGAAAATCAAGATAATTAATCATTTCTGCCGTTTACCTAATGCATTCCTCTTTTTTAACCATAACATCAATTGGGCTCAAGCAATATAAACTGCCACTAACTAAATGGATGAAATAAAGCATAAGGTCCAACCCAACAAAAAACAAAAGCATATCTGCATATGTACATAACCCGACAAAATTAATTAAACTGGACTTGGGCCCAACCCTTAAGTGGCCCAAATAGTGAAACGTAGCCATAGAATATGTTTTCATTTTGAGAATTGTTTTGCTAGAGAATAGTAGTAAAAAATTATTTTAGAATAAAAAAAATGAATTTTCAGAATGCGATTGGATATGAGATGAAAAAGTAATGATGAAAATTGATTTGATATAAAAATAGTAATATAATGGTTGGATATGAGTGGTAGTTAGAAATGTGTGAGTGGATGAATAGTGAAATTTTGTGGGAGATTGTGTAATAATGATTAGTTATTTTTCGAAAAAGTTTGCAGATATAATTGATGAGAGAAAAAGTGAAAGAGAGTGAATAGTATATTTTTTGAAAATTTTAATAAACAATTGCATGTTGAGTTTTAAACAAAAAACTAGATGAGACCCAGTGCAATGCACGGGTTGTATATATATGATGCATCTGTTTTATAAAATCGGATGGGGATTTTCTTGATAATTCTATTAATTATTTAATTCTATCTTCCGACTAATAATTTTAGAATAACATCAAACAATATCGACATTGAAAAATACTATTTAATATTTTTATTCATGAATTCAAAAAAGAAAAAAATATCATACGTGCTTCAGAATCATGAAAAATATATTCATGCTATGTATTTATGTTCGATCTTCGAAAGCTGATTTTTCATAAATCGCACAAGGCACAACTTCACCGGCCATTACATTTTAGTCATAATTAGATCATTAATAAATGTAAAGATTGATGCCATACTTTTTTCCAAGATTGTAATAGTAAATTCAGATGCAATTTTATTTTCGAAAGTTATTCGTACACAGGCGGATGATAATGTAATTGGCACTGGGCACCAGCCCAGTGCAAAAAAAATTATAAGCCCACTGCCCTTATATTATATAGGTTTATTAATTTTACATTTTAAGTTAAGCACAGTCTTATATTTTTTTTTTATTTATAAGCCCATATATTCTTATAAGTCCACTGCCCATATATATTTATAAGCTCACTTCCTAGATTTTTTTTATTCTTGTAATTTTATATTTTGTTATAAGCCCATTGCAGATTTTAAAATACAAACAAAAAAACATTTTCTCCAATTCTATGAACCCTAACCGTCTGGCGCCTAACGGGAGGTAAAGGGCAATAGGGAAATTTTTTGATTCTTCTTCTATTCTTCAACTACTTTTTTTTTGGTTACCAGGGTACATTCTTTCTTGCCCCTATTTTCAATATTCAAGTATTATAATTAGATTTTATTTATTCTTGTAATATTTTCTTCTTTTATGTATTAATTTTGTTATCATTATCTATTTGTTGGGTAGGATAAATTATGCATCTTTCTTTAATGATTGTATTGTTCATCTATTGAAGATAAAAAAAATAGCTTATTTAGATATTAAAGAATGATATAATTTTTTGAATTATTATTCCTTTTATTAATAATTTTTTTGCCATTATATATGTCCATTTGTGCTGTTGAAAGAGGTTTTTGATAAATATGAGGCATTTCAATCAATTCAATTATGTATCATATACAATTCCTATTTGTAAACATATATAACCATTTTATGCCCCTTTTTTTTGCCCCTATTATAAATTAAAACACCCAAATCCTAAAAAAAAGGTTTGAATTATTGTTATTGCTCATTTTACTAAATTTATTTATCTTGTATGTTTTATATTTTTCAGAACTTTAAATGGAGCATCAATCTTCTGCGAAAAAAGGAAAAACACCATTAATATCATTTTTCTTTAAGAAAAGAGATCATCAAACTAGTGAAAGTAGCTCAAAACATACATCCAATACAGTGCAACATCAATCTAATGAATCTCATTCGATGTCGGTCATGCAATCAACCACTTGTTTTGAGTGAGATCCAGGAAAAAGAAAGCAAACATGTGAATATCCTATTAACTTACGGGATGAGATTAGACGGGCATATCTGAGAGAAGGGCCTTATCAACCAAAAATGGAAGTGTATCCATCTTCAAAATTTGGTGCTCAAAATCGTAGTTTTCAGAAAAAATGGTTTGACAAGTTTCATTGGCTAGAGTAATTCACCCACCATAGATAAAGCTTACTGTTTTTATTGTTTTCTTTTGTTGAGTGAAGTTAGTCTACATAATACTTCATCATTAGTTAAGGAAGGATTTGGTAATTGGAAGAGGATAAATCAAGGAGATAAATGTGCTTTTCTTACCCATGTTGGTTCTGCAACCTCATCACCTCATACTATGTGTGTTAGAAGGGCTGAAGATTTGATGAGGCCCTCTGGACATATTGACAAAGTTATGCATGCCAAAACAAAAATTGAAAAGGAGAAAAATCGTTTGTGTTGGGATTTGGTCCAGCATCCTGCCTGCAATGGGCTTTAAAAGAGGCGCGAGGTGCGGCCCGCGATTCGAACTCGTGAGCGCTAGATTGCATAGTTAAAGGATAGCTTAAAGGATATGATTTGGACTACCTATACCAACAGATGCATCTTCTTTTCTGGTGCTCATTACATAGAAACTCTGAGGTTAAGCGTGCTTGGCCTGGAGTAGACATGGGATGGGTGACCCCAGGAAGTTTTCCAGTGCGCGTGAGTGAGGACAAAGCGCGCTAGAAAAGACTCGTGTTGGTTCGTGGGGACGATCGTCAATCCGAGTAGTCTTTGGAGGTCCAACAACCGGTATCGAGCGAGTCATGAGTTCGAATTCCCTTGGAAGCACGTTGCGGTGAGGTTGCCAGGAGCGGTGGAACCGAGATCTTTGCGCAATGAGGTAAACGGACGGGCAAGATAGGTTGCGGATGGCCGAAATCGAGGTAAAATAGACTGAATCGAAGGTATAGGTCATTTGGGTGGACCAGACCGGAATCAAGGGTAGGTTGCCGGTGACCTAAATGCATCGAATCAAGGTGTAGGTTCTTTGGGTGGACCGAATCAAGGGTAGGTTGCTAGGTGGCGGAACTCGGGTAAAATGATCGAATCAAGGTGTAGGTTCTTTGGGTGGACCAGAATCGAAGGGTAAGTTATCGTGTGGCGGAATCGAGGTAAAACAGACCGAATCAAGGTGTAGGTTCTTTGGGTGGCCGAATCGAGAGGTCGTGACGCGACGCTGAATCGAAGAAGTTGGCGTTAGAACCGAGGAAGTTTGGCGGACAATGGAGGTTGCCAAGCTACTTTGGAGCCGAGAAGATGGCAGTCTTTGGGAGGGGATTGTTGGGATTTGGTCCAAAGATCCTGCGCCTGCAATGGGCTTTAAAAGAGAGGCGCGAGGTGCGGCCCGCGATTCGAACTCGTGAGCGCTAGATTGCATAGTTAAAGGATAGCTTAAAGGATATGATTTGGACTACCTATACCAACAGATGCATCTTCTTTTCTCGCTCATTACATAGAAACTCCGGGTTAGCGTGCTTGGCCTGGAGTAGACATGGGATGGGTGACCCCACGGGAAGTTTTCGAGTGCGCGTGAGTGAGGACAAAGCGCTAGAAAAGACTCGTGTTGGTTCGTGGGGGCGATCGTCAATCCGAGTAGTCTTTGGAGGTCCAACAGTTTGCGATTGAGGACTTTAATTATAAGTGCTCGATGGCTAGCACCAGAGCCGTCTAGGGGTGGCCAAGGCGGCGCACACAAGACAGGCCCCCTTCCTGGCAGGGCCCCCGAGCCCCAATTTTAATTAATTTAATAGTTTAATATATATGTATATGTAAAATAAAGAATATAAATTTGTTCAAAAGAGCTCTTAGGTGCAGCGACTAGTGTTCTTTGTTGAATACCTTAGGTCGCGTGTTCTACCCTACACTGACGCGAATCTGTTTTCTTATTTTTTACCTAAGCAGGACGGATAAAACAGAGAAGTAAAATAAATAATACTAAAGCTCACAATTGAGCTCTTAGGCCGAGTGGTTTGTTCTTTGTCTTTCATGCGAGAGGTCGCGTGTTCGATATTCACTGATGCAAAGTCTTCTTTTTTGCTTTTTTTACCTAAGCAGGGGCAGAGAGCAGAGAAAAAACAAGACACAAGCAGTACAAAAATAAATAAATAAACAAGGATTCTATCTCCAACTCCAAGAAAACCACCAACCAAAATCTCAAGCAAATATCTTTTTGGTAAGAATTGAGAATTATTTATTTTTAGTTCTTATCTTTTCTCCATTAATAATAATTGAATCAAGGCTTATTCTATTTCATTTATGATTTCAATTTTCATTATCTTCTCAATGTCTTCTATTTTATTAAAGTATCTATGATGTGATAATATTAAAGTATCTCTTTTTTGTAGTAGAAACGTCTAAATGAAAATATAATGCTCATTATTTTATTAATTTTTTTTTTACTTTTTTATATAAATATAAAGGGCCCCCTTTTCGTTTTGCACCAGAGCCCTTAAATTATAGGAACGGCCCTGGCTAGCACTTCAAGGTTGCACCTTTAGAGGCCACGATGAATCTCTATCTTCATCAAATCGAGGGAACTTTATTGAATTGGTAAAGGCTTTTGCAAATAGGAACACAAGTTAATAAAGTTGTGCTTGATGATGCTCCAAAAAATGCCCAATACATTGCTCCAGATATCCAGAAGGAGATTTTGAATATTATGGCCAATAGAGTACGTCGTCTGATTCGTGAAGAAATTGGGGATAAATGCTTTTGTATTCTTGTTGATGAAGCACAAGATATATCCAAACAAGAACAAATGGCCATTATATTGAGGTTTGTAAACAATCATGGAATTTTGACAGAGCGTTTCTTTGCAATCAAAAGTGTTAGTGACACCACTTCAACAAATTTGAAAAAAGAGATATGTGATGTTCTTGCTCATCATGATCTCCAAGTCAAGAAAATGAGATGCCAAGGGTATGGTGGTGATAGTAATATGCGTGGTTCATCGAATGGACTTCAGGCATTATTTCGTAGAGATTGTCCCTATGTATACTATGTCCATTATTTTGCATATCGTTTACAATTAGCATTGGTTTCTGCAGCTAAGGACGTAAGTGTTATTTGGGAATTCTTTTCTCATTTGGATAATATTGTTAATAGTATCACTTCTTAACCTAAGCGTGTCTCTCAATTGCAAGTTGCTCAAAGATATGAAATTGAGAATTTATTGGCTATTGGAGAACGCAATTCCGGACGTGGTGCCAATCAAATTGGTAATTTGCAGCGATCTGGAGCTACTCGTTGGAGTTCTCACTATAATTATGTGAAGAGTTTGATAGATATGTATGTTGCAGTTTGTAAAGTGTTTGAATGTCTTATTGAGCATTCTCCAAATGGAAGATCTAGGACTGAAGTTTGTGGAATCTATAAAAACATGGCAAGTTTTGAATTTGTGTTTGTCTTACACTTGATGCATAAAATAATGAGAATAATTGATTTTCTTTGTCAGGTACTTCAAAAAAACTCAAGATATTTTGACTTGCTATTTCATTTGTATGTACCACTAAAACTATCTTACATGAATTGAGAGAATGTGGTTGGGAGAAATTTCTTGAAGAAGTGAAGGTTTTTTGCTCTTCAAATAGTATTGATGTTCCAAACTTGGATGGTTCATATAAGATTGGTCGTTCTCGTGTGCAAACTACAGTTGAACATCATTACCATTTTGATGTCTGTAATGAAGCGATATATTTAATTTTGATGGAGTTAAGTACAAGGTTTAACGATATATCTGTGGAACTCCCTTCTCTTAGTGTGGCATTAGATCCTAAAAATTCCTTTGGGTCTTTCAACAGTCATGATATTTGCAAGCTTGCAAAGAAATTCTATTCTGAAGATTTCACAGATCAAGATATTATTTATCTGGAGTATGAGCTGATACATTATAAACATGACATGGTTCAAAATTTTCAAGTTTCTACACTTCTTGAGTTGTGCCAACAATTAAACAAGAGTGGAAGGTTGGCGGTTTATGTTATGTTGACTCATCTTGTTTTGGCACTACCTGTTTGAACTGCCACAACTGAAAGAACATTTTCAGCAATGAAACATGTGAAGATGGCACTCCATAATAAAATGGGGGATGGTTTTCTTGAAGATTGTTTGATGCTCTATTTTGAACGAGAGTTTGTTAACAATATAGATGTAGATTCTATCATTGATGAATTTTATGCTTTGAAATTTCGTAGGGCACAACTTCATTGAATATTAAAATATGTAGTTAAATTTTTACTTCTTAGTCCACCCTACTACTAATTCCTGGATCTGCCACTGTTCGTACATGTAAATTAAAATGCAATTAAAATAAGTATTTTTAAATTGGATGTAATCAACTCATATACAATTCTATATAATTATGAAGAAATGTTAAATCCAAATAACTAATATACTTATATTACAAATAGCAAAAAATACATGAATATATCCGAATGCATGATTTTTGAAGCTCATTACAAAATAAAATTTTGAGCAAATATATTTTATATTTTTTAATTGTTTATATTTATTTTTAATTTTATATGTGCAATATGGGTGTCAACTGAAGATCCTAAAAAGACGATTAATTTGATATATTATAAACAAAAAAGTGATCAAAACTTAAACAAACTCGCCGATCATTATGGATATAGTGGCATGGCGAGTCAAAGGGGGGGAGTTCTTCTAAAAAAATTTTCTCGATGGGAACATTATTAAATTTTAAATAAGAAAAAGAAAAAAATCTATTAATGTAGTACACACACAGATTGGGAAAAATAATTTTATACAATGCTTTGTTATTATATAGATAGACATATAGATTTTCCAGAATTAATTCACGAATTACCAAATTTAACGTTAAACATTGTTATTATATTTTACTATATCGAGAGAGTGTTTTAGATGGTAAAAAATTGTGGCTATTATTTATAAGTGACTCTTTTTTTATATATATATATAGATTTCCAGCGGAACAAAAATGAAAACTTTTTCATATCGAATCGCTACCTGGAAAAACTAACTCTTTTTTTTCACTATTAAAAAATCTCCCAACAACTTTTTTATAGGTCACATACTTAAATCACATCTCTTTAAAAAATCCCAATAATTTTTTAATGGGCCCCACTATATATTTATATATAGTTACATATATATTATTAACATTGTATTATATAAAAATTATATAAAATATTAATTAGTACTATTTATATTATATGTTTAATATACATTATTTAGATTTTATATAGAATGAATATTTATAATTTTAATAAAAAAAATATTGAAACTTTTAATAAAGACAGAAGTAATACAATGTTGATAATTGAAATTAGTACAAATGAAGCAAAGAATAACATGACAACATGCTTTCTAATTAATCATTTAATTTCACTGATTGTAACGGGATTTGACCCAAATATGCTCAATTATGTTGGAGTGAAGTCGATGATGTACTTAATTATCACGTATCTCACAAATGTTCAGTGGTATTCTTGGAACTCTTGGGTGGAGCCCTGAAATATCTGTGCGGGGGGTATTTTTTCATCCGATCAATTGAGCATTGCATCCCCCTCATCCTTATTTTTCATCCAACCAATTGAGTGTTTATAGGTCCCAAGGGGTGTGAGTAAGGTTTAGAAGGGGGGTTGAATAAACCTTACCAAATTTTCGATTTAGTCCTTTTAAAGAAATTACTAAGTTAACACAAACATTTAAGTCCTTGAGGGACAGTTAAGTTGGTTATTCAGCAGAGTTAGTCACTCAACAGACTCGATAGAGCTGTTGATAGAATAACTCAATTGTTTAACCTAAAACATAACTTGGTTGTGTTGGTTTTATCAGCGGAAGACTTAACACCCTTGAATTTGATTTAAACTTGTTTTAACACTTGATTTTAACACTTGGTTAATTATCAGTTGGATAGCAAATTATCAACAGATATAAGTAAGTATGCAAAAATAAAAGTGCTGAAATGTAAATGACACAAATGGTTTTTATAGAGGTTCGAAGATGGGGTAATTCTTCTAATCCTCTTTTCTCTAACTCATAGAGGAATCCACTAAGTAATGATCGGTTCACAAAGTGGTTATCAGTCTAGAGACAAGTCTTGATCACACAACTGACTTGCTCCTTGGACTCAGTCAAGAGATGCCTTCATCACACAGCTGGCTTCTCTTCCCGACTCAGCTTCTTCACAGGGCAGCTGCCTTGCTACTTCAGCTCACTTTCTCAAGCTTCTTGGATTTGATCACGAAGCCCTCCAATAACTTAAGACTGGTTCGACCTTGAACCTTTCTACAATCCTCCTTTGAAATTAGACCCCTTTTGTTTCTTCAAAAGTTTCCTCTTCAACAGTTTGAAGTAGTCTCTCCTTCACAGCTTTGTTTTGGATTGATTTCCTTCGAGTTTCAGGCTTGATGATTTGCATGAATATGTTGAGAATATTTTGTAGGTTACAGTTTGAATATTGATTGCCCGTTCGTAGTTCAGGTAACCTTTTCTCAATGAGTTTCCTCAGCCTTTTATAGTGAACTTTCAAAAATCTGCCCGTTGAAGAGATAAGCTGATTTTCAAAAGACACTTGTGTTCGTTGGCTTGTCTTTACTTGGTCTTCAATCTTGAGATGTAGACATTTCCTCGTATTAAATGAATGTTCAGCTTTTCAGGTTCTGACACGAGGTACAATGCTTCTCATTGGTTTATTCATTTTGCACGCTTCTGGGACGAACACTTTGAGACCTGGCATCATGGAAGTATTACTTATTTAAGTAATGTTCTTGACTTCTGTGCAATGGATTCCTTTCAGTTGACTTCTCTTGGTTGCTGCCTATTTCCCCAGGTGACTTGAGTTTGCTCCAATCATTTGAAGACTCAACTGTCACTTTCAACTTGTGACTTGGCTCCTTGAGATGACTTAGACTGACACTTCACACAACTATTCCTCAGCTGATACATCTTCAGTCAAGTTCTTGATATACCTTCTTGACCCTACTCAAATTTCTCCACGTGGAGTCTTCACTTGATCTTGATTGACTTCTTGTATTTTCGGCATAGTGACTTGACTCGACTTTTCCACCTATCTCTATTACAATGAAAATTACAAGGAAAATGGGGTGCCAACTTTCTAGTTTAAGTTTTACATGGCATTCATCAAAATCTATCAAATAAATTTCCCAACAATTTCCCCCATTTTGATGATGCCAAAACTTAAAAACATTAAACAATATGTAAACAACAACGATACATACAGACAATGCAGTAACAAAGAATGTATGCGTAGAATCAATCATTTTATTGATCATAGCATTTTTGTCCTTTACACAGATGTTTACAAAGTGTATCAGAGCATATTTAAATCTAAGCAAATTACAAGCATCTATGCTAAAATACAAATATAAAGTGAGAAATTACAAAACACTTTATTGAATATACAGATGACTTACACAAAGATGTATTTACAAGAGTAAAATACATGAAGGGTTCGCAACAACACTTCATCATCTTTGCTGCCTCATTCTTTCCTCTTTAGCTCTGTCATCATCAGCTCTTTTTCTTTTTCTTTCATCTTCAGCTGCTTTTTTCTAAACCAATGAAAAGAAAAAAATATAGAAAAAGAAAAAAATATTATCATTTTGTTTGCAATTCTAAACCAATGAAATTTCGAGACATACTTTGGTATGAAAAAATTGGGTGTTTCAAATTTTATAACTACTTATCTTATGCTCAATTCTGGTTTGAATGCTTGTCCTAAATCATATTGGCCATTTCCTTGAGAGTTTTGACTGTTTTCCAACTCCAAGAGTGAACACCTCGCCAATTTACACGACAAACACTAACTTGTGAGGATATGGAGTTGAGGCTTTTTCATGATCAAGTTTGAAGTTATTGTATTTTGGTTTGTGGAATGAAAATATGGTTTTGTGCATATATGCACGATAATTCTTCTCTAAAAAATATTATATAAAAAAAAGGTTATAAAATTTATTCTTGATAGCATATATGATGACTGACAATAAACTTTTTGATTGTCAGACTATTTCATAAGGTTTATTTTTAAAAAATAATGATCAACGTGCCATATTCATCAAATTTCTTTTGTATTTTTCTTATGCTTTAATTACTAGGGACTAGTAATAAGCTGGTTGGGGGGTGTGATGAACGTTAAAAATATATAATTATTTTTGTCTTATATTATTATTTTACCTTATTAATATTATTAATGAAATAAATTTATAGTATTATTAATATGTTAGGAATAAAATAGGAAATCAACATAGAATAGTGTTTGGAAGCATTTTTTTAGTGCAGGTTCGGATCAACGAGCATAACTTTCATTTCCGACATGATTTTGGGATGATTCTTGAATATATGGATTCACAATCCATTCATTTAAAAGTTTTCAGAGATATTGAAACCAAAAACCAAAGTTTGGAATGATATTTTCTTGGATAAAAAATTCATCATAAAATGAAGATTGAAGGGTTGCTCATTTAATTTTCAGACTTGACCAAGTTTGGTATTTTGGACACAACTCGGAAAATACAGGGTATTCATATCTAAAATTTTTACTGAGTATGTACAAATCATAGATCTACAACATTGATGAAGACTCCAAAGTCAAATTCGTATTGGATGAAGTTATAAAAAATCCAAGAGTCTGTTGCACTAGTCAATCCCATATGCCAACCACATATCAATTATTCAACCATATCTTGGCCCATGGTTGTTGGAATTCAATGAAATCAGTTGGAAATTCAAGCTAACACATGTGATAATTGATATTTGGAAGAAAATTGAGCAAAGATGGCTGATATCATGGATAAAATAACCAGTCAAAGAAGGTGGCAAAGTTGGTGTTGATTTCCTTATTTTCTTACTTGTAATAAAAATAAAGAATAAAATAATTGTAAATTAATTTTGTGTTGGCTATAAATAGAAGGCATTAGCATTGGCCAATAGCAAGTTTTATGTAGAGTTAGAGCTACAAAGTTCAAAAGAATTTTTCTTTCTTACTTTTCTTAAATTATAGTAAGATTTCTAGTATTTTATAAAATGTTTGCTTTAGTTTTTCTTCAATCTTTTGTTTTCTCTAATTTCTTCATGTTATTCTAAGTTTATTTTGTTGAGGAAATAGGGTGAAACTCTTGATGAAGGATAAAGAATGATTGTAGATTCATATTAAATTTCATTGTTTGTATCATCAATTTGTTTTTAGCTTATACATTTTTGTTTGGTGGTGTTTCTTGATTTATGTATATCTATTGGCACAACAAATCCTTGGGTCCATTTAGTTAAATGTCTGGTTTTATTTAAGCCGACTACTAATGTGGATACCTTGATTTGTTATAGACAAAAGAATACATAAATACTTGATCCCATAAACAAGTATTGATGTTATAAGATAAATTCTAATTGATGATACAACATGATTACCTCATTGCATGATTTATATGTATAATATCTTCCCATTGGAACCTTCTTTGTGTATGGATTCCAATAGTGGCAATCTAAGAGGTAAGAAAATATAATCATTCCTTTATCCGAAATCAAGAGTGAATCCATAATCCTCAACATTTCTCTTAATTAAATTTCTTGTAAAAAAAAATATATATTCTTACTAGTTAAAAATCTATTTACTCATCACTTAAATAAGAAATATCTTGTAAACTTCCATCAACTTCCCTGTGGATCGACCTTGGACTCCCGAGAAATTTATTACTTGAAACAACCTACACTTGGGTTTGCAATCTTAAAGTTGTAGCAAGTTTTTGGCGCCGTTGCTGGGGAAGGCAAGGTAGGTTTCCAGGTTTGTATATATATCACTGTAAATATTGTGTGTTTATATGCTTACATGGTGTCGTAGTCCAAATTCTCGCCATTTAATTAGCTATAATTCAGAAAATTTGATAAAAAATTTTGATTCACCTCCACACACACCAATTATGGCTGAAGAAGTAATTGTTCAAAATGAGATGGAAAGAGTGGAAAATCAAGAAGTGTATAATATGCGTTATTATTTGCAACCTCGTCGAAATTCTACTCCTTCTTGTTTCATTTTTCCACTACATGCAAACAACTTTCGATTTAAGACAGGGATGATACATTTACTTCCTAATTTTCATGGTATGGATTCTGAAAGCCCATATTTACATTTAAAGTAATTTGAAGAAGTATGTGCCATATTTGATGATCAAAATTGCACGATTGAAATTGTTAAGCTCAAATTATTTCCTTTTTCTTTAAAAGATAAAGCAAAAACTTGGCTTAGCTCGTTAAAACCTAGATCAATTGGTACATGGCAAGAAATGCAAATGAATTTACGAAAAAATTCTTTCCAACTCATAAAACAAATTCTTTGAAAAGACAAATTAAATTTTTCTCAAAATCCTAAAGATGTTTTCTTTGAATGTTGGGAAAAGTTTAAAGAGTTGTTGAATTCATGCCCACATCATGGTTTTGAAAATTGGCGTATAATCGAGCTTCTTTTATGAAGGTTTAAATCCAAAACTAAGCAATTTATTGAATCAATGTGTAATCAATTTCTTGATAAAGAACCCGATGAAGCGCTAGAATATCTTGACTATTTGGCAGAAAATTCTCAATCTTGGCATAGTGTTGATGAAAATAAAGGAAAACTCAATCTTACTCAAGAATATAGTTTAAGTGTTAGGCTTGCGCTTTTGGCTAAAAGAATCGATGACATGGAAGTTAAAAAAGAAAAAGAAGTTAAATTTGTGCAAGATAAAAAAGTTTGTGAAATTTGTGGACTTAAAGAACACTCAACTAATGATTGTCCTCACATTCCTGTTGAAGCAAATGTCATGAATGGATTTAGAAAACCTTTTCAATCTCCATATTCTGAAACTTACAATCCACAATGGAGAAATCATCCTAATTTCAGTTGGCGTGATAATAATCAAGCTCAACCAATAATTTCACAAAAGCCACCAAATTTTCCTTCATATCCAGCCCCACATGTAAAATCAATTGAGGAGACTTTGCAAGCATTTATGAATGAACAAACAAAAATCAATAATTAAACTTCCCAGGCTATCAATGAGATCAAGAACTCACTTTCAACACTCACAGCTTCTTTGCGAATTCAAGAAAAGGGTAAGTTTCCTGCTCAACCTCAACCTAATCCTTCTACGCAGTGTTATGCTTCTACTTCAGGTGAAAATCCAGTAAATGAGGCCAATTCAGTCACAATACTTCGAAGTGGAAAATTGTTGATAAAACAATTCATCCTAAGAAAGTTCTAAATTCATCTTCAGAAATGAAGAATGAAAATTGTGATGATGAAGAAGGTAAGTTTGAAAATAATGAAACATATTCACCTCCTACCCCTTTTCCTGAAAGATTGCAACCAACTCAAAAATTGAACTCAAATTCGGAAATTTTTGAGCTTTTTAAACAAGTCAAAATTAACATTCCTTTGTTGGATGCAATCAAACAAGTCCCACCTTATGAATTTTTTTTGAAAGATTTGTGCACAATTAAAAGAAAACATCATGTGAAGAAAAAAGCATTTTTAACTGAAAGTGTGAGTTCAACTATACAACAATTTGCTCCACCTAAGTACAAAGATCCAGACTGTCCAACAATTTCATGCATTATAGGAGACACTAGAATTGAACGTGCTTTACTTGATCTTGGTGCTAGCGTAAATCTTCTACCTTTTTCAGTCTATGAACAACTAGGTTTGGGTGAACTTAAAGAAACTCCAATTGTACTCCAACTAGCTGATCAATCAATTAAAATTCCAAAAGGAATAGTAAAAGATGTGTTGGTACAAATTGACAAGTTTTATTTTCCCATTGATTTCATTGTTTTGGATACTCAGCCGGTTATAGATGCAAAAACACAAATTCCTGTCATTTTAGGTCGTCCATTTCTTGCAACTTCAAATGCATTGATTAACTGTAGAAATGGTATTTTGAAATTATCTTTTGGAAATATGACTTTGGAATTAAATGTGTTCAATGTTTGCAAACAACCTGCTAATGATACCGAACTACATGAAGTTGATTTAATTGAAGAAATTGTTCACGAAAATTTCACTGTCAATAATTCTTTTGAATTTACTGAAACATGTTTTGAAAATGAGAGAGTTTGTGATATGAAATGTTTTGATGTCTCCAATGGATTTTTACAAGAACTAGAAAACCATTTTTGGAAACCAAGAATTGAAGAGTTGTCATCATCAGAAGTGCAACCTATTCCTTTAAGCATAAAAGCTCCAAAAATTGATTTGAAATCTTTGCCATCTGATTTGAAATACTCTTTTCTTGGTGAGAGTGAAACTTTGCCTGTAATAATTTCTTCCAAACTTGATGCATCTCAGGAAAGTAAGTTGATCGAAATTTTGAAAATACATAAAAATGCCTTAGGGTGGACCATTGCTGATATTAAAGGTATTAGTCCTCTAATTTGCACACATAATATTTATTAGAGGAAAATGCAAAACCATCTAGAGAAATGCAAATGAAGACTAAATCCTAATATGAAAGAAATAGTGAGAAATGAAATTATTAAACTCTTAGATAATGAAATAATTTATCCTATTTCCGATAAGAAATGGGTAAGTCCTATTCATGTTGTCTTAGAAGAAGTCTGGGGTTACAGTGGTTAAAAATGAAAATAATGAACTGATTTCAACTAGAACCTTTACTGGTTGGCGTGTGTGCATTGATTACAGAAAACTTAACTCAGTTACTCGAAAAGAACATTTTCCATTGCCCTTTATGGATCAAATTTTAGAAAGAGTTGCAGGTCATAAGTTCTATTGTTTCTTAGATGGATATTCTGGATATAATCAAATTGAAATTGCACTTGAAGATCAAGAGAAAACAACATTTACATGTCCTTTTGGTACATTTGCATATAGAAGGATGCCTTTTGGATTATGTAATGCACCAGCTACATTCCAACGATGCATGATTAGCATTTTTAGTGACATGGTTGAACGTTTTCTTAAAGTCTTTATGGATGATTTTTCAGTTTTTGGTGAATCATTTGAAGATTGTTTGTTGAACTTAGAAAAAGTGTTGATAAGATGTGAAGAAAAGAACCTTGTGCTTAATTGGGAAAAATGTCATTGTATGGTAACAACTGGTATTGTTCTTGGACACATTACTTCAGTAAAAGGCATTGAGGTAGATAAATCCAAAGTTGAGTTAATTGCTAATCTATACCAAAGATGCAAAATCGTGAAGGAGGTAAGATCATTTTTAGGGCATGCAGGTTTTTACAGAAGATTTATCAAAGACTTTAGTATAATTTCTAAACCATTGTGTAATCTTCTTACAAAAGATGTTAGTTTTGAATGGACTGAAAATTGTGAAAAAGCTTTTGTCAAACTTAAAAACATGCTTACATCTGCCCCAATAATCCAACCTCCTGATTGGACTTTACCTTTTGAAATAATGTGTGATGCTAGTGACTATGCCGTTGGAGCCGTTTTTAGGGCAAAGAAAAGAAAAGAAACCATTTTTGATATACTATGCAAGTAAAACTTTGAATGGTGCTCAAATCAATTATTCAACCACCTAAAAGAATTACTTGTTGTAGTATTTGCATTGGAAAAATTTTGATCCTATCTTGTTGGTTCACCAATTGTTGTTTTCGATGATCATGCGACTTTGAAATATCTTTTATCAAAAAAAGATTCCAAACCAAGATTGATTAGGTGGATTCTCTTACTCCAAGAGTTTAATATTACCATTCGTGATAAGAAAGGTATAGAAAACGTGGTAGCTGATCATTTATCAAGACTTATTTGTGATGATTCATTTCAAACTCCACCTATCAATGATACTTTTCCTGATGAACAACTATTCAATGTTACTGTAGTACCTTGGTTTGCAGATATTGTTAATTTTCTTGTGATAGGAATGATGCCATCAAATTGGAATTCACAAGATAAAAAGAAGTTTTTGACTGAGGTAAAAAAGTTTTACTGGGACGATCCCTACCTTTTCAAATATTGTCTAGATCAAATCTTTTGTAGATGTGTACCCGACAATGAGATAGGTAGCATTATTCAATTTTGTCATTCTGAAGCATGTGGTGGTCACTTTTCAGTAAAGAAAACTAGTGCAAAGATCTTACAATGTGGATTTTATTGGCCAAATCTTTTCAAAGATACTTACGCTTTTTGCAAAAGTTGTGAAAATTGTCAAAAATTAGGATCAATTTCAAAACGAAACATGATGCCTTTGAATCCTATTTTGGTGATTGAAATCTTTGATTGTTGGAGTATTGATTTTATGGGGCCATTTCCAGTATCATTTGGTTTTATTTACATTTTAGTCGCAATAGATTATGTTTCAAAATTGATCGAGGCAATTCCTTGTCGAAACAATGATCATAAAACTGTGATAAAATTTCTAAAAGAAAATATTTGAGTCGATTTGGAATTCCTCGAGTCATTATTAGTGATGGGGGAACACATTTTTGCAACAAAGTTTTTGCATCTTTAATGAAAAAATATGGAATCACACATAAAGTTGCAACCCCTTATCACCCATTGAGACAAATGGACAAGTTGAACTTGCAAATAGGGAGATAAAACAAATATTAAAAAAAACTGTTAACTCGAATCGTAAAGATTGGTCTTTTAGACATATCGACGCACTTTGGGCACACAGAACTGCTTTTAAAACTTCATTGGGAATGTCTCCTTATAGAATAGTTTATGGAAAACCTTGCCATGTACCAGTGGAACTTGAACATAAAGCTTATTGGGCAATTAAAATGTTTAACTTCAATCTTGACGATGCTTCGAAATTGAGAAAATTGCAAATAAATGAGCTTGAAGAATTGAGAAATGATGCATACGAGAATTCAAAAATTCATAAAGCAAGAATCAAATAATTTCATGATAATAAAATTACAAGAAAAACATTTGAGATTGGTCAAAAGGTTTTGCTTTATAATTCTAGATTGCATTTATTTCCTGGAAAATTAAGGTCAAGGTGGAGTGGTCCTTTTATTGTGAAAAATATATATCCGTATGGAGCTGTTGACATTGAGAATCCTAGAAATGGTAATGTATTCAAAGTTAATGGACAAAGACTTAAACTGTTTCTAGAAAATCAATTCCTTCCAGATGAAGTTCTTTTTCTTTATAATCCTTGTTATAATTAGTGAACATATTTGTTTCTTATAAATGTTTGTATTTCGTAGTGTTTAATTGTTTGTTTTCCCGGTTAAATGGCGGATAACAGTACTCCGTGACAATTAAGTCGGACTCGTCAGTTTCCCACAAACACTGATATTTGTTCATAATTTTGTTTTCTCATTCTCTTTCATTTGGATTTTTTTTTTAAAAAAAATGGATAAAAGAATTCCCCCTACTCTCAAAAAAAGATTCTAGTTTCTTCCCAAAACTGAAATTTTAGAAATATATAAAGCCAGGCTAGAAAGGTTAAGAATGTTTATGAATAAAGTCAATCCAGAAGATGTACGTTGGATAATTGAAGCAAAGGTAAGATTAGCAGGAGAATTTTGATTTTCTCCTACTAAATGCTTGCCTAGTGTTGGAAAAAGTTCATATTCAAAAAAACGAAAGGCCAAAAGAATGCAAGTTTGTCACAAATGTGCTAGATGGACTTGTGACACACGATGTCGTTCTTTAGGTATGGTTTCCAGAAATTGAGAGGACAAAATTCAATTCATAAAGGATGGACTGAGTAAGGAGTCTTTAGATAACATTCTATGGACTTTTGATATGCATCCTTGTGGATTTGTGCATCGTGAAATTCTCCGATTATGGCTCCAATTTCGAGAAGAACGTGAACTTTGTCTTAGGAATCTGACGTTAAAAGACCCTGTTTGCCAATTTATAAGAAAATTGGATGGGAAGCATATCCCCCACCCATAGAGGGCGTTTAAGCCATTTCTGGACGTAAAACCAGAGGAAGATGTGAGCCACAATCACAACTACTTTTCTGTTCATTCACATGCTAGCATTTTATTTTGACTTTATTGTCTTTATTTTCAAACTTTTTGACAAAATAAAAGTTCCAATAATTATATCTACTGTTGCATTCTCTGTTCATACCTCAATAAATAGCGTTGCATTCATCCGTTCTTTTACACCATTCAGTTTGTATCAAAAAAAAAAAAAAGAGAAAAAATATATATATAAAAAATGGAGAGTTCTTCTTCCCATAGAATTAACTGTGTTGTTGTATTCTGTGGTGCAAATCCTGGGAAAGATGGTTGTTTTCTTGAGGCAACTGATAATCTCGGTAAATTTCTAGCAGAAAAACATATTAACTTAGTATACGGGGGAGGTAGTTTTTGGTTGATGGGGCGTGTTGCTGGTTCTGCCTATTTGGGAGGAGTCAGAGTCTTGGGAGTTATCCCGAAACCATTAGTTGTCCGACAAATCACCGGTCAAACCATTGGAGATGAGTTAAAAGTGTCAAACATGCAAGACCGAATGGTGAATATGATGCATAATGCAAATGCCTTTATCACCCTACCTGGTGGTTTTGGTACACTAGAGGAGTTATTCCAAGTGATCTCCTGGGCACAACTCAACATTCACCAGAAGCCTATAGGTATTCTTAATGTTAATGGTTTCTTTGATGGTTTATTGTCTTTCATAGATTTTGCCGTCGAGAAAGGTTTTATTTCACCATCTGCCAGACGAATCATAATTTGTACAACAACACCAAGTGAACTAATCGATCAACTCCAAGCATTTGTTGCTGAACCTGATTCAAAATTGGCTCATGTTGTTTGGTCCGAGGATAGAAGTAAAAAACGCAAATTGGATTTGTCTCTGACGTTGTGAGATTTATCTTTCACGGGTATAATTAATACTGTGTTCTTCTACTTTCATTTCAAAAAGCCATACATCAGGTAATATCTTCTAAACTTTACTTTCCTATTTATTTTTGACATTGAGGACAATGTTTTAGATAAATTGGGGGGAAAGGGATAATAGATATTATTTTTTTCATAATTTGCAATGTGTGATTTTGAAAAAAAAAATTAAAACAAACAATACTGATGGCAGAGTAAAGAATGTCATTTTGATATTCTTGAGACGCATCCCTACTTTTATTGATATTGTTTTTGTAGTAATTCTCTTTTCAAAATATGGCATGTTGTGATTTTTTTTAAAACAAAATATTATGAATTGTCAAAACATGAAAATAGTCTTATTGTTGAATTCAATGATGCTATCTTGATTAAATTAAAAAAAAACTATAAAAAAAACTTAAAAAAAAAAAGAGAAGAAAGTGTTTTGTGCACATTCTAAGTTTTGTGGAAAGATTGGTTGTGATACATATAACTGAAAGTTTGATCATGATAAAGTATTTTATTTTTAATATTCACATATCTTTTGTGAATGAGTGGTGAGTTTGAGAAAACAAGCATTCTGAACTTTAATTGGTCGTTTGAAATGGTTATGTTGTGATTTGAAATACTTAAATATTCTACCTAACATGTGGAGAAATGATTTGGTTAACACCCACATTGTCAATTTCTATAGAAAATACTCTATTACATAATAAGTGATGAGTATTCTTCATTGTTATGTTATCATTGTTAGTCATGTTGTAAAAATACTCCATTACATAATTTGTGATGAGTATTGTTCATTGTTAGTCATGTTGTAAAAAAGAAAAAAAAAAGAAAAAAAAGAAAGGAAAAAGAAAAAAAAAAAAAAAAATATAGAAAAAGAAAAAAAATATTATCATTTTGTTTGCAATTCTAAACCAATGAAATTTCGAGACATACTTTGGTATGAAAAAATTGGGTGTTTCAAATTTTATAACTACCTATCTTATGCTCAATTCTGGTTTGAATGCTTGTCCTAAATCATATTGGCCATTTCCTTGAGAGTTTTGACTGTTTTCCAACTCCAAGAGTGAACACCTCGCCAATTTACACGACAAACACTAACCTGTGAGGATGTGGAGTTGAGGCTTTTTCATGATCAAGTTTGAAGTTATTGTATTTTGGTTTGTGGAATGAAAAGGTGGTTTTATGCATATATACACGATATTTCTTCTCTAAAAAAATATTATATAAAAAAAAGTTATAAAATTTATTCTTGATAGCATATATGATGATTGACAATAAACTTTTGGATTGTCAGACTATTTCATAAGGTTTATTTTTAAAAAAATAATGATCAACGTGCCATATTCATCAAATTTCTTTTGTATTTTTCTTATGTTTTAATTACTAGGGACTAGTAATAAGCTGGTTGGGGGGTGTGATGAACGTTAAAAATATATAATTATTTTTGTCTTATATTATTATTTTACCTTATTAATATCATTAATAAAATAAATTTATAGTATTATTAATATGTTAGGAATAAAATAGGAAATCAATATAGAATTGTATTTGGAAGCATTTTTTTAGTGCAGGTTCGGATCAACGAGCATAACTTTCATTTCCGACATGATTTTGGGATGATTCTTGAAGATATGGATTCACAATCCATTCATTTACAAGTTTTCAAAGATATTGAAACCAAAAATCAAAGTTTAGAATGATATTTTCTTGGATAAAAAATTCATCATAAAATGAAGATTGAAGGGTTGCTCATTTAATTTCCAGACTTGACCAAGTTTGGTATTTTGGACACAACTCGGAAAATACAAGGTATTTGTATCTGGAATTTTATTGAGTATGTAAAAATCATATATCTACAATATTGATGAAGACCCCAAAGTCAGATTCGTATTGGATGAATTTATAAAAAAAATCCAAGAGGCTGATGCACTAGTTAATCCCGTATGCCAACCACATCTCAATTATTCAACCATATCTTGGCCCATGGTTGTTGGAATTCAATGAAATCAGTTGGAAATTCAAGCTAACACATGTGATAATTGATATTTGGAAGAAAATTGAGCAAAGATGGCTGATATCATGGATAAAATGACCAGTCAAAGAATGTGGCAAAATTGGTGTTGATTTCCTTATTTTCTTACTTGTAATAAAGATAAAGAATAAAATAATTGTAAATTAATTTTGTGTTGGCTATAAATAGAAGGCATTAGCATTAGCCAAGAGCAAGTTTTATGTAGAGAAATTTAGAGCTACAAAGTTCAAAAGAATTTTTCTTTCTTGCTTTTCTTAAATTATAGTAAGATTTCTAGTATTTTATAAAATGTTTGCTTTAGTTTTTCTTCAATCTTTTGTTTTCTCTAATTTCTTCATGTTATTCTAAGTTTATTTTGTTGAGGAAATATGGTGAAACTCTTGATGAATGATAAGGAATGATTGTAGATTCATATTAAATTTCATTGTTTGTATCATCAATTTGTTTTTAGCTTATACATTTTTGTTTGGTGGTGTTTCTTGATTTATGTATATCTATTGGCACAACAAATCCTTGGTTCCATTTAGTTAAATGTCTGGTTTTATTTCAACCAACTACTAATGTGGATACCCTGATTTGTTGTAGACAAAAGAATACATAAATACTTGATCCCATAAACAAGTATTGATGTTATAAGATAAATTCTAATTGATGATACAACATGATTACCTCATTGCATGATTTATATGTATAATATCTTCCCATTGGAACCTTCTTTGTGTATGGATTCCAATAGTGGCAATCTAAGAGGTAAGAAAATATAATCATTCCTTTATCCGAAATCAAGAGTGAATCCCTAATCCTCAATATTTCTATTAATTAAATTTCTTGTAAAAAAATATGTATTCTTACTAGTTAAAAATCTATTTACTCATCACTTAAATAAGAAATATCCTCTAAACTTCCATCAACTTCCCTGTGGATCGACCTCGGATCCCGAGAAATTTATTACTTGAGATAACCTGCACTTGGGTTTGCAATCTTTAAGTTGTAGCAATCTGCTACTACAATCTTTCTTTTCTCTGACATGGGCACATCAGAGTGTTCGATCTGCAGAGTTACTGGAAGTTTGTTGATTATTGAGGCTGTCTCATGATCCTGCTGAGGGGTTTCAGCAATCATTAGTGTCAAATCCTTTGACTTTTCCCCCTCAACTCGCTTTTCCTTTTTCTTCTCATAAGTTGCTTTCTCACCACTGCTTTTGTTCTTTCAAATTCCTTAGGTACTCCTCTTGTCCCTTTTTGGCATCATCAAAGGAGAGAGGGACCCTAGGGAACATTCCTGCGAGCATGAAGTCCAGTCTGCTGAGAGCTGAGTTTTGCTTGGAGTCTGCTGCGGCATGTGCTGTTCGAGTGGCCTTTGATTCAGCTACCACCAGTTTCATTTTAGCCATGAGAAGGCTGAACTTTGTATTCATCTTCTCCTCAACACGCAGAATTTCGTTTCGATGAAATTCACGCAGTAACTTCATTTCAGTTGTGTGGGAGGCATGCAATCTTTCCATATACGCCTGCATCCTCTGCTTCATATCAGCATTGTCAGCACTCCAAACAAGCATCTTATTATAAAATGCCTTAAAATATCGAACTTATTCGTATCGCATTGCACTCTGATGCTGACACCACTCCCTGATCCGTACCACAATCCCTCTTAAGTCTGCTGTGAGGTTGGCATCTCTATTGTCCAGATGTAGATCTAATGAGGCTTGGTGCCGTTCGATCTTCTCAATCTCTGCACATATCGTCTTGAAGACTTCACGGATCTCAGCTGTCACACCTGATTCAGCTGCCAGCCATTCAGCATCGAAATCAAAGTCTGCTAGTACAATGGAGTCTGTAGGGATCACTGGATCTTCTCGAACAGTGTATCGTCGCTGCTCTTTAGCTGTCTGTTCCTCTAGCTCTGGCAGCTCAAGTGAAATAATTGCTCAAAAGTATCATCTCGCACATAAAGGATTGAAATTTCAGTATGTGCATGTGATGATCCTGGTGGAGTCGGTATTGCTGCAGCTGTGGGAGCCTGAGCAGATGACTTGGTTTCAGCTGGGCCTTTTGAAATGGGTTGGCCCGACCGAGCCTCATTGTTTTAACGCTTTCTTCGGCTCGATGGATTTTGCTAAGTGAAGTACCTGGTCCTTGGCTGCATCATCAGCGTCATCAGATGATGAAGAGACCTGGGGGCTTGGTTCATCATCAAAGTTAAATGTTTGACGAGCAGCTTTGAAACTCAACTGACTCGTCTGCGGTAGAACATCATCAATTAGGTCCTTTTGATGTTCAACAGGTGTGGACTCAGCTTCATCTTTGGACCCCAGAAATGATATGTCATGGTTTTCCTGGGAGTCATGAAGCGCACTAATCTCCTTCTCAGATTCAACAATGTTAACAGGAAGGATGTTCTGAACTTCTTGAGCTTTACCTAGGGAGGTCTCAACTTCCTTTGGGCCTTCTACACCTCCAGCAGTCTCAACTGCAGCGAGGCCTTCTACATTCCCTTCGACAGTCGCAGCTGTCTTAGGGTCTTGGACCATGGCATCCGAAGGAGTTTCAACCCCTTGGATTGCACTTTTACTGCCCATAGTGTTAACTCCCGAGGCATTTCCATCTTGTGCCTCGACTGCAACAACAGTGTCCTCAACTCGAAGCGGTGACACTTCACCGGGGCAGACTCAACCGTCCGAGCCACAATGTCAATCTACTGTGGTTCTTTTTCAGTTTCCACTTTGCCTCCTTTCTTCAATATGGAGTCATATGCAGCATCCTCCGACCCTACTGCAGTGGAGTGAGTTTCCCCCTCAGCTGGCACACCAACTGAGGGATTGATGATTGGTCACTCTTCTCCAGACTCGCAACTGCTTCCATTGAGTGCTCAGCCGTTGGGTCACATGGTAAAACACCTTCAGTAGGGGTTGGCTCAACTTGGGTGCCCAAATTCCCTGTTGTTTCATCGCCAAGTCTCTTGGACCCGTCTTCCGAGTGCACAGAGGATGTAGTTGCAGAAATAACCGTGTTAATCTGCTGCACTACTCCCAATGGGTCTATTTGCAGGAGAGATTGTGAGGACTCTCCTGGTCCTTCAAACATTTGTTGCTCATGCATCACCCTGGATTCCCTCAGAGCTTGCTGCAGGTCTGACTTTTCTGTTGCAGTAACGGGATCCATGTCTTCATCACTCTCCGAGAACACATCTATATGAGGGTGAGTGTGTTCCAGAGTTCCAGTAAGAGGACATATACTGGTTTTCTTGAGTGCTTCTGCTTTCTCAGCTGCTCTGGCTTTTTCTTTCTCCTTGTTGATGTGTAGAATATTCAGGCAATTATCCTCATCAAGAGCCTGAAGAACAGTGTTGACTTCGAGAAATTGCAACAACTTCTCTTCTTCTTCGATAAACTCAGGGCGTTCAAACTGCACCCTTGAGTGGCTTAGCTTCCACGACCTCCATTCACGTAGACGGCGCTGGATGTCTGGATATACAGGAGAAAGTACGATAACATTATCATCCTCATCCTCCTCTTCTTGTCCTTCCTTTTCTGGAATGGAAGGTAGCATGCTTTGTTGCTCTTCACCTTCAGCAGCGTCAGTTGCAGACGGAGAGACAACTTTTTCACCTTGAGATTCAGTTGTCTCAGCTGCTCCTTTATCCTCAGTTGTCCTTTCCACAACTGGGTCTTCTGTGGGCTTCTGTTGATCACCCTCAATAGACTTGGCAGTTTCATCAACTACTTCAGGAGACTGCACTTCCTGAGTGTCGGCAATCCCAGAATCTTTCTCCAGCTGAGTGGTGGACTCAGCTATCCTTTCACGCTCTGAAAGCTTAACTATCTTTCTTCTTTTGGTTTTAACCAGAGAAATGTCTGTTCCTGTTTCCTCCGGTTCTTTTAGCAGTCCTCTTCTTTCTTATAGCTAGAAAAGGTATTTGTGCTTCCTTCTCAGCCTCGGCTGCAGGGGCAGGAAACATGGCTGCTCGGGCAGGTGACTCAGCTGTAGGGGTAGGTGCATCCTGTCTCTTTGCTGCAGGGGCAGCCTTCTTCTTTGCAGCTTTCTTCTTGGGAGGGGAGGTAACAGTTGTGTCCTCGGGGTCAGTTGATTCCCCCCCACTTGTATCCGCCCTCTTCGCATGGGCTCTCTTCTGGGTTCCTGAAAGATTATCCCTGAACATCTTCTTATTTACATGGAAAGGCTTTCCATGTTGAAGGGGAATGCCCTTCACTTCCATCAGATGGCCAATTACCAAGCCATATCCGAGTGATCCTCCAAAGGATTCGTCTTCCTTGTATGATTTGTTCCCAACGTTCTGGTAGAGTCTGTTGTACACAAACTCAGCCTAGTTGACTTTCTTTGCCTGCATGATCGCAACCATGACGATCAGCTTAGTCTTTGACAACTGATTGAAGCTGCCAAACTTCATGTCTACACACTTGGTGACGACATCCATCAACTTGTGATAGTCTTCCTTCAACAACTTCTTCTCAGCTGTGTAGACTACCTTCGCAGCACACTCATGTTTGGCTACTTCTTTCCATATAGCAGCTAAATCGACATCAGCTTCATTTATCTCAGTCATGCCCTCAGACGGCAACAAACAGTGCTCCGCAAGGTCCTTAGCTGTTATCATAATGTTCTTGCGGTGGACAGAAGATTTGATACCTTTGTCCTGCACCTCCGCGTTCACGTAGAACTGCGCCACCTCTTCAAGATAGGTGTGCGAGTACTCCAAAGTAAGAAAAGCTTTAAGACCGGACTTTTTCAACATATCAGCAATTTTCTTCACTAGGGTCTCATCCGAACTCTGCTTTACCATGCCTTCAAAATTCACGGACTATCCTGAGTGGATTTGCTTCGATAACTTGACGAAATTAAACTTCGGTGCCATTTTCAGAAGTTTTTACCGATTAAAAGTTGATGAGCTAGTTTGAGAACACGTAGGGTTTGCGAGAGAGAGAGAGAGAAGAACTTGCTTTCTTTTGCTTGAAAGATGAACAGTTTCAGTAAAGTGTGAGAGAGAAGACTGAAAACCGTATATAAGGGTTATCAAAGGATGGGTTTTTGATTTTTGAAATTTGATCAAGATCAACGGCTCAGATTTAGCACGTCAAACCACATTTAATTCCTCGCATTTAATGCGGCAGCATTTATATCCAATCATATGCTTATTTGTGCAGACTTTTTAATCAGATCCGTCATTATTACGATGACGTCATCCTTAAAAATATTCCCGCTCATTTAAAACGACTGCATTTTTGTTACTTATCTCATAAATGACTTAGCTTATCCAAAAATGACTTGACTCTTCTTCTCTCTTTTCATTAAGTGACTCAGCTGTCAGCTAACTCGATAAAGCTGACTGTCCGATATGGTTGTTTCACTTGGCTGATGTGAAAAACTGATTCATTTCTCACTTTCTCTCTTCCATCTCTTCTCATTGAGTCTTCTGGGTGTTAACTCGGCTCAATCAACCCTAGCTCATGCTTAAGCTCTTCAAATCTTGATTCACATAGGGGCTTGGTGAATATGTCAGCTAACTGCTTATCAATTGAGATATATTCCAAAGTGATGTCTTTCTTTTCAACATGATCTCTTATAAAATGATATCTGACATCAATGTGCTTTGTTCTTGAATGCAGCACAGATTATGAGTGATTGCAATAGCTCTTGTGTTATCACACATAATTGGAATCTTTTTTTCTTCAATTTCATAATCTCTCAGGTGCTGTCTCATCCATAAGACTTGGGCACAACAACTGCCCGCAGCTATGTACTCCCTGCTTGATTGTGGATGTGGCTATTGAGTTTTGCTTCTTACTAAACCAGGAAACCAATCTGTTTCCAAGCATTTGACATGTACCTGAAGTACTCTCCATGTCAACTCTACATCCAGCATAATCAGAGTCTGAGTAACTAATAGGCTTGAATCCACCTTCCTTTGGATACTATAAGCCAACTTCCTGGCATCCCTTCAGATATCTTAGGATTCTCTTTGCTTTGCAGTCATGTGGCTCTTCTTTTTGGTGCAGATTGAAATCTTGCACATACACCTACTTTAAAGGTGATGTCCGCTCTGGCTGGTCGTTAAATAGAGCGATGATCCAATAAGTGTTCTCAGTATCTTGTTTGATCTACAGACCTTACCATCCGCACCCATGTCCATCTTGACTGATGTGTTCATTGGTATTTTCATAGAAGACTTCTCTTCCATACCAAATTTCTTCATTAAATCTCTGGTGTACTTTGTTTGACTTATGAAAGTTCCATCCTTCAATTGCATAACTTGAAGTCCTAGGAAGAAAGTCAGCTCTCCCATCATGCTCATTTCAAATTTGCCATGCATGAGGTTTGAGAACTTATCGCAAAGATCTTTATTTGTGGAACCAAAAATGATATCATCCACATATATTTGAACAAGCAATATACTCCATCCATCTTGAATTCTAAAGAGTGTTCTGTCTACTTTGCCTTTGGTAAATCCATTATCAGTTAGAAACTGAGACAATGTATCATACCATGCTCTTGGTGCCTGTTTCAATCCATATAATGATTTCTTGAGCTTGTACACCTTATCTCCAATGGTCTTCTGCTCAAAACCTAGAGGTTGTTCAACATAGACTTCTTCCTCTAATAGTCCATTTAAGAATGAACTTTTCACATCCATTTGATATACATTAAGTTCTTGTGAGCAGCATAGGCAAGAAACATCCTTATTGTTTCTAATCTAGCAATAGGAGCAAAGGTTTCATCAAAATCTATTCCCTTTTCTTGGCAATACCCTTTGGCTACCAATCTTGCTTTGTTTCTTACCACAGATCCTTCTTCATTCATCTTGTTTCTGAAAACCCATTTTGTGCCAATAACATTCTGATGGGTTGGTCTCTGCACCAATTCCCATACTTTGTTCCTTTCAAACGGATTCAGCTCTTCTTGCATGGCTTGATTCCAATGTGTGTCATCCAATGCTTGAGACACATCTTTTGGTTCTATTTGGGAAATAAAACAAGTGAACATAGCTTCTTGCTGAGCTCTGGATCTGGTTCTTACACCATCTCTCACATCTCCAATGACTAACTCTGGTGGATGATCTCTCATCCATCTCACATCAGTTTGAAGCAAATCAGTTGGGTTCAGTTGTCTCGCAGTTGTGTTATCTTGAGCAGCTCTTTCATCATCATTCAGCTGCAGACTTTCCAGCTGTCTTTGAGATTCAACTATCTCATCTTCATCTTGGCTGATTACTCTTCCTTCAGCTTCAACATAAGGACTCTTCTGCATAGTTAGGTTCATCAAAAACCACATGAATAGACTCTTATGTGACCATGTCCTCTTGTTCAACACTCTATAGGCTTTGCTCTCAGCTGAGTATCCCAAAAAGATACCTTCATCAGCTTTAGCATCAAAAGCCTTTAGATTATCATTGTCATTGTTGTGGATGAAGCATTTACATCCAAATATTCTAAAATATGCAACATTTGGTTTTCTCCCTGTTCATATTTCATAGGGAGTTTTGGTCAATTGCCTATTGATCATGCATCTATTTTAAGTATAGCATGCAGTGTTGATGGCTTCAGCCCAAAAATCTCTTAGGCAATCCAGCTTCAGCTAACATGGTTCTTGCAGCTTCTTTGAGAGTTTTGTTCCTCCTTTCAGCTACTCCATTCTGTTGTGGAGTTCTTGCTGCAGATAACTCATGAGCAATACCATTTTCCACACAATACTGAGCAATTATCCCATTGACAAACTCAGTTCCTCTATCAGAGCTTATCTTTATAATGGTTTGGCTCTTTTCATTTTGAACTCTTTTCATCAGCTGAGGTAATTTCTGCAAAGTTTCTTTCTTTTTGCACATGAAGATTGTCCATGTATATCTTGAATAATCATCCACCACCACTAAGGTGTATTTCTTTCCACTTATGTTGGCTGGTTCAACAGGACCAGATAGATCCATATGCAACAAATGTAATATCCTTGTTGAAGAAGAACTAGGCTTCTCCTTGAATGAAGATTTGATCTGCTTTCCCATCTGGCATGCATCACATACACTTTCCTTCTTGTACACTGAGTCTGGCAATCCTTCCACAAGATGACTCCTTGCAAGCTTGTTGATTGTCTTGAAGTTCAGATGACTCAGCTTCTTGTGCCACAACCAACTTGATTCGATTCATGTGCTTTTTTGCTAGACAGACAGTGCTTGGTGTCGCGATGAGACCAATCTACCACATACATATTCTTCTCAAAATCCTTGCAAAGACTATTTCATTTGATTCAAGATCTTTAATCCGCACACTCCCATATTGAATCCAACATTGTAGCCCTTGTCACAGAGTTGACTGATGCTTAACAGGTTGAAGTTGAGGCCTTCAACATATGCAATATCTGTGATCTTTAATCCATTCTTCTTGATGGATCCGATTTTTATTTCCCCTGGAGCTGCATTTCCTCCAAATATGACTTTTGCACCTCTAATCTCCTTGAATCTTGACAGATTCTTTTTATTTCCTGTCATATGTCTGGAACAGCCACTATCCATGTACCAGGTTCCTTGGCACTCAGTTGTTCCTTGAACCTGCAATTAAGGAAATTAGTTTTTAGGTACCCATACATGCCTGAGTCCTGAGAGGTTAGTGTTGTAAGATGATCCAACCAACCTATAGCCAAATGACTTGACTCTAAGAAGTTGTCATCTATCTGTGCCATAATCATAATTCACTTGGCAAATTGCTTGGGGGCTTTAGGTTAATACAGTTGTCTCTTTTGTCTGTATGCCTGTGTGTGTGTGTGTGTTTTAGCAATTACCTTCTTTGGGTAGTTGTGATATTTTTGAGTGTAGTGTCTGGGTGCATATGTGTGCTGATAATAGCTATTTTGCCTTTGGAATGACCTTTGCTGAGGTCTAGGTCTTTGCCATTTAGGCTTGTATTCCATTGGTCTTTGCTGATTTTTCACATTATTCCAATCAGCTTGGCTTGGGTAGTTTCTACCATTCCCATCATATGTGTTTCTTTGATAAAACTTCTGGGATTTTGGGTAGCTCTGTTTATTCTTCACAGAGAACTTTCTATTTGGAGTTTTTGAGAAACTTCTCGGATTTCTTCTCGCTTGTCCTCTCGATACTCAATCAAGTTGTTTTCCTTTTCCTTTATATCAAAGGCCAGTTTGTTTGTGATTATGCTTTGGAATGAATGTGGGTGCAACATTTGGTGTTTTGGGTTTTTGAGATGCTTCATTACTTGAAGATCCCTTTTCCAAAGTCACTCTAGGAGTTAGACTGTGCACAAAGTAATTGAATCATATACCTGTCTTATCTTCACACTCTTTTTGGCTCATAATAAGGTCACCCAATGATTTGAATGCCTTTGTGAATAAGGCAATTACATTTTTAAGATCATTTTCTCTCTTTTCTGTAACAGTTATCTCTGCTATTAGTTTGGCATTTTCACCTTGACTCTTTTGTTCTCATCTATGTGACTTAGAGTACTCGGCTCATTAGTCACCGTGAGTTTTGGCTTTTTTAATTTTGGGCGTTTTTCCTCATTTATAATTGTATGTGAGGATTTAATGTGCTCAAAGTCTTTCATCATTTTGCCTAATGAATCATAAAGATCAGTGGGTGATGAAGTGTGTGTATCACAATCATTATCACTAGAATCTGAATGAGATGAGTTAGAGTGTGCCTCATCTTCTTGGTCCGTTGATCTTGTTCTTTAGCCATTAGGGATCGATCATTGCTTCTTCTTCTAATCACTTGAGTAGTCGGCTTCACTACTCTCTCGAGTCTGCCGCTTCTTTCGACTTACTGTCTCGGCCAGTCTCGATGAGCTTGACATGACTTTCTTCTTTCTGTCTTAACTTTCTCTCAAGACTTTTCTTTCTTTCTTCATCCCTCGTCTTGTTGATCGTGGATAGGAACAGTCAATTGCAAAATGTCCTGGTTGTCGCAATTCCAACATAGGTTTTCGGCTCTTTGATCAGCTCTTTCTTCTGTCCTTGGGTTATCGGCTCTCGATATTCAACCCTTTGATGCTCGGCTCTCTTGGGTGGCCTGTCCTCCTTGACTTGGAGGAGTTGAATGTCTCTGGAGGATTCACCCTTGTTTCTTTTATAGTTCTTATTGAAGAACTTGTTGAATCTTTTAACCATCGTGGCAATTTCCTCCTGGTCTATGGCTTCCTGACTTGACTCTCTTTCCATCATTGACTATCGGTCTGTTTGTTTTAGTGCGATTGTCTCCTCTTGATCTTTTCTTCTCGGCAAACTCATAAGCTTTGAGATCCGAGAATAGCTCATGATTGGATGTTGTTGTGAGGTTCATTGAATGTCTCAGGGCCATGACCTTCATTTCCCATTCAGCTGGGAGGCTTCTCAGAATCTTCATACACATTTTATTTTGTGTATATTGTTTCCCAAGTACTGATAGTTCAATTGTGATTTCAGTGAATCTGGCATCCAACTGATCCAAGGTTTCACCTGCAAGCATTTTAAAATTTTCAAATTTTTGTACAGCTACAGACAATTTATTTTCTTTAATTTGCTCAGATCCTTCACAAATTAAAGTTAATTTATCCCATATTTCTTTTGCAGATTTGCAAGATTTGACTTTATTGAACATTGCTTTGTCCAATGTCTTGTAGAGAATGTCCTTGGCCACATTATCCAAGTTGTATCTCTTTCTATCATCATTGGTCCACTCAGTCCTTGACTTTTCAACCATGGCTGGTCTATCTTCTTCTCCTTCTGCTACTACAGCTGCTCTATCACTAGCCACATTTCATCATGTAAAGTAGATAGATGAGCCTGCATACGAATTTTCCAGTCATCAAATTCCTCAACAGTGAACATAGGAATGCGTGTCAGATTTGCTTCCATGATAATAACTTTTGCTAAGAATGAAAGATTTTGAAAATACAAGTGTTAAAAATCTTTTAGAAAAGATAGAGATCTAGTTCAGTAACCAGTGTGGAAGGATCAATGAACCAACCACTCTGATACCACTTGTAGGTCCCAAGTGGTGTGAGTAAGGTTCAGAAATAGGGGTTGAATAAATCTTACCAAATTTTTGATTTAGTCCTTTTAAAGAAATTACAGAGTTAACATAAACAACTAAGTCCTTGGGGGACAGTTAAGTTGGTTATTCAGCAGAGTTAGCCACTCAACAGACTCGATAGAGCTGTTGATAGAATAACTCAACTGTTTAACCTAAAACTTAACTTGGTTGTGTTGGTTTTATCAGCGAGAAGACTTAACACCCTTGAATTTGATTTAAACTTGTTTTAACACCTGATTTTAGCACTTAGTTAATTATCAGTTGGATAGTAAATTATCAACAAATATAAGTAAGTATGCAGAAATAAAAGTGCTGAAATGTAAATGACTCAAGATGATTTTTATAGAGGTTCGAAGATGGGGTAATTCTTCTAATCCTCTCTTCTCCAACTCCTGGAGGAGTCCACTAAGTAATGATCGGTTCACAAAATGGTTATCAGTCTAGAGACAAGTCTTGATCACACAGCTGACTTGCTCCTTGGACTCAGTCTAGAGATGCCTTGGTCACACAAACGGCTTCTCTTCGACTCAAACTTCTTCTTCAAGGGGTAGCTTTGCTACTCACTTCACTTACTTTCTCAAGCTTCTTGGATTTGATCACGAAGCCCTCCAATAACTTGAGACTGGTTCGACCTTGAACCTTCCTACAATCCTCCTTGGAAATTAGACCCCTTTTGATTCTTCAAAAGTTTCCTCTTCAACAGTTTGAAGTAGTCTCTCCTTCACAGCTTTGTGTTGGATTGATTTCCTTCGAGTTTCAGGCTTGAGGATTTGCTTGAATATCTTGAGAATATTTTGCAGGTTACAGTTTGAATATTGCTTGATTTCTCAGGTGTACAAGGTAACCTTTTCTCAATGAGTTTCCTCAGCCTTTTATAGTGAACTTTCAAAAATCTGCCCGTTGAAGAGATAAGCTGATTTTCAAAAGACACTTGTGTTCGTTGGCTTGTCTTTACTTGGTCTTCAATCTTGAGATGTAGACCTTTCCTCGTATTAAATGAATGTTCAGCTTTTCAGGTTCTGACACGAGGTACAATGCTTCTCATTGGTTTATTCATTTTGCACGCTTCTGGGACGAACACTTTGAGACCTGGCATCATGGAAGTATTACTTATTTAAGTAATGTTCTTGACTTCTGTGCAATGGATTCCTTTCAGTTGACTTCTCTTGGTTGCTGCCTATTTCCCCAGGTGACTTGAGTTTGCTCCAATCATTTGAAGACTCAACTGTCACTTTCAACTTGTGACTTGGCTCCTTGAGATGACTTAGACTGACACTTCACACAGTTGTTCCTCAGCTGATACATCTTCAATCAAGTTCTTTATCTACCTTCTTGGCCATACTCAGCTGTTCCACAGCGGAGTCTTCACTTCAGTCTTCAGTTGACTTCTTGTATTTCCAGGCATAGCTGACTTGACTCAGCTTTTCCAGTCCTATCTATTACAATGAAAATTACAAGGAAAATTGGGTGCCAACTTTCTAGTTTAAGTTTTACATGGCATTCATCAAAATCCATCAAATAAATTTCCCAACAGTGTTGTATCCCATCATCTTTTATAATCAAGTTGTGTAAAATAATGCACGTATACATGATATCCCTCAAGTTATGCTTGTACCAAAATCAGTCTGGACCTATAATTATTGCCCTACAAGATTGAAGCCCCCCAAATGCAAGTATGCATGATATCCCTCAAGGAAATGCACCAGAGGTTAATTTTAAAGTAAACAACACATCATATACCAAATGATTATATCTTTATTTGAACATCTTTCTTTTGGGATCTTCGAGACATGGAAACTCATGATGAAAATAGCTCATTCAGGGTAGATCCCATTAGTCAGATAGTGTCCTTTGGTATATGATATGTTGTTTACTTTAAAATTAACCTCTGGTGCATTTTTTTGTAAAATAGTGTAGAATAAAGATGTCTCGTTAAGTACATTGATACCATTATATGAGTCGACGATCCCAAAAAATGGGTGCCATATCCATAAGTCCGGAGAAGCGACCACGTCAAGCACAATTGTTGGGATTCCATGATCGCCTCGAGTAACTGACATTTCCAAGCGACAAGGCAGTTTCTCTATTTTCAATACATACATTCAAGGATACCCAACTTGCCACAAAATTCATGTCTATGCTCAAACATTTCAAACAAACAATGGATGTCAGCAACATTTGGCCTTCTTAAGTAGTGGCCCCAAAATATTTCAATCACACATTGACGGAAGTTGAACAAGCACTCTACGATAGTTGTTTAACCTATTTGTAGGTATTCATCACAAATGTCGGAAGAAGATCCATATGCCAATTAACAGATAGTATCCGTATATTTTTGGAGTGATGAAAAACCTTTTCTTCCTGCTCCATCGACCATTTTTTTTAAAAAAAATATTCCGAATGATTTCGCAAAGCATTGACTATGCGAAGAAATAACACTTTTCGCATCTGAAATCGTCCTTGAAATAGTTATTACGAATATACCAGTTGATCATAGAGGTAACCACTATCATGGCGATCGTATCCAACTTCACGATCTCGATTCAAAAACCTTCTTCTCTGTGTTCTACTTGAAAAACTTTGAGGTGCTTGAAGCCTCATTTTCTCATCCTCGGTAGCATCAATATTATTTGATCCAAGTCATCTTCTGAGTCTCCCAGAAAATTTCTTCACTGGTTTGTGAGAAGAGAACTTCTCGAATGATTTGGATCTTAAGACATCTCAATGTAGTTTTAGAAGACAATATGTGTAGAATACAAAATTCAAGGTTCAATACATGTGTATATGGGTTGATTTATAACGGCTAGTTTGTAACGCTAGTTTACAATTATTAGTTTATAATAAATAATTTATTATTCAACATGAATAATATTAATAATTTAAAAGTGGATCACATGATTAAATGATAGAAATATAACATTAATAGCATTAATCACTAAAATACATAAACAACAAGATGCCTACAAAGAACATAAAGATCAACTAAAATACATTTACTCTATGCCATGTCTCTTTTTAATTTGTTCACAAACAATGAGATGCACACGAAGTTGTTCACCAGTCATTGCTCTAGTATCCTTTATAAGAGCTTCATAATCCCATTGAACAAGCTCTCGCTCTCTTTGTGATATCTCCGTCTTTTGCATCTCAACTTTTTCCTTTTATAATTCTTCTATTTTTGCCACCTACTTAGAAAATTATCTTCCACCTCATCAAAGTCACTCTCTTTAGATTTTCCCTTTCTCTTTGTAATATTTTGTCCAATTGAACAAGTGTGAACTTTACAATCATCCACATCAACACTCATAGTAATTCTTAATATAATATAACATTGTTACAAGTATATGTTTTTGAGTTGGTTTCAATTCTTAGTTATGATAGTTATTGATGGTGTATCATTTCAATTTCTCAGTTTTCAAGTTGAATTACAAATTGTTAAGTGAATTTCTTATCTGCGACACAATAAATCGTTAGAGGCATCAACATTGTCCCAACAAAAATCATATGATGTTCAAGTTTTTTTTTTACAGTGATGGATACTAGAAGAGGGGACACATACTTGTATGAGATTGAACCTAATTCAATTGCACTAACAACACAAGTCTCTACCACTGGAGGGCAAGTTGATCCCATATGATGTCAAGTTAAATATAGAGCTAAAAAAAACTTAAAGCAGAGATGAGAGAATAATAATGTATATTTAATATGTGGTAAAATAGAGCTTGAAGTGTTTTTAATGAAAGTTTCTACCTAGGGTTGATAGTACAAATGGGCCTATTGAAAGATTCAATCTATTGAATCTCCCTAAATTATTATTATTCACATTTTCAACCCTTCATAATTGGACATGCCTCATCAGTTATTACTTATAAATGTTGTCTTTTTGGTTGTTTATTAATTGATTATTGATATTATACTTTATGCCATCTCATTAAACAAGAAAAAGAGAGTAGGTCTCTCATAAGACCGTCTTATGGATCCTAATCCGTAAGACATATCCTATAGTCTGGATTCGGATCCAGGTAGGTAAATTAGGAGGAAAAAACTAGTTAAAAAAATACTCGCATCTCGTCGCCCTCCCCAACTCCAAGTTTCTCTCTCATCTAATCTCGTAAGTCGTCTTCCCCCACAACACAAATCTTTTCTCTCCAAGCAATTTCTCCCACAAAGTCTGCAACTCTCTTTTCTCCCATACAAATCTCCATTGTCGCCGCCACATAAAGCTTCATCATCATCCATGCACTGTAAAACTTGTACGTCGTTGCCCCCACGATTTTGGAGTCTATTGATATTCAACAATAATATTCATAAATAAGATAACGCACTTCATTCCACTTTCATAACTAATGCATTTTACTGTGAAAAATGATACTTATATTGCCATTAGTGATACTTTTGATCTTAAATATAATACTTGTGTGGTGGACATTGATACTTGAGCAGTTTAAAATCAGAAATAAAAAGTGATACTTCTTATTATGAAAAGTGATACATTTGAGCAAACAAATGATACTTTTGATATTAAATATGGTACTTTTGTGATGGACAGTGACATCTTAAAAATTTAAATTCTCTGAAATAAAAAGTGATACTTGATCCGAGAATAGTGATGCTTTTCAGTAATAATTATGATACTTTTAAGGTGAACAACTGAACATTTGACACTTTAATTTTTAAATATAAGATATTCTATGTAGTCATTCGAGATTCATAAATTTGCTTTTTACTGTGAAAAATGATACTTGTACTGGCAATAATGATACTTTTGATATCAAATATGATACTTTTGTGATGGACATTGATACTTGATCATTTTACAATGCCAAGGAGAATCATTGAAGAAAGATATAATAGAGATTTTATTGTTATTACTGCATTGGCGGATGCAAAAATTTCACCGAGCAAAATGAATCATCTGCTGTTTCAAGTACATCTAATTACAAGATCCTACTCGGACTGTTACGAAGGAAAGAAAGAAAAAAGGGTAAAGAGGAGTTTGGAAAAGAGCAAGAAGAAGACGATCAATGTGTCTGATTGTTCTCAAGCCAAGGAATTTGGTTTCAAGACTCCAAATGCTCAGTTATTTTAGAGACAAATTTTAAAGCTATCAGATTGTAACGTACTTTTTACGTAATTAGTGACACTTTCGAGGCAATTTCTGATACTTTTAACATGCACAATTATATTTTAATATTTTACATATCTCAATTTAGAATACTAATACTTCTCAAATAATTACTGATACTTTTCAAATTATATATGATACTTTTAGGTTGTTTCAATTGATAGTTGACTTCCCAGAAATACTTAAAATACAAACATGATAATTTTAAATTACTAGCTCGTTGAATGATGTTTTTCATATAATTGCTGATATTTTTTAAATTATATATGATACTTTTCAGCAACAAAATGAATATTTTCGAAAATGACAAAAGGATGGTCAACATTCACAAAAAAAAATACATAGATAATCACAAAAAGTTTGTCAGAAAATATTTACAAAAAACATCCTTCTGTGAGATAAAAACATATAGTATCAACAAATGTGGTTTCTCCTGCTTTATTTTTTCAATTTCTTTGTGGGTTTCTTGATGAGTTTTTTGGTGAGTTTCTTGAATTTAAGCTTTTCTTGCTCCATTTCCACTTTCAATCCACTCAAATCAGATAGAATGATTCTTGCGCAATATTCAACTCTTAGCTTGCATCTTTCCAATGGCTTCAACAAAAGCAAAAAAAAAAGATATCAAAACGCATGCAATAATTATAAACTATACATTCTTTATTTAAAAGAATATTCATACATTCGACAAATATAAAGATGAGTAAACATTACCAACAAAGTTTTCAATATGGTGCATTAGGAAAATACCACAATCAATGTTATTGTCTTTTGTTTGTCATGGGAAATGGACATTTTTCCAAAAATATGACCTAAGTTCTTTAGTTTCGGGTGATTTTCCTCTTCCAGTAAGACATTCACTTGTTTTTGCTATAAAAATACAACAAAACATGTCAGAATAGTTCACTAGTTATTAACATAATAAATAGTAATGTACATATGATACTTCACCACCAAAGTCACGATTCCGAAGTACTTATCTACAACCGCTTCATCATACACCAAATTGTCAAGAAAGTTGATGACATTAGCAACATAATGACCTTGATAGCAATATTGTACAAAGATCTAAAGATTTTAAAACACAAAAACTTTATTACATACTGATACTTTTAGGGCAATTTCTGATACTTTTAATGCAATTTATGATACCTTGAAGCATCAAATATCTAACATATAGAGTGATATAACATATGTTCAATGTTGAAATACAATGACATAAAAATAATACTTTTAAGATAATTTATGATACTTTTAGGTCAATTTTTGATCAGTGTTCTAAAAATCCTCCTACGCGCTAGGCGCTAGGCAGGCACCCACCGCCTGGATTTTTGACTAATCGGTAATTTTTAGGTAGTTTCACGATTAGGCGCCGCCTAGATTTTTTTGAAAAACCCTAGCCAAAACGATGTCGTTTAGCTAATTGAAACCCTACAAAAACAATTAATTTCCATAGTCCCCATTCAAATTGAACGAGAAACAAACTTCTCAGTCCCAGTCCCGCTTCTCATTCTAATCCTTCCAGCAACAACTGCATATTCTTCTCCAATAAAAGTAGGGATGGCAACGGGGCGGGTTGGGGCGGGTTTGGCCAAACCCGAGACCCGCCCCGCCAAGGAGAAGAAGACCCGGACCCGCCCGCCCGCCTCAAGACCCGCCCCGCCCCGCCTCAAAACCCGCCGGGGGGTCTAGACCCGCTAGACCTAGGGGTGATCATAAATTTTAAATAACCGCCCACACCGCCCCGCACCACACCGTTATTAGTAATTTATCACGAAAACCGCGATTATAAATCTTATGAAGGTTTTAAATAAAATAAAACCGCCACAAACCGACCGACCGCCATACACTATATATTATAGGATAAGGATAATTATGTAATTAACTTAACATATTAAACTCAGCCCTAAACCTATTCTTCTCCACTGTTTTCAAATCCGCCTCCGCCTCTTTATTTTCCCTTTCCCATGTTTCACTTTCCTCTCATCCTCTCGTACTAAAATTGAATTAGCTAATCACCTAATCTCTTATCCCTCACAATTTGTTCAAGTCTCAACAAAGAATCCACAGCCCACAAGTCATTTTCATTTCTCTTCACCATTAATTGGTCCATTTTGCCAAACAATATAATCAAGAAGGGAAGACTTGTAATTTCTTCATACGATTTACAAGTGAGTTTTCTTTTTCTTCTATTTTATTTTAAAGTTGAGGATAACAAAATACAAAATAAATATTTTTAATTATATGTATTTTTTATATTTCTGATTGTCTAATATTTATTATATTTTATGTTATTGTTTTTTAAATTTTAGGTAGTTGTTTTCTAAATTTTCTTCAAGAAAGAAGGGAGAGGGTGGACTATTTGCTCACTGGAAAGAAGGTAATCCTTTTAGTTTTATGATTATTTGCTGAAATTTAATGTCTCTTATTAACCTCTTTTCATTTTGGATTTGCTTGAGTAGTTGAGTTGTCCTGATTAATCTCAATATTTGATTAAGTTACATTTATTCTCTCATTTCTGGAAATATGATGAGTACCTTGTTTTATTTTAATTAATTATAATTAGTATTAAATATGAGATTTCTTAAAATGTTGGAGATGTTGGGGAACATATTTTGTTTGTTATATCTCTGAAAAAGGATTTTTTTTCATCATATATTTGTTTTACTTAAGTTGTTCTATAATATAAGTATACTTTTAATTGATTGCAGGTACTAGATAATTTTGCACTAATCAGTCTTTTCCATGGATAATTCTTTGGATGCAACAAAGAAGTTCTATTTTATTTGACATATTTTCATTTCTTATATTTTTATTATTTTCATGTTTAGATTTGATATTGATTCATGTTAATTTTTTTTTAAAATCAAGGACAATGCATTTTCTCAAAAAGTTTCTAATGTGGACATCTCTACCCAAACAATAGCTTCAAGTAAAGAACAACAAGGAGTCAAGAACAAACTCGGGTATTGATAGAGGTGATGACAAACTTATTCCCGAAAAGAACATTTCAAAAGAAAAGAATGTTACACATGATTCTCATTCAAAAGTGAGGAAACCATCTAAATTACCTCCTAAGAAAATACAAAGAACTAGAGCAATTGACATAGTTGAGACAAAAGATTCAAAGAAAGCTTCTGAAATTTGGGGCCACTTTAGTAGAATAGAAGGTAGCAATCCACCTAGAGCTGCATGCAACTATTGTGGTACAAGTTATGCTGCTCATCCGAAACTTAATGGAACCACTAGTATGTGGACTCATTTGGAGTTTTCATGCAAAAAGTATCCACTTAGATTGGATAAGAGGCAAAAAACTATGCATGATTATAAAGGTGTGTGTGGAAACCAAAATGATAATCCTACAATTAAAGGAAAGGCTTTAAATCTTGAAGAGGTTAGGAAAAACCTTGCTAAAATGGTAACCATCGATGAGTTGCCTTTTAAGATTGTGGAGGGGGAAGGGTTTAAAGCTTATTCTCAATCTCTCGAACCAAGGTTTGAGGTACCATCTAGGCATACTATTGCTAGGGATTGCATGAAAGTTTATATTGAAGAGAAAAAGAAATTGAAAAGAGTTTTGAAACTTAATAGAGTATGCCTAACTACCGATACATGGACTTCATTGCAGAACTTAAATTATATGTGTCTTACTGCACATTGGATAGACAATGACTGGAAATTACAAAAAAGAGTCATAAACTTTTGTCTAATTGAGAATCATAAATGGGAAACAATAGGGAAACAAATAGAAGAATGTTTGAATCAATGGAGTATTGATAAAGTTTCAACGATTACAGTGGATAATGCTAGCTCCAATGATAAAGCAATTGGTTATTTGAAACGAAAATGCAAGTGGAAAGATGTCATATTGAATAATGATTACATGCATGTAAGATGTTCTGCTCATATAATAAATTTGATTGTCAAAGAAGGGCTAGAAGAGCAAAATGAGGCCATAATGCGGGTTAGGAATATTGATAACATGCATGTCGGTTTATCCAATATGATTAGTAAGGGAGATTATAATATGACTTCTATGGCTATTCAGATGAAGGAGAAATTCAACAAATATTGGGGAAATATTGATAACATCAATTGGTTATTGTTTGTTGCTATTCTTTTGGACCCAAGATACAAGTTAAAGTATGTTAATTTTTGTCTTGCAACAATGTATCAAGGGGATGCTTCATATGTGAACCTAATGACTCAAAAAATAGAAGATTTGTTGGTTTTGTTGTATAAGCAGCATGCAGATTCTAATTTTCAGCAAATGAGTAGAGATGAAAATGCAATGCAAGGGATTACATGCATGTAGATGAAGAAGATGACCCAAGTGAATTGCTAGAATCTCAATTTGCTAGACATTTGGAAGAAGAACAATGTGTTGAGAGTAAATCAAGTAGCGCGATATTTACTTGAAGGTTGTGAAAAAACGAGCAAGGATTTTGACGTATTGAATTGGTGGAAAGTGAACACTCCCAAATATCCTTTTCTTTCTAAAGTCGCGAGAGATGTATTAGCTATTCCAGTGTCCACTATTGCTTGAGAATCGCTTAGTAGTACAAGTGGTCGTGTGATTGATGCATTTAGAAGCTCTTTATCACCTAAAACGGTAGAGGCCCTCATATGCTCTCGAGATTGGTTACGTGCTACACCTTCTCCAATTGATCTTGGTGAAATATTCGAGGACATTCATCAATTTGAATATATAGAAAATGGTAAAACACTTCAATATCCTGTCTAATTTTTATCATGCCTTTGAGTAGTTTTTATGTGCTTTAATTATTGTTATTTTACAGAGTTGGAGGTATCAATCTCTTCTGCAGAATTAGATGATCAATAAGAAGGAAACATATTTTAAGGTAGTTCAATATTTTTCATTTTGCAAAGAGAACTCATATGTAATTCTGTAAATTAAAATGTATGTTACTTACAATGATTTTTTTTCCCAAATGCAGGTATCATAATCTGTTTTTCTGCAGGTTTATGAAGTCATGACAAATGAACAATTCCCATGGATTTTCAGATTATATAAGTTGTCTTTTATATGTTTTATATTGTACTATGGGTTTTTATATTGTGTTGGGATATTGAACTATATTCTTACAACTTATCTATTGTCAATAAAAGCTACTGTTTGTTTTATTTTTTTAAATCTCAACTGTAGATTGACCTCTCAGTTTTTGAGGAACAATATATTGTGAATAGGCAGAGGATGATTCATGGCTTTATTTGATGCACTTGTTTCTTTTTTTATTTTTTAAAAAATTGTATTATGAATTACTTTTTTGTGGGAATAATAAACTTTCTTGTGCATAGATTAAAACCGCCTAACCGACCGCAACCGCCCGTAACCGCTATAAACCGCACTTTCGGTTTTACATGATAAAACCGCAATTTGAATTCAAATTTTGAAAAAACCGCATATGGCAATTCGGTTTTGCAATTAATGAAAAAACCGCAAAACCGCACCGCGAGCACCCCTAGCTAGACCCGCCAAATATTTTTTTTAATTTATAATAATTTATATTTTTCTATTTATGGCCAATTTTTCAAAAGTAATCAAATGCCAATAGGTTAAAAAATAAATAAATATAATTATGCAACTTATTATAACTATTTTTTTAGAATTGGCTACTATTAAGATTTATTTTAAAAAACAAATACTATTATACTACATAGTACTCAACTAATACTTAAAATAAATATTCAAAGTAGAATATTACAAGATATTATATTAGTAAATTAAACTTTAAAAGTAAATAATATTACATTAGTACTCAACTAATATTTTTAAACATATAATACTCAAATTTTAAAGTAAATAATGCAAAAATATTTTAATATATATTTAAAAATTTAATAAAAATTAACATGCGGGGCAGGTCCGGGGCGGGTTCTATAGGACCCGGGACCTGCCCCGGGACCCATTTGTCCGGGTCTAGACCCGCCCCATCGGGGCGGGTTTAATGCGGGGGCGGGTTTTGACCCGCCCCAAAACCCGCCCCATTGCCATCCCTAAATAAAAGTGGAGACTCCAGTCGGTGAAAGCAACAAGGTGATTATGGTGTAACCGCGTAAGTGAAACTAGAATTATCACCAAAGATTCTTTTTTTTCTTGAATTGATGAATATGAACATGAAATTCCTCAACAAGAAAATCATGAAACTAATCTAAAATCATTTTCGCTTGTAGGACAGTTATGATTAAGTAATTTGAAAACCACGTAAGTGATTATGTCATTTGAAAAAGCTTCTATTGGTAGATTAGTGGTTGTTTAACTGGAGTTGTGAAATAGTGAATCTTGGTAGTTGGTGCCTGTAGGAGAGTTGCCATTTTGTTAATTGCTTATGCTTAGCTTAGTGTGGGAAATAAATTTTTAATTGTCAGTTCATACTCCATAATTTATATGCAGAAATTTTAATCCCCTATGTTTAATTTAATTTCAATATTATGCATGAGCTTATGATCCCATGTTCCTCTGAAATACATCTGATACATCAAGGCTTGCCTCTTTGGTTAACATGAAATGACATCTTCTTCAATAGCCTCACACTCGGTTGATATGACACCCTCAATCGACACCCTGAAACGGAAGTCAAATAATATAGGTTGGGAGTATGGAATATTAGTTAATTCAAATAATTTGGATAAGGTGCAATGTAAATTATGTGGGAAAGTTTTTTCTGGTGGGATATATAGGTTAAAACAACACATTGCCCACATTGCTGGAAATACAACTGGTTGCCCAAAGTCTTCACAAGAGGATAAATCCAAGTGCATAAACTTTTTGGATGAAGCAAAGAACAAGAAAAGAAGTAAAAAAATTGGAAGAAGCAGCCATGAGATCAGGGTGAATATTGATGAAGGTTTGGATATGGATGATGAAGAAGTGAAATCACATGTGCTAGAAGGCTTAAAATCATGTCGTTCTCTTGGTCCTATTGACAGATTTGCAACTAATATTTCACCTGAGAGTGAACTAGATATGGGAAAAAAGCTATGCCAACAAAAAATTGATGAAACAATTTTCAAGAAAAGATTGCATAGGGTTCGTCAATATTGTGCTAGATGGGTATACGAGGCAGGTGTATCATTCAATGTTATTTCACTCAATAACTTCAAGTTATTTGTTGAGGCAGTAGGCCAATTCCGACCTGGTTTTATACCTCCTAGTCAATATTAGCTCAGAGAGACACTATTAAAGGAAGATGTTGATGGAACAAGAGATTTAATGAAGAATCATGAAGAAGAGTGGGAAAAATTGGGTGTTCCATAATGACTGATGCTTGGACTGACAAGAAAAGGAGGAGCATCATGAACTTGTGTGTGAATTGTAGGGCTGGAACAACTTTTCTTTCTTCAAAAGAGTCTTCAAATGTGTCACACACAAGTCAGTAAATATTTGAATATGTGGATAAGTGCATTGAACAAGTTGGACCTGAAAAAGTTGTGCAAGTGGTCACTGTTAGATAAATATTTTTATCGTAATTTTGATGATTTCATATAATTGAGTTTTATACCAAAACAATGACCCCAAATATTGTCCAAATACTTCAAAGCGATTTAAATGATTTTTACTAATTTTTTTGGAGTATTTCTTGAACTTTATTTTTGACAAAAATCGGACCCCTAGTTGACCGGTCCAATCCCCCCTTGGACCGATCCGACCCCCTGTTCAACCTGTGTTTTTATATTTCAAATGTTTTTTCCGTATTAGAGGTCAATCGGTCGACCTAAGCTTTTATCAGCAAAAACTATCCATTGCAGCAAACAACTTTTCATGAAATTGTGGGATTGATTTCTAACAGTTATTCTCTCCATTTGATTTGCAATTTTTTACAGATTTCAATCTCCAAAGAGGAGCCTATGCTGGTATTCAAAATTCAAATCCAAGAGCTCTCCTATAAATACTTGAAGGCTTGAAGGATCAAAATACAACACAAGCATACAACACAACGAGAAAATTAGCAAACTTCTCTAAGCTTTCATTTTCAACATTTTTGTTGTAATAGCCTAAGCACATCACTTTCACATCTTGATTACTAGGTTTCCTTCTTGATTACACTTGCACTTTTGAGTTGTAATAATTTATTTAAAGTGTAATCTTGATTGTATTTGTAACATCATCCAAAAGAAGAAATCATTGTTAGTGTTTTTTTGGCAAGAACACGTAAAATCTTGGTGTTTTTCATGTTGAAGAGTTTGGTGCTCTTTGAGGTGAAGAAGAGTATGGTGCTTTTCGAGTTAGAAGATTGTGGTAATCTTCATAAGTGGTGTTGTAAGAAGATTGTGGTATTCTTCAAGGTAAAGGTTGTATTTGTTTGGTATCAATAAACTTTTTCCTTTTCGAAATCCATTCGGACATATCGGGTGGTAGAGGATTAGGCCCTAGGTGGGTTGAACCTCTATAAATCATTGTGTGTTGTTTATATTTCTGCACTTTTATTGTTCATCATCTTCACATTTGAAAAAGATGGCGTAAATCGGTAAATCGGGAAAATCTACTCACCCTCCTCTAGATTTTCGTAGCCACTTGAACTAATAGTCACAAATAATGCTTCAAATAATATGAGAGCTGCAAAGTTGATGAAACAGAGGAGGCCAAATATTTTTTGGACATCATGTGCCACACACCATTAATCTCATGCTTGAAAGTATTGCCAAACTGTCAAGGTTTAAAAAGGTTATTGATCAAGCTAATACTTTTACCATCTTTCTATTCACATCACAAAACTTTGGCCTTAATGCGATCATTTACAAAGAAAAGAGACATAGTGAGACCAGGGGTTACTAGATTCGCTTCCTCTTTCCTTACTTTGCAAAGCTTGGTGGAAAAGAAAGCACAATTGAGAACAATATTTACTAGTAATGAATGGGAAGAATGTAAATGGTCTAAAAGCACAAAAGGCAAGTTGGCTTTCTCTACTATGATGAGTATGAGCTTTTGGAATGGAGTGACATTGTGCTTAAAAGTTTTTGCTCATCTGGTGAATGTGCTTTAAATGGTTGATGGAGATAAAAATCCATCTATGGCCTTTTTATATGGAGAGATTTTGCATACAAAAATCTCAATTAAGGAGGCTTTGAATAATTTGAAGAAAAATTATCAACCTATTTTGGATATTATTGATGCAAGAATGAAAAATAGGTTAGATACTTCATTGCACTTGACAGCCTACTTTTTAAATCCATATTACCATTACCATGACCCTACCATTTAATTGGATCAAACCATTATGGATGGGGTTTTCATTTGCGTTGAAGTATTTTATCATGAAGACTATGAGAAGCAAGAACAAACTATCAATAATGAGTTACATAAATATCAAAATAAAGAAGGATCTTTTGGAAGACAGTTGGCAATTTCTGGATGACAACATAATGATGATAAATTTGATCTAGGTAGTTAAGTTTAAATACTATTCTGACTTTATTCATTTATTTTCTTTTCATGTAATAATGTAAATTAAAAACTAACATTTTGTGCAGTAAATTGGTGGTAAATTTGTGGGACGCATACTCCTAACTTGCAAAGATTAGTAAAAAGGATTCTCTCATTGACTACTAGTTCATCAGGATGCGAAAGAAATTGGAGCACTTTTGAAGGGGTTAGTACTTACCAGTAGTTTTATTACTTGATTGAATCATTTTGCTAATATTACTAATTTTTAGTTTTAATAAACTTAATTTGGTTATTATTGTTTTGCAGATACATGCGAAGAAAAGGAATAGACTAGATGTGAATCGCCTAAACAATCTAGTCTTTGTACAATTTAATGCGAAATTGATGAACAAACAAAAAAGAGAAAAGGAAAGGAATGTTGATGTGCTAATATCACCCGATGCTAGTAATGCACAAGGATGGATAGTCGATGTGGATGATGAAGAAGTTGAACTGGAGCCTCCTGTAGAAGCCAATTCTGAAGTCTCTAGCCCACAAGTGAGAGAGCTTCATGACGATGATTTTGAATCTGATTCTGATGAAAAAATAACTAATGATGTTGAGTTTGAGTCTGATCACGAACAAGTGATGGAAAAATATGGAGAGGAGGAACTAGACACAAGTTTAGATGTTTGAGGGATAACTCACTGAATTATGATTTATGAGCTAATGTATAATGAACTAATGATCAGTGACTGATTTTTTGCATATTATATTTTGCTGGTTTTGAGTTTTCACATATGTTGATGATTATGATGCCATGTTGGCTTGAATGTATGAATCAATGGAATATTTTTTAAAGTACTATATTTTAGATGAGTTTTGAATTGTTGTTGAATTATTTTAAATATCATATTACAACTTTAGAGCTATGTATTGCATGAAATATATATATATATATATATATATGAAATTGCATATAATTTTAAGGTCCCGTCTAGGCCCTGGTCCGCCGACCGATTAGCGCTTAGCGTTTTTTAGAACATTGTTCTGATATTTTAAGAATAAAAAATATAACATGCAAAGTGATATAACATATGTTTAATGTTGAAATACAATGACATAATACTGATACTTAAAGTCAATTTATGATACTTTAAGCATCAAAGATCTAACATGCAGAGTGATATCACATATGTTCAATGTTGAAATATAGTGACATAAAACTGATATTTTTAAAGCAAATTTTAATACTTTTTAAGGCAATTTCTGATACTTTAAACATTAAAGATCTAATATACAGAGTGACATAAAACTGATATTACAACAATGTTACAGTGACATAAAACTGATACTTTTAAGACAATTTCCGATACTTCTAGGCAATTTATGATACTTTCAAATATTAATGTTCACAGATTTGTACTATAACAACAATGTCTATATCTTAAGTATTAATAACAACAATATTCACAATTCCAATCACCATCTAACAGTAAATCTAATAAAAATGCAGTTTAATAAAGAGTTCAACACACAAATCTGCAAATCATTCCAGTTCATTAAACTATAAAAAATCGCCAAAACATATTTATAAAAATTAGTGCAATTTTTTTCCCCAGAAACTATCAAACTAATTTACAGACGTGCAAACTTCAATTGTGGAAAGACACTTCGGCCACGAGCAAAAACCAACGGCGGGAAATACACTTCGGAAGCGACGAAACGAGAAACAACTAAAAAAATAAGGAAGAAAAACACACAAAACAAGAAGAAGCGAGAAGTTGTGTTGGCGATGGAGAAGAAACAAGAAGAAAAACAGAAGAAGAAGAAAGCAGAAAAGGGGGAAAACCCGTAGTTTAAAATCGAAAAAGAAAAATAAAAACTAAAAAAAAAACTAAAAATAATTAAATTCGGGCGGGTATGGAAAGCCGGTAGGGTAAGTATGATCCGCCTTATGAATTTAGACCCGAAAGAGGGTCTTGTACAAGTTTTTGCCAGAAAAAAGATGGTTTGAAGAACTATTGGGACTGAAAAAAGAAAAACCTTTTGGACAGGGTCAGATTTATCAATATGAGTATCTTGAGGAGGTTATATGTAATTTACATACAACTCCCTAAATATATTTATATTTCTATACTCCACCCAATTATGTATTCGTTATTTGCACTTAAACCCCACAGATTTCAACGTCTCTCTCCGTCTCTTATTTCTCTGAGACAAAATACGGGCTTTCATTCTTGAGGGTTTTCCATCTATTCACCGTCTCGAAGTCGAATACATCAGTTCGGTGTTAACCCAGCGCCTCTATATACACAGGCGTATTGTTCGCTAAACAGGAGCCCCAATTGTTATCTTACGTTGATTTATGGTACCTTCTTTTTTGGCTTAATTTTTTTTTGTATTTTTTCTTGGGGTTTTCCTCACTAAACCCGCTTAATATATGTGTTTCAAGTGGAGGTAGATTTTGTTATTCATCGCAAATTTGAAGAACTTTCTACCTTTTGGGGCACTTAATTTTTTTTGGGCGGGTTTTGAATTATAAATCTTTGATTCTTCTGTGTGCGAGATTTAATTCTGCTTGTTTTTTTGCCAGGTTTTTTTCGATTGGGGGGCATACACTTGAGGTAACGAATTTTTAGAGCAGAATGCGTACCTGTTGTATCTGTATTTATGTGTGTGTTGTGCTAGTGTTATATGAATGTTATCTTTTGTGTATTCGCTCATACGTATCTGTCAGTTTACGTTTTACTTTGCAGACATAATGACCTTCACTATTATAATTAAGTAAATGTCTCATTAAGTAAATTATTTAGTCTAGATTTTTCCTTCCCCTACTGTATCTGACTATTTGGATGGTCTAAGTATTTGTTATGCTGCCTACGAAACTATATACCGAGGGCTTACCATCTTTCATTTCTTGATGTGTCATTAGTGTAAACTTGAGTTTCAGTGTCTACTTACAACCTTAAGAAAATATTGATGTATTTGAATCTTACTAGTAGCATCCTGTGATTCAACTGTGATTGAGAAGTCATTTTCCTATTCTCTTTTGAACATTAGACGACCCGGTGAAAATATAGTTGCAAGCTATGGTTCCAATTTCCAGACTAGTGTAGCCTATGCACCAGAAAATTCCCTATTAGTAAAGTAAGGGCGAAACACTCTAAGACGAATTATCTAGAAAACTAATCCATGAGGTGAACGCTCATAATATTGACTTCGAGGAAAATAATACGAGTTTTTTCAGTGATACTTTCACGTGTCGTTCTTTCCCAACTAAAATACAAAAAAATAGGTTGCCTGTGGAGATTGATAACTAAACGAGCCTAGAAAGAACATGGGAATGAGCGAGTGGGCGATATGATGGAGTTGGCTTCCCTTTATTTCATATGCTTTTCAATTATATTAACCTTCCCGATTTAGTCGGGAAGTGAACCAATTGAATCTGCAACTGGCTAGAAAACTCTTCCTTAACACTATTACTGATTAGATTTCTTTAATTTTAGTTATCTTGATTTTCTTTGATTTGTTGTTATAGGAGTGAGTGATTCATTACCTTTCTCTTCCCTAAAACAATAGAACTTTTATTTATTCCCTTAACAATAAGGAAGTCCAAGAGTGAAATCTCCATCATTATGAAAGCGCCATACTGAAAATATCCCATTCATTTTGGAGTTTCTGTCTTGAATGAAAGTTTCAGGGGGCAATGCTGTGCCTTAACCCTAAACCCTAAACTAAAGAAATTAAATCGAATCTAAATAAAATGTAGACTGGAAATAGGATCCAATCAGGTCAGTCAATCAGTGCCCTGTAAAAACCTTTTCAAATTCCTGGCGGCAAAGATGAAAAGGCAACGAGAATAAAAAGAAATTTATGGTTGCAATGATCTTGAGCTGAATAAGGGTCTTCCCCCATTTTCAGCTTCAACTATTCCCTGAAGATAGGGGATAGTAACTGAGTATGACATAAGTCTGAGTCACTGATACAAGTCCATCAAACTTCTTTTGGCCTTATTTTCTTAAGATCTCCTCTAAGGACTAAATTTAATCAGTGGGGCTGGTTCTGCTTGCCGATCATTTTCTTTGTCTATTTCAACTTTGACTTTTTGTTCTTTCACCGAAAGCCTGAAACTTTGCTGCACGTAACAGAATATGTATAATGTATCTAATACTTTTTCCCATGGATATGGAAGCCTCATTTCGTTTTTACTTGGGAAGAAAATAAGACTTGGCAACAATTTGATAAAGGTCATACTCTTACTTGACTATGACATTTTCAAGATGAGTTTGTTCAAGAATTGCCTCAATCAAAGTTTACCAAGTGTTTTTATCCTAGATAAGAGAAGCCCTTTACTAGTGACAACATTCCCACTTTTATTATTACTTCTGGTACATCAATTTAAAAGAAAGGTTCCTGCTCGTTAACTCAATAGTTACTCCTGATAAGGCGATTTATAGAGTCTGTACTTATGGAAGACAGAGGACATGACCTATGTATGATTCCTCAACACAAATTCCTAACCTTGTCAGCATTGTTGGGCACTAACCAACTTTCGGGAAGTACTTATGCTACTTTTGAACTCAAAGTGTCTATGAAGACCTTATGAACAATTCACATAGTCTTCTCAGCATAGTTGTTAAAGGAGGTGCGCCTAAGGCTCCAGGCGCTTAGGGAGCGGGCCACAGCGCCCCGGAAGCCCAAAGGCAGGCGGTGTTTCCAAGGTGCGCCTTTTGCCTGGGCATGGGCGCACAAGAGGCCCGCCTTTGAGACGCTGCTGTTTTTGTTTCTTTTACCACTTTTGTAAAGTTCTATGACACTATTTTTAGTTGTCAAGCTTCATAATAAACAAAAAGATGGGATTTAGGGCAACGGGCAAAACGTTTCTATCCAAGAATAGAGAACAACACGTGAGGAACCCAACTCTGCCTTCTGCCAGAGCCACCTGGTGTGTGTTTTAGGTGATAGATGTTTGGTTGTCATTAATTGTTATTACCTTTTTGTTTGATGGTTGTTGCAATGGATTATGTGTTTTATGAAGCATATCTAGTTATAACCTTATATTGGCTTGTTTGTAGTCTAAAAACAAAATTTATATATTTTTAAAGTTTTTATTAATTTTTGCGCCTCATGTGCAAAAGGCGCGCGCCTCTCCTTGTGTCTTGGGCCTAAGGCTCCACGAGGCTCTGCGCCTTGGTGCGCCTTGAGCCGTTGCCCTTTAACAACTAAGCCCGTTCCACAATTGATGTGGAATGGGCTGGTAATTGGTTGTCCAGAGAGTGGTTGGGGGTGGGGTGGTTTCGTATACTATTTGATGTGGAAGCTGGATATCCAGTCTGGATAGCGAATTGATTGTCTGCTTTTGACAATTTGACACAGTACAGAAATGTTTAATTGGAAGTATTTTGAATGTGTGTGATGACAGTTGAATGGAAGCAGTGGTTATATTGTGAGAGGAAGGAGGGAAGTAATATAAAAAATGCGGATTTTATTCTATGTCAAATGAGTTATTATTATTATTTTTTTGGATAAGAAACAATAATTTTATTAATTCAATAAAAAAGTTACAATTAGTGATAAGGAATCCACACAAGATTTTTTGAATCCGAAACTAACACTTCAAGGCTAACCTCCAATCTCTAATCAAATCTGAAACGAACAAATGATTAAATTCTTTATGTCCTATTATCCAAGAAGCTGCCCTAACTTTAATTCTATCCCAACACTCTAAAATTGACTCTTATTATCATTAAAAATTCTACTGTTTCTTTCCAACCATACAAACCAGCATACCTAGGTTGGGATGAAAACTCCAAAACTAGGGTTCCAAATCTTTGTTCCTCAATGAGCGGTTAGGTACGGATGGCATTCCAGATTATCCAGATGCTTACGCTGGATGGAATGCCCTTAGCAGTTTTGCACTATAGAAGTAGAAGTTTCGGGGGGAAACACTTGTTGATTGGCACCCTTCCTGCCTGCTGAAATTTATGTGAATGATCGTGACAGCTCTTCAAATCCTATTCGGTCTGATTAGATATGTCACTGAAACAAAGTGATTTTTGCTCTCCATGAAATTCTTCCTTTGCATCCCAAGTACCATCCTAAATCCGTCATAAAGAGATCCGAACCCGATCGAATAGTCACCTAGAATCTTGGACCATAATTTCCACACAAATGAACACTGCAAAAATATATGTTCTTGAGTCTCCAACTCTTGCCTGCATAGTGCACACCAATTAAGATACAAAAGAAGATGCAGATTTCTTTTCTGTACTATGTCACAAGTAGGTATATTACCCATAATTACCAGCCAAGAGAACTGAGTTATTTTGAGTGCCTAAGGTGTCATTTTGTAGCAAGGACAGGAGAAGTATAGAACATTTAAGTTTGGAGGAAGGAAAACACAAGGGAAGGTAGAAGATTGAGCCTGATTTAATTTCTTGGGGTTGGAGAAATATTGTACTTAAGTATCAAAAAGGCGTTTCTGATCCTAGTTCCTTGCCGACCTTGACCTATGTTTTCCTTTTGGGTAGGTTAATATAAGGCTTAAGTTGGTGAAGCCAAAAAGATGTTCCGGTCCTTTTCCTTATTAAGTACCAAAAATACATACCTTCTACAGGATATTGCTTGACCCGGCTGGTACACTTTTCCAGGTTGTGAAACCATTCTCAATTTCAGTCTTTCAGATAAGTAGGAGAGGTGGGGGGTTGGGGTGGGGAGAAAAGATGAAAAAGAATAGAAGATCCGAAGTTTGTGATAGAATAGAAGAAAAAGAGTTGAAAAAGGAGAAAATGAAGAGAGAGGCACTGAGCAACTTTGCCTTTTGAACATTATTAAATGCTATGTTCTTTTCAAATGGAGCATAAAATAAATATAGGTTCTAATAATGAGACTTGATCTCTGGTATTTGGGAGTAAAGGTTATATATGTTTTACCACCTGACCACAATCTAAGATGACATTAGTGTTCATTGTATTTAGAGTTCCAGTTGATTGTAATTTAAAATTGCAAACATTTTCACAGTGGCGAATGCATTTTGGAACATCATGATCTTCTACCTCGTATGTGACAGATGTTGAATGTGGTTTCCTGAGGGGAAGAAAACCATGGTGCCAATTATGGTGGTGGTGTTACTACTATTCTAGTTCTTTCTTCTCTTTGTTCTCTTCAGATCATGCTTCCCACGTTAAGGTTACTTCAAAGCACAATAGAGTTGTTAGAGAAGAATTTGTTTGAAGATCTGAATGCTCTATGTCTCTTTACGCGTTTAGGCAGGGAACAAAACAGGGGGGTTGTTTAAGTGCTAGAACTGCTGCTGAATTGAGACCATTTTTGTGATGTTTTATTTTCACGAGTTAGGAGATGTTCATACTCAATTATTGTGTTGCTGATCTTATGTACATTATGAACCATGTGTACCCAGTTGACTTGCTACCTCACACTCAGTTAGAAATGAGCTGTACCATCATATTTTCATTAGTTTTTTACTCTAGAAATAAGGGTGTGCTTGCATGGGATAGGCAGGACGTCTTTCAATAGATATCAATGTGTGTTATATGGGTACAACAATCATGTATGAAAGCACACCAAGCATAATTTTCTGGAAGAAAAGACACCCATCCGATGTCAGATATGATTTCACAACTAATGTAAAATGTGGGAGGAGAAGGCTTAGGCATAAATATTAGTTTCTGTAGTTGATATGATTTCAATTTAAGAGATATTTTGGCTACCCTTTGTTTTCTCAATCATTAAATATCGGTTATATACAATGCTTTCATCGGCAAACGTTTCTCGCCATTGTCCACATGCATTCGATTATCTTCTTTTTACTATTAATGATACATTGTAGAAGGAAATGAGATGACCCCCCCTCCCGCCAACCCTTCAACCCCCAACCAACCCCTTCTGCTTTCTTTCTATTTTCTGGGTTCTAATTTCTCATATATTATTGCAGGCGAGTAGGCATAAATAGTACTCAAACGACAGAATGGGTGACGAGACTTTCAATGAGGTCATACTAACTGACAAACTGTCTAAACTCAACAGTTCTCAGCAGAGCATTGAATGTATCCTTTCTTCGTGGAGTCTAAAACTTATTGGTTGAGTTTTTGGTTTTGGCATTGTAGCATGAAGGAACAGACAATTTACGTGCTGTTTTGAGCATATGGACACTTTCCTTTTCTGTGCAATGTCCAACAGTATGGTTAAGAAATGGCATGAATTTCCATGCTTATGCATATATGATCATTACTTAGTTATGAAATGGCATGAATTTCCATGCGTATGCATATGATCATTACTTGGTCTGTAGTCATACTTTATATGTCTCGTTTTGCACATTTATACCATGTGGTTGTTTGATCTGAAAAGCCTTCATATTTTTTGGGTGATATCCTTCAAGTATCTTTGATGCAGAGAATGTGGATCATTGTTTTCAATCTATCTTGTCTTGACCAACTGTTGTACATGTTTGTTAAACTTGATATGTAGGGTGTCTGGAAGTTCTCTTGGTGGTTAGCCATCTGATAGAGAATTATGCAACAAACTGCACAAACATCTAACCTATCAAACCTTGTGATGAACCCTTGAAAAACTAATGAAAAGCATTATACTTTTGCTTACTCGAGTGCTGATGAGATGTCTGCTTTTCAGAAAGAACTCAAAGTTGTGAAATCTGGAAATTTTTTCAAATGTTATAATTATTGAATTTGGAAAAAGGTAAACAAATGATAACATGCTTCAACCTTTCCGTATTTTGCTGAGGTCAATATTCCTTTACTTTTTTGTCGCCATTTTTTTTTTTGTTTTAAATTGGAGGTCCCGGGGGAGGGGATGGTTGGGAGGGGTTGGCAGAGGGTTTGTTTCCTGGGGCTCTAAGCAATATATGCAACATTTGATTGCAGGGTGGAGCTCTTTCAATTTCTGGGGCTTTGACTTAAATATTCTAGAATTGGTTGCATGGTGGAACTCTTACAACCACTTCGTAACCTTATTACAAGATACAAACTAGAGTTGCTTTTTTGCAATTTTCCTTATTCACCAAGTTATTGAATGTTATAAGGATTATAATTGATTTTCATGCTCTTCTTTCATTTTGACTCTAACGGACTGCATATTGACAAAATGCAAATGATTCGGATAAGAATCCTAGTTGCATACATGATGTATGCAACCAGGTAAAATCACCGGTCCGTTTACTTAAATCTTTTACAAGCCATGGAGGTTGCTCTTCTTTCTCCGGGTATTTTTGGTTTCTGTTACGGTTAGTGTTGGTTCCTTATTTTGAGACGGTGCACGCACTATGCGATTGTGCATGGCACCAATTGGAGAAAAACTGTGAAATGAGCTTATAGCAGAATTTCATCAGCCAATTGACTTACTGCTGAAGAATTTAGAGGTCTTGCATGCTCAGCATGTTTGTTATTCGTAGTTTATTGCGCCCACACACAATCACAAACATTCACATGCTGGTCTTGGTTATAAAGGCAAGGTAAGAAACCGGCTGAGTTTGCTGAGAGAGCTGCTGAAACAAAATATAGAAAAGCCTATCAGCAGTCTCCAAACAGGAAATATTCTGTGAAATCATCATTTACCAAAAGAAACCATCATTTACAATGCTAGTTAATAAAAAATTCGCACTTCTGAGTCCAATCTAGTCAACATTGAAATGGTATTATGCTTTTGGAGATAACTTCCTTTTTCAATTTTTGAACCATTCTGGTTCAGTAGTTCTGGGTTAAGTATAAATCAGATGGAGTATATACTTAAGTGGGTGTTGATATTTTTGCGTGGGTAGTTTCATATTTTTTGGCACTTGAAGGTATAAAGTCCATCGATATACTGATGCTTATAAGAATTGTGCTCGTTGTTGCACTTCATGATGTTTTGCTCTCTTTCCGAGTTGTTGCAGATTTAATTTGTGGTTGTGAATTTTATTGAAATAATTAATGATGGTGGAGTAGTATACATTTTTTAATGATGTTTTGTTATATATTTAGTTCAATGAACTCGGTTTTGTTGTGTGAAAACTTGCTTGAAGATGCAATTGTGATGAAGGCAGTCTCTCCTGGAAAAAGACATGAGAAGAAAGTAATGAAGAACCATTTGCTTGTTAATGGGTGATAAACATTTTATTCTTCAAAGTGTTGACGAGAGTCTGTGAGTGAACTTTGGTGTTGCATATGATCATTCACATTGATCTTATAGAGACGTTCCCTTTTAACATTTGATCAGCTTTGTCTCGGTGGTGCATATCTCACCGCAAAAAGGCTAAGCAAGTTGTTGAAACATGGGAGAAATTATTCAAATCTGCACAACCCCAGCAACAGGTGGCGTTTTTGTACTTATCCAATGACATCCTGCAAAATAGTAGGCGCAAGGGCAGTGATTTTGTGAATGAATTCTGGAAGGTTCTTCCAACAACTCTCAAGGGTGTTTACGATGGTGGCAATGAAAACTGCAGAAAAGTTGCCTCCAGACTGGTAATTTCGTCAGCCACCTTCATTTTCCTTGAGCCTTTTTCTTTTTTAACTTCCTATTAAGGCATGGAAAAGTGATTTGTGAGACTTCTAAATCCTATGTAATCCAACTTAGTTTATACCCAATGACTGCATTTCTGCATGTGTGGCTTGCGTCAGGATGACGATATCTATCCATCATTTCTGTTACCATGTATAAGCCTTGCTCCCTTATCCCTTTTGTATCCAAGAGTGATCTTGTCTTAAATTGTTTATACTATAATCAGACCTGCAAGTAATATCCCTATATGATCACAAGCATTCTAATGATTGGATACTTGTCTTTTTTGTTCTTGGTTGAAAATTTGGACATATGCATCCTGCTGTTAGAGGAGGAGCCTCATTGAAATCATAATCATATGTAGCCTTTCCATAAGGTTGTTCCTTAGCAGAATTTAGTGGGATGTTTCTCTGGGATGTTTGAGAAGCTTTAGAAAACAAGGGAAACTAATCTATTATAAGCAGAGGACATAAATAGGTTTAATCTAATAATCCATGTGGTTTCTGCTTCTAATGTAGCGCATGATTCCCCCTTTGACCCCATTGGATAGAAGGGCATTTAAAGATTTGCTCACTAGCATTGCAATGATTACTGTTCTGTTTGTTAATTCTTCTTTGAATTATTTGATCATGTTTTTGGGCTTCATTTTCCTTTCTGACCTGAGGTTGTGTGAATTTTAGTTTACTCCTCTTTGTAGTTGTTTAGGTGAAAAAAGTTGATAAACTAAATATTGTGGCATTTTGTTGCTAGCTGAGCATATTTTTTCTTCACTTGATATCAATCTAACCTATTAGAGGTTGAAATGAGTTGAAAATCTAGTTAGTTGGAAATTGTAGGAATTTGATTATCAGCAAATCTAAAATTTTATCTTGCAAAGCAGGGATTTAATACCCTTCGTGAATTATACACTGATACTGTATGAAATTCTCCATTATATGCATGTGCCTCTGAATTTCTGTTGAACATCTCAGAATATCCAGTTCGTCCAGTAGTTTTTTTCTGGCATGCATCAGTTTCCATAACAACTGGGGTTATTTGAACTGTTAAACTTTTTTTGCGAATTAGAAATTTGTACTCGTAGTATTCTAAATAAATATTTAGAGTAATCCTCTTTGAAGGAGCTTTATGTACCGTTCAGTTTTCATATTAGAGTTTGTGTTCTTTTCCTAGTAAGTGCTTCCAGTGTTGAACTAGGTTGTTGATCTGGCGGGAGGGGCTAAATTTTTCTCTAAGCTTTATGTGCATACCTGTCCTATTACTAATTTCTCTATCCTGCTCTCACCTTCTTGATTAGGGACATCTCTTTTTCTCTAACTTCTCAATAACTATTATTTTGTTTTTTCTTTTTTGGTTGGGGTTGGGGGTGGATGTTCTTTATGTCAGGTTGACATCTGGGAAGAAAGAAAAGTTTTTGGATCCAGGGGCCAAAATCTGAAAAATGAAATGATGGGGAAGGATCCTTCTCCAGTAAACGTCGTGAAGAATTCGAATCCTATCAAGGTGGTGAAGAGAGATGCCACCTCCTTGAGAATTGTAAGTATAAACCACAACTGTTGAGGGCCAAAAGTTGTTTTTAGATTTTGTTTGACATTTCTTGTTTATGGCAGTAGTTTTTATCAGTATCTTTTACCTTTTGGCTAATTCCAGAAATTGGCTGTGAGAGGTTTGCCAGAAAAGATTTTAACTGCTATGCATTTGGTACACGATGAAGTTGTCAATGAAGAAGCAGCCTTAAACAAATGTCGCGATGCTGTTTCTTGTGTATGCGAAATAGAGAAAGATGTTGTAAATGCTTCTTCTCAAGGTTTGACATGTTTTACTTTCCTCTAAAATTTATTTAAATGTTGGAAATCAAATGATTACCTCTCGGTTGGAGGGAGTGTTGCAAACACTTAAGAAAAGTGATTGTCAGCTTTTGGCTGGAAAAAGTAGTTTGTAGTGTTTTGAAATGCCAATTTTGTTTTTGGTCTGCCTAATTTAACCAGAATTTAGAAGTACGGGGAGGGGTGCTTTAAATTTTGAATTCTGCTCCTGGTTTGATAAAACACACACAACACCTTCTTTAACTTATTCAACTTTTAGCTTTTATTTGCAAACACTACCGACTTATGATTCTCAACTACTTTTAGCTTCTGTTACAATAAATCGCTTCCTGTAAAAGCAGAAGTTTTTGAAAATATTCCTTATTTAAAGTTGGTAATTTGACATGAGCAGGCAAGTACGCAGTTAGAAGTGTGTTGGCTTCACATTCCTCATGTTACGAATCAATTGGATATTGAAAAGTGTATAGATGTTTGTTACAATACCAATATTTGTTAACCGTTGATGTTGATCTTTAACTTTGTCTTCAGGAAACCTGCAGGGTTCTGATGTCCTTGATAATATACAGAAACAGGAGAATATGATTCAGCAATGCATTAGCGAACTTGAAAACTCTGAAGCAATTAGAGTTGCTCTAGTTTCCCAGCTTAGAGAAGCACTTCAGGACCAAGTATGCTTTAATTTTTGTAAATCTTTCATCTGCAATCTAAGTTACAGGTAGGGTTGTGGATTGGAAAAAAAGAAAAAAAGGGTTACAGGTAGGGTTGTACGTCTTAATATTGGCTCTTACTGGGTGTTTGGCTGAGCTTATTGCTTATAAGATGTTTTTAGAGCTTACAAGATGGTAGGTCTTATTTTGAAATCAAAATAAGTTGTTGAAGTGTTTGGATGAAAAAATGATACAGCTGTTACGATGTTAGTAATGACAGTTTTGTAATTAAAATGGTCAAAAGTAAAGGTGTCTAAAATAAGATCTTATTTTGAAAAAAAGTTGGGGTTCCCACCTTTTTTAAAAACAACTTATAAACTCCTAACATCTTATTTTGGTGCTTATAAATTTTTTTTTTTTAAAAGTTTACCAAACACCTTTAGACAGCTAGAAGCTCTTAAACATCTTATAAGATGTTTTGAAGAGTTTATATGCTCAGCCAAACACCCTCTTAATCAACTCCCCAACATTTCATGGTAATTTCACTTGAGATTTGTTTAATTATATATATATATATTTAAAAATGATTTCTATATAATCAGAATGGTTAAACTGTACTTTTTGAAGTCTTTACAAGATAAATGCATACCCAATTGATGTATTAGGCGCGCTTTATGAGTTTCTAATTATTACAAATATTGGGCAAATGTTTATGGCCAGTCGTAGATTCTATATTCACCACTCAAAGTCTGCATTCATGTCTGAAGATTTTGTAAACTCTGACTAGTTATGGCTTGCAGGAATCGAAACTGGAGGAGATTCGGAGTGAGTTAATTGTAAGCTCTCTCTCTGTCTGTCTCTAATAATATATACCTATTGGTTTTTTGCTCAGTTTTCCATGTACCCACACCACACACAGACAGCATGCAAACTGCTCTGGCAACTATTACAGTCTTGATTCCGAAAATGCTTAACCATGAAATCAGACAAAAAAGAATATTGCCAAAAATTTCTTTTGTTTTAGTCTTATTTTAAAGAGTAAAATTGCAAAATTAGTCCTTTAACTATAGGGCGGTACCAAAAAGGTCATGTAATAATCACATTATGCAAAAAAGTCCCATAACTATATAAAATCTCAATTTTGGTCTTGCAAAATGCACAATTTGCAAATAGTCCTGTAACTATTTGAAAATCCGAAATTTGGTCCTAATTTCACCATAAATTGGGATTTACATATGCCGCGCATGTGATTGAAATCTGGTGAAATTAGTACCAAATTGAGATTTTCATATAGTCACATGTCTATTTTTCAAATCGTGCTTTTTTCGGGACCAAAGTAGAGAGTAGTCTATAGTTATGGCACTTTTTTCCAATACGTGATTTTTAAAGGACATTATACGTGATTTTTAAAGGACATTTTTGCTACCGCCCCATAATTACACGACCAATTTTGCAATTTTACCTTTTAAAAGTAATTTCCTTTTTGGCCCAGCTGTGCAGGTTATCCTTGTTTTACATTTCCATGTTTCACGCCGTACGCAAATATATATAAAAAAGGGATAATTTCTAACCTCCCCAAGGTTTGGGCTAATTACTAGTGTTCTAAAAATCACTAGGCGCTAGTCGGGCGGCAGACTGGGCCTAGCGCCTAGGCGGAGCCTGGGCGGGGTTAGGGGGGGCCTAATTGGAAGAATAACGTAGGCGGACAAGAGGGGCCTAGCGCCTAGGCGGGGACTAATCGGAGCTAGGCGGGGATTTTTAGAACAATACTAATTACAAACGAACTAGTGTCTGAAATCTAAGGGGGTAACTGTAATATTTGAGAAACATAAGGGGAAAGTTTTTGAAATATATTTTGATATAAAGGGGGAAATGTAAGACAAATCAAACCTAAAGTGGTTTTTTATAATTTCCAAAATCTCTAGTTTTTTTTGTAATTATCCCGCCCGAACTTCAAGGTTTTTTTAGTAATTATCCCTATAAAAAAAGAACAAAGATTTCCGCTTTCCTGCATTTTTTATTCATTTACAGGTTTATTCAATTTGCAGGTTGCTCGGGGTCAGATCGAGCAAGCAGCCAATATGAAACTCCAGCTAACAACAATCTCCTCTGTATCACCAACGGTGAATCAACAGATGCTTGAACCCACTTTTCCTCCTTCCCTGCCGACGAGCAACATGGCCGTGCCTCCACCTACCCATCCTCTAACTTCATTTGCAAACTCTACCGAAGAGGAGAGCAAGAAAGCAACGGCTGCTGCCGTTGCTGCAAAATTAGCCGCTTCAACATCTTCTGCTCAGATGCTCACATCAATTCTCTCGTCTCTGGTAGCTGAAGAGGCCGCATCAATGAGCAGCGGTTTGAAAAGGCCGAAGCTAGAGCCGCCCATGCAATTCTCCGACGCAAAAAACCCTGATACTTCAGCCTTTTTTTCCAGCGCACACCAGGTGCTCACTAGTATGCCACCTGGCACAACGCAACCGATTTCCCAGTTGAACCAATTGCAAACTCCGTTTCTTCCACCTCCACCGCCACTAGCCCCGCCAGGTAATTCCCCTGCAAATCAGTTGGGCCAATCTAATATGATGGGAATGTCGTACGGTTATGGTGCTATGGCGTTTGCTCGGCCGGGCCCGCCACCTCAGCAAACTCAGCCTCCACAACAGATGCAGCAGCCTGCGAGTGGCGGATATTTCAGGCCGGTGGGTGTTGGGTTTTATGGGCAAAGCCATCAGCCGCCAACACCGCCTATACACCGCCAGTGAGTTGGTGGTGGTGGAGTGGGACTGCTTTGTCATTTTTGTATATTAATAGGATATTATATATGACTAGAAACTTTAGACTTTACTATCCTCCTGTCGCACTTGTGATATTAACGTTGGGTCCTTTTGAGACTTGGCATTTTGATACATGTTGTAGCTCGTGTAAACTAAATGTAGAATTTTGAGTATTTAGTTACATACAGACTAAGGATAAGATCCAAAAGGAAGTCCGAAGTAGTGTTTTTTTGGTGTTGCAGGTATGCCTAATTTATGCTTTTTTTGGGGGAGTTTTAGGTTATGAATCCCATGTTCAAATTTATTCTTCAAATGCAAATTCGAGATCTCAGTTTTCTAATATTTATTCTTTCTTAATACGTTATATTGTTGGATAAGTTCGTTCGTTGTACATTTTCTAGCCCCTGTAATTTTTTTTCAACCCCTGTGATTGGTTCTGAAATTTTTTCCAGAGTTTTCATTTTTTGAGTGAAAATTTCTTTGGAAGTGTGTTTGTTTGGGGAACAAATGAATAATTTTTAAAGAAAATCTCGTTTCTCTATAAAATTAACTAATTTTGCTCTTTTTCTCTCATATTTTTCAGTAACCAATTATATTATTTATTTATTTCTCGTCCCCCTATTTTATATTTCATATAAAGAATTTCGATAATTTCTTTAATTTATCACTATTTTTATTATAGTTATCTTAACCTTGCTAACAAAAGGTATAAAATGAGATCTATATTGCCTATCTTTGAATTAATTTTTCATTTTTATTCAATTTTATTAAATTATATTTTACATAATTTTTTTCACGAATATTTCATAAACAATCAAGATCTCTAAAAGATTATCCATCACATCAATACAATCATTACTTTTTCTCTACACATCTAATTTCCATTTTTAAATAAAATTTCACTGCTATTGACTTAGAAAATAAAGTGGGTGGGACGAAAGCCAAACCAATCACACCCATAACTTTTAGTTCTTTCATGGCTTTACCATGTTGAGCTAACAATCTTCCTTGTAGGTCATTTTGGGTTCATTTGGTCTAATTACAAATATAAGATACGAGTTTCAAGTTCTCAAAAATGATGAAAATTTGGAATGAAAGCAATTCGTGATGCGTGGTTTTGGCTAGACTTAATCGTGCAAGTAAACACCCTGGACAAAAACCATGACACAATGTATCCATTTGCAAAGGGCACCATTGTTACCTTTCACCGGTATTGGGGGAATGGATAATAATAATAAAAAAACCCAGTATGATTGACCTAGAAAAGTTTCGTAGAAATCTGCTTAAGATTTGATTCGTTTAAAATTTTACTCCAACTATTAGTTGATTTGACAAAAATTGAGAGATGTAATCATAAGATGTAAAACGAAAAGTTTAAGGTATTTGCAAGATTTAAAGAAATTGAGACATGTATTTGGAAAATATGAATGAAGTCAACAAATTCCATTAGTTCACCTAATAGTTGGTGGAAATACTATAAGACAAAATAAAACCTCAACGAAGTGTCTCTAATTTTGGAACTTCTCGGATTTTTTTAATAAAAATTATCCCTTTGGAAAATTGAAAAGTGCCGCATTTCTGAAGTATGAAAACATTCTGTATTTTCCAGTGGTGTAGCTTCTAATTAAAGGACTATTTCTCGAAATTTTACCATGAAACTAATGAAACTTGGTGAAAGATATATCTTTAGACCGATTTTGCTGTGTCCGAAAAGATCCCATATTAAATTAAGAAAAGGAGTCTAAAATCTCGGGTGTCAATTTGGGTCATCGGGTTAAGTTCATATTTGATTTCAGATTATGCTCAAAATACATAAAAAATTAAGTAAAAAATAAAACAACTACGTTTTAGACAAATTGGTAATTTCGTGTCGGTTTCATGTTCGTCGTGTTCGTATTTCTCTCAGTAACTTCAGGTCAAGTTCGTGTTGGAATTTCGTGTCGGATCAGAGATTGACACCCCTATTGAAATCCCATTTTAGACAAAGAACAAAGAGGATTCCAATTAGGCGGCCACAAGTGCCCATTCCCTTGTCTTATTGAAAACTAATAAAAAGACTTCTAAAAAAAACTATAAGAATGCAACATAAAATCCAAAAATAGGACAATACATAACATTTGTTTTATGGCATGCCAAATAGGCAATTTATCGTAACCTTACATAGTTTATTGATAAAAATATTTACTCCCACCCTATATAAACCCTTCAAAAACCATGAAATTTTATCAGTTGAAAATTAAAACTAAGCAATCATGTCCAAGAAGAGCGTAATATCAATACTATTCGCATTTCTAATGGGATTTGCATTTTGGTGCTACGTGACCACTAGTCCATTCTCTAACATTGCTTCGTCGAACGCTAACTATGATCGTGTCTTGGACGGCGTTCAATCGAACGACATGGTTTTCAAGAAATCGATTTTGGGCAAGTATGGTGGAATGATGATGGAGGATGATGGTTTGATGGAGAAGTACCATAGAAAACTGCAGGGATGTGTGTGTAGCTGCGGTTGTGGTTGTTCGGCTAGAGGCTGCGCAATTTGCTGCCTTATGACAAAAAATGGGACTGTTTGATCTCATGTTCTCTCTGTGTCGTCGTATTTATTGTTGTTGTTGTTGTTGTTTTTCCCTTATTTTCTTTTTTGTGTGTGTGTGGTTTTTTTTTTGTTGGTATTTTTGCCTTGCAAAGGTGCTGTTGTTGTATGATTGGTTAAGAAATATGGTATCTGGCTATCTGCAGGTTGTGGTACAATATTGGTCTTAGTCATACTAAGGAGTGTTTGAAAATTCTAAATAAAGTGATTCCCAACTTCTAAATGCAAAAATAACTATTTTTTCTATGTAAAAGTTGAGAATCATTTTTTTTTTAAAGTTTGGAAACACTTCCCATATGTACTAATCATCATTTGATTAATATCTTGCCAGAAAAAAAGGGAAGAAAAAGAAAGAAAGGAAAAAAAATAAAACTTTCACAAATTTGGAAAACTGAAATAGTTGAAGCCCACGGAGTCATATAGATAAATTTAACCTACGAGACAATCCGAGAAAAGTAAAAAAAAAGAAAACAAAAAGAGTCATGACAAAAAATATTAGCGAATTATGAAGTTAAAATATTAGATGAGCATATGATTTGGGTGTCGCAAGCAATCATACATGATATACCATCCCCTTGTCTTTACATATTACAACTAATAAAATAAATTTTCATAACTTTAGGAATGCAACATATATAACCACCGAAAATAGGACAATACATAACACTGTTTTATGCCAAATCAAATAGACAATGTATTGTACCTTACATAGTTTATTAACAAAATTACTCCTTCCCTTAACTAAGAGTAGCATTGTGTCAATACTGTTCGCGGTCCTGATGGGATCCGTACTAATTTGGTGCTACATGACCAGTCCAATTGCTAATGTTTTATTGAATAATAATTATTATGAGCCGAATAATACGTACATCGTAGACGTTGATCAATCGAACGACATAGCTTTCAAGAAATCGATTTCCAATGTCATTAATTGGTGGAATAGTGGATGGTGGCTCGAACGAGAATTACCATAGAAAATTGCAGGGATGTGTGTGTACATAGTTGCAATTGTAATTGCTCCATGTATCGGAGGTTGCAGAATTTGTTGTGTTATGAGCAAAATTGGGACTGTGTGATCTCATGCTCTGTGTGCGCACGTGTTTCCTTCTTTTCTTACCTTTTTTTTTTTTTAAATAAAAACTTGTTTGTACTTTTTGTCTTGCAAACATGTTGTGTATGATGGATTTTTTGTTATATGGTACTGGTTTTTCAGGAAAATGGCTGGAAAAATGAGACAAAAAAAGAAGTCGAGGATAGAAATCGGTTCTCTCTCCGCAAGATAAAATTGTCCCATGTAAAGTACTGTTAACGGTGCGACAATCGTCTATAAGATACAACGACTTCCGTTCTTAAGTTAGTGGTACTTATAAAACTTAAGAACCAGCGAACTAAATAAGTGTTCTAACTTTCAAGCTTTGAAGAAATGAAAAAATCAATATGCTAATTAATACAAGGTGGTTTCGGACTTTATCTCTTGGTTAAAGTTCTTATTTCAATCATGAGGGGATGATATTTATAAGCATCTACGAATGTTATGGAAATCGACATGACTTTTGGCTCGAAAAGACATGTCCAACAACCAAAAAATGCCTCTGTTAGCTCCAACAGATTCACAGTCCAGAGGTGCGCGACTGCACGCGCAGGTGTGTCTTAGGGTACACGCCAACTGTTAAAACTTTCTATCCAACATGCGCGACCATGCACGAGATGCGCGACCGCGCACTAGTTGCGTAGACGCGCACGACCCGCACACCGATCCAGATTGAGTAATATCTTTTAAAGGAATTTAAATAAATTTTGTCCAAAAATATAAGTGCTTTGAGGCTCAAGCCCAAGCCCAAACCTATGACCTACAACCCGAGTCAGGCCGACCTACGGTAACGACGAACCGAACTCACAAGCATGTAGGTCCTCCTTCCATTAAAAACATTGATGCCCCAAGGGCCCAAACCCATTACTCTAATTTAGATTTAATAAAGTAAGCTCATTTTGACTTTATATCCTTTGTGGGAAGGAGTTTCTTTCCACCTCACATGTTTCAATTTCCATATCATTTTTCTTGTTTTAAGTTGCCAACTTGTTGCATTAATTTCTTATTCACTCCAAATTGTTTTTTAAAAATTTCAAATGCTAATCTCATCTACTCACTTAGTAGAATTTGATTATCTATTTTATTTCCATTTCTCATGAATAGAAACCACTTAAATATTCGGTCCAATATGGGTCAAAACCCATATTTCCAAAACTAAATTCCAACAATTCCCCACATGAATGAAATTAATGTATGTATGCATATTCACTGGAAAGTCTTGGCGAACTATTATTGCATCAGGATATATAGATAGCTTGTAGCTTTAAACTTTTCTTAGTAAAATACTATCGAATTTACTAGCTGCTTAGTGACGCGATGTCTTGAACTACTTAGCCGTTTGTGTAAACCAAGACAATAGTGTTTACAAATTAATAAATCCAATACTTATTGTTCTCGTGTTGTGTCCATTTCGGCCCTGGACCATATTTTAGATTTATAAGTATTTTTTTGAAGCGGCTTACTTTTCGCTCATATAGGTGATCTCCTATTGAAGCGTATCCTGTCATACTCCACATTTCCGGCATAGGAATCATTAAAAGTCAAAACTTAACCTCACCACATTCTGCTAGTTTTGCACTTGGAAGTTCTGGGAATAAGCTGAATACCTTTTCCACGTGTTCATCTGAACATTCATAACTTAGTTGTCCCATTATACCAAGGTCTTGGGACCGTTATGAACATTCTTATATTGTGGATCTTAAACCAATTTCCCTTAAGAACTTATACAATTAATCTCGATTTATTCCTTTTGTTAATGGATCCATTAGTTTTTCCGCTGACTTCAAATACTCAACCAAAATAACTCCATTCGAGATTTAATTATCTAATGGTATTATGTTTTCAACAAATATACTTAGATTTACCATGATATATACTACTTTGTGCCCTTCCAATTGCTGATGACTATCACAATGTATCAATACAACTGACATAGGTTATTCCAATAAGGAATATCTTCTAAGAAGTTTGTAAGTCATTCAACTTCTTCTCCAGCTTTGTATAAATCAATAAACTCGGATTCCATAATGGATCGAACTATACACGTTTATTTAGAAGATTTCAATGACACCGCCTCTTCCACCTATTGTGAACACATAACCACTTGTGGATTTGGAGTTTTTTTGTGTCTAACATCGAATTAGCATCACAATATCCTTCTAATACTCCTGGATATCTCGTATAAAGTATTCCATGCTTCATGTATACTTTAAGTATCCAATACTCTTGTTAAGGCTTTCCAGTGATCTTTATTAGGGTTATTTGTGAACCTACTTAGTTTGCTCATTGAATATACAATATCTGGACGTGTACAATTTGTTAAGTACACCATACTGTGTTGGAAATGAGGTTTGGTAAATGGGTGTTGACCCGATTTTGACCAAATAATTAAGTGATTTCCATTAGTGAAAAATGGAATTAAATTATTTGAAAAAAATTCTACTAAGAGAGTAGATGAAATAACATTTGGAATTTCTCAAAACCAATTCCAGGTGAATGAGAAATTAATGCTAGAAGTTAGCCACTTAATACAAGTAAATGGTATGGAAAATGAAAAATGTGGGGAAGGAGAAATGCTCCATCCCACATAGGAAAAGGAGGCAAAGTTTGCACACTATATTTATCCCAAGTTGGACTTATGGGTTTGGGCCCTTGGGGGCACCCAAGTTTTGAAAGAGGTGAGGATCTACATGCTTGTGGGTTTGGTTCAAAGCACACATACGCACGCGCGCGCCGGCTCGGCTCGGGTCGGGCTGGGTCTGGGCCGTGGGCCTGGGCTTCAAGGCCCTTATTATTTTTGGACCAAAAACCTTTAAAAATAAATAATTAATTAATTTTTGTAATTAATTAAACGATTTACAATCGAAAGTGTTCGCACTGAAGACGGGCGGACGCAGGCCCGTGCGCGGCACGTCGTAAATCGTCGACGGACTCAGTATGCATCCGAACATGGGCTGACACACAACCTGTGTGTTGGGTCGTGCGTTAGGCCATAACTTTGTCATTTTGGTTCGCATCCACGCACGGGCAGGCGCACGGTCCGTGCGCCAGGTCATGCGTCGATGCGAAGTGAAGAACATATGTATCTGTTCATTGAAAACATGTCTTTTCAAGCCAAAAGACGTGTTCTTTCCATACGGGGCACCTGGTGCCTATAATATTCGATCCCTGCAGAGGAAAACTGACATGAAAAACATCAGATAATTAACCGGTCATATTGCATTCGAGCATATTGACATACTTTCCATTCAAAGCTTGAAAGTCGAAACACTTATAGTTTCTTTGTGTTTCGGGTTTGCAAATCTTTGTAAAACTCAAAAAATAGTCGTTGTATCTTAGGGACGTACGCCGGAACCGTTAGCACTTGTATACGGGGTATTTTCATTTTGCGGAGACTGAATCCAATTCAGGCCTCGACTAAAGCCTAAACACTCAAACACTTAGCCATTTCCGAAACAGAAACCAGATACATTTTTTTTCCTTACAATCGCAAGACGAAAAATTGTTTCCGTTGAAGACGATGGCATCAATCTCGTTCACACCAATGGCTGCTACTCCTGCTCACGGGGAAAAGCCGCCCAAGTTCTCCAGCGTCGACTTCAAGAGATGGCAACAGAAGATGCCGTTTTACTTAACGACCTTGGGGCTATCCCAGTTTCTGAAAGACGACCCCCCCTTCCGTAGGCGATGAAGAAATCGATAACAATCGGAGAATCATTGTGGATGCTTGGCATAACAATGATTTTCTGTGTCAAAACTACGTGTTGAACGGGCTAGACGACACATCTATAATGTCTATATCACGTTCTAAACGTCCAAGGAATTGTGGGATTCTTTGGAGAAGAAGTACAAGACGGAAGATGCCGGCACAAAGAAATTTGTTGTCGGCAAATTTCTCGAGTACAAGATGGTTGACACCAAGACGGTGATCAGACAAGTTCAGGAGATTCAAATTATACTTCACGACTTAGTGTCTGAAGGGATAATTTTGAATAAATCCTTTCAAGTGGCTGCAATAATCGAGAAATTGCCGCTATTATGGAAAGATTTCAAGAATTACCCCAAGCACAAGCGCAAAGATATGGGGCTTGAGGATCTGATTATTCAGCTTCGGATTGAAGAAGACAACCGAAAATCAAAAGTGAAATCCAGTAAGTCTGAAATGGAGGCCAATGCCAATCTTGCTGAATCGAGCATTAGTAAGAAACGCAAGCACTCCGGGAAAGACAAGGGAAAGGCCAAAAGGTTCATGAGGAATTGCTACAACTGTGGCAAACAGAACCACATGGCCAAGGACTGCCAACACCCTAAGAAGGGCAATCAAGGTGGCAACCAACAAGCCAATGTGACGGAGGACAAGTCGGTTCTAATCGACGTGTCAGAGCTCGATCTCTCCGCCGTTGTGTTTGAAGCTAATATGGTGGATAACCCAAGGGAGTGGTGGATAGATACCGGGCTACTCGTCACATTTGTGCCGATAAAGAGATGTTCTCCTCCTACACTCTGATAAATGGAATGAAGTTTTTCATGGGAAATTCCGACTTCCAACATCATGAGGCTTGGCAAGGTTGTGCTCAAGAGGACTTTTGGAAAAGAGCTTACGCTTGTAGATGTGCTGCATGTCCCGGACATATGCAAGAATTTGGTTTTCGGTCCTTTGCTTAGTAAGGCCGGGTTTAGACTAGTGTTTGAGTTCGACAAGTTTGTAATGACCAAGAATTGTCAGTTTCTTTGTAAGGGCTATCTTGATAAGGGTTTTTTAAGATGTCTGTAATGTCTGTTTTCCGCCAAGAGGCGAAGAATAAAACTATTACTTCTATTTACTTGTTGGATTGTTCTAATTTATGGCATGATAGACTAGGACACGTAAACTTCAACACAATTAAAACGTTAGTGAATATGGAATTAATACATATATTTAAAATCGATTCACAAGACAAATGCGAAATTTTTGTTGAAGCAAAGTTGGCCAAAGCACTGTTACATTCGGTAACGAGAAGTACCAAACCACTCGAATTAATTAATACTGATGCGTGTGATTTAAAACTTGTGCAAATTCGAGGTGGGAAAAAGTTATTCATAACGTTTATAGACGATTGCACAAGATATTGCTCCGTGTATCTTTTGAAAAGCAAAGATGAAGCTTTAGTAGCTTTTAAAACTTATAAGAATGAAGTTGAAAATCAGCTTAATTTGAAAATTAAGATGATTCGAAGTGATAGAGGCGGAGAGTATGCTGCTCCATTTAAAGAATTTTGCTCGAAAGCGGGTATAATTCATTAAACGACTGCTCCCTACTCACCTCAATCAAATGGAGTTGCAGAACGCAAAAATCGTACTCTTAAGGAGATGATGAATGCGATGTTGATAAGTTCTGGCTTACCCCAAAATTTGTGGGGGGAAGCCATACTTTTTGCAAACTACATTCTTAATAAGATCCCACACAAAGGTAAAAATGAAACTCCATATGAGTTATGGAAGGGACATAAACCGTCATATAAATACCTCAAAATGTGTGGATGTTTGGCTAAAGTCGAAGTACCTAAGCCGAAATAAGTTAGAATAGGTCCGAAGACGATCGATTGTGCTTTCATTGGATATGCTAACAATAGTAGTGCATATCGCTTTTTAGTGCACAAGTCAGCAATTCCTGATATAAATGAATGTATGATCATTGAATCAAGGAATGCTGTATTCTTCGAGAATATCTTTCCGAACAAAGAACGGAAAGAAGAAAGTTCGAGTAAACGAACTTATGAAACTGCAAGGTTACCTCAAAGTAATGATGAAGAGGAACCAAGACGTAATAAAAAGACAAAAGTAGCTAAGTCTTTTGATCCTGATTAGTTTTATGTAATTTAGCTCGTGTAAACTAAATGTAGAATTTTGAGTATTTAGTTACAGATAGACTAAGGATCAGATCCAACAGGAAGTTCGATATAGTGTCTTTTTTGGCGTTGCAGGTATGCTTAATTTATGCTTTTTTTGGGGAATTTTAGGTTATGAATCCCATGTTCTATTTATTCTTCAAATGCAAATTTGAGATCTCAGTTTTCTAATATTTATTCTTTCTTAATACGTTATATTAGTTTTTTGGGAGGCGCTATTCACACTCCCAAAACCTCTTAATACACTCCATTTCTTAATACACCCCTATACTTTTTTTAGAAATTAACTATTTACTATATACACCCACTAATATTACCTAATTTACCTTTCCTCCATTTAACCCCCAAATCCAATTCTTCAGCACCAATTAAATGCCAACTCTTGTCTCTTCAAAAACAACCCGCTTCTGATCAGAGCTCCATCAGACCAACAATTTCAAGGAACAAGAATTAATAAAATCAATGATATGGCCATGAGTGCCGAAAATAACATTTGACGAGAAACTGAATAGAGCCGAAATAAGTCCCAAAGAATTACTGTCATGTTTCAGATTTTTTTTTAAAAAAAAAGGAATTCAAAAAATGAAAACTTAACAATGATTTGTGGGTATGACCTGCTATGTTCATTTTAGAAGAAAGGTGTTTTTTTTTTCACTGAGAGCAAATAAACCAGATTTATATCTGAAAAACATCACCCAAAAGTGATGAAAAGTATAACCGAAGTGAAGAAAGATTTATTTAGAGATTTGGAGAAGAAGGAGGAGGATGGGTGAACTTTATTAGAGATATGATAGGTGTGTGTAGAATTTTGACAAAGGACATTGTAGTCTTTCAAGTAATAGTAATTATCTAATTAAATAGAGGAGGTGTATTTAGAGGTTTTGGGGGTGCAAATAGCGCTACCCTTGTTTTTTTGATAAATTCGTTCTTTTTACATTCTAGGCTCTAGCCCCTATATACTTTTTCAAGCCCCCAAAGTAAAGCTTTTAGTTCTCTCATGGCTTTACCATGTTGAGTTAACAATCTTCCTTGTAGGTCATTCTGGGTTCATTGGTCTATTGCAAATATAAGATATGAGTTTCAAGTTCTCAAAAATGATGAAAATTTGGAATGAAAGAAATTCGTGATGCGTGGTTTTGGCTAGACTGAATCGTGCAAGTATTTTTTCGTTAACATAAACGCCTATGTTTATCTACTTGTGATTTCAAATAAACACCCTGGACAAAAAGCCATAACACAATGAATCCATTTGCAAAGGGCACCATTGTTACATTTGACCGGTAATATTGGGGAAGGGAGGATAATAATAATAAAAAAACCCAGTACGATTGACCTAGAAAAGTTATGTAGAAATCCGTTTAAAATTTTACCTCAACCGCGAGTTGACTTGACAGAATTCACCGACGCCATTAAATATTTCACAATTATATCCATCAATGTTTCTAAATATTATTACAAATAACCTCAACTTTTCTTCTGGTCTGGCTATTGTAATGTTTAGAAAAAGTTGATGGATGTAATTATAATATGTAAGACGAAAGTTTAAGGTATTTGCATGATTTAAAAAAGTTGAGACATGTAATTGGAAAATATGAATGACGTCAACAAATTCCGTTAGTTCACCTAATAGTGGGGGAATGAAATACAATAAGACAAAATCAAACCTCAACGGAGTGTCTCTAATTTTTGAACTACTCTGATTTTTTTTTTCTTTCTAAATTATCCCTTTGGAAAATTGAAAATTGAAAAGGACTCTTTCTCGAAATTTTACTATGAAAATTAATGAAACTTGGTGAAAGATATCTTTAGACAGATTTTGCTATGTCCGAAAAGATTCCATATCAAATTAAGAAAAGGGGTCTAAAATCTAGGGTGTCTATTAATTTGGGTTATCGGGCATTGGTTTCGGGTTATGCTCAAAATCAGTGACGTCCTAGGGGCCAAAGGGGGAGGTGCTCCCCCCCCTCCCCCCCAAATTTTGGAAAAAAAACAGGGGTATTTTAGTATTTTTAATTTTTAACCTTAAAATAAATACATAAAATAGGAAAAATAGAAAAAAAAGTCTTCAATTTCCTTCATTTATCATTTCTTCTTTCCCCTTCCCATTTGTTAATCTTGACATATTGAGTCTTTGTCGTTTTTTTCCTTTCTCAAAATTTTAATTATTTTCTTTTATTCCACCATAAACTTGAACTCGATTTTTGCATTCTTCTCTTGCGTCTCTACTTGTCTCTTTTGGGATGATTTATGGTTCATTATCAAATTCTCATTAAAGAATTCAATATTGGAGATGAGTTATTGAATGATCGTTTTGTATCACACTGAAAAGTATATTTTTCGAAATATTAACAATGAAGCTATTATGCAACCGTTTCAAAATACGAAGAATATAACAGATGTTATGATATATTAATGTAAATGTATTCTTTTTATTATTTTTGATTATTAAGATGTAATTGAATTAATACGATGGCTTTATCAAAATTGGTATTCATTAATAATTTTATGTTCTAAAAAGCGCTAGGCAGACCTGAGCCTAGCGCCTAAGCGAAATCTGGGCGGGGTTATGCAGGGTCTAATCGGATGAAAAACATAGCCGAACAAATGACGCCTAAGTAGAGATTAATCCAGGCTAGACAAATTTTTTCAGAACAATAGTTGCCCGCCCTCCCCCCAAAATAAAGTCCTTGGCTTCATCACTGCTCAAAATACATAAAAAAAAATTAAGTAAAAAATAAAACAACAACTACGTTTCAGACAAATTGGTAATTTCGTTTCGAGTTCGTGTTAGTCGTATTTGTGTTCGAGTCGTATTCGTATTTATCTCAGTAACTTCAGGTCGGGTTCGTGTCGGATGTGAGATTGACACCCCTACTAATATCACATTTTAGACTAAGAACAAAGAAGATTCCAATTAGGCGGCCACAAGTGCCCATTCCATTGTCTTATTGGAAACTAATAAAAACACTATAAGAATGCAACATAAAATCCAAAAATAGGACAATACATAACATTGTTATGGCATGCCAAATAGACAATTTGTTGTAACCTTACATAGTTTATTGATAAAAATATTTACTCCCACCCCTATATAAACCCTTCAAAAACCACGAAATTTTATCAGTTGAAAATTAAAACTAAGCAATCATGTCCAAGAATAGCGTAATATCAATACTATTCGCATTTCTGATGGGATTTGCACTAATTTGGTGCTACGTGACCACTAGTCCATTCTCTAACATTGTTTCGTCGAATGCTAACTACGATCGTGTCGTAGATGATGTTCGATCGAACGACATCGTTTTCAAGAAATCGATTGGTGGATTAATGATGGAGGATGATGGTTTGATGGAGAAGTACCATAGAAAACTGCAGGGATGTGTGTGTAGCTGCGCTTGTGGTTGTTCAGCTAGAGGTTGTGCATTTTGCTGCCTTATGGCAAAAAATGGGACTGTTTGATCTCATGTTCTCTCTGTGTCGTTGCGGTTGTTGTTATTGTTGTTTTTATTTTCTTTCTTGTTTTCCCCTTACTTTTTGTGTGTGTGTGTGTGTGTTTTTGGTATCTTTGCCTTGCAAAGGTGCTATTGTTGTATGATTGGTTAAGAAATATGGTATCTGACTATTTGCACATGTTGTGGTACAATTTCTTAGTCATACTAGGGAGTGTTTGAAAATTCTAAACAAAGTGATTCCCAACTTCTAAACGGAGAAAACAACTATTTCTTCTATGTAAAAGTTGAGAATCAATTGTTTTAAAGTTGGAAACAGTTCCCATATGTAGGAGTGGCCAAATGGAACCGAAACCGGGTTCCAAAACAGAACCCGAACAGTGGTCGGCGATTATGGGAACAATTGACCGGTCAACATTTTCAAAACTGGAATCGGAACTATGGTGGAACCGGCGGTTTTTTAAGGTTAAAACTAACAATTTTTATTTTTTTGTAAACATATACTAGATGAAATGTTAAATGTTTATTATAATGTATTATATTCGTAACTACATGTGACACATTTTAAACCAAATGTTGTAAGCGAACTACGTGAACTTTGATTCCTCTATACTTTAATAGTATATATAGACAATTTAATTTTATTATTAATATTAAGTATAAAACTTAATTGAATATTAAGTCCAAGTCTTTTTCTTCCTTTTTCCTTTTTTTTAATGATATTGATGAACTGTTTTAAAAAAATCAAAAAATTATCAAAAGATAAATAAACGGTTCCAGCTTTAAATCGGGTTCCAAACAAGAACCGAAACCATGAGGCAATGGTTTCGGTTCCGGTTCCTCCAAAATAAGGAACTGGAAATGGATTCGGCGATTCTGGAACCGTGGCCACCCCTACCCAATATGTACTAATCATTTGATTCTTATATTGCGAGGAAAAAAAGGAAGAAAAAGCAAGAAAGGTAAAAAACGGAAAAGAAAAGAAAGAAAAGAAAAAGAGTCCTGACAAAAAATATTAGCGAATAACTCTCTTCTGAAGTTAACATATTAGATGACCAAGTGGTCAAAACTCGTTACGCAAGCAATCATACCCTTGTCTTTACATATTAAAACTAATAAAATAAATTCTCGTAACTTTAGTAATGCAACATATATAACCACCGAAAATAGGACAATACATAACATTGTTTTAAGCCAAATCACAAAGACAATTTATTGTGCCTCACATAGTTTATTAACAAAAATATTAATTTGCTCTTTCCCTTTATAAACTCCGAAAAACCCATGAAATTTATCACTTCAAAGTTAAAACTAAGCAATCTTAGTAACTAATCAATCATGACTAAGAGTAGCATTTTCGTCCTTAAAAGTAAATAGGTACCAATTTATAAAAAAATATGAAGTATGTATACTAAATTGGTAACTTGGAAATGTCAGGTACTAAACCAGCAAAGTGCCTCCGTCAGGTGCTAAAAATCAATAATCCTAAATTTTAATTATTCTTGAGAGTGATGTAACACACAAGTACCTTTACAAATAAATCTAAGTACTTTACAAATGAAATAATAATAATTGATTGCAATTCACTTCAATATTTCTGTAACAAAAAATGAAATCAATATGTAAAATTCTTCCTCTTTATTTGTGAATAAGAGACAATATATGGTTACATAGATTTTTATTGCGAGACTTAAATAAACAAGAAAAAAAAACTCTTAAGATAAACACAAAGACCATGCCTGCACACCGACATGCTATCTTGTTCTTTATTTATCATAGTGTATATAAGTGAGTACTAGAGACTCAAATGGGTAAGGAAATCACTCATAATAGTTGAAAATGCAATTAGATTCGCACCGAAAATCTTATAGTGGTGGCATTTAGAACCATACCAAGTGTGCCCAAAACAACTGCTCCAACACCTCTAACGCCGGACACAAGGGCACCACCGGTGGTTGATAATGCAGAGCATACTGCAACATCAAGTGGAAGTTGAACAGTGGCAACACATGGAACTATTGGAAATATGGGCAGGCCAATAAAAGTCCTTGTCCTCTTGGAACTGTAATGTTAAAGAATCCATTGGCATTGGTAGTATTTTGGCCAATTGTCGTGGAAGCACCGAAAAATCGATCATAGTTCAACTTGACAACCGCCTTCAAAGAATACTTGGCCGGGCAATTTCGATGGATGTGCAACAGATTTGGCCGTTTACACTCAACCCATTGAGAGGGTTGATCCCAAATATTTGTCCATTGGCTAATGGGGTTGCTGTTGCAAATAGAACGACAATGAGGAAAAAAGCGAAGGCATAATTGCAAGCCATATATTTAGAGGTTTGGGGAATTAGAATTTGTTAATACTTTGTACTTTGCTTGGGATAATTTCATTTTTCATACCCAATCTATACCCTAATTTCACTTTTGATACCCCTGTTTTCAACCTAATCAAGATTAGTACCTAATGTTCACAAAATTAATCATATTTGGTACCTTTCCGTTAACTCTCCGTTAACTCTAACATTTAACTGTTATAGCGTGTTTCCTTTTTAGAACAACCTTTCAATTTCGATACCTAATGTTTTATGAATAATCTCTTCCAAAGACCCATACTTTACTTCTCGCTACAATAATGGAAATAGTCCATTACGACCATATCAGGCCCAACATGCTTCCGTAAAATTAATAGATCCCTCAAAATTCATACATCTTTTGACCGAAACACCGCCGGGTTAAGTGGTTCGCAACGCCACCAGTCGGAAAATTACTGCCCCCAGATCGTTTGACAAACAACTCCTCACCTGCTCAACCTCACCTCGGGAAGATGATCTCGCAAGTTATCCGACCTTTCAAAGACTGGCCAAAGACAACCTTGGTTCGTTTCCTACTCTAGGCGTAAAAGTATTTTTTCAAAGGGATAGATCAATAGAACACTATGAACACATGTTGAACAAAAGCCTTTATTTTATTAAGAACTTAAAGAAAAATTTATTACATTAGTAATCTCCTTTTGGGAGGAGAAAACTTGTTTAGCCTCTCATTATTGAGGCTTGCACTCGAAAATACATAAATTTAAAAACTAAACACTCAAACTTATTACAAATTTTCACTCGATTTTATTGTAAGAAAACTAAGGGAAATGTTCGATGTCCTCGCCTTCCTTCAAATCCTGCATTTTATAGAGGTAAGTCCGGACTTCAAAGGCGGACTTCAAATCTTGGCGATATATATGACGCCATCGCTTACGCATATCCCACATTATTGCCTCGCCACCGTTTTTCTTTTTCTCCCGCGTGACTCAGCCCATGTGATGTTTGTCGGGAATCTTTTAAAAATTTGGTTTACGTGGTCCCCGAGGATAACGCGTCTTGTGAGTCGGGCCCTTATCCTTTCCACCGCATGATCTTGTCGATCGGGTTTGGGTCGAATCCTTTCCCAAACTCGGGTTCCTTTTGTTCGGGGCATGCTTGACAGATCCTCCGTCGACCCAACGGCCAACATGCGCCATGTTACTGACTTCCGGTAAGTTTCTTTGCTTGCCGGAATCTTGTTTTCCCAGAGAATTCTTCTTTTGGTCTCAAGAGTTCTTCTCGCAAACCCCGTGGTTGATCCAGTCATCGAATTCAAAAGGAAAGATCCATTCGCCGACTGCGGAAGAACTTGAATGGATATTTGACTTTGTCCATTTCAGATTAGACAAACCCAAAGACCCCATGCTCGCCTGGTAGAAGCTTCGTCTTGAAAATGCTCCTACTAACACTCGGTCCTTCTTCCTGAAGCCGCTTAATGTATTTTAAAGCATTTCCATCCGGTCTTCTTAGCTTGATGAAATGAAAAGCTTCATTAAAGCCTTTCTTCATCTGGTTCGGAGCCGCACCGATAAAATACAGCCTTCCAAAATATCGCCTCGGCCAAGTGTGGATTATTGGCCCAGTCTCGTAAATCGCTTTCCCAATCCATTTCGGTAATTTTGAAATTTCTCGGGAATCCTGTAACACGGTATAGATTGAAGCTAAAGCTCCAAAAGTATACCATTCCCGTACTTCATTTGGATGACTTCCTGGTTTCATCCAAACTCGGGATACTTTCCCGAGATATCAACCATTGTTTTCTCTGCGGTTAATACCTTGTCTTGTAACTAGTTTCTCCCATTGCCGCCGATAGACTGCATAGGAGAAATCTTATTCTCGTCGCTTTGAACCTTAGATTTGCCTGTCTGTCTCGTGGCCTAAGATTCAACTCTCCCTCTTTTACCCCGTCTGCCGGGTTGACTTGAAGACTCGGGTTGTGACACCGGAGCTTCAACATTCAATTACGATTTGTACACCCTCGGGGGATGCATCACCGCAACACTTGTGATTATGGTACTTGAATCCATAACCTCCGGGTTAGAGCCCGTACTCTCTCGGCCCTTTTTGCACCGTAGGAGATGCGGCTGGAAGAGAGGCTCCTTGCGGCGCTAAGAACAATTGTCCTTGAGCGAACCGGCATGCTCGTATTTGACTAGAAACGGATTTCTGTCACTGTTGAAGTCGTCCGGAACTTCGCATTGAGACATAACGCCCCAAAATCTCGCTTCTAGACTCTCCAGGTTTTCCCCGAGATGTCTTACTCGTTAAGGACCTCACAAGAACACGCCCTTCCATCTCGTGTCAAGAAATCTGCAAGAATATTTTCATGAGATTTTATAATGACAATATCATAATCATAATATTAACATTCACTTGCCATCTAAGTAATCGAGCATTTTCTGGTTTTGATTCAATTTTGTTTTTCGTAAAAGCCTTGACACTTGAATTATCAATTTTTAAAGTAAACTTTTAGCCAAAAAATAAAGGCCATTTTTTAAAAGCCTTTCTGATCGCAAAGAATTCTTTCTCGTTAATATGCCACCGAGTTGCTTGACTAGGGGTGAATAAACCACTGCAATATCTGCATGGCACTTCCTCGTTTGGTGTGACTTTCGTAAGAACTGCCGCTTCACCAATCATCACCGCATCCGTGTACGTAACCAGCTTCATCCTCGTCTTGGGAATTGCAAGTTTTGGAAGCTTTTTACAAACTTCTTTAAGTTGCTTAATTCCTTGATGTTCATCTTCCCATTTGAATACCGTCTCTTTTTTAAGTAATGGGCTAAACACCTTCCTCGTAGTATGCTAGATTGTTAATAAACATTCCAAAGAAAATTAACAACTCCCGAGAAAACTCAAGTCGCTTCTTGTCTTTTAGTGTATCCGAAATCCTCGTATCTTTTCCACAATATGATTACTCAGAAATAATTCCCATTCATCGATTTCAATTCCTAGGAATTCAATCATCATGTGTTGCGATTACGCCTTATTTTCCGAAAGCACTAATCCTTCTTTGTGACAAACATCTGAAAATATTTTCAAATGTTTGAGATGCTCCTTCATGTTCTTTGATGCGATTAGAATGTCGTCGATATACACGAACATAAAATCAAATAATCTTTGAAAAGATTATCCATCTTTCTTTGATATATCCGGGGTGCGTTGGCCAATCCCATAGGCATCACGTTCCAAATATAGTGTCCCCGTGGTGGTGTAGAGAAAGTCAGAAACTTCTTACTTTCTTCCTCCATCTTAATCTGGTAGAATCCGGACTTGCAATCGAACTTTGAGAATATCTTGGCACCTTTGATACGCTTAACTGATGTTCTCTGCTTGGGATATAATATCCGTCGAACTCCAAAATGTTATTAATTCCTTTGTAATTAATAACAAGTCTTGGCTTTCCTCTTTTGATTTCTCCATGGTTTCGACTAAGAATCCTGGATCACTTTGTATGGAGAAACTCCTGGTGAAATTAACTTAAGGTCAAGATGTTCCTTAAGTATCTTTTGCATATCCTCACGATCTTCCCGGTTCATAAGGATTGGTTTGAATCTTACGAACTCGTACTCCTTTCCAGGTTTAACCTTTAAGGAAGCTTTAAGCTCGTTCTTATCCCACCAAGCCAAAGGATCTTCATTGTAATTCCTCCGGATCTTCTTTTCTTGATATCCTCGAGTGATATTTGTTCCTCTATGGTTACATCACTCTGTGGATTCTCCATTAGACTCATCCATAATTCTCGCAATAGCTTCCGGAGTGACTCGTTCTTCTCCTTGTACTCAATGAATACAAGTTATTATCCCATATCTTCTCGATCCTTCGGATGGAACCAAATTGTCTATAGGATAATAAAGCTTCACCAAATTTCCTTCGATCCGCCATTTTTGAATTGCGAAGTTTGGCTTCATCACCACGCTTGTCGCGAAAATTAATGGGCATTTTTCCGAAAATGCTTCCTCAGATCTTCGGACAATAATCTTATGATCACATAAGGTTGTGAAAATAAGTCTTCTCGTCTCGTTCTCTTGTGTGAACCGCTTGAATGTTTGCGAAAATTGTTTCCCGAAGAAAATATCTCGCACTGTATCATGGAAATAGATTGGTGGCGTCTTTACTTTGTACCATGGTACCGCCCGCTCCTCCGATCATTATTTACGCTTGTTTAATTCCCATGTTAAGATAAGAATCCTTTTAGAGAAATCTCTTCTGCGATGGCTGGTAAATCTTCTCCAATTTCTTTAGGAAAAACATCCGCTTTGCTGCGACATATTCCTAAGACTGAATTAATATAGGCGGCGAAATACTCGACCTTGTATTCAACATATAACATTCCGATAGAAATGTATATGGAGAATGGACTAGTGGTCATCCGATTCTCAGTATCTTTTATTTGCCACTGTGAACTCTATTTCGTCTTGTAATCTTTCCCAAGGTTTATGCTACTCAAGAAATTCAATTCCCAAGATTAATTGTTCTCGGATCTTTCCCCAACTCCCGTGATAGTAAGCTCAATTTCTCCTATCTTCAGCTTCCTTGATACCTTCCAACGATTGGTTGTTGGAGATAATATAGAACATCACAAGGAAAAATGTTATCCTTTTGAGTGATGTCGAATATTACTTCAACCTCTCGCCATCCTTCTCGACATTTCACTCTCTCTTTGTTTTAAAAACATCGGGGATGCGCTCAATCGTACTTTCTGGTCTCCTTTCTTCCCAACGGCCGCTACTCACCATTCTCGTCTTGCCGGAAAGACATTCTTCTGGCTCAACTCGAGACTCCGACTTTTGTTGAAGACTGGTTGATCTTGAATTATCATATCAATCTCCTTAATAGTTGGAGATTCAATGATTTCTCGTAACACCACCCTTGCAAAGTCCTCAAAGATTATTGGGACTTCAATAAATTCCTTTCTCAAGAATACTTGGAATGATGGGTATTCGAGAGAGCATAGGAAATCTTGTATGTGATCGAGTAAGGCCGGTTTCCTTTTTCATCAAATCGACTCTTTTGAAATCTTGATGAAGAGTTAGGACTCTCTCAAGTCTCGATCTCCCAAATTGTATGCAATTCTAGGATAGACATTAAATGCCAATTTCCCCGCATACAAATTTCTCAGAATCCGCTCCAAGGCATGAATCCTTGAGATGCGAGATTCGCTTGTCAAAGATAGCAAGATTGAGAGGCGAATCTATTCCTTCTTTGAATGTTGCCTTAATAATTACTCTTATGGCTCCGATATGAATCCATGAGAGTGTATTTGCAACTTCTCTTTTAACTTTGCTTTTGATCTCTTGTATTTCTCTAATAGGGACCAACCGCATCTCGATCAAAGTTACCTGGTAAACTCCATCGGAATAGCAAATTCTCCTAAGGTTGTTACCCCTGTGGATAATTTGGTGTTTTCTGCTACTGAAACCCAATTTTATCCAATGCTTTTTCCATAGCTCCAATTGTAAATCCATCATAGACTTGAAGCTTTGGATCTTCCTTCATGATTCTCATAAGAGTTTTATGAGAAACCGTCGTGTGAGAGAGGAATCGACATATCCTCCCCGATCGTCACAAGAATTTCTTCTTCACTCGATTCCCCGAGCCGAGTCACTTCCATCATCGAATAGATCTCTTCTTCATAGATGCTTTCATCCGAGGGAATATCCTCGAATTGATACACCCGTATTAAATCCACGATAATAGACAGCCTTCTTCGATTTCTCGGTGTGGCCTCGAACTGCCGACTTTTCGTTTTTGATTGTCCGGGCAATCCGTTGAGATATGCCCTCTTGCTCCGCATGTCCAAAGAATTACGATCTTTGAAACTTTCATTAGCTCTAGTGTGAGCACGCCCGAAAGTTCTTCTCCCTGGATTTCTGCTGTACTTGCTTGATTAGAACCTCGATGATGAGGCTCTACTCCCGCTGGTAATCGGGTCTTTGTCCCGATTTATAACTTCGGGCTTTTTGTTTTGACTAACCTTCTAGGTCTCCATGAAGACCGCTTTTTTGCCGCTTCCTCGGCGGCATGGATGGATTCTCTCCTTCTTCTTCTTGTGCCGCCTTGGTTGACCTCCCACAAATCGTTGGGATATCATTATCCACGCAACATAGAGGAACCGCTTTTTAATTCCTCTTAATCTCTTGTAATTCTGTGCAGAGTCGCTTGATAGCACCATTCGGATAACTTGGCCTTTAGGAAAGACATTTTTCCGCCACGCTTTTACTCTTGCTCCACCCTTTTATTCCCCGATAAGCATTTCTTTCCAGGGACTCGGAATCTTGGCAAAGAATAGTCAGCGACTTCTTTTTCCTCAATCTTGGATTTCCACCGTATTCGGTGAACAACTTGATATATTCACAATATGACAAATATCCAAGAACTCAAGGCTATAGAGGGCTTGTTTATATTTCTTTCTTTTTTCATCCTCTAATCCTCGAAATAACCCGTGAATGAATTGGATTTTGAATAGTTTTGCCATACCATCGACAATTCCTTTAAGTGATTCCCTGATGTGACCGAACTTTTCGTACTAGCATCGGTCATATCCTAGGCAATCTTCACCGATCCTTCAAGACTCATTTCAAGGAGTAAAATGAATGAATCCTTTGTAAGATCGAGGGTTCTCACTGAAATTCTCATAGTCAAGCCCATTCATCAATGAGAACTTCTCTGCTTTTTAAAATCAGGATGTCCAGATTTAACATCAACCCATACGGATGTATTGGGTCGAGGTGCGATCTTCCATAAGGCGTCCGATAAACATTCGGCCTTCCGGTAGGTTGTCTGGTTCCCGCAAGAGGGTTTCGACCTCCTGTCCCTGAAAGTGGATCACTCCCGGTCGTGAAATCCCCAAAGATGTGGCATCCTCTCGTCCCGAGCTCCATAATGTGAACCCGCATTTCTTCGACGTTAGGATTAATCGGTGGCGGTGGTGGAGGAATTGGTCTACCTTGTGGGTCATAGGTAACCAAAGCGATTCTCACATGCGTTCATCTTTAAATCTACAATACCTAATCCCGCCAAGGATTCTTCCAGTCATGTAGATCTTTAAGATTCATCTTTTCAATATCCATCTTTTTTAATTTTTGATGGATTTTCCTTTGATTAGAGCGATGAGCTTTTCCTCATCCGTCATTTTTTGTATGACTTCGATTGGTTTTCCCTTTTGGTGTAAATAGGGTACCGCCCCAAAATCAATACGTTTCCTTCCTCCGGATGAACTTGGCCTCGTCCTCCGTGTTCTTGACTCGTTTCAATATCATGAAGGAGTTCAAGAGTTTCCTTCGATATTTCACCATCGTTTCCATCCGGTTCGATCTCGATGAACTTGTATTGGTAGATGAATATGGCGGTTGCCATAATTCTCGCACCGCTCTTACGATTTCTCTAAGATCTTCTGAGATCTTAGATTTGTCTGGAAGTATCTCGTTCCACTCCGGTACTCCATCGAATCATTGTTCGATGGGAATTTTCATGAACCATTTCTTGAAGGTTCATCAAGTGAACATATAGGTCCGTTAAGCATCCGTGAATCGCTATAATATTCTCGCTTCGCATTTTGCATTGCCTTAAGGTTTCCCCGTCGGCTCCCTCGCTGTTCCTTTTCTTCATGTTGGTATTCCTAATATGAAACCTGGTCAAGGTGTTCTTGTGCATACATCGTCAATATTTGACGATATGTCCTGTAAGGGTACATCTCGGACATCGGTCCGGATCCATAATCTCGGAGTAATTTCTCCTCACCAATTGTTAATTACATAAATATAATACATTTAACTAAAAGTTCTTAATAAACCTAGGCTCGATACCATTTTCGCGGCCCAAAGTTAAAGCGTTGAGTAATCAAAAGATCGTGTCCTTTGAATAAAAATTGAAATATCTAGGGACCAAATTTGATAAACCAGTAAACATAGGGTACCAAAAATGATATATTCGAAAGTTTGGAAAATCTTCTACAACCAACCAACCGGGCAGTTTTAACAGCTTATTTAACTACAGTATCCGAATTGATTAAAACTCAAAACGCTGGGTACTAAAACCGATTAAACCGAAACCTTGGGATCAAAACTGAAAACTAGGTATAATTGAGGTACTAAAACTGAAAATAACCCTACTTTGCTTCTTTGTTTTGTCCAAAAATGTAAGGAAAAAAACCGCAATTTATACACGTTTCTTTCCCAACTCCTCCAAGTAGCTTTTTTATTTCAAATTTATTTTCAGTCTGTTCTTATCATGTTTATTAAAGTTTAGGAAACAAGTTGTGTTTCTCTATATGTCAATTTGAAGTTAGAGTTGCCAAACTTTTCTCAATATGAACTAGAATAGTGTGAAACTATAGGGCAGTTCCCTATTAATCAAAATATTTTCTGAAATCATTATATGAAAGTCATAACTTAAGTATATAAGAACTTTATCAAATGGCTAAGTAATGAGAATTGTTTTCTTTATCTTTTTCTTCTTGTTTTTTCCTTATTTTCTTCTGTGTGTGCGTGTGCGTGTTTTTTTTTTTTTGCCTTGCAAAGGTGCTATTGTTGTATGATTGGTTAAGAAATATGGTATCTGACTATATGCATATTGTGGTACAATGTCTTAGTCATACTAGGGAGTGTTTGAAAATTCTAAACAAAGTGATTCCCAACTTCTAAATGGAGAAAACAACTATTTCTTCTATGTAAAAGTTGAGAATCAATTGCTTTAAAGTTTGGAAACAGTTCCCGTATGTAGGAGTGGCCAAATGGAATCGAAACCGGGTTCCCAATCGGAACTAGAACAGTGGTCGATGATTATAGGAACCATTGACCAGTTAACAGTTTCAAAACTGGAACCGGAACTATGGTGGAACCGGCGGTTTTTTAAGGTTAAAACTAACGATTTTTATTTTTTTGTAAACATATACTAGAAGAAATGTTAAATGTTTATTATAACGTGTTATATTCGTAATTACATGTGACACAATTTAAACCAAATGTTTTGTTAGCGAAATACGTGAACTTTGATTCTTCTATACTCTAATAGTATATGTAGACAATTTAATTTTATTATTAATATTAAGTATAAAACTTAATTGAATATTAAGTCCAAGTTTTTATGAAGTTAAAATATTAGATGACCAAGTGGTCAAAACTCATGTTACGCAAGCAATCATCCCCTTGTCTTTACATATTAAAACTAATAAAATAAATTCTCATAACTTTAGGAATGCAACATATATAACCACCGAAAATAGGACAATACATAACATTGTTTTAAGCCAAATCAAAAAGACAACTTATTGTGCCTCACATAGTTTATTAACAGAAATATTAATTTACTCTTTCCCTTTATAAACTCCGAAAAATCCATGAAGTTTATCACTTCAAAGTTAAAACTAAGCAATCTTAGTAACTAAGCAATCATGACTAAGAGTAGCATTTTCGTCCTTACAAGTGAATATGTACCATTTATAAGAAAATATGAAGTATGAGTACTAAATTGGTAACTCGGAAATGTCAGGTACGAACCAACAAAGTGCCTATAGGTCAGATACTAAAAAATTAATAATGTTAAATTTTAATTATTCTTGAGAGTGATGTAACACACAAGTATCTATACAAATAAAATCTAATTACTTTACAGATGAAATGTTGGAATTGTGTTTGGTAAAATGGGTGTTGACCCGATTTTGACCAAATAATTAAGTGGTTTTCATTAGTGAAAAATATAATTAAATTATTTGTAAAAATTCTACTAAGAGAGTAGATAAGAATATCATTTGGAATTTCTCATAACCAATTCCGGGTGAATGAGAAATTAATGCTAGAAGTTAGCCACTTAATATTAGTATATGGTATGGAAAATGAAAAATGTGGGGAATGAGAAATGCTCCATCCCACATAGGATAAAGAGACAAATAATAATAATTGATTGCAATTCACTTCAATATTTCTCAGAATAAAAATGAAATATATCAATATGTAAAATTCTTCTCCTTTATTTGTGAATAAGAGACACAATATATGGTTACATAGATTTTTATTACAAGACTTAAATAAACAAGAAAAAAAAACTCTTAAGATAAAAACGAAGACCATGCCTACACACCGACATGCTATCTTGTTCTTTATTTATCATAGTGTATATAAGTGAGTACTAGAGACTCAAATGGGTAAGGATATCACTCATAATAGTTGAAAATGCAATTAGATTCGCACCGAAAATCTTATAGTGGTGGCATTTAGAACCCTACCAAGTGTGCCCAAAACAACTGCTCCAACACCTCTAACGCCGGACACAAGGGCACCACCGGTGGTTGATAATGCAGAGCATACTGCAACGCATCAAGTGGAAGTTGAACAGTGGCAACACATGGAACTATTGGAAATATGGGCAGGCCAAGGAAAAGTCCTTGTCCTCTTGGAACTGTAATGTTAAAGAATCCATTGGCATTGGTAGTATTTTGGCCAATTGTCGTGGAAGCACCGAAAAATCGACTACAGTTCAACTTGACAACTGCCCCAGCAATACCCTGGCCGGGGCAATTTCCAGTGGATGTGCAACAGATTTGGCCGTTTACACTCAACCCATTGAGGAGGTTGATCCCAATTATTTGTCCATTGGCTAATGGGGTTGCTGTTACAAATAGAACGACAACGAGGAAAAAAGCGAAGGCGTAATTGCAAGCCATATATTTAGAGGTTTGGGGAATTAGAATTTGTTAATACTTTGTACTTTGCTTCTTTGTTTTGTCCAAAAATGTAAGGAAAAAAACCGCAATTTATACACGTTTCTTTCCCTACTCCTCCAAGTAGCTTTTTTATTTCAAATTTATTTTCAGTCTGTTCTTATCATGTTTATTAAAGTTTAGGAAACAAGTTGTGTTTCTCTATATGTCAATTTGAAGTTAGAGTTGCCAACCTTTTCTCAATATGAACTAGAATAGTGTGAAACTATAGGGCAGTTCCCTATTAATCAAAACATTTTCTGAAATCATTATATGAAAGTCATAACTTAAGTATATAAGAACTTTATCAAATGGCCGGCTAAGTAATGAGGATTTTCAGGATAGTCCTTGTAGAATAGTTTTTCAAATTCTTCAAGAATATGCTTTTAATTAATTTGAAGCATTTGGTTGCTGTATTTTTGTTGATCCAATATATTTAACTAATAATCTGCACAAGGACAAACATTTAATTAGGTTTATAAGCGAATATAATTCCCTTTAATTTCGTATACTAGATTTGCCAAATATTAGTGATCAATTGTAAAGTTATAGCTAGAATCCTAACATGATTCTTGGATCAAGCCACCACGTCTACGAGTTGATGTCTATTTTATAGCTCGAAGTTGGAAAAAAAAATTAGTTAATGAAGAACTTTTGCCATGCAATTTATTCATAGGTTTATCATATAGGTGGAGAGATAGATGAGAAAAGTCATAAGATTATTGTGACTCTAATGCATATTTGGAATAAATATACTGCATAGATAGTTATCAGACCGTGCACAGTTAGTTATTGTTTAATGCATACATGGTTATAATATACTACATATTCATATTTTATTTGGTGCATAGATAGTAATGAGATAATGTTAAGTTAATTTATTGTTTGATGCATATATAGTTATGAGGTAACACATAGTTAGTTATTATTTGATGCATATATAATTATGAGAAAACTTTCATAAATTTGGAATGATACATGCATTAGCAAAGTTTAAAAATTCCAAGATTTTGGAGTAGGCTAAATGCCTTTTACCTCATGTGAAAAACTGAAATAGTTGAAGCCCACAGAGTCATATACATAAATTTGACATACGAGAAAATCCGAGAAAAGAAAAAAAAAGAAAAGAAAAAGTGTCCTGGCAAAAAATATTAGCGAATAACTCTCTTATGAAGTTAATATATTTAGATGAGCACAAGATTTGGATGTATGTAGCCCAAGTGATCAAAACTCATGTTACGCAAGCAATCATACATAAAATATCATCCCCTTGTCCTTGCATATTAAAACTAATAAAATAAATTCTCATAACTTTAGGACTGCAACATATATAACCACCGAAAATAGGACAATACATAACATTGTTTTAAGCCAAATAAAATAGACAATTTATTGTACCTTACATAGTTTATTAACAAAAATATTTACTCCTTCCCTATATAAACTCCGCAAAATCAATGAAATTTATCACTTCAAAATTACAACTAAGCAACCATGACTAAGAGTAGCATTGTGTCAGTACTGTTCGTAGTTCTGATGGGATCCATACTAATTTGGTGCTACATGACCACTCCATTCGCTAATGTTTTATTGAATAGTAATTATTATGAGCTGAATAATACGTACTTCTTAGACTTTGATCAATCGAATGACATAGTTCCCAAGAAATCGATTTCCAATATCATTGGTGGAATAATGGACGATGGTTCGAACGAGACATACCATAGAAAATTGCAGGGATGTGTGAGTAGTTGCAATTGTAATTGCTCCATGTATCGGAGGTTGCAGAGTTTGTTGTGTTATGAGCAAAAATGGGACTGTGTGATCTCATGCTCTGTGTGTGTTTTCCTTCTTTTCTTACCTTTTTTTTAAATAAAAACTTGTTTGTACTTTTTGTCTTGCAAACATGTTGTGTATGGCGGAGTACTTGTTGAATTATATGCATGGTACTGGTTTTTCAGGAAAATTACTGGAAAAATGGGACAAAAAAAGAAGTAGAGGATAGAACTCGGTTCTATCTCCGTAAGACAATATTGCCCTGTGTATAGTGCTGTTAACGGTGCGACAATCGTCTCTAAGATACGATGACTTCGGTTCTTAAGTTAGTAACACTTACAAAATTTAAGAACCAATGAAATAAATAAATCAATATGTTGATTAATGCAATGTGGTTTCAGATTTTATCTTTTGGTTAAAGTTTTTATTTCAATCATTAAGGGATGATATTCATGAGCATCTAGGTGTCTTATGAAAATCAACATGTCTTTTGGCTCGAAAAAACATGTCCAACAACCAAAAATACATCTGTTAGCTCCAACGCACCAGTCCAGAGGTGCGCGACCGCACTCTCCAGTGTGCGACCGCGCGTGTAGGACCCAATGGGTATGAGTAAAGTCTAGAAGGGGGGAATATACTTTATCAATTTTTCGATTCTAATTAAAATCAGAGTTTACAAGAAAACAACTAAGTCTTTTGAAAGATAATTGTATGAAGCTTCAGCAGAAGAGTTAACCACTCAACAGACTCTGAAAGAGCTGTTGATAGAGTAACTCAGACGAATGAAGTTTAACCTTTAGAAAATCAATTTTCTTGATTTTTTTACAGCGGAAACCTTACACCTTTTTAAATTTGGTTTATCAACACTACTTTTTGTATTGATTATTATCAGTTGTATAGCAAATATAACAAGTAAATAAATTTGCAGAAATTAAATGCAAAATTTAAATAACACAGATTTATAGTGGTTCGAGGATGAGGTAATTTTTCTACTCCACTCTTCTCTTACTCTAGGAGGAATCCACTAATGTAACTGTAACTTTGTTACAAAAGTACAACAATCCAAGTTAGCTTTGATTACACAGCCATCTACACTTCTGGGACTCAGCTTTTCGCAGGCAGTTACCTCACTACTTCAGCTCTTCATATCTTCTATCTTCTAGAATTGATCATGCAACCTTCCTTCAGTTCTTGGAAATATAGACCCCTTTGCTTATCAAATGTTTTCCTCTTCAACTTTGAAGAACAACTTCTATCTTCTATGTGAATGTGTTGGATAAATTGTCTTTCGATGTAGGCTCGAGGATGCATGAATTTTCGCTTGAGAAAGTATTTGCAGATATTGCTTGAATGCTCGTAAGTTCTGTGTATTGCTTCGAATAATTGCTCTCTCTTTTCTCTTTGAAAATTCCTCAGCCTTTTATACTAGGAGTTCAAAATTTGTCCTTTGAAGAGATAAATAAAATTCGCACTCTTACTTTTGTTCATTGGCTTGTCTTGTTTATGCAACTTTGATGTTGACCCAACCTTTGAATTTAGTACTTGCAGGCTCCTGAAACGGTTCAGAATTTTGCAGGCTTCTCAGTGTCTTAAGTTTCTTGCATTCTTTCAGCAATAACTTTCAGCAATAAAGCTTTAAGTCTGCATGTATGTCTCTATTACCAAAACAGGCAAGTCTTTGACTTTCAACACAATGGACTTCTCCAGTTGTCTCTATGTCTTTCAGCTGATTTACCCCTTGAGTTGAGTCATCTCTTTCATTCCTTGATTGACTTTCTTTGTAAGTCTTCCGAAAGACTTAGCTTACGTACTTGACTGATCGAAACTCTTCTCGATCCACTCGATTTGACTGACTCGATTGATTCTTCTCTGCATTCTTCACCAGGTCTTCTGCATACTTCTACTTAGCTGCTATTGACTCTACTAATTTATCTAACTATTACAAAGTAGAAATTATATACAGAATTGGGGTGCCAACTTTCTAATACAAAATTTTGCAAGCATCATCAAAATCTATACAATAAATTTCCTAACAATTTTCCCCTTTTTGATTAGGCCAAAACTATTCTACAACATCATGTGCTGAAAATTAAATAATTGAAAATAAATGTATCAATTTTATTCATGAACATTCATCACTTACATTATTTTCTGCATATTACAAGTACATTGTAAAAATACAAAACAAAATTTTCTGACAACTATCTTCTCATCTCATTTGTTGTCATCTTCTCCATTTCTCTTCATGAACTCTCCCTTTTCTTTCTTCATCATCTCGTTTTATCCTTCTTTCTTCATCAACTTTCATTCTCTCATCTTCTCCTATCTTTCTAAGCCGCAGTTCCCCCATCTCATATTTTCGTGCCAATTCACTGGCTTTACGCTCATCTTCTCTGCGCTGAGCTTCGCTAAGACGCATCCAATATGGCGCATCTTCTTTTAAAGGATTAATGGCCATGATTCCACTTAATCTTTTTTGTGGAGAGCTGGTTCGCCTTATTTTTTAGCTTCACCGCAAGCGTACGGTGCAGTTTATAGAATAGGGTTAGCAAAGTCGAATCCAAAGGGACTAATAAATTAATGTACTAATTACTGGATTATAATAGTCTTATTTTTATCTTGACTATCGAATTCGAGATGGATTGATTTTATTAACACTAAAGCAGAAATTATCTTAGAATAACAAAGCAAATAGTGGATTAAAAGATCAAGTATGAAAGAATGGATTCCTGGGTTGTGGTTTCAGTTAATATCCCCTTTTATTATCAGATTTATCAAACCAAAGTTAAACGTATTCTTCTCTATAGACCAATCACAAAAGTAATTTACCCTCTCTCTCGAGATGCATGTAAAAGCGTTGATTGGAATATCTATGCTAGCATCTCTACTCAACATGAGATATCCAACTCCCAAAAGATCAAAAGATTAAAAGGCCTCACGAATATTCACAGACTTATCAATCATGCAAGATATTCATGTCAAGTACTCATAGATCTAATATTGAAACTCATCTGTTCGAATAATGAATCAATATATCAAAACAAGTTAAACCAATAGCTTTTTGATAAAACAAGAATTAAAGCAAAGTACTTGAATAGAGTTGGAAAACATTAACTTTGATTGCAATGAATCATCAAACAAAAGTATCCATTAACCTACTCCCAAACCCGGGAATTACAAAGTGTTTAGCCAGACATAGAAAAGAAATAATTCATAGACAAATTATTCATGTTCATGTCTACTAATCGAATGACAAAAATACTATGGAGTGAGTGAACTCGGGGATGATGATGATCTCTCGATCTATCTTCAATCCTCGAAGGTGTGGTTGCGGTCTTGATCGATCTCTCTGAATCTCTGGTGGAAGATTGCTCTTTTCTCTGCTTTCTAGGGCAAAATCAGCATCCCTATTTGTGGCCGCCCCATCTCTATTTGTACTTTCTTTTGTGCCTCGGCTGAAAAAGCTTCATCGATAGATGCAGTTGTGGTAGCCTACTAAGCTGACTGCACGTCAACTGTCTTAACAACTTTACTGGCAGCAATTTGAACTTCCTTTTGAGTTAACCTTGCATCAGCTATTTCAACAGCCTCATTCTGGTGTATTTCAAAGTATCCTCTGGATCATTGGCCTATTTGTCAGATTTAGCCGATTCACTGGCTTCCATTTCTTCATCTCTGCGTGAATATTCTTCCTCTTATTCAATCTCTGTCAGTGCATCTATTATCATTGGCTCAATAGATTCACATTCTGGGATAATTACCTGCACATCACCAGTCACTTCAATGTTCCCCCTAGCAGTCTCAACTGCTAATGAGTCTTGATCAATCCCTATAGTAGTCTTAACCGCAATTGAGACTTCTATCATGGTGACATCCTCAGTAGTCTAAACTACTAGGATTGCACTTTTACTAACAACAACAATCTCAACTGTTGTGGCCTTCATAGAACTTCCAACCCGTGCCTCTGTCTCGCCAGCCTCAATCAAAACTTCATGGGCCTACATTTCCACTTCTCGTGCCTCAGCTGTAGAAGTCTCAACCACTGCAACTTTACTGGACTTTACATTTCCTTCTTCAACAGCGCTCTCACCATCACCTACAAACTTTAGAGGTTATTCTTCATCCCCTACAACTGTCTCCCACATGGTTGTAGTGTGCCCAATTTACCCCTCAGCTAGCTCACTAGCTGACTGATGTTGAATTAAGCTAGGGTCAACTAACACCGGGGATTTAATCTGTTTCTCTTGAATACTCAAACATTCGCTCTCTCGTTGTCCCAACAACAGCTTTTAGTGTGTGGCTCAACTGGGTTCCCCTCTTGCATATATTCATCCAAATTCACTACTTCCATACCAACTTCATCTCCATTCCCCTTATCTTCAACTTCATCGTGAGAGTGAGTTGGTGATGAGAGAGTAGTTGTGTCTCTCACCACACCTTCAATGATAAGGGTGGGGGATGATGGTTCCCCAACCCCAGATAACTGAGCCCTCTCAAACATCTCACGAGATTCTCAGAGTGCTTGTCTTTGCTGTGGAGCCTCCACTACATCAACTCATTTGATTTATTCCTCACCAATGTTGTAGTTAGGGATGAGCCTAGCTAATTCCCCCAAAAGACACATGTGGGTCTCAACTGTGCTTTTTCCTTTGGCCATTTACATCTTCTTCTCTTCCTGTTTCTTCTTGAAATGTATCGTACTGGAGTATACTTCATAAGCTTGAGTAACAGAGGTACGTTTCAGAAACGCAAGAAGCCACTTTTCTTCTTCAATCAATTCGGGCCTCTAAAACTGTTGGCGACTCAAAAACAACTTCCATTTCCTCCAAATATATAGCCTAGCCTCGATGTCATGATAGATTAGGGATTCAGGTCCCTCAGGAGCAGCAGTTTCTTCTCTTACAGCTAATTCCTCAATTTGTCGTCTTTTCTCCACAAATGGTTCTTGAGTGGTTCTCTGTGTGTGTGTGTGTGTTTTCCTTCTTTTCTTGCTTTTTTTTTTTTTAAATAAAAACTTGTTTGTACTTTTTATCTTGCAAACATGCTGTGTATGATGGATTTGTTGTTATATGGTACTGCTTTTCAAGAAAATGGCTGAAAAAATAGGACAAAAAAAGAAATCGAGGATAAAACTCGGTTCTATCTCCGCAAGATAAAATTACCCCGTATATAGTGCTGTTAAGGGTGCGACAATCGTCTCTAAGATACAACGACTTCCGTTCTTAAGTTAGTAGCATTTACAAAACTTAAGAACCAAAAACCTAAATAAGTGTTCTAACTTTCAAGCTTTGAACGAACAAAAAAATAAATATGCTAATTAATGCAAGGTGGTTTCGGATTTTATCTCTTAGTTAAAGTTCTTATTTCAATCATGAGGGGATGATATTTATAAGCATCTACGTGCTTATAAAAATTGACATGATTTTTGGCTCGAAAAGACATGTCCAATAGCCAAAAAATGCATCTGTTAGCTCCAACAGACGCACTAGTCTAGACATGCATGACTACCTATCCATCGCGCGACCACGCACACAGGTATGTCCCAGGGTTCACGCGTGCTGTTAAAAACTTTCTGTCCAACATGCGCGACCATGCACGAGATGCGCGACCGCACACTGGTTGCGTAGACGTGCACGACCCGCGCACGGGTCCAAATTGAGTACTTTTTTTAAAGGAATTTAAATAAATGTTGTCAAAAAAATATATAGGCTTTGAGTCCCAAGCCCGAGACCTACGACAGGAGCCAAAGTCGAGCCGATCGACGATGGCTGCAAACATGTATGTTTTCAACCGAACCCACAAACATGTAGGTCCTACTTCATTTAAAAACATTGGTGCCCAAGGACCCAAACCCATTACTCAAACTTAGATTTGATAAAGTGAGCTCATTTTGACTTTATATCTTATGTGGGAAGGACTTCCACTCCACCCCCACTTTTTCCAATTTCCATATCATTTTTCTTGGTTTAAGTGACCAACTTGTTGCATTAATTTTTTATCCATCCGAAATTGGTTTTGAAAAATTTTAAATGCTAATCTCATCTACTCACTTAGTAGAATTTGATTATCTATTTTATTTACATTTTTCATGAATGGAAACCACTTAAATATTTGTTCAAATATGGGTCAAAACCCATATTTTCAAAACCAAATTTCAACAATCCCTCACATATATGTATGTATGCATATTCGCTTAAAAGTCTCGGCAAACTTTTATTGCATCAAGATATATAAATAACTTGTCGCTTTGAACCTTCCTTAGTAAATACTATCGGATTTACTAGCTGCTTAGTGACTCGATGTTTTGAACTACTCAACTATTTGTTAAACCGAGACAATAATATTTACACAATAATAATTCTAACACCTATTGTTCTCATGTTGTGTCCATTTTGGCCCTGGATCATATCTTAGATTTATAATATTTTTTGAAGCGATCATTACTTCTCACTCATACAGATGATCTTCTATTGAAGAGTATCCTGTCATACTCCACCTTTCCGGTAGGAATCATTAAAATTCTAAACTTAATCTCACCACATTAATTCTACAGGTTTGCACTTAGAAGTTCTGGGAACAAGCTGAATACATTTTCTAAGTGTTTATCTGAACATTCATAACTTAATTATCCCATTGAATCAAGGTCTTGGGACCGCTATGAATATTCTTATTTTGTGGATTTTAAACTCATTCCCCTTAAGAACTTATACATTTCATCTTGATTTATTCTTTTTGTTGATGAATCCACTAGGTTTTTCTTTGACTTTAAATACTCAACCGAAATAACTCTATTCGAGTTTAGTTATCTAATGGTATTATGTTTTAATATGTCTCGATTTACCATGATACATACTATTTTTTGCCATTCCAATTGTTGATTGACTATCATAATATATCAATACAGCTAACACAGGTTATTCCAATAAGGAATATCTTCTAAGAAGTTTCTAAGTCATTCAACTTCTTCCCCGGCTTTGTTTAAAGCAATAAACTCGGATTCTATAGTGGATCGAGCTATACATGTTTGCTTAGAAGATTTCCATGACACACTCCTCCACCTATTGTGAACATATAGCCACTTGTGGATTTGGAGTCTTTTGTATCTGATATCCAATTGGCATCCCAATATCCTTCTAATACTACTCGATATCTCGTATAAAGTATTCCATGATTCTTGGTATAGGTTAAGTATCTAAATACTCTTGTTAAGGCTTTCAAGTGACCCTTATTAGGGTTATTTGTGAACCTACTTAGTTTGCTCGTTGAATATGAAATATCTGGACGTGTACAATTTGTTAAGTACATCAGACTGCCAATTATCCGTGCATATTCCAGTTGAGAACCTGGTTCTCCTCTATTATTGGACAAGTATAAACTTAGATCTATTTGTATATTAGCCGAAGGACTTTCGAAAGTATTAAACTTTCTAAATACACTTTCGACATAGTGGGATTATGACAAGGCAATTCCATTTGAGGTTCTAGAGATTTTAATCCGATCCATAGTTATCAGATAATCTCATATCTTTCATGTCAAAGTTATTCTTTAGCATATTCTTAATGTTCATGATTAAATCATGATTATTTCCCATAATTAATATATCATCTAACAAAAGACATACAATGACATAACCATTTGTATTATCTTTAATTACGACACACAAATCACATTCTTTCATTTTGAAACCATTTGACTTCATAGTTGATTCAAACTTCTCATGCAATTGTTTAGGTGATTGTTTTAGTCCATAAAGTAACTTAACAAGTTACACATCTTTTTCTCTTATCCGGGTGCAACGAATCCTTCAGGTTATTCCATACAAATCTCATCTTCTAGCTCACCATTCTAGAAAACAATCTTCACATCCATTTGATGTATCTTAAGGTTATGCAAAGCTGCAATAACAATAAGAACACAAATGGGTGTGATCCTCGTAACAGGAGAATATGTATCGAAGAAGTCATATCACTCCTTTTGTTTAAACCCTTTGGCTACCAATCGAGCTTTGTACTTGTCTATAGATCCATCTATTTTGTACTTCATTTTTGAATCCATTTGCATCCTAAAGGTTTGCAACCTTTGGGAGATCAACCAACTCCCAAGTATTATTTTGCATGCTGGAATCTATTTTATTATTGACAGTTTCTTTCCAGAAAAGAGCTTTTGCACTATACAAAACTTCTTGAATAGTTCTAGGATCATGTTCTAATATATAAGTTTCTAATATATAAGCTAAAAAATCAGGACCAAAAGACTTAGCTGATGTGTGTTCGATAGAAAATCTAGGTTCATTTTTGCATGATGGGTGTTGGGTTCTATGGGCAAAGCCATCAGCCGCCAACACCACCTATACACCGCCAGTGAGTTGGTTGTGGTGGAGTGGGACTGCTTTGTCATTTTTGTATATTAATAGGATAGTTATATATGACTAGAAACTTTAGACAGTTTTTATGTATTTACTATCCTCTTGTTCGAACCTGTGATATTAAGGTTAGGTCCTTTTGAGACTTAGCATTGTGATACTTGTTGTAGCTCGTGTAAACTAAAATTTAGAATTTTTTGAGTATTTAGTTACAGATAGTCGATAAACCAAGGATCAGATCCAACATGAAGTTCGATATAGTGGTTTTTTGGCCTTGCCTATATGCTTTTCCGGCTAATTCGATGCTTAAAGATTAAACACGTCTTTTGATGAATGGTTAATTACAGAAAAGCCCCTGAGGTTTGGGCTAATAATTACAAAAAACCCAGAGATTTTTGGAAATGATCACAAAAAAACCTCATTTAGGTTTGACCTGTCTTACATTTTCTCCCTTCATAAGCAAAAAACATTTTAAAAACTCCCTTTACGTTCATCAAACTATTTCATTTACTGATTTACCCCATTAAATTTAAGACACAATTAAAGCTCAAGGGATTTTTTGTAATTTTAAAAAATGTCTTTTTTTTTTTTTTTGTAAGAAGTCAAACCTTTGGGGGACTTTGTGTAGTTATCCCTTTGGGAAATTTAGTGATTGTTTGTAGGGGTGTCAATCTCTGACCCGGTATATGAAAACGCAACACGTATTTAACCTGAAGTTACTGATCAGAGAAACACGAACACGACCCGAACACAAACACGACTAACACGAATCTGATACGAGGTTACTAGTTTGTCCAAAACATATTTGTTTTATCTTTTACTTAATTTTTTGATTGTATTTGAGCATAACCCAAAACAAAACACGAACCCGACCCAATGACCAAAATTGACATGCACCTAATTGTTTGGCTTCAACATCGCTTTTGAAACGCAATGTGTATTATTTGTGTCTCTACTGACCAATTTGTAGGTTAACAACCACACACCTCTATAGCTAAAAGTTACAAATACAAAATCGAATGTTTAATTGATGAAAAGTTGGATTAAAGAAATTTTTAAGCATCGTTTTGCTTAAAGAGCAAGGGGGATTCCGATTAGGCGGCCAGAACTGCCCATCCCTTTGTCTTTACATATTTGAACTATATTTAACCAATAAAAGAAAATTCTTAAAACTTTAAAAATGCAACATAAAAACCGAAAATAGGACAATAAATAAGGTTGTTTTATGCCAAGCCAAATACATAATTAATTGTTTTGACTGAGACAACTTATCTAGAATATACCACCTCTAATTATTGTATCATACTGATAAAAATATTTACTCTTACCCTATATAAACCCCACAAAATCCATGAAACTTCTTATCTCTTCAAAACTTAAACTAAGGAATCATGTCTAAGCATAGCGTAATATCAATATTATTCGCATTTACGATGGGATTTGCACTAATTTGGTGCTACGTGACCACTAGTCCATTCTCTAACATTGCTTCGTCGAATGCTAACTACGATCGTCTCGTAGATGATGTTCGATCGAACGACATCGTTTTCAAGAAACCGATTGGTGGATTAATGATGGAGGATGATGGTTTGATGGTGGAGAAGTACCATAGAAAACTGCAGGGATGTGTGTGTGGCTGCGGTTGCGCTTGTTCAATTAGAACATGCCCATTTTGCTGTGGGATAATGACCAAAAATGGGACTGTGTGATCTCATACTCTCACTGTGTGTGTATGTGTGTTTTTTTTTTTTTTTGGTTTTTCCCTTTTTTTAATAAGTTGGGAGTAGTGGTTGTAAGGGAGGGGATATATTTCAAAGAAACTGAAAGATACATAGTTTTAGTCAATATACTTATAAAGGGTGAACAATACCACTTGAGCTACAAGCTCGTGGTTTTTTTGGTTTTTCCCTTATTATCTTGTGTTTTTTGTTTGTGGTACTTTTGTCTTGAAAACGTGCTAGTGTTGTAAGATTGATTAAGAAATATGATATTTGCATGTTGTGGTACTGTCACGCCCCAAATGCGACGCGACAACGATTACTACAACATAAATGACATTAGGTAACACAATTTTTGTAGCACTTTTTACATAAAGTACATATGTAACACGTGTTTGTAACACTTTTTACATTACAATATTTATGTAACACTATTGTAGCACTTTATCAATATGTAACACTTTTTAAGTATCACTTTTTTTTGTTATTTCTTTTGTAACACAAATAGGTATCACTTTATTTAAGAAGCACTCTCGGCAACACTATATTTTATTAATTGTAACACTTTTAGGCTATATTTTAGTAACACAAAAATATATAACTATCATTAAATCATGTCAACGATTTATTTAATTAATTGATGTCACAAAATAGGTGAAGACAAAAAAAATTACCAAACCTAAAAATTATAGACATCACGTACTCTGTTTTTTTTACTGAATTTTTGTTTTCTTTTTATAAAGTATTTTAGTTTTGCTTTTATGTTTTTATATTTTACGGAAGTAATTAATTCCGTCGTAATACGGACGAAAAATGCGCATGTCACGCCCCAAACGGGACGCGACGAACGATCCACAACTTAAATACAATAACCAAATAGTCCAGACAAATATCAACGAGAACCCAATGAGACAGAGTCTAAATAGCAGCGGAAATAAATAACAAGTACGAATACAACTTACAGTCTACAATCCATAATCCATTTTACAACCCGGAAATCAACAAAATATAGCAACTTAAAGTCAAAGGGTCCTACGCCCTTCAGTTACAAACTGGAATGGAACGAAATACAAAAGTCCGACAACAACATAAGAAAAGAGTCCAATCAACAATAAGAAATAGTAAATCCAGCAAGCGGAGTACAAGGTCTCAATCCAGAGCCGGTTCAACATCTTCAACGAAATCCTCATCTAAGGTTAGAAAATAGGTGGGGATGAGACAGAAATCTCAGTGGATGGGGTGATCGTGTGCAAGTGTGGCGCAATATAGTTAATGTGAGAAAACAGTTATATGAAAACGCGTGAGTATGATGCATGGATTCACACATAGTTCGCAAGCGTCATGATAAAATATTTAAATAATATACTTATACAGTTCAGAAAACAGTTCATGGTCACACAGGCACTATGTGATTCATTCAAGACATGTAGATTGCGTACGGAAGTGTAACGCCAATCCCAATGCAAGGCAAATAATGGTTGCGTCGGACGGATTTGTAGCGCCAACCAATGCAAAACAGTGTAAGCGGTTGCGTGCGGAAATGTAACGCCAACCAAAACGGGTCCGATAACTCCGGAATCGTGTGGATCGACAATGCGATTCCTTCGTTCTTTCTTGTAACTCCCAACAAGATGGTCCAAGACCGCACCTTATCACTCCGTAGGCAAAGACAAAATCCACAAAGTGGAGCTTGCAAGGCTTGATCTGTCATAATCATGATTATACCTCAAGTCTTTACGACCCGCTTCCCTCGGACAAACTCCGTCCCGCCATGGGGGATTAGGGACGATGGGGCCGGAAGAGTGGAATAGCGGCCGAGCTGCCGGTTCCCATCCCCGACGTATCCATTCGATTGAGTTTCGACACACCAAGTTGACTCAGCAGAAAGTAATTACAAGTACAAGCGAACAACCGGCAATGAGTATTATTGATTCAGGAAGCGATTTTAGGAAATTTTTTGAAAAACGCGAGTGGCAATTATGGCGTTGGTGGAGTATTTGGATGAAGATGATCATCGGAAGGATAAGAAATCTTCGATATCTTGAAAGATTAGGTGGAACATGAGTCCCGTTATAGATTCAAAATCGCAAGGCGAGGAAGTCGCTCCGCGATTGTTATTAATCGGTCAAATTGATCCGATAAGTCAAGGGTTTTTGGGAAAGTAAAATACTTTAATTAAATCTCCAAGTCAGAGGGTCCAGGGCTATTTTAGTAAAAGAGAAAATAATTTGAGTTAGGTCCTTTATAAAAGAAAAATTGTAATTTAGCTCCGTTTTGTAAAACTAACACTTTTGGGGTTAAAAATTGAATAAATAAATATCCCGACCTTGAAAAATTAAGAGGTCAGTTCATAAATTCTCCAAATTATCCAGAGATTCAGGTTTTTAAAATTTTGTGGTCGAGATTTTGTCAAAATTCCCACATTGGCCCCAAATTTGTAAAAATTGCCAATTCGGACATTAAGTTTTAAAAATTCGGAACTCACAAACCGAAAGGGCTTTTAATGTGATTTCAGTTGGAAAATGTCACTAAGGTTAGTAGGATATTGGGACAAAAGCAGTTTTTAAAATAAATATGTGTAGGTCCTTTAACTTTTGAAAATATCATTTTTGTCCCATTTTGAAATAATTGCCTTTAAGGATTTTAGGGGTCCAATTATTATGAAATTTGAACCTTGGGTCCAAAATATAATTAAGTTATAGTTAAGTTAGTATTTCCAGGTGCATGGGCTGCATAAGTCCTGGAAATTTCATTTGGGTCCTCAAGTTTAGTATTTTACACATTAGTCCCTCAATTTTAGAAAAAAATGTTTTCCAAGCCCTAACCACTTGGGATTTTGGAACACCTTTAAAATATGTCATTCCCAGTACCTTAAGAGTAAAAATTTCAAATTTTAAAGTTTAGGTCTGGTACAGTTTTAAAAATTGCAAAGTAGCCCTTAAACTTACAAAATTTTACAATCTAGTCCTTGGGCTTTTAAAGGTTGATTTTATTTATCTTAAAACTCTTAAAACTTTATTAAAATGTCCAAAAGTCATTTTTGAACCTGAGTACAGTCCCAAATTTCGAAATTTGCAGAGGGGTCCTTTAACTTTTATTTTCTTGCAATTTAGTCCACCAACTTTCCATTTTTACATTTTTAAGTTCAAAATTGAAATTTAATCAATTATGCTCGACTTTTCCAGGTTATAAGGCATCCAAAACATATATTTTAAAGATCATACACATGCGTGTCCAATACATACAAGAATTCATCAAATAGAACATTAAAGTGTACATGCATGTACCTAAAATTCAATAAATAGTAATTTTGAGCAACTCTTGAGAATTTTCATGACTTGATACATAAAATTGACATGCAATACATAGATTATATATATCTCAAGGCTCATGATCAAATTTTCTACATGCATTTAATCAAAACACCTAAAAGTTGGAAAATATTTTTCCACCCACCTTAAAATTGGAAATTGTGAAATAAAAGGATAATTTCACAAATTTTGGATGAGGCTTCTTAGGTCAGCCCCTAAGTCAAGAAATATCAAAAATTTAAAGTTAGAAAAATGAAAGAAAAATTAAGGATAAAAAGAAGGAAATAAGGAAAGGAGAAGGACTACACTTTACCTTGTGTAGTAGGTGTTTGGAGACTAGTTGAAGCTTGCAAAATTGAAAATTTTGGCTCAACTCCAAAATCACCTAAGGTCAGCCCCTATTTCTCAAAAATGAAAAAGGGGTGTTAAAATTTGAAAAAAATAGAAAGAGTAGGAAAGAAGGGGTCTAGTACTCAATTCTTACCGTGTAGTCTAAATTCCTCTACTAGTTTCTCTTCAAGCTTGAGGTCCTTCTTCAAAAATGTTGTCAAGCTCTAATCTTCAAAGTCTTCTAAATGTACCTCCAAACCAAATTCAAACTTAAGTTAAGAAGGTGGAAGAGATGAACAATGTGATATCAAAAATGGATTGAAGATAAAATTTCTTACCTTGGTATAGTTTGGTTCGATTATTATGGAGTATAAGGAGGAAAATGTTGAAAAAATTTCAAAGTATAGAAGAAGAAAATAAGAAGAAGAGTAGAGAGAAGTTGGGAGTCTTTAGAGAGAAGGAGGAGGATTTGTGTAGGAGATGAATGTGTTAGTGATAAAAATGAAATGGAATTTTGGCACAAAATGGCCCTCATGGCCGTCCACCTAGTGAGAGAGGGGGAGAGGAATTTTTTCAAATTGTGTCTTGCATTTTGCCTCATGCATGGGAGACAATTTGAAGGTCAAAGGTATGGGCAAGACTTGGTTTGAATGGAATGTTGGAAGACTTCCAACATGTTGGCAAAAAAAAATATTAAAGAAGTGATGTGAGGGATGATGTGTATAATGTTTGAATTAATGGTATAATTATACACAAGATGACTAATATATGGTGTAGGTGTACAAGAGTTGGATGATATTTTTACTCCAAAATATCCATGTTGGCCCTCCACTTGAAGGGTATTATGGTAATTCCATATATTTTTTTTGTCCCAAATTTGATGATAATAGATGAAATATATCAATCTCCAAAATAATTAGTGATTTCCTTGATCACTTGTAAGTCTCATGATCACTTAATCTAAACCAAATTCTTAATTCTATAAGGTAAAAGTCTCTAAAATAAATAGTCTCTTAAAATTCTAAGGTGACTAATAAATACAAAAATAGTAATAATGATCAATCAAGTGATCATAAATGAGGAATAGAATTAATAAAGATCATGATCACAAGTAATTAAATAAAATGAAATAAAATACAAAATGTATATATTATTAATAATTACCCGTCAAAATGACGCGGTAAAATAGTCGATCAAAAGTATAAACGACAATAAGGATCAATTAATAGCTCGGAAAAATCGGGGTTCCACAGCGCATGTATATATTTTTATTATTATTTATTTTTTTATTTTTTACGCAGGTAATTAATTCCGTCGTAATACCGACGGAAAATACATATGTATATATTTTTATTATTATTTATTTTTTTAATTTTTACTAACGGAGACCTATTTCATTGTTAAGTTTTTTTTTTTACTTTTTTAAAAAAATTTACCAGTACAAAGAACTTTTCATTCCTAAGTATTTTTTCCGTCGGTAAATTATATTTTCATTATTTATTTATTATTTAATTTTTTTACTGTTAGAACTTTTTTATCTGTCGGTAAATTAATTTTATTTTTATATATTTTTTATTTTTACCAACTGAATATTGATCAGTCGATAAATTCATTATATATTTTTTATATTTTTAATTCTTTGTGTCCTTTAATATATAACAAATATGATTTTCAAACTATATACTATATAATATAAAATTTGATATATACAAAGTATAATCTAATTTAATACAAATATTATATAATATAATTTTTATTATATAAAATATATTATATATACATATAATATAATTTTATACAATTTTAAATATATATATATATATATGTGTGTTTGTGTATATATAAAACAAAGTAAAAGTTGTAATAAGAATCAACTTAGCTTAGTGGCAAATTATCACTTACACACATAACATGTCGTGGGTTCGAATCTACTTGGTGGCAAAAAACAGTATTTCTACGAAGTGCTACAAAAAAAGTCTTACATAAGATTCATATGTAACATAAGTTTCATATTTAACACTATAGAAGTATTTTTTTTTTGCAAAGTGTTACAAATATAAAAAGTATTACAAAAAGTGTTACATAAGATTCATATGTAACACTTTAGAAATATTATTTCAAAGTGTTTACCAATAGAGAATTTAATGTAACACTTAGAAACAGTGTCACTAAAAGCTAATAAAGTTGATACCTTAAATTATAGGTAGCACAACATAGAAGTGCTACCTATTGTCTAATGTAACATTTTAGGTAATATTTTTTGGGTGTTACATAATATCATTTATGTTGTAGTGGATCAATCACTTAAACAGAAATAAACCAACAGTCTAAACCAATGATACAAAACTCCAAGTGAAATAGAGTCTAATGCAGCGGAATAAAATAAACACAAGTACGAAATACATCTCAAGGTCCGATAATATCCTAATACAATCCATCAAAATATCTGAATTTAAACTTACAAATCAAACTAAAAAAATGAAAGAGTTCAACAATAACAAAAGCAAAAGAAAATGTCGCTCGACATCAATGATTATAGGAACTAGTACGACAGGCGGAGCACGAGATTCAGTATGTGGTAGGTTCGACATCTTCAACGTACTCCTCATCTAAAGGTTAGAAAACAGGAGGGGATGAGACAGAAATCTCAGTGGATGGGGTGATCGTGTGAGAGTGTGGCGATTTATATAGTTGATGCGAGAAAACGGTTGTATGAAAACGCGTGAGGTATGATGCATGTTTTCGCACATAGTCCACAAGCGTGGTGATAAATATATATTAAGTAATATACTTATACAGTTTAAGAAATAGTTCGTGGTCATACAAGCACTATGATTCAGGCAAGACATGTAGGATTGCGTACTGAATGTAACGCCAATCCTATACAAACGAGTAAAGGTTGCGTACGGATTTGTAGCGCCAACCAATGCAATACAAGTATCGGTTTCGTACGGATTTGTAGCGCCAACCAATGCAATACAAGTAGTAGTTGCGTACGGATTTGTAGCGCCAACCAATCGGGTCCGATTAACTCCGGAATCGTGTGGATCAGACAGCAATTCCTTCGTTGTTCCTTGTAACTCCCCGTTCAAGATGGTCCATGACCTGTCACTTCATCGCTCCATAAGCAAAGAAAACATCCACATTGGAGCTTGCAAGGCTCGGATTCGTCATAATCATGATTATACCTCAAGTACTACGACTGCTTTTCCTTGACAAACTCGTCCGTCGATGGATAAGGGCGATGGGGCCTAAGAGTGGAATAGCAGCCGAGCTGCCTTCCATCCCCCGACGATCTATTCCGATTTGTGAGCTCGACACACCAAGTTGACTCGCATAAAAAGTAAATACAAGTTCGGGTAGTCAACCAGCAAATGAAAGTATTATTGATTCAGGAAGCATTTTAGGAAAGTTTTTCAAAATTTGCGCAAGGCAATTATGGCGTTGGTAGAGTTATTTGGATAAAGATGATTATCGGGAGGATAAGCAATCTTCGATATCTTGAAAGATTAGGTGGAACATAAGTCCCGTTATAGATTCGAAATCGCAAGACGAGAAAGTCGCCCCACGATCGCGTATTAATCGGTCAAGACGATCCGATAAGTAAGGGGATTTTTGAGAAAATAAAATATTTTAATCAATAATTAAAGTCAGAGGGTCCAGGGCTGTTTCTTTAAAATAAAAAATAATTCGAGTTAGGTTCTTGTAAAAAGAAAATTTACAATTAGCCCCGTTTTGTAAAAACCAATTCTTTTGGAGTTAAAAATTGAATAAATAAATGTCCCGACATTGAAATATTATGAGGTCAGTTCCTAAATTCTCTAAATTGTTCAGAGATTCAGGCTTTTAAAGTTTTGAGGTCGAGTTTTTATAAAATTCGAATATTAGCCCCAAATTTGTTAAAATTGTCATTTCGGTCCCTAAGTTTAAAATAATTGGAACTCACAAACCGGAAGGGCTTTTAATGTGATTCCAGTTGGAAAATGTCACTAAGGTCAGTGGGATATTGGGACAAAAACAGTTTTAAAAATAAATAAGTATAGGCCTTTAACCTTTGAAAATCTCATTTTTGTCCCATTTCGAAATAATTGCCTTTAAGGCTTTTAGGGGTCCGATTGTTATGAAATTTGAACCTTGGGTCCAAGATATAATTATATTATAGTTAAATTAGTATTTCCAGGTGCATGGACTGCATAAGTCCTGGAAATTGTATTTTGGTCCTCAAGTTTAATCATTTACAATTTGGTCCCTTAGTTTTTATAAAATTATTTTCCAAGCTCTAAACACTTGGATTTTTGGAATACACTTAAAATATGTTATTTCCAGTCCCTTAAGAGTTAAAATTTCAAATTTTAAAATTAGGGTCTGGTACAATTTCGAAAATTACAAAATAGCCCTTAAACTTCTAAAATTTTACAATCTAATCCTTGGGCTTTTAAGGTTTGATATTATTTGTCTAAAAACTCTTAAAACTTTATTAAAATGTCAAAACATAATTTTTGAACCTGAGTTCAGTCCCAAAAATCGAAAATTACAGAGGGGTCCCTTAAGTTTTATTTTCTTGCAATTAAGTCCACCAACTTTCCATTTTTGCATTTTAAGTCCAAAAGTTGAAATTTAATCAATTATGCTCGACTTGTCCAGGTTATAAATCATTCAAAACATAGATTTCAAGAGTCATACACATGCATATCCTTCTCATACAAAATTTCATCAAGTATAACAATAAAGTGTACATGTATGCCCTATTTTTCGATAAATCACATTTTTGAGCAACACTTGAGAATTTTTCCAACTTGATATAAGAAATTAGCATGAAATACATAATATATATCTCAAGTGCTCAAAATCTAAATACTACATGCATTTTTAAGTAAAACACCTAGAAGTTGAAAGGATTTTTCCACCCACCTCGTAGTAGTTTCTCGGGTTGATCTAAAATGTAGTCTAAAAAATTGAAATTTTCCTTCAAGCCTCTAACCTCAACTTGAGATGATGTAGGTCAGCCCCTAAACTCCAAAAATTCATATTCTTGAGTCAAAATTTAATTCTTCATGTTATCAAGAGGAAAATACTAAAACCATAATTTTCCCACCTTAATAATGTGTAGTCTTGAATTTCCTCTTCAAGCTTGTAGTCAAATCTAAGTCTCTAATTCTTCAAGAAATTTCTCTAGGAGTACCTCAACAAGAAAGATTCAACAGGATTAAATGGTACATATTTAAGAGCCGAAAGGAAGGTTTTCGGCCCTTATCTCTTTTCATAAGTGTCTTTTGGAATCTTGACAATAGAAAACAAATTTTTAAGAACACTAATCCAACTTTACCTAATGACTATTGAGTCTTTCACTTGAGCGAATCAAATTACGAAATCGTAATCCTAATTAATGAATGATACACATTTAAGAGTCAACCGAAAGGAATGTTTTCGCCCTTATCTCTTTTCGTAAGTGCCTTTTGAAATCTTGACGATAGAAAACAAGTTTTTAAGAACTCTAATCCAACCTTACTTAAGGAATATTGAGCCTTTTACTTGAGCACATCGAATTAAGAAATTCTAATCTTAATTAATGAATGAAACACATTTAAGAGCCAACCGAAAGGAAGATTTTCGGGCGAAGCCAAACCAACTCGTTGGCAACTAAAGTCATGGCTCTATACTCAGATTTGGTGGAAGAAATATTATTTAGTTTGATAATATATTGCATTTTTCAATAAGTTTATTCTCTCAAAACACTTTCTCAAAATACTCAAAATATAACCATTTATTCTCTAAGTTTTTTGGATCGCTTAATTGTTAGAAAAAAAACTGATGGTGTATACCGAATGGCTGAAAACAGTTGAGCAGAGTAACGGTAAAAATCGAGACGTCGAGGCAAGAGTTGGACTCTTTCTCTTTAAGACAAGATTGTCCCGCTCACGGTGCTTACGGAATACGGCAATCGTCTCCCAAGATACAACGACGAACTACTTGCGATAGTTGCACTACAAATTGCAAATACGGCGAACACTAAGATGTTTTTGAACTCTCTTGACAAAGTTATGCAGAAAAAATGAAGCAGAAATTCGAAATTGATGTGATGAAATGAATCATGGGGGCTGGTTTATATAGAGCTCATGGTGCCTCTTCAGACTGGGTACAACCCCTGGTCCGGATCAGTCTTGACCGTCAGATTGTGCCCTGTGGTTAACAACTGCGATCTGATGGTCCTGATCGCAACTGTCTGAAGGAACACACCCTTTGGCATACACCTCTGCACACTGGACAGACGCGTCCAGTCACGGTGCTCTTGTCAGCGAACAGACGCATCCAATCAGCGCCACGTGTCGCCACTCGTACGATTCTGCCAAGTCACTGCCACCCGAGCCACTGCCCTGCCACATCACCGAGCCACTGGACTGAACCCTGGTTCGATTTTCCAAAACTTTAATGCTCCTCGCAACGATGCGTAAGTGCAAAGTGCGCCTCGAAAGCGCCCAATGTGACTATGTGCGACGTGCGCGGGCCCGGGCCCGGCTCTGGCTCGGGCTCGGACGGTGCTCCGCACCGTCCTCGGTGCCTTTTGAACTAACCAAAGGCTAGTCAAAATTGACTTGGTCCATTAGGGTGTACCATAAGGAGTTCGACTTGATTACTCCTTATTAGTGGTGAAACTCTTTATTAACTAGTCAAACATTTTTGCTCAAAAAAAAAAAAAAAAAAAACTAGTCAAACATTTAATATGTTTCCTATGTGGGATATGGCTTTCCATATTCCCACCCTTTTATATTCCATATATAAAAACATTTTAAGTGGTCAACTTTATGCATTTATTTCTCATTCACCCGATATTGGTTTTGAGAAATTCAAGATGCTAAACTCATCTACCCGCGGCGTAGATGACGTTTATCTCATTTATTTCATACTTTGAATAAATGACCCCACTTAAATAATTGGTCAAAATCGGGTCAAAACCCAATTTAATAAAACCAATTCCAACATTAATTACCATGATTATATTGTTAATTATCATCTCCCTTGTACATTTGATCGAAATTGTTGATTGTTCGGCTTCAATATCCACTCATCCAGGACTTGTGAAATAAGTAGGTCTTTGTGATTAAGGGTAAAATCCAAGTGCCTTTCTTAAGCGTGCAAATACTTGGGATATTGTGTACTCAGTGTAGCATCTAAATGACAATGACGATCGTCAGAGTTACACCTAGCCTAGCTATGAAAAAAGTTGCCAAAAGTTTGCAAAAGATAATTTAACAGATCCCTTGATTAATAAAAGGGTTAATTATAAAACTACCCATGAAATTTAGCCTAATTACAAAAAATCCAATCGTTTCTTAAAATCTAAAATACCCACTCGACATTTATTTTTAGCTTACAAAGTTGCACCCTCGCCAAAAGAGGGGCATTTGTTTTGTAAATACAAATCTCAAAAGGATATTTGTAACTTTGAGAGATAATCAAGTCTTTTGTAATTAGGCTAAACGTGTGCAGTTTGTTACATACATTAGACTGCCAATGATCCGAGAATATTCTAGTTGAGATACAGGCTCACCTTGATTTTTAGCTAAGTGTAAGCTTAAATCAACATGTGTTTTAGCCGGAGGACCGTCATAAGCATTGAACTTTAAGATCTTGTCTCAATATAATGAGATCGTGATAAAACAAGTCCATCGATGTTTTAGAAATCTTAATTCCCGAATAACATCTCGCTATACCCATATCTTTCATATCAAAATGTTTGATTAACATTTTCTTAGTATTCATGATTATATCATGATTACTACCCATAATTAACATGTCGTCAACATAAAAACAGAAAATTACATAAGCATTAGGTGTGTCTTTAATGTAAACACATTTATCACACTCGTTAATTTTGAAACCATTTGACAACATAGTTCTGTCAAATTTTTCGTGCCATTGTTTCGGAGCTTGCTTAAGGCCATACAATGACTTAACGAGTTTGCACACCTTCTTCTCCTGTCCTTAACTCTATCTCCCCTGCAAATTCAACATCCCCAAAGAACCAGACATTTATCGACTCAAAAATAGTCTTAGTCTTAGTTGTGTTAATAGCTTCTTTCCAGAATGGAGCTTCTGGATTGGACAATGCTTCACCAATTGTCCTTGGTTCATTTTCTAACACATAAGTTAGAAAATCTGGACCAAAAGACTTAGTTGTTTTGGCCCTTTTACTGCGTCTTGGTTCTTCATCACTTTGATGATCACCATCGGCAGTATCACGTGTTCTTTTGCTAGAACTAGATTCTTTCCTTTCTTGACAAGGAAACACGTCTTCGAAAAATACAGCATTCCCTAACTCAATAATTGTACCTTCTTGTACATCTGGAATTGCTAATTTGTGCACTAAAAATCGATATGTACTATTGTTATTTGCATATCCAATGAAAATGCAATCGATTGTTTTAGGCCCTATCTTTACTTGTTTTGGCTTAGGTATTTCTACTTTAGCCAAACACCCCCACACTTTCAGGTATTTATAGGAAGGTTTTCGACGTTTCCAAAACTCATGCGGAGTTTTATCTTTATTTTTGTGTGGTATTTTGTTAAGAATATGGTTAGCCGAGAGAATTGCTTCCCAAAAAATTCTGAGGTAAAACCGAATTTATCAACAAAGCATTCATCATTTCTTTTAGAGTTCGGTTTTGCGTTCAAAGAATACCATTTGATTGTGGTGAATAAGGAGTTGTCGTTTGATGAATAATACCAACCGAGCAAAATTCATCAAAAGGAGCTCCATATTCTCCACCTCTATCACTACGAATTATCTTAATTCGTTTGCTTAGTTGATTTTCAACCTCATTCTTATAGCTTTTAAAAGCTTCTAAGGCCTCATCTTTACTTCTTGAAAGATATACATAACAGTATTTTGTGCAATCATCGATAAAAGTAATAAAATACTTTTTCCCACCTCTAGTTTGCACAAACTTTAAATCACATATATCACTCGTGAATTAACTCTAGAGGTTTCTGCTTTCTCTTTCCACCGAGTGGAATGGTGTTTTGGTCATTTTTGCCTCAACACGATTTCACACTTGTGATGTGAATCTATCTTAAAGTTAGGTAGTAATTCCAAGTTTACTAACCTTTTCAAAGTGTTAAAATTCACATGTCCTAATCTAACATGCCATAAATTTGAACACTCAAGCAAATAAGAAGAAACATTAATTTTATTGCTTTCAAAGTTTGAGTACATTCATTACATTCATCTTGAATCCCATTATCTAAGTACCCTTCCTTATGAATCTGTCCATTTTTCATAAGTACAAACTTTTGTGCCTCAAATGCTAATCTAAACCCCGCTTTGACCAACAATGATCCCGACACTAAGTTCTTCCGAATGTCCGGAACATGAAGGACATCAACGAGGGTCAGCTTCTTGCCCGAGGTCATCTTCAACACCACCTTGCTGAGACCGACAATTTCGGACGCGTTGCATGATTCCCCATGTATAGCTTCCTTCCATTGATAGGAGTATACGTTGAAAACATGTCTTTGTCGAGCATATGTGGCGTGTAGCACCTGTGTCCACCCACCATTCTCTCGGGTTCTCCACCATGTAGCACTTGTTGCCTTCATACACAACAAATGAGAGATCAAGCTCGGACATATCAATTGGTACCGATTTGTCCTCGGTCACATGCACCTGGTTCCGATTGGCCTTTTTAGGAAGACGACAATCTTTAGCCTTGTGATTCGCTTTCCACTTGAAGCAGCCCTTTGAACTTTTTAGCCTTCCCCGCTTCCGATTATTCCCTGGTGCTTTCTCTTCTTGCTAGCATTGGGCTCCACCAAGTTTGCCTTTGCCTCCATAGGAAGCTTGCTGACTTAATCTCGGACTTGCGATTGTCTTCTTCAATTCACAATCTAACAATTAAGTCTTCAAGCCCCATCTCCTTCCGCTTATGCTTCGTAATTTTTAAAATCCTTCCACAGAGGTGGTAGCTTCTCGATTATAGCGGCTACTTGAAAGGATTCACTCACCACCATACCTTCGCAATTATATCATGCGTAATTAATCGATCTTCTTGAACCTGGCTGATCACCGCTTGGTGTCAACCATCTTGAACTCAAGAATTTGCCGACAACAAATTTCTTTGTGCCAAGATCTTCCGTTTTATACTTTTTCTCTAAAGAGCTCCACAACTCTTTAGCATCTTTTACTAAACAATACACATTGTACAATGTGTTGTCCAAATTGGGCCGTTGAGAATGTAGTTCCTAGACAGAAGTCGCTTTGACTCCAAGCATCGAACGCCATCCTCTTCTCTTTATCGCTCTCCTCTTCCCCCACAAATGGGGCATCCTCCGTAGGAAACGAAGGCAAGGTTCGTAGTCGTAAGATAGAACAACATTTTCTCGTTGCCATCTTTTGAAGTCTCAACCCCAAACTTCTCCTGGTTTCTCTCCTAGTGCTAGTCTTTGTCTTTGGCCGAATCAAGACGCCGAAGCCATTTGGTATACACGGAAAAATCTCGTCTTAAACTGTTAGAAAAAAAAACTGATCGTGTATACCGAATGGCTGAAAACAGTTGAGCAGAGTAACGGTAAAAATCGAGACGTCGAGGCAAGAGTTGGACTCTTTCTCTTTAAGACGAGATTGCCCCGCTCACGGTGCTTACGAATACGGCAATCGTCTCCCAAGATACAACGACGAAATACTTGCGATAGTTGCACTACAAATCGCAAGTACGGCGAACACTAAGATGTTTTTGAACTCTCTTGACAAAGTTATGCGAGAACAAAATGAAGCAAAAATTCGAAATTGATGTGATGAAATGAATCATGGGGGCTGGTTTATATAGAGCTCCCGTGCCTCTTCAGATCGGGTGCAACCCCCCGTCCGGATCGCTCTTGACCGTCGATCGCGCCAGTGGTTAACAAATACGATCCGATGGTCCTGACGCAATCGTCTCGAAGAACACACCTTTGGCATACACCTCGCACACCGGGATGACGCGTCCGATCCGCGGTGTCTGTCCGAACGACACATCCAATCGCGCCACTTGTCGCCACTGCACGATTCTCGCCAAGTCATCGCCACCCGAGCCGCCTCGCCACGCCACCGAGCCACCTGGATCAACCCTGGTTCGATTTTCCAAAACTTTAAGGCTCCTCAAAACGATGCGAAGTGCAAAGTGCAAAGTGCGCCTCGAAAGCGCCCAATGCGACTATGTGCGACATGCGCGGGCCTGGCTCTGGCTCGGGCTCGGGCTCGGACGGTGCTCCGCACCGTCCTCGGTGCCTTTTGAGCTAGCCAAAGGCTAGTCAAAATTGACTTGGTCCACTAGGGTGTAACATAAGGAGTTCCACTTGATTACTCCTTATTAGTGGTGAAGCTCTTTATTAACTAGTCAAACATTTAATATGTTTCCTATGTGGGATATGGCTTTCCATATTCCCACCCTTTTATATTCCATATATAAAAGCATTTTAAGTGATCAACTTTATGCATTTATTTCTCATTCACCCGATATTAGTTTTGAGAAATTCAAGATGCTAAACTCATCTACCCGCGGCATAGATGACGTTTATCTCATTTATTTCATACTTTGAATAAATGACCCTACTTAAATAATTAGTCAAAATCGGGTCAAAACCCAATTTAATAAAACCAATTCCAACATTAATTACCATGATTATATTGTTAATTATCATCTCCCTTGTACATTTGATCGAAATTGTTGATTGTTCGGCTTCAATATCCACTCATCCAGGACTTGTGAAATAAGTAGGTCTTTGTGATTAAGGGTAAAATCCATGTGCCTTTCTTAAGCGTGCAAATACTTGGGATATTGTGTACTCAGACTCAGTGTAGCATCTAAATGACTATGACGATCGTCAGAGTTACACCTAGCCTAGGTATTAAAAAAGTTGCCAAAAGTTTGCAAAAGATAATTTAACAGGTCCCTTGATTAATAAAAGGGTTAATTATAAAACTACCCATGAAATTTAGCCTAATTACAAAAAATCCAATCGTTTCTTAAAATCTAAAATACCCACTGACATTTATTTTTAGCTTACAAAGTTGCACCATCAGTTTCAAAAGAGGGGCATTTGTTATGTAAATACAAATCTCAAAAGGATATTTGTAACTTTGAGAGATAACTGAAGTCTTTTGTAATTAGGCTAAACCTCAGGGATAGTTTTTGTAACAATCCCTTAATAAACCTTGGTGATCACATATCGTTGCAGAGATGTTGTTATGTCCAAAACATAAGGGATAATTACAAAAGCCTCCAAAGGTTTGGACTAATTACGAAAAATCAAAATATTTTTGAAATCTACACAAAAAAACCCTTGAAGTTTGACCGTGTCTTAAATTTAAGAAGATAAATGTAATAATTTGATAAACGTAAGAGGAGCTTTTGAAATATTTTTTCATATGATCAAGGGTGAAAATGTAAGATGAATAAAATCTAAAGGTGTTTTTTTGGTAATTTCCAAACATTTCAGGTTTTTTCGTAACTAGCTGAATGTCGGGGAGTTTCATTGGAAATTATCCCAAAACATAATTAAGATCTTAAAAGGGTCTAAAATCCATGTTTCAGTCAATAAGAAATATCAGATCAAGGACGATTCCAATTAGGCGGTCCCAACTCCCCATTCCCTTGTCTTTACATATTGTAACTAATAAAGAAATTTCTCAAAAACTTTACGCATGCAATATAACAACCGAAAATAGGACAATACATAACATTGTGTTTTATGCCAAGCCAAATAGACAATTTATTGTGCCTTACATAGTTTATTGACAAAATTAATATTCACTCCTAGCCTATATAAACCCCACAAAATTCATGAAATTAATCACTTCAAAATTAAATCTAAGCCATCGATCATGTCAAAGAGTAGCATAGTATCAACATTGTTCGCAGTTCTGATGGGATCCGTACTAATTTGGTGCTACTTGACCAGTCCATTCTCTAATGTTTCGTCAAATGCTAATTATTATGAGCCAAATAATACGTACGTCTTAGATGTTCAATTGAACGACATCATTTTCAAGAAACCGATTTCCAATATGATTGAAGGAATGAAGGAGGATGGCTTGAACGAGAAGTACCAAAGAAAATTGCAGGGATGTGTGTGTAGTTGCAATTGTAAATGCTCCATCGGAGGTTGCCGAGTATGCTGCATTATGAGCAAAAATGGGACCGTGTGATATCATGCTTTGTGTGTGTGTTGTCCTTCTTTTCTTGCTTTTTTTTTATCGCTTTCTTTTTATAAAGGGAAACATGTATAATTAGTCATGCATTTATGGAGTGTTGTAATATTAGTCGTGTAATTTTAATTTTGTATGTTATGCCTTTTCTGCAGTTTTGGTCATATACGTTCTGGATTTGTGCAATTTTAGTCCTATAAATTTTAAGTTGGTACAAATTTGGTCGTGAGGGCTATTTCAGTATTTCACTTATTCCTAGAATGCCCTTCGTAGCAAATTTTTTTTTTTATTTTTTGAGGGAAGTAGCAAAAATATTCAATATATCTAAGATCAAGTAAAAAATGATATCAGAACCTATGTTTTATATACTTATATCAGTTGAGTTTATTTAACATTATTTATGCTATATATTTCTTAATGATAGAAGATTTTTAGAATTATGAATCCATGTTAAAATCCAAATACGAGTTCTACATGCATTATTCCTAATTATGAAAAGAAAACACGTACAAAATCGAAAAATTTATTTAATTTGACTAATAGGACCAAAATTACCGTAACGAAATAGTATATAGAATATTATTATAAGCATTAGATAGCACTTTTTGTAGTGATGCACTTGCCTGCTACCTATAACCTAAAGTATCACTTTTAATAGCTTTTAGTGATATTTTTTCTAAGTGTTACATTAAACTAGTCTTTTACCCGTATGTGCGATTCACAAAGGGTGTATATTTATTAAACCCCGATTTATACTCACACATGTACACTTTTCTATAATAGTTTTATGAACTCAACATATTGATTTAGGAATGACAATATCCCCCGTGGGGAACTATCCCCGATGGTAACCAAATAAAATGGGACAAAAATTCCCTGCTAATTTGGGGATGGGGATTCTACGCTTCTATAGAATCGGCGATGGGACATGAATGATATTTATATCCCGTCCCTCTTTTCTATTTCGATTAGATAAAATAGAGATTCTCCATTTCTATCCTCATTCCCCGAATATGTATATAGTTTTTACTTTTTATCTATTATTGATATTAATTCTATTTATAATTTTTTATTTTATTGAATTTAAAAATTAAACCCTAAAACCTTTATAATTTTATTTGTTCTCATTCTTTATTTTACAAATTATGTATTTATGTGATATATGTTTAAAAAAATAGTGATTGCAAAAAGTTTAAAATTTCAAAAAAATAACTAAAATATAAAGATAATTAATTTAAGAAATAAATCATACGATTACAACATAAAAATATTATTATCAACTATAACAAAAATCTGTTTAAATACGAAATATTTAGTTGTGTGAATACAAATTGTATCTATTTATAAAACATATTTATCTATAAAAACTAAAAGTTGAAAAATATTTAACTATCCAGTGTTGGAATAATTTTTACTGTCCCAATGTTGAATGTTTAATAAATTATATTTTCAATACAATCAATAATAAAATTATTTCAAATTTCAAGATTCTTTGGGGTTTAAAAACCTCAACAACTGTCAAAATTATTAAAGAAAATAAACAAAACCATGATATATATTTCCAACACAATTTTAAGAGAAAATAAAACATTTAAAAATCTATTTTATTTATTTATACAAACATATATTAAAAAAATTATCAAACATTCAAATTCATATCTAAATTTCAAATGGACAACTTTGAAACTTGATTATCAAACGTTGATAAATATAAAAAAATCATGTTAAGATGATAAAATATGTTAATATAAAAAAATAGGTTTCTATATATAAAATACCATTGTGAATATAAATTCATATTAAATAATTCTTAAACTTCTTCTTGCATAATTATATATATTACTATTTATTGATATTTGTGATATGTAAAATATGGATATATATATATATATATATTGAGATGTTATCTTCAATTAAAATAAATATTTTTAATCAATTTAATCAATTTAACCAATAACCCAAATGTATAATTTTCAATACCCATTAAAAATTATAAAAAAGTAATAAATATTTATTATATTTTATTTATTATGTTTTTTTATTATTTTATATATGTAGTATAGTTATCAAAACGAAGATCGTAAAAATAATTAATTTGATATATTATACATAAAAGATCAAAAAAAGTTACTAACTTTTTTAAAAAAAGAAAAGATAAATACAACAATTAGTCAATACACACATAAATTTGTGTATTTATGTTATCTATGTTAAAAACATAGTGATCGTAAATGTTTAAAATTTAAAAAATTAATTAAAATATAAAGATAATTAATTTGAGAATAAATCATACGATTGCACCATAAAAATATTATAAGCTATAACAGAAATCTATTTAAATAAGAAATATTTGGTTGTGTGAATATGAATTGTATCTATTGACAGAACATATCTATCTATAAGAAAGTAAAAATTTGAAAAACGTTTTAACTGTCCAATGTTGAATTTTTTTTTACTACCCCAATGTTGAATATTTAATAAATTTTATTTTCAATACAATCAATAATAAAAACATTTCAAACTCTAATATTCTTGGGGTTTAGAAGCTCCACAACTGTCAAAATTATTAAAGAAATTAAACAAAAACCATGTTATATATTTTGCAACATAATTTTATGGGAAAATAAAATAGTTCAAAAAAACAAAAATATTTTATTTTTATATGTACACATATATAAAATAATTCAAACAGTCAAATTCATTTCTATTTTCAAATAGACAAATTTGAAACTTGAATATCATAATACATCGATAAATATAAAAAATATTATGTTAGTATACATAAAAAATTCTATATATAAAATATCATTATGAATATAGATTCGTATTGAATAAATCTTAAATTTGCATACATATTTAAAGATATTTTCTTCAATTAAAATAATTATTTTCTAATTCAGTTTAATCATTTTAAATATAATTCTATATAATTATTAAGAAATGTGCTAAGCCAAACACAACTATATATATATATCATAAATAACCAAAATATATGAATATACAAATTGATGTCCAATAACACAAATGCATAATTTTCAATGTCCATTACAAATTACAAAAAAAACGTAATAAATATTTTTTATATTTTATTTGTTATATTTTTTACTATTTTATACATGCAATATGGGTATCAAAGGAGATTATAAAAAATGATTAATTTGATATTACATGTAAAAAATTGATCAAAAATAAAAAAAAAGTTATTAATTTTTTTAAAATAAGAAAAAGATAAATACAACAATTAATGCAATGCGACACAAGTTTGGAAAGCTAGTTTTATATTATTCTATTTTTTTATATCATTTTAGAAAGTTATTGTTTAAAGAAAGTTGACTGCCAAAAATAATAAAATACCAAATATTTATCATTTATTATTTTTACACATATTTTTATTACTTTCTATAGTATGTGTAAAAGAGCGGAAAATTTTTAGCATACTATTTCCAGCGACTTCTCTTTATACGTATATATATATATATATATATATATTCTCTATATGTATCACTTCATGAAGCACTTGCAGCGCTTTGTCATTTTGACCCCAAAGAGCTTCGAATTCGAGACCTGTTATGTCACTTATGTGTGGATGTGGCAATTTGCGACTAAGCTAAATTGATTTTTATTACAACTTTTGTATTATTTTATATATATAGACAAACACACACACACACACACATATATATTAGAATTATATTATATTTATATAATATATACTTTACATAGTAAAGATTATATTATATAATATATGTATTAAAATTATATATACACTATATATTTTAAAATTTCTATTATATAGTATATATATTAAAAATCATATTATGATATATGTTAAAGAAATAACAACATAAAAATTACAAAATATATAAAACAACATTATCGATTGATCAATTTCAATTTGTAAAAATAAAAAAAACCTAAAAATATGAAATTATTATGCCAACAGATTAAACAATAAAAAACAAAAATAATAAATAAGTAATGAAAAATTTTGCCGACGGAAAAAAAATCTTAAGTAATTACTGACGTCGTCAATTTTCTTTGGTTAACATTTTCTAAAAAAAGTAAAAAATAAAATAAAAAGGTTACCGATGAAATTTGTATCCGTCGATTAATATAATATATACTTACGGATTTTTTGCAGTAATACGACAAAATTAATTACATACGCAAAAAATTTAAAAAATAAAAGGATTTTATAAAAAGAAAACAAAAACTCAATAAAAAATAGTATATCATGTACATTTTTCACCTATTTTGTAATATCTATTAATAAAATAAATCGATGGCATTATTTAATGAATGCTATGCAATTTTGTATTACCAAAATATAGCCGAAAAAGTATAACGATTAATAAATATAGTGTTACCTAGAGTGCTGTTTGATTAAAGAGATCTATTTGTGTTACGAAAAATAAAAAGAAAATAATACTTAAAAAGTGTTACTTATTTAAAATTTTTACATATAAGTGTTACATATTGATAAAGTGCTGCAAAAGTGTTACATAAAATTGTAATGCAAAAAGTGTTACAAACAAGTGTTACATAATGTGTCTTATGTAAAAAGTGCTATAATTTTGTGTTACACAAAATATCATAAATTTTGGTGATGTGACATGTCAATTATTCCACAAAATCACCAAAATTCCTAAATATTTTTACATAAAATTATTTATATTGGAAAAACTCATATTATGATATAATAACATGAATTTTGGAAAATTAAGATATTTTTCATATAATTTAATTATACATGTAGTTATTATAAATATAAAATATTAACATACTTTTTCCCCCTAAATTTTATAAATCATTCCTTGTTATTTGAAAATGTAAACTAATTTTATTTCATAGTTAAATTAAATATATCTTTCTATATATTATATCAATAGTTGAGTTGAATTTAGTTTTGAAGTTTTAAAAAGTGAATTTATATTTATAAGTGTTCTGAATCTCTTAAATTATTTCATTTAAAAAACTAAATTCAAAATTTGAAAAAAGTGACTACCGAACCTCTTAGTGAGTCCATTTGGAGGACTAAGAAAATAATTTTGTATTTTTTTTAAATTGTCACGTAAGACACCCTGCCAATAAAAAAGGCATGAAAAATAAGTTTTTGAAAAAAAGTTTACACATTAGCTAGTTGGTCACCATTACCTGCTACAAGCGGTGACGAGAATAAGTGTTTGAAAAAAATTCATTTACTGGACCCATTTTTAAATTAAAAAAGCGAGGATCAAATCTCCGATTCAGTTCACTTAGAGAACTAAAACAATAATTTTGACAAAGTATATAGAGAAAGATTAACGTGACAAGATGAAAGCACCATATATAGGTAGTCATGTTTGCTTCCCCTGTGTCCAAATCAATCAATCCTGAATGAGCAAGCTCTTGTGAGACTGTTTCACGGATCTAAATCCGTGAGACGGACCTCCTAAGGGCTCCGTCTTGAGAACATGAACCATGAAAATAAATTTAAAAATAATAATGAACCATGAAGAAACAAAAATTAACCTTAAAAACATGAACCATGAAGAATAAACTCGAAAAACAAAAATAAACCCAAAAAATAAAAAATAAACCCTAAAAAAGACTAAAAATCCTAAAAACCCAAATCAATTAAAAATAACCCAAGAAACAAAATAAACCCTAAAAAAACAAATATAAACCCTAAGAAAAATAAAATCTGAAAAAAAAACCTTTAAAACTTTGTGTAAGGGCTCCGTCTCACGGATTTAGATCCGTGAGACCGTCTCACGCAAGTTTTTGCCATCCTGAATTGGTATCTACATGAGGTCCGGTTACCTAAATCCCTCCAAAGGGGAAAACTTCAAATTAGATCCAGGCTTGAATTAATCTATTTACTTATATCCAGACAAATCTTTAAGCTTCTTTCTTTCTTTCTTTATTTTCCTTTTTCTTTTTCTTTTTTTCTTTCCCTTTTAATGGAAAGGATCCAAATCTCATAGTTCGAAGAGAAATACCAAGCAAAAATCCAATGATCCTTGACCAACGGGTCAATGTAAGGTAACTCTTGATCTCTTTTTGGAGAGGTTGAAGGTTCGAGCCCCCAAGGCATGATGGTGAAATAATTAATATTGAGGGCTTCATTCGACAATGTGGGATGCTAAGACTCGGTGAAAATTTGCGGCTGGCCGACATGGAGCAATCACTTGAGGGACGACTCCTTATGCGCGGTAGTTGAGGATATTAGAAACCTGAGAGCCATTGTGCATTTTTCGCGGTTTATATGGGGACAGTTCCTAAGGGGCCGAGACTGCTTCCCTGAGGACTAGTCACGTGGGAACGTGAAATCTCGATATCCAAAAATAAATAAATAAATAGCAAGCAAAAGGTGAGATTCCAATTGGACGGCTTCAACAGCCCATCCTATTGTATTTACATGCTCTAAAACAAATTTCGAACATATAAAAATCTTTATGAATGTCACACTAGCTAGAACACAAAACAGGACAATAAATGACATTATTGTTTTCCAAATCAATTAATATAATTATTCCTATTTAATTTCTCCATATATAAGACAAATTAATAATACCTCGAAGATGCCTTTACTTTCACTAAAGCATTTTCTATATATTTCATATTTGCTACATTTCTATATTAACCATACATAATACACACACATTTGATCTCTTCAACATAACCAAATTAAGTTAAATTCGCAAACATGTCTAGGACTAACACAATGCCTATAATATTCACACTTCTTATGGGATTTGCATTTTGTTGTTATCTCAGCAATTTTTCCTCCAATGTCTCGTTGGATGAGTTACAAATTGTAACATTAATGCAATATGGGTTACAAACCCATGTTAATGCATTGTTACATTAATGAAACTAAATGTTCATAAATGGTGCAATATTAATGTAAGTGGTTACATGTGAGGTGTTATTTTTTATGGGAAAATAACTATACATAAAGAGATATCCTATGGGTCCTCTTGTCACTCTTGCATAAGAAGAATACACCATCTATTCAATAGAGAAGACAAGTGAAATCCAAAGGAAACAATTCAAATTCGACTTTAAAAAGGCAATGGCCGGAGGTATGTGAATCGGTTTAGCTTCCGCATACATGTTTCTTTTGTGATGTAGAAACATGATTGTATGATTATTCTAACAGCTTGATCGATGGACCGGCCGAGAAGTACCCTAGGAAATTACAAGGATGTCTCTCAGAATCGTGCTTGCAATTGTGCTCCAAGACTTTGCCAATTTTGCTATGGGGCTAAGTACAACAATGGAACCGTTTGATCGGTCTCAAGCTATTTTGTTTCATGCTATTTTGTTTCTTCATTTGCCTGTTAATTACTTTTTCTATGCATATATGTATTCTCAAAAAAAGTTTGTTATGCTAATGTTGTGGATTTTGATTACAAATGGGTTACCTACATAAGGAATGCGAATGTTGACGAGATTGGACTAAAAATATCATTTACGTTATCCGAGTGGCAACTTAAATAACATTTTAATTCGATTTTATCAGCATTCTATCTCCCCACAAAGAAATCATATAGATATAGGAAAATCGAAAATAAGTAATTTGACAATTTGACAAAAAAAAATCTAAACATTCATAATATTTTCAAGTCAAATGCATTTCATATATATATGACAATATTCAACCATTTTGTTTTTTGGGAAAAAAAATCAAAAAATTGGACAATATAAAATTTCTTATTAATTTTGGGACTGAATTGATTTTTTGGATTCAAACATAACTAATTTGATACATCATTAGTTAGAAGACTAATTTTGCATTTTCAACCCATTTGATTTTCTTGTTGGTCTTCTTGTCCCTTTTTCTAATTATCCATCCAACTATATATGCAGATTGCAGGCATAATTTTATATGTTATGCTCTAATGGTAAGATTGAAGCTTAATTACTTACTTGTTTAGTATTCTGAGCACACCCTAATTATGAACAAATTCTTCTATAAAGCATTTCATCTCAAGGAGAAGTTTAATGCTCTGGATTTTCACACAGAAGCTTGATTGCAATCAATAATAACGCTATTATTGACATAGAACAATATTAATTATTGCTTTTGTTGTGGTTTATTATGATCGACTTCACTTGATGATCATTGTCATAATTTCAACTAGATATATAATGTTGATATATTGAATTTTGTCAACACCTTTTCACATATTATATAAAATTCTTGTCATCGTGTATTACGATTTAAGATATATTGAAATCCAATTATTCTTGAGGGTGATGTAACACATAAGTACTTATATATACAAATAAATCTAATTACGTTACAGCTGAAATAATAATAATCGATTGCAATTCACTTCAATATTTCTGTAATAAACCGTAAAATATATCAGCATATAAAATTCTTCTCCTTTATTTGTGAATAAGAGACACATGTAATATATGGTTACATAGATTTTTATTGCAAGATTTAAATAAACAAGAAAAAAAAAACTCGTAAGATAAAAACGAAGATCATGCCTACACACCGACATGCTATCTTGTTATTTATTTATCATAGTGTATATGAGTGAGTAGAGACTCAAATGGGTAAGGAAATCACTCATATTAGTTGAAAATACAATTAGATCCGCACCGAAAATCTTATAGTGGTGGCATTTTGAACCCTACCAAGTGTGCCCAAAACCACTGTTCCAACACCTCTAATCCCAGACACAAGGGCACCACCGGTGGTTGATAGTGCAGAGCAGACTGCAGCATCAAGTGGAAGTTGCACAGTAGCAACACATGGAACTATGGGCAGACCAAGGAAAAGTCCTTTTGTTTGTTGGAACCGTAATGTTAAAGAATCCATTGGCATTGGTAGTATTTTGGCCAATTGTCGTGGAAGCACCAAAAATCGACTACTGATTTAACTTGACAACCGCCTGACTATACCCTGGCCGGGGCAATTTCCGTGGATGTGCAACAAATTTGGCCATTTACGCTCAACCCATTGAGGTTGAAGAGGTTAAATATTTGTGCATTGGCTATTGGGGTTGCTTTTGCAAAGAGAACGATAATGAGGAAAAGGCAAAGGCGTAATTGCAAGCCATTTAGAGATTTGGGGAATTATAATTTGTTTATACCTTGTACTTTGCTTCTTTGTTTTGTCTAAAAATGTAAGGAAAACCGCAATTTATACATGTTTCTTTCCCTACTCCTCCAAGTAGCCTTTTTTATTTCAAATAATTTTTCAATCTATTCTTAACTACCATGTTTATTAAAGGTAAGGACGAAAGTTGGGTTGCTCTATATGTCAAGTTGAAGTTAGGGTTGCCAACCTTTTCTCAATATACATATGAAGGAGAATAGTTATGTAGGTGTAGACTTTTTCATTATATGATCATAACTTAGGTATAAAAACTATTAAATTTATTTAATATGTGCTGAATTTTATCAATTGTTAATTTATGAGGATTTTCAACATTTTTTTTAGTACAATGGGGAGAACTTGGGGAGGGGACACCACGCACTCGAATGGAGTCGAATACGGGTCATTCACCCTTACAACACATGTTTATACTACTTGTAGAATAGTAATAAACATTTTCAAAATACTTCAAGAATATGTTGTTGGAATAAACTTTAGTGAATTAATAACTTTAATTCAGGAGCCTTCATATCGAATTATCAAGAATCAAAGTCTAGATTGAAACGCACGATTTCATAGCAGTTGAATCCTGAGATTTAGCCTTTTGGGATTTGGCCTTCCAGATCTATATGTCTCGAAACGTTTGAGAGAACCCTTTAATTTTCTCCGTATGTTTCTTTCTAATGATGGGATAGCATAATAGAATGTCGTAGACGTGTGACCTAGAGACCATAATCCTTATATAAATGTGTTATATTGGGTACCCTATTTTAGCCCATCATTAAAATAAGATTAACCCATTAAGTCTCTACACATTAAAGGCTCACACCCTATTAGATACATTAAAGCCCAAATTCTTAAACCTTATTTGATCATTTATAAAATGGGTTTAACCTTAATTGACAATCTACAATACATAATTATTTCACATATAAACCCAACGTTGGATTAATGATCCAACAATCTCCCACTTGGGCTATATGTGTAACCTTATAAATATGTATTGTAAAAATAACCATATGAGCTCAACTTTGCTGTCATAACCAAAATGTATCTGTAACCAATCCAGTCCATTAATCATACCAACATAGGATCAAAGCGGCCTTCGTTACATTTATTGTAACTCGACCCATCAATAGTCACGTATGTCAATACAATGAAAGACATGGATCATGATGTGGATGTGTAGCAAGGAAATTTCATGCAATGTGATCTTAACATGTCTATTTCCAACTGGTCCACATTACCTTAGTGAGATCAAACCATATGCCAGAATCAAAGTTTGAATATACTGAAATTTTATCTCTCAGAGAGTAAAACCTTAAATCAAAATCGAAAATGTGTCTACATTAAAAGAACATTATAATTACAAACTCCCACCCGAACTGAATATCCTTTAAAACTGTATATCCTCAATTGATTTGACACTCATATGCGCAACAAGCTCACAAAACCTTTTGCGTGAGAATTCCTTAGTAAACGGATCTGTAATTATGGAGTTTGTACCAATATGTTCAATAGACACTAGTCCACTTTGACTTATTTCTTTAACAATCAAGAACTTGATCTTCTTATGTTTAGTCTTGGTCGAGTTTCTGTTGTTTGGAATATAGTGTTGCTGACTCAATGTCACAAACTTAGTGGTATTTTAATACCATCTGCATACGCAGCCCCATGACAAACTTTCGCAACTATAATCCATGATTTGGATGTCCCGTAAAATGCTATGAATTTTGCTTCCATGATAGAAGAGTCTATATAGAAGACTGTTTAGAACTCTTCGACAACTAGAAAAAATACATAGGCCAACTTAGATATCATGTTATCTTGACATCCAATGAAATCAGAGTCGGTATACGGAATGATCTCAAACTGATCCAACCTCTGATATGTGAGCATGTAATCTTTCTTTATCCATACGTACCTTAGACTTGTTTGGCTGCTTTTCAAATATTGTATATTCCCGACTTACTCATATATCTTCCAAGCACCTGTACAACGTACACAATATATGATTGCGTACATACTTGATCATACATCAGACTCCCTATTGCTGACGCGTAAGTAATCTTCTGCATTTTATTTTTCTCAACTCATTCTTAGGGCATCGTTTGAGACTTAACTTGTCTCCCTTAGCCACAGGGTTATCATTTGGTTTACAATCCTGCATGCCATTTTGAAGGGCCTTTTCGATATAGCTCTTTTGTGATAATCCATAGTACTCCGAGAGTGATCTCAATGTGTATCCTAACACAAGAGACATCACCAAAGTATTTCATCTGATTCTTAATCAGAAATCTTTTGGTGTTGTGCAATAAGCCCATATCGTTGATGGCAAGCAAAATGTCATCGATATACAAAACCAAAAATATATACTTTCTCCCACATAGCCTATGATATATTCAATCATCAACCAAATTCATCTCAAAACCAAACGAGATGATCACTTGATGAGACTTTAAATACCATTGTCCATATATTTGCTTGAGTCCATAGATGGATCTCTTAAGTTTGCAAACTATATCCTTTGAGTCTTCTGACACAAAGTTTTCTCGTTGCACCATATAATTTGCCTCATCAATGTCACCATTCAGAAATAGCGTCTTTACATCCATCTAATGTAACTCAAGATCAAAGTGTGCCACCAATGCCATTGTAATCTTGAAAGAGTCTTTCAAAGAAACTGCAGAGAAAGTCTCTTTATAATTGATGCCTTCTTTCTGTGTAATGCCATTTGTGACAAGACGAGCTTTGTATCTCCCTCATTGCCTCTTGAATCATTCTTGGTATTAAATATCCATTTGCAACCAACGAGTTTCGCACTTTATGGCAATAGGATGCGTCATTGTCCCTCATGGACTTAATCTACTCATTCATGGGCATCCATCTACTTTTGAGAGTTGGAACTTTCCATGGCTTGATAGAAGTTGATTGAATCATCTTCCACCATTCCAATACCAACCTCATTTTCTTTGAGAAATGCAATGTAATCATCTGGCATTGCGCTTCTTCTTTCCGTATTGGATCTCCACAATGGCATAAGTTCTTGAGGTTGTAGAGTTTGTTTATCTGGAATAATTTCTAAAATAGGAGGTTCTCCGACATTGTCTTGATTTGTGTCTTGAACAAGGTCGAGAAAAAATTCCGATCAATGCTAACAACACCTGTGGGAACATCAACATATTCCTCTTCAAAGACAAAGTCCTTAACTCTATCTCCCCTGCAAATTCAACATCCCCAAAGAACCAGACATTTATCGACTCAAAAATAGTCTTAGTCTTAGTTGTGTTAATAGCTTCTTTCCAGAATGGAGCTTCTGGACTGGACAATGCTTCACCAATTGTCCTTGGTTCATTTTCTAACACATAAGTTAGAAAATCTGGACCAAAAGACTTAGTTGTTTTGGCCCTTTTACTGCGTCTTGGTTCTTCATCACTTTGATGATCACCATCGGCAGTATCACGTGTTCTTTTGCTAGAACTAGATTCTTTCCTTTCTTGACAAGGAAACACGTCTTCGAAAAATACAACATTCCCTGACTCAATAATTGTACCTTCTTGTACATCTGGAATTGCTAATTTGTGCACTAAAAATCGATATGTACTATTGTTATTTGCATATCCAATGAAAATGCAATCGATTGTTTTAGGCCCTATCTTTACTTGTTTTGGCTTAGGTATTTCTACTTTAGCCAAACACCCCCACACTTTCAGGTATTTATAGGAAGGTTTTCGACGTTTCCAAAACTCATGCGGAGTTTTATCTTTATTTTTGTGTGGTATTTTGTTAAGAATATGGTTAGCCGAGAGAATTGCTTCCCCCCAAAAATTCTGAGGTAAACCAGAATTTATCAACAAAGCATTCATCATTTCTTTTAGAGTTCGGTTTTTGCGTTCAGCAATACCATTTGATTGTGGTGAATAAGGAGTTGTCGTTTGATGAATAATACCAGAATCTGAGCAAAATTCATCAAAAGGAGCTCCATATTCTCCACCTCTATCACTACGAATTATCTTAATTCGTTTGCTTAGTTGATTTTCAACCTCATTCTTATAGCTTTTAAAAGCTTCTAAGGCCTCATCTTTACTTCTTGAAAGATATACATAACAGTATTTTGTGCAATCATCGATAAAAGTAATAAAATACTTTTTCCCACCTCTAGTTTGCACAAACTTTAAATCACATATATCACTGTGAATTAACTCTAGAGGTTCTGTTTCTCTTTCCACCGAGTGGAATGGTGTTTTGGTCATTTTTGCCTCAACACAGATTTCACACTTGTGATGTGAATCTATTTTAAAGTTAGGTAGTAATTCCAAGTTTACTAACCTTTTCAAAGTGTTAAAATTCACATGTCCTAATCTAACATGCCATAAATTTGAACACTCAAGCAAATAAGAAGAAACATTAATTTTATTGCTTTCAAAGTTTCGGAGTACATTCATTACATTCATCTTGAACAGTCCATTATCTAAGTACCCCTTCCTTATGAACTGTCCATTTTTCATAAGTACAAACTTTTGTGCCTCAAATGCTAATCTAAACCCTGCCTTGACCAACAATGATCCTGACACTAAGTTCTTCCGAATGTCTGGAACATGAAGGACATCAACGAGGGTCGACTTCTTTGCCGAGGTCATCTTCAGCACCACCTTGCCGAGACCGACAATTTCAGACGTTGCATGATTCCCCATGTATAGCTTCCTTCCATTGATAGGAGTATACGTTGAGAACATGTCTTTGTCGGAGCATATGTGGCGTGTAGCACCTGTGTCCACCCACCATTCTCTCGGGTTCTCCACCATGTAGCACTTGTTGCCTTCATACACAACAACCGAGAGATCAAGCTCGGACATATCAATTGGTACTGATTTGTCCTCGGTCACATGCACCTGGTTCCGATTGGCCTTTTTAGGAAGACGACAATCTTTAGCCTTGTGATTCGGCTTTCCACAGTTGAAGCAGTTCCCTTTGAACTTTTTAGCCTTCCCCTGCTTCTGATTATTCCCCGGGTGCTTTCTCTTCTTGCTAGCATTGGGCTCCACCAAGTTTGCCTTTGCCTCCATAGGAAGCTTGCCAGACTTAATCTCAGACTTGCGATTGTCTTCTTCAATTCACAATCTAACAATTAAGTCTTCAAGCCCCATCTCCTTCCGCTTATGCTTCAGGTAATTTTTAAAATCCTTCCACAGAGGTGGTAGCTTCTCGATTATAGCAGCTACTTGAAAGGATTCACTCACCACCATACCTTCTGCAATTATATCATGCAGAATTAACTGGATCTCTTGAACCTGGCTGATCACCGTCTTGGTGTCAACCATCTTGAACTCAAGGAATTTGCCGACAACAAATTTCTTTGTGCCAGCATCTTCCGTTTTATACTTTTTCTCTAAAGAGCTCCACAACTCTTTAGCAGTCTTTACCAAACAATACACATTGTACAATGTGTTGTCCAGTCCGTTGAGAATGTAGTTCCGGCACAGGAAGTCGCTTTGACTCCAAGCATCGAACGCCATCCTCTTCTCTTTATCGCTCCTCTTCCCCCACAAATTGGGGCATCCTCCGTAAGGAAACGAGCAAGGTTCAGAGTCGTAAGATAGAACAACATTTTCTGTTGCCATCTTTTGAAGTCTGAACCCCCAAACTTCTCCGGTTTCTCTCCCGGTGCTAGTGCTGGTGCTGGAACTGAAGACGTCGAAGCCATTTGGTATACACGGAAAAATCTCGTCTTAAACTGTTAGAAAAAAAAACTGATCGTGTATACCGAATGGCTGAAAACAGTTGAGCAGAGTAACGGTAAAAATCGAGACGTCGAGGCAAGAGTTGGACTCTTTCTCTTTAAGACGAGATTGCCCCGCTCACGGTGCTTACGGAATACGGCAATCGTCTCCCAAGATACAACGACGAAATACTTGCGATAGTTGCACTACAAATCGCAAGTACGGCGAACACTAAGATGTTTTTGAACTCTCTTGACAAAGTTATGCAGAACAAAATGAAGCAAAAATTCGAAATTGATGTGATGAAATGAATCATGGGGGCTGGTTTATATAGAGCTCCTGGTGCCTCTTCAGACTGGGTGCAACCCCTGGTCCGGATCAGTCTTGACCGTCAGATCGCGCCCTGTGGTTAACAGCTGCGATCTGATGGTCCTGATCGCAACTGTCTGAAGGAACACACCCTTTGGCATACACCTCTGCACACTGGACAGACGCGTCCAGTCACGGTGTCCTGTCAGCGAACAGACACATCCAATCAGCGCCACTTGTCGCCACTCGTACGATTCTGCCAAGTCACTGCCACCCGAGCTGCCCTGCCACGTCACCGAGCCACTGGACTGAACCCTGGTTCGATTTTCCAAAACTTTAAGGCTCCTCAAAACGATGCGAAGTGCAAAGTGCAAAGTGCGCCTCGAAAGCGCCCAATGCGACTATGTGCGACATGCGCGGGCCTGGCTCTGGCTCGGGCTCGGGCTCGGACGGTGCTCCGCACCGTCCTCGGTGCCTTTTGAGCTAGCCAAAGGCTAGTCAAAATTGACTTGGTCCACTAGGGTGTAACATAAGGAGTTCCACTTGATTACTCCTTATTAGTGGTGAAGCTCTTTATTAACTAGTCAAACATTTAATATGTTTCCTATGTGGGATATGGCTTTCCATATTCCCACCCTTTTATATTCCATATATAAAAGCATTTTAAGTGATCAACTTTATGCATTTATTTCTCATTCACCCGATATTAGTTTTGAGAAATTCAAGATGCTAAACTCATCTACCCGCGGCATAGATGACGTTTATCTCATTTATTTCATACTTTGAATAAATGACCCTACTTAAATAATTAGTCAAAATCGGGTCAAAACCCAATTTAATAAAACCAATTCCAACATTAATTACCATGATTATATTGTTAATTATCATCTCCCTTGTACATTTGATCGAAATTGTTGATTGTTCGGCTTCAATATCCACTCATCCAGGACTTGTGAAATAAGTAGGTCTTTGTGATTAAGGGTAAAATCCATGTGCCTTTCTTAAGCGTGCAAATACTTGGGATATTGTGTACTCAGTGTAGCATCTAAATGACTATGACGATCGTCAGAGTTACACCTAGCCTAGGTATTAAAAAAGTTGCCAAAAGTTTGCAAAAGATAATTTAACAGATCCCTTGATTAATAAAAGGGTTAATTATAAAACTACCCATGAAATTTAGCCTAATTACAAAAAATCCAATCGTTTCTTAAAATCTAAAATACCCACTGACATTTATTTTTAGCTTACAAAGTTGCACCCTCAGTTTCAAAAGAGGGGCATTTGTTATGTAAATACAAATCTCAAAAGGATATTTGTAACTTTGAGAGATAACTGAAGTCTTTTGTAATTAGGCTAAACCTCAGGGATAGTTTTTGTAACAATCCCTTAATAAACCTTGGTGATCACATATCGTTGCAGAGATGTTGTTATGTCCAAAACATAAGGGATAATTACAAAAAGCCTCCAAAGGTTTGGACTAATTACGAAAAAATCAAAATATTTTTGAAATCTACACAAAAAAACCCTTGAAGTTTGACCGTGTCTTAAATTTAAGAAGATAAATGTAATAATTTGATAAACGTAAGAGGAGCTTTTGAAATATTTTTTCATATGATCAAGGGTGAAAATGTAAGATGAATAAAATCTAAAGGTGTTTTTTTGGTAATTTCCAAACATTTCAGGTTTTTTCGTAACTAGCTGAATGTCGGGGAGTTTCATTGGAAATTATCCCAAAACATAATTAAGATCTTAAAAGGGTCTAAAATCCATGTTTCAGTCAATAAGAAATATCAGATCAAGGACGATTCCAATTAGGCGGTCCCAACTCCCCATTCCCTTGTCTTTACATATTGTAACTAATAAAGAAATTTCTCAAAAAACTTTACGCATGCAATATAACAACCGAAAATAGGACAATACATAACATTGTGTTTTATGCCAAGCCAAATAGACAATTTATTGTGCCTTACATAGTTTATTGACAAAATTAATATTCACTCCTAGCCTATATAAACCCCACAAAATTCATGAAATTAATCACTTCAAAATTAAATCTAAGCCATCGATCATGTCAAAGAGTAGCATAGTATCAACATTGTTCGCAGTTCTGATGGGATCCGTACTAATTTGGTGCTACTTGACCAGTCCATTCTCTAATGTTTCACAAATGCTAATTATTATGAGCCAAATAATACGTCGTCTTAGATGTTCAATTGAACGACATCATTTTCAAGAAACCGATTTCCAATATGATTGAAGGAATGAAGGAGGATGGCTTGAACGAGAAGTACCAAAGAAAATTGCAGGGATGTGTGTGTAGTTGCAATTGTAAATGCTCCATCGGAGGTTGCCGATATCTTTGCATTATGAGCAAAAATGGGACCGTGTGATATCATGCTTTGTGTGTGTGTTGTCCTTCTTTTCTTGCTTTTTTTTTATCGCTTTCTTTTTATAAAGGGAAACATGTATAATTAGTCATGCATTTATGGAGTGTTGTAATATTAGTCGTGTAATTTTAATTTTGTATGTTATGCCTTTTCTGCAGTTTTGGTCATATACGTTCTGGATTTGTGCAATTTTAGTCCTATAAATTTTAAGTTGGTACAAATTTGGTCGTGAGGGCTATTTCAGTATTTCACTTATTCCTAGAATGCCCTTCGTAGCAAATTTTTTTTTTTTTTTGAGGGAAGTAGCAAAAATATTCAATATATCTAAGATCAAGTAAAAAATGATATCAGAACCTATGTTTTATATACTTATATCAGTTGAGTTTATTTAACATTATTTATGCTATATATTTCTTAATGATAGAAGATTTTTAGAATTATGAATCCATGTTAAAATCCAAATACGAGTTCTACATGCATTATTCCTAATTATGAAAAGAAAACACGTACAAAATCGAAAAATTTATTTAATTTGACTAATAGGACCAAAATTACCAGAACGAAATAGTATATAGAATATTATTATAAGCATTAGATAGCACTTTTTGTAGTGATGCACTTGCCCGTGCTACCTATAACCTAAAGTATCACTTTTAATAGCTTTTAGTGATATTTTTTCTAAGTGTTACATTAAACTAGTCTTTTACCCGTGCGATTCACAGGGTGTATATTTATTAAACCCCTGATTTATACTGTTACATGTACACTTTTCTATAATAGTTTTATGAACTCAACATATTGGATTTAGGAATGACAATATCCCCGTGGGGAACTATCCCTGATGGTAACCAAATAAAATGGGACAGAAAATTCCCGGTTAATTTGGGGATGGGGATTCTACGCTTCTATAGAATCGGCGATGGGACATGAATGATATTTATATCCCGTCCCTCTTTCTATTTCGATTAGATAAAATAGAGATTCTCCATTTCTATCCTCATTCCCCGAATATGTATATAGTTTTTACTTTTTATCTATTATTGATATTAATTCTATTTATAATTTTTTATTTTATTGAATTTAAAAATTAAACCCTAGAACCTTTATAATTTTATTTGTTCTCATTCTTTATTTTACAAATTATGTATTTATGTGATATATGTTTAAAAAAATAGTGATTGCAAAAAGTTTAAAATTTCAAAAAAATAACTAAAATATAAAGATAATTAATTTAAGAAATAAATCATACGATTACAACATAAAAATATTATTATCAACTATAACAAAAATCTGTTTAAATACGAAATATTTAGTTGTGTGAATACAAATTGTATCTATTTATAAAACATATTTATCTATAAAAACTAAAAGTTGAAAAATATTTAACTATCCAAAGTGTTGGAATAATTTTTACTTGTCCCAATGTTGAATGTTTAATAAATTATATTTTCAATACAATCAATAATAAAATTATTTCAAATTTCAAGATTCTTTGGGGTTTAAAAACCTCAACAACTGTCAAAATTATTAAAGAAAATAAACAAAACCATGATATATATTTCCAACACAATTTTAAGAGAAAATAAAACATTTAAAAATCTATTTTATTTATATATACAAACATATATTAAAAAAATTATCAAACATTCAAATTCATATCTAAATTTCAAATGGACAACTTTGAAACTTGATTATCAAACGTTGATAAATATAAAAAAATCATGTTAAGATGATAAAATATGTTAATATAAAAAAATAGGTTTCTATATATAAAATACCATTGTGAATATAAATTCATATTAAATAATTCTTAAACTTCTTCTTGCATAATTATATATATTACTATTTATTGATATTTGTGATATGTAAAATATGGATATATATATATATATTTTGAGATGTTATCTTCAATTAAAATAAATATTTTTAATCAATTTAATCAATTTAACCAATAACCCAAATGTATAATTTTCAATACCCATTAAAAATTATAAAAAAAGTAATAAATATTTATTATATTTTATTTATTATGTTTTTTTATTATTTTATATATGTAGTATAGTTATCAAAACGAAGATCGTAAAAAAATAATTAATTTGATATATTATACATAAAAGATCAAAAAAAAGTTACTAACTTTTTTTAAAAAAAAGAAAAGATAAATACAACAATTAGTCAATACACACATAAATTTGTGTATTTATGTTATCTATGTTAAAAAACATAGTGACTGTAAAATGTTTAAAATTTAAAAAAATTAATTAAAATATAAAGATAATTAATTTGAGAATAAATCATACGATTGCACCATAAAAAATATTATAAGCTATAACAGAAATCTATTTAAATAAGAAATATTTGGTTGTGTGAATATGAATTGTATCTATTGACAGAACATATCTATCTATAAGAAAGTAAAAATTTGAAAAACGTTTTAACTGTCCAATGTTGAATTTTTTTTTACTACCCCAATGTTGAATATTTAATAAATTTTATTTTCAATACAATCAATAATAAAAACATTTCAAACTCTAATATTCTTGGGGTTTAGAAGCTCCACAACTGTCAAAATTATTAAAGAAATTAAACAAAAACCATGTTATATATTTTGCAACATAATTTTATGGGAAAATAAAATAGTTCAAAAAAACAAAAAATATTTTATTTTTATATGTACACATATATAAAATAATTCAAACAGTCAAATTCATTTCTATTTTCAAATAGACAAATTTGAAACTTGAATATCATAATACATCGATAAATATAAAAAATATTATGTTAGTATACATAAAAAATTCTATATATAAAATATCATTATGAATATAGATTCGTATTGAATAAATCTTAAATTTGCATACATATTTAAAGATATTTTCTTCAATTAAAATAATTATTTTCTAATTCAGTTTAATCATTTTAAATATAATTCTATATAATTATTAAGAAATGTGCTAAGCCAAACACAACTATATATATATATCATAAATAACCAAAATATATGAATATACAAATTGATGTCCAATAACACAAATGCATAATTTTCAATGTCCATTACAAATTACAAAAAAAAAAGTAATAAATATTTTTTATATTTTATTTGTTATATTTTTACTATTTTATACATGCAATATGGGTATCAAACTGGATATTGTAAAAATGATTAATTTGATATTACATGTAAAAAATTGATCAAAAATAAAAAAAAAATATTAATTTTTTTAAAATAAGAAAAGATAAATACAACAATTAATGCAATGCGACACAAGTTTGGAAAGCTAGTTTTATATTATTCTATTTTTTTATATCATTTTAGAAAGTTATTGTTTAAAGAAAGTTGACTGCCAAAAATAATAAAATACCAAATATTTATCATTTATTATTTTTACACATATTTTTATTACTTTCTATAGTATGTGTAAAAGAGCGGAAAATTTTTAGCATACTATTTCCAGCGACTTCTCTTTATACGTATATATATATATATATATATATATATATATATATATTCTCTATATGTATCACTTCATGAAGCACTTGCAGCGCTTTGTCATTTTGACCCCAAAGAGCTTCGAATTCGAGACCTGTTATGTCACTTATGTGTGGATGTGGCAATTTGCGACTAAGCTAAATTGATTTTTATTACAACTTTTGTATTATTTTATATATATAGACAAACACACACACACACACACACATATATATTAGAATTATATTATATTTATATAATATATACTTTATGTAGTAAAGATTATATTATATAATATATGTATTAAAATTATATATACACTATATATTTTAAAATTTCTATTATATAGTATATATATTAAAAATCATATTATGATATATGTTAAAGAAATAACAACATAAAAATTACAAAATATATAAAACAACATTATCGATTGATCAATTTCAATTTGTAAAAATAAAAAAACCTAAAAATATGAAATTATTATGCCAACAGATTAAACAATAAAAAACAAAAATAATAAATAAGTAATGAAAAATTTTGCCGACGGAAAAAAAATCTTAAGTAATTACTGACGTCGTCAATTTTCTTTGGTTAACATTTTCTAAAAAAAGTAAAAAATAAAATAAAAAGGTTACCGATGAAATTTGTATCCAAATCGATTAATATAATATATACTTACGGATTTTTTTGCGAATACGACAAAATTAATTACATACGCAAAAATTTAAAAAATAAAAGGATTTTATAAAAAGAAAACAAAAACTCAATAAAAAATAGTATATCATGTACATTTTTCACCTATTTTGTAATATCTATTAATAAAATAAATCGATGGCATTATTTAATGAATGCTATGCAATTTTGTATTACCAAAATATAGCCGAAAAAGTATAACGATTAATAAATATAGTGTTACCTAGAGTGCTGTTTGATTAAAGAGATCTATTTGTGTTACGAAAAATAAAAAGAAAATAATACTTAAAAAGTGTTACTTATTTAAAATTTTTACATATAAGTGTTACATATTGATAAAGTGCTGCAAAAGTGTTACATAAAATTGTAATGCAAAAAGTGTTACAAACAAGTGTTACATAATGTGTCTTATGTAAAAAGTGCTATAATTTTGTGTTACACAAAATATCATAAATTTTGGTGATTTGACATGTCAATTATTCCACAAAATCACCAAAATTCCTAAATATTTTTACCTAAATATTTTTACATAAAATTATTTATATTGGAAAAACTCATATTATGATATAATAACATGAATTTTGGAAAATTAAGATATTTTTCATATAATTTAATTATACATGTAGTTATTATAAATATAAAATATTAACATACTTTTTCCCCCTAAATTTTATAAATCATTCCTTGTTATTTGAAAATGTAAACTAATTTTATTTCATAGTTAAATTAAATATATCTTTCTATATATTATATCAATAGTTGAGTTGAATTTAGTTTTGAAGTTTTAAAAAGTGAATTTATATTTATAAGTGTTCTGAATCTCTTAAATTATTTCATTTAAAAAACTAAATTCAAAATTTGAAAAAAGTGACTACCGAACCTCTTAGTGAGTCCATTTGGAGGACTAAGAAAATAATTTTGTATTTTTTTTAAATTGTTACGTAAGACACCCTGCCAATAAAAAAGGCATGAAAAATAAGTTTTTGAAAAAAAGTTTACACATTAGCTAGTTGGTCACTATTACCTGCTACAAGCGGTGACGAGAATAAGTGTTTGAAAAAAATTCATTTACTGGACCCATTTTTAAATTAAAAAAGCGAGGATCAAATCTCCGATTCAGTTCACTTAGAGAACTAAAACAATAATTTTGACAAAGTATATAGAGAAAGATTAACGTGACAAGATGAAAGCACCATATATAGGTAGTCATGTTTGCTTCCCCTGTGTCCAAATCAATCAATCCTGAATGAGCAAGCTCTTGTGAGACTGTCTCACGGATCTAAATCCGTGAGACGGACCTCCTAAGGGCTCCGTCTTGAGAACATGAACCATGAAAATAAATTTAAAAATAATAATGAACCATGAAGAAACAAAAATTAACCTTAAAAACATGAACCATGAAGAATAAACTCGAAAAACAAAAATAAACCCAAAAATAAAAAATAAACCCTAAAAAGACTAAAAATCCTAAAAACCCAAATCAATTAAAAATAACCCAAGAAACAAAATAAACCCTAAAAAAAAAACAAATATAAACCCTAAGAAAAATAAAATCAAAAAAACCTTTAAAACTTTGTGTAAGGGCTCCGTCTCACGGATTTAGATCCATGAGACCGTCTCACGCAAGTTTTTGCCATCCTGAATTGGTATCTACATGAGGTCCGGTTACCTAAATCCCTCCAAAGGGGAAAACTTCAAATTAGAGCCAGGCTTGAATTAATCTATTTACTTATATCCAGACAAATCTTTAAGCTTCTTTCTTTCTTTCTTTATTTTCCTTTTTCTTTTTCTTTTTTTCTTTCCCTTTTAATGGAAAGGATCCAAATCTCATAGTTCGAAGAGAAATACCAAGCAAAAATCCAATGATCCTTGACCAACGGGTCAATGTAAGGTAACTCTTGATCTCTTTTTGGAGAGGTTGAAGGTTCGAGCCCCCAAGGCATGATGGTGAAATAATTAATATTGAGGGCTTCATTCGACAATGTGGGATGCTAAGACTCGGTGAAAATTTGCGGTGCTGGCCGACATGGAGCAATCACTTGAGGGACGACTCCTTATGCGCGGTAGTTGAGGATATTAGAAACCTGAGAGCCATTGTGCATTTTTCGCGGTTTATATGGGGACAGTTCCTAAGGGGCCGAGACTGCTTCCCTGAGGACTAGTCACGTGGGAACGTGAAATCTCGATATCCAAAAATAAATAAATAAATAGCAAGCAAAAGGTGAGATTCCAATTGGACGGCTTCAACAGCCCATCCTATTGTATTTACATGCTCTAAAACAAATTTCGAACATATAAAAATCTTTATGAATGTCACACTAGCTAGAACACAAAACAGGACAATAAATGACATTATTGTTTTCCAAATCAATTAATATAATTATTCCTATTTAATTTCTCCATATATAAGACAAATTAATAATACCTCGAAGATGCCTTTACTTTCACTAAAGCATTTTCTATATATTTCATATTTGCTACATTTCTATATTAACCATACATAATACACACACATTTGATCTCTTCAACATAACCAAATTAAGTTAAATTCGCAAACATGTCTAGGACTAACACAATGCCTATAATATTCACACTTCTTATGGGATTTGCATTTTGTTGTTATCTCAGCAATTTTTCCTCCAATGTCTCGTTGGATGAGTTACAAATTGTAACATTAATGCAATATGGGTTACAAACCCATGTTAATGCATTGTTACATTAATGAAACTAAATGTTCATAAATGGTGCAATATTAATGTAAGTGGTTACATGTGAGGTGTTATTTTTTATGGGAAAATAACTATACATAAAGAGATATCCTATGGGTCCTCTTGTCACTCTTGCATAAGAAGAATACACCATCTATTCAATAGAGAAGACAAGTGAAATCCAGTGGAAACAATTCGAAATTCGACTTTAAAAAGGCAATGGCTGGAGGTATGTGAATCTGGTTTAGCTTCCGCATACATGTTTCTTTTGTGATGTAGAAACATGATTGTATGATTATTCTAACAGTTGATCGATGGACCGGCCGAGAAGTACCCTAGGAAATTACAAGGATGTCTCTGTAACTGTGCTTGCAATTGTGCTCCAAGACTTTGCCAATTTTGCTATGGGGCTAAGTACAACAATGGAACCGTTTGATCGGTCTCAAGCTATTTTGTTTCATGCTATTTTGTTTCTTCATTTGCCTGTTAATTACTTTTTCTATGCATATATGTATTCTCAAAAAAAAGTTTGTTATGCTAATGTTGTGGATTTTGATTACAAATGGGTTACCTACATAAGGAATGCGAATGTTGACGAGATTGGACTAAAAATATCATTTACGTTATCCGAGTGGCAGCTTAAATAACATTTTAATTCGATTTTATCAGCATTCTATCTCCCCACAGCAAATCATATAGATATAGGAAAATCGAAAATAAGTAATTTGACAATTTGACAAAAAAAAATCTAAACATTCATAATATTTTCAAGTCAAATGCATTTCATATATATATGACAATATTCAACCATTTTGTTTTTTGGGAAACAAAATCAAAAAATTGAACAATATAAAATTTCTTATTAATTGTCGGACTAAATTGATTTTTTGGATTCAAACATAACTAATTTGATACACCATTAGTTACAAGACTAATTTTGCATTTTCAACCCATTTGATTTTCTTGTTGGTCTTCTTGTCCCTTTTTCTAATTATCCATCCAACTATATATGCAGATTGCAGGCATAATTTTATATGTTATGCTCTAATGGTAAGATTGAAGCTTAATTACTTACTTGTTTAGTATTCTGAGCACACCCTAATTATGAACAAATTCTTCTATAAAGCATTTCATCTCAAGGAGAAGTTTAATGCTCTGGATTTTCACACAGAAGCTTGATTGCAATCAATAATAACGCTATTATTGACATAGAACAATATTAATTATTGCTTTTGTTGTGGTTTATTATGATCGACTTCACTTGATGATCATTGTCATAATTTCAACTAGATATATAATGTTGATATATTGAATTTTGTCAACACCTTTTCACATATTATATAAAATTCTTGTCATCGTGTATTACGATTTAAGATATATTGAAATCCAATTATTCTTGAGGGTGATGTAACACATAAGTACTTATATATACAAATAAATCTAATTACGTTACAGCTGAAATAATAATAATCGATTGCAATTCACTTCAATATTTCTGTAATAAACCGTAAAATATATCAGCATATAAAATTCTTCTCCTTTATTTGTGAATAAGAGACACATGTAATATATGGTTACATAGATTTTTATTGCAAGATTTAAATAAACAAGAAAAAAAAACTCGTAAGATAAAAACGAAGATCATGCCTACACACCGACATGCTATCTTGTTATTTATTTATCATAGTGTATATGAGTGAGTAGAGACTCAAATGGGTAAGGAAATCACTCATATTAGTTGAAAATACAATTAGATCCGCACCGAAAATCTTATAGTGGTGGCATTTTGAACCCTACCAAGTGTGCCCAAAACCACTGTTCCAACACCTCTAATCCCAGACACAAGGGCACCACCGGTGGTTGATAGTGCAGAGCAGACTGCAGCATCAAGTGGAAGTTGCACAGTAGCAACACATGGAACTATGGGCAGACAAAGGAAAAGTCCTTGTACTGTTGGAACCGTAATGTTAAAGAATCCATTGGCATTGGTAGTATTTTGGCCAATTGTCGTGGAAGCACCAAAAAATCGACTACAGTTTAACTTGACAACTGCCCCAGCTATACCCTGGCCGGGGCAATTTCCGGTGGATGTGCAACAAATTTGGCCATTTACGCTCAACCCATTGAGGTTGAAGAGGTTAAATATTTGTGCATTGGCTATTGGGGTTGCTTTTGCAAAGAGAACGATAATGAGGAAAAAGGCAAAGGCGTAATTGCAAGCCATTTAGAGATTTGGGGAATTATAATTTGTTTATACCTTGTACTTTGCTTCTTTGTTTTGTCTAAAAATGTAAGGGAAAAACCGCAATTTATACATGTTTCTTTCCCTACTCCTCCAAGTAGCCTTTTTTATTTCAAATAATTTTTCAATCTATTCTTAACTACCATGTTTATTAAAGGTAAGGACGAAAGTTGGGTTGCTCTATATGTCAAGTTGAAGTTAGGGTTGCCAACCTTTTCTCAATATACATATGAAGGAGAATAGTTATGTAGGTGTAGACTTTTTCATTATATGATCATAACTTAGGTATAAAAACTATTAAATTTATTTAATATGTGCTGAATTTATCAATTGTTAATTTATGAGGATTTTCAATTTTTTTTGAGTACAATGGGGAGAACTTGGGGAGGGGACACCACGCACTCGAATGGAGTCGAATACGGGTCATTCACCCTTACAACACATGTTTATACTACTTGTAGAATAGTAATAAACATTTTCAAAATACTTCAAGAATATGTTGTTGGAATAAACTTTAGTGAATTAATAACTTTAATTCAGGAGCCTTCATATCGAATTATCAAGAATCAAAGTCTAGATTGCGGAAACGTACCTGATTTCATAGCAGTTGAATCCTGAGATTTAGCCTTTTGGGATTTGGCCTTCCAGATCTATATGTCTCGAAACGTTTGAGAGAACCCTTTAATTTTCTCCGTATGTTTCTTTCTAATGATGGGATAGCATAATAGAATGTCGTAGACGTGTGACCTAGAGACCATAATCCTTATATAAATGTGTTATATTGGGTACCCTATTTTAGCCCATCATTAAAATAAGATTAACCCATTAAGTCTCTACACATTAAAGGCTCACACCCTATTAGATACATTAAAGCCCAAATTCTTAAACCTTATTTGATCATTTATAAAATGGGTTTAACCTTAATTGACAATCTACAATACATAATTATTTCACATATAAACCCAACGTTGGATTAATGATCCAACAATCTCCCACTTGGCTATATGTGTAACCTTATAAATATGTATTGTAAAAATAACCATATGAGCTCAACTTTGTCTTTGTCATAACCAAAATGTATCTCAGAACCAATCCGTCCATTAATCATACCAACATAGGATCAAAGCGGCCTTCGTTACATTTATTGTAACTCGACCCATCAATAGTCACGTATGTCAATACAATGAAAGACATGGATCATGATGTGGATGTGTAGCAAGGAAATTTCATGCAATGTGATCTTAACATGTCTATTTCCAACTGGTCCACATTACCTTAGTGAGATCAAACCATATGCCAAAATCAAAGTTTGAATATACTGAAATTTTATCTCTCAGAGTAAAACCTTAAACTGAAGTAACTGAAAATGTGTCTACATTAAAAGAACATTATAATTACAAACTCCCACCCGAACTGAATATCCTTTAAAACTGTATATCCTCAATTGATTTGACACTCATATGCGCAACAAGCTCACAAAACCTTTTTGCGTGAGAATTCCTTAGTAAACGGATCTGTAATTATGGAGTTTGTACCAATATGTTCAATAGACACTAGTCCACTTTGACTTATTTCTTTAACAATCAAGAACTTGATCTTCTTATGTTTAGTCTTGGTCGAGTTTACATTTGTTTGGAATATAGTGTTCTTTGACTCAATGTCACAAACTTAGTGGTATTTTAATACCATCTGCATCTGTGACCCCATGACAAACTTTCGCAACTATAATCCATGATTTGGATGTCCCGTAAAATGCTATGAATTTTGCTTCCATGATAGAAGAGTCTATATAGAAGACTCACAGAACTCTTCGACAACTAGAAAAAATACATAGGCCAACTTAGATATCATGTTATCTTGACATCCAATGAAATCGAGTCGGTATACGGAATGATCTCAAACTGATCCAATCTCTCGATATGTGAGCATGTAATCTTTCTTTATCCATACGTACCTTAGACTTGTTTGGCTGCTTTTCAAATATTGTATATTCCCGACTTACTCATATATCTTCCAAGCACACAATACAACGTACACAATATATGATTGCGTACATACTTGATCATACATCGGACTCCTATTGCCGTGGCGTAAGTAATCTTCTGCATTTTATTTTTCTCAACTCATTCTTAGGGCATCGTTTGAGACTTAACTTGTCTCCCCTTAGCCACGGGGTTATCATTTGGTTTACAATCCCGCATGCCATTTTGAAGGGCCTTTTCGATATAGCTCTTTTGTGATAATCCATAGTACTCAGTGATCTCAATGTGTATCCTAACACAAGAGACATCACCAAAGTATTTCATCGATTCTTAATCGAAATCTTTTGGTGTTGTGCAATAAGCCCATATCGTTGATGGCAAGCAAAATGTCATCGATATACAAAACCAAAAATATATACTTTCTCCCACATAGCCTATGATATATTCAATCATCAACCAAATTCATCTCAAAACCAAACGAGATGATCACTTGATGAGACTTTAAATACCATTGTCCATATATTTGCTTGAGTCCATAGATGGATCTCTTAAGTTTGCAAACTATATCCTTTGAGTCTTCTGACACAAAGTTTTCTCGTTGCACCATATAATTTGCCTCATCAATGTCACCATTCAGAAATAGCGTCTTTACATCCATCTAATGTAACTCAAGATCAAAGTGTGCCACCAATGCCATTGTAATCTTGAAAGAGTCTTTCAAAGAAAGCTGAGAGAGAAAGTCTCTTTATAATTGATGCCTTCTTTTCGTGTAATGCCATTTGTGACAAGACAAGCTTTGTATCTCCCTCATTGCCTCTTGAATCATTCTTGGTATTAAATATCCATTTGCAACCAACGAGTTTCGCACTTTATGGCAATAGGATGCGTCATTGTCCCTCATGGACTTAATCTACTCATTCATGGGCATCCATCTACTTTTGAGAGTTGGAACTTTCCATGGCTTGATAGAAGTTGATTGAATCATCTTCCACCATTCCAATACCAACCTCATTTTCTTTGAGAAATGCAATGTAATCATCTGGCATTGCGCTTCTTCTTTCCGTATTGGATCTCCACAATGGCATAAGTTCTTGAGGTTGTAGAGTTTGTTTATCTGGAATAATTTCTAAAATAGGAGGTTCTCCGACATTGTCTTGATTTGTGTCTTGAACAAGGTCGAGAAAAAATTCCGATCAATGCTAACAACACCTGTGGGAACATCAACATATTCCTCTTCAAAGACAAAGTCCTTAACTCTATCTCCCCTGCAAATTCAACATCCCCAAAGAACCAGACATTTATCGACTCAAAAATAGTCTTAGTTGTGGGATCATAAAACTTGTACCCTTTGGACTTTTCAGAGTATCCAACAAAATAACAACTAATTGTCCTGAAGTCCATTATTCTCATTAGGCTTGTAAAGCCTTGCCTCAGCTAGACATTCCCAAATGTGCAAGTGCTTCAGACTAGGCGTCTTGCCCATCTAAAGTTCATAAGGGATTCTGTTAGTCGCTTTAGTTGGAAACCTTACTAAAGATATATGCTGCAGCCTTAAGTGCTTCTTACTAGAGTGATTTTGGTAAGGTAGAATGACTAACCATACTCCTCACCATATCCTTAAGCATTCAATTTCATCCTTTAGCAACACTATTCATAATAGCAAATCCGACTTAGTGCACTAATAGACGGTATTACATTCCTCTAAGAATTAGCAAATGATCCTAGACGTTGTTCACCTGAACCATCATATTTGTCATTGCATACACCACCATGATCAGATGTGACGTTTTTAATCCTTTTATTGAGTTGATTCTCAACTTCAGTCTTATAAGATTTAAACACGTCTAGTGATTGTGATTTTTCATGAATGAGAACATGTAGCCATATCTAAGATATCGTCTATGAACGTTATTATATATTTTTGGCCATTCCAAGCAACCATAGGGAATGGTCCACAAATATCCGTATATAAGTTCTAAGACTCCCGAGAATCCAATTGGCTCTTTCTGTGGAAAAGGCCCGTATCAATAATTATGATTTTACGTATGGACAATTCCTCAATATCTTGTTACAAATTTCTTTTATTGGTTTGTTTTTCAACTTAAAAATTATGTACTTAAAAGTAGGGACTTGTTGGATGATGCAATAGTGTCTGTCAAATAAAGATCATTGTAAAGAAGTGGAACTAACCAATTTTGAATCATGAGACAAGCTAAATTTTCAGTTTTTGAATGAACAGAAATAATCGAATTTGTCCAAAGCAGAAATAGAAGTCAAGTTCCAAATAAATGTCTCATCAAGATTCAATAAAATCCAGTACTTAACAATAATCTATATTTTCCTATTATTTCAACCATAATTGTCTTGCCTTTGCCTATTTTGATGTATCTTTCACCATCATTTAGCTTTTGGCAATAGAGACAACCGCTTACAAATACACTGGTGTGAGTTGATGAACTAGAATCTTTCCACCATGTGTGCAAAGATACTGAAATTAAGTTAACGTCAAAACAAACTATAATTAAGCAGCATACCTTATCCTTCTATATTTTTAATTCCTTGCCTTTATTCTTCGAAGTTAAGGCAATATTAGCCCTTTTTTGTCTCATATTGTTTCAGTCTTTTCTCTTTCTGAGCACAGTATGAGATGAATCATTTAAAGACTGAATCCCCTTTTAACTATCGACTCACCTTAAACTGGCTAAACTGTGTCGGAAGAGATATCATAAACTAAATGCACTAGCAAGTCCTCAGAAGCAATACGAGACATATCTATAATTCATTCTTGATTATTGCCTCTACTCTCATACCTTATTGAGATCATATTTGTCAAAAGTGTACTAAACTGAGCCTTTCGCTCTTGACAAATATTTTCTCAATATTCGCAAGGAATCCCTTAGCTATAGTGACATTTCTAGATGAAGTACCCTTTTAACATAAAAAACTGTATTAATGCTGACAGAAATATAAGAAGGAATATACAAAATTAAATTCAGAAATTAAACAATACACAAATCACGCTCACATAAATCTCGGAATCCTAATAATAAATTCAAATAACGGTAAATCTCATCTCAAGATACCGACACTCCATTAATATTTCATCTTTGGACAAAATATTAACTAGTAATTGATATATTGGTGCGGTAATCAAACGGCCGATAATAAGAACATATCAAACAATAAATTTTCCTTTGGGCGATTTGGTGTTCATATGTAAAACCGAATAATCATCACGCGTTTATTACCACAGGTGCACGCACAATTCAGATAAATATTCACCTTCTTTTTGGCCGGTTAATATTCACATAAGTTACATGCGCACAACCTTTATATTTCAAAACAAATTAATTTAAACAAGAGAGGTCACTTTGATGACATGTTGCTTCAATTAATTCATCTCAAAATATATAAATCCATACCACTATTCGAATTTAAAATTTAAAATTCCAAGATCAAATTTAATTTAGGGTTTTCCTTATTATTGAGGCCAATTAAAAATTGAACCTCAAAATTAAAACCTTTTATAATAAAATACTAAATTTTTCATAAATAATAAATGTGCCGTCAAAATAAATTTTATTAGCAGATAAGCCCAAATAATATTTTAATAGGCAAAATAACTCAAAATCAAGGCTAATTTACAACAAAAATCCCAATTTTCTAAAAATTACAAGTCAGCCCCAAATCCCTAATTTTTGTTGCAATAAAGCCATCTTCTCCAACCCAACTCAAATCTTTCACCTTAACCCATCTCCTCCTAGCCAGCCCCCGCCGGCAACACCAAACTCCAAATCATGGATTGATTGGATTTCTCCCTCCCACGGCGAAAAGAAAAGTAGACCGATTTGGCAAAATCAAATTTCTGAAATTTATTCTCCACCTTTTTTTTAATTAACGAAAAAACAAAACTATAATCCAAACCTTACAAATCGGAAAGAAGTTTTACCAAAAGTCCCAATCTGAATCCAATAGCACCAACAAACTAGAATTGATTCTCTTAAAACTTTAACATCCCGAGAGGAACAATTATGTTATATGAAAATCAATATATATAGTTTTTTTTTATTGGCCAAAATTGAAACAACAGCAGAGCATCTTCAATTGGCAGGATTTCTATATTCTTTAATACTGAATCCAAGAACCGAAGCATCAAGATATTTGAAAGTTGAAACTGAATACATAAACGAGAATTTCTCTCTACCGAAACCCAAACACAAATCCGAAAATTCAACAATTGTGTACATAATTTTCGAAATAAATTCAATTCTCAATAACCCAATATGAATTCTCTCTGATACCACTTGTTGGAATAAACTTTAGTGAATTAATCACTTTAATCTAGGATCCTTCATATCGAATTATCAAGAATCAAAGACTAGATTGCGGAAGCGTACCTAATTTCATAGCAGTTGAATCCTGAGTGATAAGGGCAAACGGTGGTCCGGGCCGACCTGATAGGCCCAAGACATTGGACCGACCTGATAGGCCCAAGACATTGGACCGATCTGGTGATGCCTAGCATTGGACCGAAATGATGAGGCCCATAGCCTTAGGATGGTTTGTTGTGTTAAATAATGGGCTGATCTGTGGAGGCTTATAGCAGGAGATTGGCACAAAGGCTTATTTACTTGGGCCGGTCTGTCAAGGCCCAAGTTCAAATTGTTGTGATGAGCCGACCTGGATATAGTCAGCAGTGTTGAGCCGACCTGTTGTGGACACCTTAAAGTTGAGCATGACTTCAGAAGAATAGGTCGGTTCGGCCTATAAGATGTATAAAACTGGAGATGCCTTGTAAGATTTAAAAGGTTTTGTATCAACACAGAGAGCCGACGTGTTCTGAGAGATCGGAGGTCTGGTATTACAGGCGTAAAATTAGGGTTTTTAATGAGATCCGATCCTAATCTAATGATGACTCTGACACCAAATCGTAACGGAATCCCGGATTTTACGGAAACCCTAATCCGAGCTAAGGTATAAAAGGCCCAAGCCCAGGTTCATTCTAACCTAATTCTATTTTTACTGTTACATTGCTTTTTCTCTCTCTAGCTTGTTTTCCTTCTCAAATACTGACTTAAGCATCGGAGAGGGTACGCCGGAGCCCCCCTCCGGCCCCCCTTTGTGCAGGTTTCGTGGTGGTTTTAAATGCGGAAAGGTGATCGGGGAAGAGATAATTTTTGGGTGTTATCAAGGCGCTGGCGCCGTCTGGGGAAACATTGAGCGAAACGTGAGATTCGAGTTTTGGCTATGGAGGAGGTTAGGAGGAGTTTGGAAGATGATTTGAACCGTACGCCGCTGGGAGATACTCCGGGCGTAGTCACGCAGGAGGATGTTCCACCTCCGCCCCCACCACCCCCGGTGAATGGCGGAGGGCAGCGGGTGCAGAGGACGGGAGCGGATGGACAGACGCCTATGTCTGGGGGGAGTATAGATTTGAGTCCAATGTTCTTTGAACAATTGGGTGGCTTCATCACTAGAGTCATGGGCGACGGTGGAGAGACGCTTGAGGGAGATGCTTCCACCACCAGCTCCACCGGTGGTCCCCCCTCCGGTGGTCCCTCCTCCTCCGGTGGTCCCCCCTCCTGTGGTCCCTCCGGAGGTAGGAGAAAGAGGTCGGCGGCCGACTATGGCGGAGGAAGTACATTCATCAAGGGCGGAGCATGTGTCTACTGACGACCAAGATTGGTCAGAACGGATGGATGACCTTCACCGTGAGGTGCGAGATATTCGTCGGAGGGTGGCTGGAGTACCAGGAGCGGCGGCAGTTCGGGTGAGGCGGGGGACACCCTTCTCGGAAGAGGTGATGGCAGACGAGCTTCCGGCCTCATACCGAGCTCTGAGCTTCGAATATGATGGTACCACAGATCCGTGGGATCATCTTTGCCGTTTTGAGAACGCGGCTCTACTGCACAGATTCACGGACGGTGTGATGTGTAGAGTTTTTCCTACCACCTTGACGAAATCGGCTCAGCAGTGGTTTAGCCAGCTTGCCCCGGGCTCCATTCGGAATTTTGATGACTTCAGCTCGGCTTTCCTTAATCAGTTTACGAGTTGCCGTAAGTACCAAAAGGCGCCCCTGACCCTGTTTAGTATCAAGCAGAGAGAAGGGGAAGGACTTCGGAGCTATATCCAGAGGTTTACAGCGGCAAAGTTGGAGGTGCCGTCAGCTAGTCCAGAAATTCTGGCTAATGCCCTAGCTCAGGGCCTGAGGGATGGGGAGTTCTTTGAATCATTAGTGATAGAGCCTGCTAAGACATTTGACGAGCTGTTAGCTCGGGCGGAGAAATATATAAACTTGGAAGAGGCGAGAAAAATGAAAAGAGAGGAAGGAGAGAAGAGAAGAGACAGGAGGGAAGATCGGAAGACAAAGTACCTCGAGGAAGAAGCCGATGTCCGAGGTAATGGGGAAGGCCGAGGTTTGAGAAGTATACGCCTTTGGTACATTCCTCGGCGAAGTGCTTATAGCTATTGAGAGGCATCCCGATCTGAGATGGCCAAAGGCGCACGCAGAGGCACCAGTAAAGGCGAAATGTAAGGAGTTTTGTAGATTCCACAATGAGTATGGGCACACAACAGATCGGTGCACACACCGAGGATGAGATCGAACGGCTCATTCAAAGCAGTCACCTCGGGAATTTGTGTACATTGACAAAAAGGAGAAAAAAGGGGAGTAAAAGAGGGATAACAGGATATCATCAACCTCGGCGGGAGCCGGAGCGTAGGGGAGAGGAGGAGAGCTGCCTCCACCTCCGCCCCCACCTCGGCGTGAGGTCATCCAAATGATTGTTGGAGGGCCGGCGGAAGGAGATTCGAGGCGAGCTCGGAAAAATTATGTGAGAGCGGCAAAGACGAGATCGGTGCAAGAGCGATTGAAGGTGGAACAGGCGGTCAAGGGCGAATATCCACCGGACCAGAGGATTGCGGGGTATTGTGACACCTCACAAACATGCCCTTGTGATCACAAATGCGATCTCTAATTATGATGTGCGAGAGGGTATTTGTGGATACTTTTGGGAGTTCAAATGGATATTCTATTCTATGATTGCTATAAGAAGATGGACCTCCAAGTCGGCTTGGAGACAGTGGACACGGCGTTGGTCGGATTTGCTGGGGGAATGATCCAACCAATAGGTATGATTACTTTGCCTGTCTCTTTGGGTAAGGAGCCTAATCGTAAAACTAGAATGATTCGATTTTTGATAGTCGAGGCACCGTCCTCATATAATGTCATGTTGGGTAGACCGACACTAAATGCCTTCCAAGCAGTGGTGTCGGTATACCATCTAAAAATGAAATTTCCCGTGGGAGAGAAAGTAGGGGAAGTCGATGGTGATCAGTATATGGCTAGAAGATTGTACGTAGAAAGTATTCAGAAGGCAGAAAGGGGGAGTGCTTTTGATGATGATAGAAACAAAGACAAGTTGGTTAGGTTGGACGAACCGGTGGAGCATGTCCAGCCCAATGATGAAATGATGATGGTCGAGCTAGTACCAGGTGACCCTGATAAGGTCACTAAGGTAGGGAAGGAGTTGCCGGACGCATTGAGGGATGAGCTGGTGGAGTTTTTAAGGAGTAATGTGGATGTATTTGCTTGGACAACCGGAAGACCTGGTGGGGATAGATCCAAGCATCGCTGAACATAGGCTTAATGTTAATCCATCATATAAGCCGGTAAAGCAAAAGAAGAGGAACTTCGGTCCTAAGAAGGATGCTATAATTAGGGCGGAGGTGCAAAAGTTGTTGAAAGCAGGGCACATTAAAGAAATCCAATTCCCAGAATGGCTATCTAATGCAGTATTGGTTCCAAAAACGGAGGACGATTGGCGCATGTGTGTGGACTTTAGGGATTTGAATCGTGCTTGCCCTAAAGATTATTACCCATTGCCTCGAATTGATCACCGGTGGATTCGACGTCGGGGATGTGAATCGCTTAGCATGATGGATGCATCACAGGGGATATCACCGATCAAAGCAAAGCGTAAGAAGACCAAAAAAGGGTATGCTTTACCACCTCTTTTGGTACATTCTCGCTATGTAGTAATGCCGTTTTGATTAAAGAATGCGGAGCCACATATCGAGGTTGGTGGATAAGATGTTTGGGGAGCAGCTCGGCAGAACATGGAGGTGTACGTGAGACGATATGTTGGTCAAAAGTATAAAAGTCAGAGATCATGTGCATGACCTGGCCGAAACGTTTGACACCCTGAGGAAGTATATGATGAAGTCAACCCCAAGAAGTGTGCCTTTGGGGTCAGTCGGGAAAGTTTCGGGTACATGGTTACGGAGAAAGGAATAGAGGCCAACCCGGAAAAGGTCGTATATTAGAGAGATGGCACCACCCTGGATGCCAAAGATGTGCAAATGTTTAACAAAGTGTCTAGCGAGCAGATTGAATCGCTTTATTTCACGCCTTGCAGAGAGAAGTTTACCCTTTTTTAAGGTCTTGAGGAAAGCCAAAAAGTTTGTTTGGGATGAAGAGTGCCAAAAGGCTTTCGAGGACTTGAAAAATTACTTGCGATCTATCATTGCTAACTAAGCCGTTGCACAGGGAGCCCCTATACCTCTATCTTTCGGTAGGGGAGCAAGGGGTTAGCACGGTCTTGATCGGGGAGGAGAGATCGGTTCGAGGCCGGTATACTATGTCGAAAGTTTTGAGGAACGCCGAGCTGCGATATCTTTGAGATAGAGAAGGCGGGTTTGGCCTTGTGGTGATCACGAGAGACTTCGGCCGTATTTCCTTTCGCATAAGGTAATCGTTCAACTAATCTTCCGTTGAGAAATGTGATGAGTAAACCCGAGGTAGCGGGAGGTTAGTGAAGTGGGCTATCGAAATGAGTGAGTATGATATTGATTCGAGAACAGATCAGCCATTAAAGCTCGTGCTTTGGCGGATTTTGTTCAAGAATCAACTAGAGATGGTAGCATGAAGGAGTTTGGGTGATTTATGTGGATGGTTCCGTAGGGAGTTCGGGATGTGGTGCCGGTATTGTTTTGATCAGCCCGCAAGGGATCGAAAATGACTTTCTTTGTGAGGTTGGAGTTCAAGCTATCTAACAATGAGGCGAGTATGAAGCATTCATCGAGGAATGCAAATGGCCATTGAGATGGGGGCACAGGATGGTAATTTACATGGATTCTCACTCGTCCATAAACAAATTATGGGAGAGTTTGAGGTAAGGGAAGAAAGGATGAAGAGGTATGTTGAAGCATATCGAGCTTTAGAAAGAAGGGTGAAAGAAATCAAGATATGTCAGGTCCCGCGGGAAGAAAATGGTCGAGCGGATTTTCCGCAAAATTGCGATTCGGCATTGAGAATCAAGCTAAATGATCACACTTTTGGTAGCAAAAGAAACGACACTCGGGTTGGAAGTCGGAGAGATTGAGGAGAAGGAGGATTGGAGGTCGGCTATCATAGCTTATTTAAAAGAGGGGATCTTACCAACGGTAGGCGTGAAGCAGCTGACCGAAAATTCAACGACGCGCTTTTTGCATTATCGAGATAAGTTATATAAGAGAGGCTTCTCTATGCCTTTGCTGAGGTGTTTGAGTGGAGAAGAGGGTACATATGTGCTCAGAGAGATACATGAAGGTTGTGGGAACCACATGGGAGCAAGAATTTTGATGAAAAAAGTCCTTAGGGCCGGGTATTTTTGGCCTTACCTGAGAGAGGAAGCAGAAAAGTTGGTGAGAGCATGCGAAAAATGTCAGATCCATGCACCTTTGGTACATCGGCCGGCAGAGGAACTCATGACGATGAGCTCGGCATGTCCATTTGCAAAATGGGGAATTGACATCGTGGGTCCTTTTCCTCCTGCCAGTGTCGAGAGAAATTCTTGATTGTGGCAATCGACTATTTTAGCAAGTGGGTGGAGGCGAACCTCTTGCTAAGATAAATGAGGATGCAAAGATGAAATTTATTTGGCAAAACATAGTGTGTCGGTATGGAGTGCCTCGGGCCTTGATATCGCATAATGGGACGCACTGTGGGGGCGTAAATCCGAGCTTGGTGTGAGGAAATGAAGATCAAGCAAAACTTCACTTGATGGCGCACCCACAAAGCAACGGACAAGTGGAGGTAACTAATGAGATTCTTGTCCAAGGGTTGAAAGCTCGGCTTGAAAAGGCGGGAGGAGCATGGGTTCGAGAGCTCGATTCGTGTCTTTGTGGGCTTATCGAACTAATCCGAAGGAGGCCACCGGGAGGCTCCGTCGATTTGGTGTATGGCATGGATGCAAATACCGGCGGAGATCGGGATGGAAACACATCGAGTCCGTAATTTTGATGAAAATATTAATGAGTGTTAACCCAAGAGGCATTGGATATGATAAATGAGAAAAGGAGATGGCATTTTTGCGATGGAAAAGACACGAGGAAGGATCAAAGCAGCTTATGACAAGAAAGTAAAGAAAAGGGCCTTTCAGATCGGCGATTTGGTTTTAAGAAGGTCGGATGCTAGCAAAAACAAAGGGAAATTGGATGCGAATTGGGAAGGGCCACTTCGGGTAGTAAAGGTGTTGGCAGGAGGTGCGTATGAGCTAGAAGAGATTGGAGGACGAAAGCTCCCGAGGGCTTGGAACAGTTGCAATTTGAAGAAATATCATTCCTAGAATAGAGAAATATTTGATGTAATCAATCTACTCGTTTTGAATGAAATGATACGCTGCCCTACATTATGAGTTCGGAAAGTGGAAACGATTAAAAATGACAAGTATTTGGAGCTCAGCTCGAGCTAGTCTCCAAATACTTGGGGCCACGAGGCCATGCTAGGAGCTCGGCTCGAGCCAGCTTCCTTTGAAGACTGACAAGTATTTGGAGCTCAGCTCGAGCTAGTCTCCAAATACTTGGGGCCACGAGGCCATGCTAGAGCTCGGCTCGAGCCAGCCTTCCTTTGAAGATCGACAAGTATTTGGAGCTCACCACTCGAGCTAGTCTCCAAATACTTGGGGCCACGAGGCCATGCTAGAGCTCGGCTCGAGCCGCCTTCCTTTGAAGATCGACAAGTATTTGGAGCTCACCACCGAGCTAGTCTCCAAATACTTGGGGCCACGAGGCCATGCTAGGAGCTCGGCTCGAGCCGAGCTTCCTTTGAAGACTGACAAGTATTTGGAGCTCAGCTCAGCTCGAGCTAGTCTCCAAATACTTGGGGCCACGAGGCCATGCTAGGAGCTCGGCTCAAGCCAGCTTCAAGACTGATTAAGTATTTGGAGCTCAGCTCGAGCTAATCTCCAAATACTTGAGGCCACGAGGAACGTAAACTCGCCTAACATGATATGCTAATCTTTTTGAAAAAAAAAAATTTAATTACAGGAATAATAGACAAGAGATCGAGGAATGAAAGTGCGAAGAAACTTTATTGATCATTCAAGATAAATACAAGTACACGATAGAAAATTACAAGAGCAGAACTGAATTTCTAAGTAGTAGGGGGAACATTCTCGGTATTCAGGTCATCCATGGAGATGGTCACGTCGTCTATGAGAGCGAGTTCAGGATCGTCATCCGGGATATCCCGAACTTGACTCGCATGAAGCCGAGAGGATGACCGAGCTCCGAGGAGCTTGTGAAGGACCTACCGAGCCGGAGGCGGGGTGGAGGATAAAAGGAGCAGATAAGACTCTATGAACTCCTCCACGGAGCGAGGTTGAGACGCTCCGCCTCGTCGAAAAACACGGCCTTTTGGGTCGGGCAGAATCCTTCGGGGACCTCGGCGATCGAAGGGTTCGGTAGTGATACCGCGTTCCCTGAGTTGAAGCTCGGCCTGGTCAAAAGCAAAACCATAATACTCCATGGCAGATACAGAGAGAACTCTGATAAATTCCTTGAGCTTAGAAAGGCTTGCTTCACCCTCTCCCGAATGGCCCGAACTATGGAAGAGCCCTCGGGAGGTAAGAAACTTTGCCGACCACTTCCACGCCCTCGGCTCGGGCTTGGTCGACGTTGACGGTGCATCGGATCCGAGATCGCTCGATCTTGAGGTTGGCATTATCAGTCTCCAGAGCCTTTATTTTGGTCTCTAGAGAAGCCACCGTAGCCTTGTTGACCTCTTCCCCTTTCTTGTACCGGCGATTCTCCTCTAGGAGCTTAGTCTCCCGAGCTTTCAGACGGATGACCTCCTTCTTGGAATTGTTGAGCTCGGCAATATTGGAGGGATCAAGAAAGCCAACCCGAGCTCGGGAGATCGGTGCGGCCACCGTGTTTCCCGGCCTTTGAGTGGTTTAGCGAGAATGAAGTCACCCGGCCAAGATCGCCGAGTTTCTCCATGGCAATTCGGTCGGGGTTCGGCGGTTGCCAACATATTGAACGACAAAAGTTCCATTGGTGTTCTTCAGGATGGAATTGCCTGTGAAAAAGGTCTGATTGGGTGTATGAATGGGAGTGCGAGAGAGAGAGAGAGCGGCGGGAGGTGGAGTGTTCTTCGCCCTCTTGGCACCTCCTGGGCTGGTGCCGACAGCTGGTCTCTTGGAAGGGGGAGGTCGGATAGAAGGTTGAGCTCCTGGGCCAATAAGATCGGCCATCACCGCGAACTGTGTCTGGTCGCCGAAGTGGAGGAGGTCGACCTCCCGGGCGTGAGCGCAAAGACCGGATGAAGGAGGTTGTGAGCCAGGAGCAGGACTTGCTCCTCATCATCCAAATTTCGGCCATCCCGTGCCATGAACATATCTACACAAAGAGAAAGGATTAGCCAATGAGTAAGAATAAAATAAATCAATTGCAAAAAAAAATCAATTACCAATGTCGCAAGGCAGAGGAGCCACGATGGGGCTCAACTCAAAGTAGTACAGAAGAGGAGGGGTTATAAGGCGAGATAGGTCATACTTGACTAAAGTGAGTTTATTTATTTGAGCCTGGAGGTCGGGAGACCGATCTCTGGGGTTGTGTTTGCGTTGGAGTGGAAGGGTCCAGTCCAAGCAATAGGAACCCCAAGCTCGGGGAGGAAATGAAAAAATATTTGTCCTTCCAGAATTTGTTGGAGGAAGGATACTTGCTTAAAAACTGAGCATCACCTCGGGAGGTGATGTAGAAAAGACCCTTGGTGTTTGAGTTCTTTATTTGGAATAGGGCAAAGAACAGATCTAGAGTGGGCTCTATGTCTAAATACTTGGTCAAAATAATGAAGCCGGCTAGAATACGGAATGAGTTCGGGGCTAGCTGATTTAAGAGCACCCGGGAGAACTCGGATACCCCAGCCATGAAGGGATGGATGGGAAATCGGAGGCCGCCCTCTATCTGACCTACGAAGAAGGATAGGGCATTGGGTGGAGGTCGGTTAGGTCGGTCAGAGCTGCTGGGAAGATAGAGTTTGAAAGAGGACGGAATTTGGGCGGTTCTTTTAAGGGTTTGAAGATTGGGGGCTGATAAGGTGGTCCCCTTAAAATCATGAGGATATACGGTAAAGGGACCCGAGCACGAGCTCGGATCTCTATCGAGTCGGAATCACGACTGAATCGGAGCTAGATTGATCAGCGTCGGTCCGATGGGCGGACACCGGTGAGGAAAGGGCGGAGGAACAGAGCCCGTAGTCATCGCCTACCGTTCTAAGTCGGCGACAACCGCGTCCGACGGTGTTGAGTGTGAGGAAGAGGATGCCATATTTAAAGGAAAAAGAAAAGCTGGAGAAGAAAGGTTTACTTACTGATTAGAAATAGGAGGTTGATGGAGGAAGATGGTCTGGACCGTGAAACTTTGGGAAGCCTACCGGAACTGGGAGAATACCGCCGGAGAAGATGAATATTTGCTGGGGAAAGATTTCGAAAACTGGAAGAAAGAAAAGTGAGAAATGGAGGAAGATGGTGGCTTTTATAAGTGGAAAGAAGACAAAAGGGTGCCTCGATTTTCGAGGAGATGATTGGACGGTCTACGAGGCGTCAGGAAGCCGAAATGATGTCTAATCAATCAAATCCGCGTGTCAGGTACTCGAAAGGCCAAAGGGCGGCAGGAATTTGAAAAGCCAAGAGTCGGCGGGAAAGTGAAAAGCACAAACCCTAAATGTTAGGTCAGGTCGGCCTATAAGCAACTATGGTTGAGGTGCAAACCAATCCATAGTTGGGGGGAGGAATTGATAACGGCAAACGGTGGTCCGGGCCGACCTGATAGCCCAAGACATCGACCGACTGATAGGCCCAAGACATTGGACCGATCCGGTGATGCCTAGCATTGGGCCGAAATGATGAGGCCCATAGCCTTTGGATGGTTTGTTGTGTTAAATAATGGGTGATCTGGGAGGCTTATAGCGAGAGATTGGCACAAAGGCTTATTTACTTGGGCCGGCTGTCAAGCGCCCAAGTTCAAATTGTTGTGATGAGCCGACTGGATATAGTCAAAGATGTTGAGCCGAGCCGACATTGTGGACACCTTAAAGTTGAGCATGACTTGAAGAATAGGTCGGTTCGGCTATAAGATGTATAAAATCGGAGATGCCTTGTAAGATTTAAAAGGTTTTGTATCAACACGAGAGCCGACGTGTTCGAGAGATCGGAGGTCCGGTATTACAGCGTAAAATTAGGGTTTTTAATGAGATCCGATCCTAATCTAATGATGACTCGACACCAAATCGTAACGGAATCCCTGGATTTTACTAAACCCTAATCCGAGCTAAGGTATAAAAGGCCCAAGCCCAGGTTCATTCTAACCTAATTCCATTTTTACTGTTACATTGCTTTTTCTCTCTCTAGCTTGTTTTCCTTCTCAAATACTGACTTAAGCATCGGAGAGGGTACGCCGGAGCCCCCCTCCGGCCCCCCTTTGTGCAGGTTTCGTGGTGGTTTTCGTCTGGAAAGGTGATCGGCGGGAAGAGGTAATTTTTGGGTGTTATCACTGAGATTAGCCTTTTGGGATTTGGCCTTCTAGATCTACATGTCTCGAAACTTTTCAGAGAACCCTTTAATTTTCTCCATATGTTTCTTTCTGACGATGGGATAGCAAAATAGAATGTCGTAGATGTGTGACCTAGGGACCATAACCCTTATATAACTGTGTTATATTGGGTACCCTATTTTAGCCTATCATTAAAATAAGATTAACACATTAAGTCTCTACACATTAAAGACTCACACCCTATTAGATACATTAAAGCCCAAATTCTTAAACCTTATTTGATCATTTATAAAATGGGTTTAACCTTAATTGACAATCCACAATACATAGTTATTTCACATACAAGCCGAACGTTGGATTCAGGATCCAACATATGCTTCAATTTCAATTTGAAGCATTTAGTTGCTTTATTTTTTCCCATCCAATATATACATACATATATATATATAGGGACGAGATCTCATGTGGCAGCCTCTTACCATGTGGCAGTGTGGACATATCACATCCCTCCATCCTAAACAATCAATGGTTCAGATTAGCCCTAAAAACACCATTTTATATTTATTTTTAATGCCAAAAGGGCAGTTCCGTAATCTACAAAAAATGGGTAAATAAATACCATAATTAATCATCTAGGATCAAGGGACATATTGATTGCAATCTTGCCATAACAGAAAAACGTTAATTTAGGAGCAAAACAAACGTAATCTGCCATCTTCTTCATTCTACATTCATCGTAAAATCAGCAGCAAGAACGAGATACTCCCCCAAAAAACACAGAAAAACACCTTATCGTCAAAAATTAAACAACCCAAAAACTGTATGACATGGGCGATGAGTGCACTGAATCACAATATGATGAAATGTTGGTGGACAAGCCTGATGAAAGATGGGTTTCAGGGGCCCTTTTTCCTGGTATGTGTATTTATGTTTCGAAAAATCGTAGATTATCCTTATTCATCCTGTCCATGTTTTTATTAGAAAATGTGGAATCGTAATTGAGGTTTATCTTAGTGTATAGAAATGTACAGAATTTTACACAGTATATATGAGGTTCGTGTACACATATCTATACTATCAGCCCATATAAGCATGCAATATGTGGTGTGGGATGGCACGGGTGATCTTTGAATCTTTTATGGGTAAATTTTGTATACACATATTGCTATATTGTTGCTGTAAAGCAAGTTTTTGTATAGATATTTATATTTTTGTGTCAATTTAACATGTGATATTACGTGTTTGGATGTTTATTTGAGACTAGACATTAACACTTATAGTGGTATACACAAAAACCGACAAACTTGTATATTAGGAACATATTGTGGTGTATGTATACGAATACTTTGGTGATTTACAATGAGAACAAAAATGGTGTACAAATAATTCCATAACAGTATCATAAAATCTTATTTGGTATACATTGGCTTGAATATTTGGTGATAAGTATAAACATTCAGTAGTACATTGTTAGATTTTTTATTTAGAATATTGTACGCTAATATTGAAACTATTGTATATTTTGAAAATTATTTTGTGTATACGTTTCACTTATTTGGTGTACAAAAACTTTGCAGATGCTAGTGATGAAACAACCCAACACGTAGAAATACGAGTGCGCCTAGTAATATCACCCGACTCCACCAAATATTAGATACCTGAAGTTAAACAAGATAAAATACCATGAGTAGACATGCACTTTGGGAGTTTGGACAAGGGTGTGGAGGTTTATAGGGAATATGGTAAACTATGGGGCTTTGACATACGAATAATCACATCAAGGAAAAGGCAATTCGTGCAAGCACCAAACTAAAAGAGAAAGTGTGGCACGTGTGGCAAAATTGCATCACACAACAGCCATACATGTCCCGAGCAACCTCTGAAATGACAAACTTTTCCCGCATTTTCAAATTTTGTACACTCAAAATCAAGTATCAAATTTTTGGCTTCATTATATGCATGTCATTTATATTATAATTTAATGTCATTTATATTATAATTGAATGCCATTTATATTCTAAATGTGCATTATTTCTGAGTCCCATATGATATAATTAATAAAAAATAACTCCTAGTAAAAAAAGCTTTGATATTATAATTGCTATCTGGCGTCTTGCTATCTCGTGATAATACACAACGTTATAATATAAATTGACTTTTAAATTTTCAAGGATTACATTGACTTTCAAAAGTAAAAATAATTATAGTACTTCAACACAATATCGAAAATATTGTATATTATGAGCATATTGTGGTGTATATATATGAATCCTTTGGTGGTTTACAATCAGGAAAATATGGTGTACTAATAATTCCATTACAGTATCATAGAATCTTATTTTGGTATACATTGGCTTGAACATTTGGTGATAAGTATAAACATTCAGTAGTACATTGTTACATTGACTTCCAAAAAGTAATAATAATTATAGTACTTCAACACAAAATGCTTATGAATTATGCATACACACGATTCGTTAACACCTTAAACTTAATAATAAAAAAGACTACATTATGAACATATATATATATATATACCAAAACATTAATAAACATATACCGAAAATGCTTTCAAAATGTGTACTGTTTATACACTAACCATATAGTATAAAAAACTGACCGATCACAATAAGTAACCCATAATGTTGACAGAAATGCACGGGGAAAATATATTCTAGTCTAATATAATATTTAAAGTGTACATAGACGCTCCGTCTAACAAAACGAACTCCTCAATCGATAACCAACTACTTTTCACTAACAAATTTTTTGGCCAAACCAAGCACCCTGCCTTTCTCTTGGTTCAAGTTGTGCATCAGAGTTGCATGGCAATATAGAGTCCTCAATCGCGCGAACTCCGCATCGTCGGCCTTATCAAATCCACAGTCCCATTTCTTCAATGCTCCCCCCATGTAGGTCTCCATATGACGCATGGCATAGACCCCGCAGTCGACTGTGTTTTGCTCCACCCTCTACGACTTGGCGAGTCTTGTTGGGTGATATTTTTCAACATTACGCGCTGACTGGTAGCACCCACGTGCTTGGAGATATCGAGAGAACAGATCCAACTACAAAAAAAAAATGAAAACAAAAAATGCCATCACAAAAAAATCAATGTAACCATCAAACTAGTCATCCAAAAAAAGAGAAAAAAAGGCTCCAGCAAGTGCATTTGTGTGTTATAATGAAAACTAATTATATACCAAACAAAACCTAAATGTATACCAATCCATAGATATGTTTCCATCAAATTAACATACACAATTAAAATACAAAACAGAACTAACTATATACCAAGTATTTTCTACTTGTATACAAACTCACAGTTAATTTATCATCAGTTCATTCTCCACGTTTTAATAACTCAAAAAATACACAAAAAAAATGTGAGATATTTTACCATAATTAATCATCTTGAATGGCAGATAAAACCAACTAAGAAATTGGGGGAAACCCTTTCCACAGGAATCTACAAACCAAAGAATTGAAAAATTGAAACAGGGGCTTACCTTTCAACATTTTTACTGATGCGTTCTTGGAGATTTGATGTCCACAAAGTTCGGCCCGAACAAAGTAGTATCTCGGTGGCTTGATTTTTATAGAGAAAGAAAAAGTTGCAAACGTGTGTGAGTGGGGGAGGTGAAATAATGAAGACTCGATGAAGAAGGGATCTTATTTTATTTTTGGTGAAAATAGCCTAGCAAAAAAAGCGGGAGAAGAGATTAATTGAAATCCCAAAAAAAGGGAATTGGGGGAAGTTACCAAATCAGTCGTTACCTATTGTGTACAATTTGTCTATTTTGCCCTTAAATGGGCTGAGTTCAATTTGAAAAAAAATCGAATAAAATCAGGTCTTTGGATTAAACATGGTAACAACTTAGATCTGTCCACACTGCCACATGGTAAGGTCCTTGCCACATATGATCCTATACCTATATATATATATATATATATATATATATATATATATATATATATATATATATATATTATACACACATACACATACGCATATCTATATATAGTCTATCAAAATAATGGCTCTAATTTCCCTATTTTTTCAGCTTACTATAAAAAGCAATAAAAATCAAAAAATAAGAAGTAATAAATGTTAGGAATTTCTTTTTTTGTTGGTAGTCAACTTTTTTTTAAATAAATCACTTTTTAAAATAATTTAAAAATAGATTTATGTAAATTAGCTTTCCAAATCTGTGTGTGTATTGCATTAATTATTGTATTATTATCTTTTTCTTCTTCCTTTTTAAAATTTAATTTTTTTCCTTTTTAATCCATTTTTTACGTATAATCTATCTAATTAGTTATTTTTTATGATATCCAGTTTGACACACATATTCATATATACAATAAAAATATCATAATAAATAAAAAATATAACAAATATTTACTCATTATTTTGTAATGGACTTTAAAAATTATGCACTCGGGCTACTGGACATCAATTTGTATATTCATGTATTTTGACTATTTTATGATATATGTAAAATTGTTATTTGCTTAGCCCATTTTTTAATAATTATAGAGAATTGTATCTAAATTGATTAAATTCAATTAAAATAATGCTTTTAATTGAAGAAAACATTTCAAAATATGTATCCTAGTATTATATATTACATATATATACATACATAGTATTATATTATTTATATAAGAAGAAAAGACTTTTCAAATATGAAATTATATTCATAATAGTATTATATATATATATATATATATATTAACGTACTTTTCATGTTAATAGAAATTATTTTTTATATTTATCAACATATTTTGATATTCAAGTTTCAAAGTATTACATTTGGAATTAGATATGACTTTGTCTATTTGGTTTTTTTTTGATATATGTGCATAAACAAAAATAAAATAGTTTTTATGTTTCTGAAATATTTTATTTTCCCCTAAAATTGTGTTGCTAAATATAAAACATAGTTTTTGTTAATTCCTTTTATAATTTTGACAATTGTATAGCTTTATAAACCCAAAAAAGTATTAAAATTTGAAATGACTTTATTATTGATTGTATTGAAAATACAATATATTAAATATTCAACATTTCCCAATTAAAACTTTTTTCAAACTTTTAATTTCTTATCGATAAACATGTTCTATAAATAAATACAATTTAATTCACATGACCAAATCTTTATATTTAAAGAGTTTTTTTATTTTTATATTTATAGTAATTTTTTTATTGTTTAATCGTGTGAATTAAGATCAAAATAATTATCTTTCTATTTTAATTATTATTGAAATTTTTTTTTTTTTTTGCAATTACTAATTGTTTTCGAAATACAGTTCGTGCATAGTACAGTTTGTAAAATACCAAATGTGAGAACCAAATAGAACATGATAATTAACAGATCCAAATAATACAATACAAATCCGCACAGTAAAATTTCAAAAAATTAAAATTAACTTAACAACATAAATAAATAAAATACTTGACGAAGTCCGCAAAAATAAAAATACCTCCAACAAAATAAATCTAATAACATCACTAATGTGCCAATACTATATTTTGTTGTATCTTATTTCCTCAATTATATTATTTAGTTTTCCTATATACATGTGTTAATCTTTTGTTTATTGCACGATCTATTTTTGCAAAATATTCTTCCCCTAACTTACACATACAAACAACTACTACAACTTTGAAAAAAGGTATGACACCAATTTTTACACTTATTAAGATCGAATTGAAACATGACTAAAATGAAATGGGCGATGAAGTTGCGCCTTGTCCAGATATACGAAAATTCAATTTTTGAATATTGAACGCAAATACATAGTTTTGAATGTATTTTTTCATGATTATGATGTATGATATTTTTTTCTTTTTTTGACTTCATCAATAAAACATTAAATAGTATTTCCCGCCTATTTTCTAATGCTACATTAAAATTATCACAATGCAAGAGATATAATTTATAAAACTATTAGAAAAATGTACATATCACAATATAAAATGGAGACCTTACAAATTTACACTTCGTGCACCTCATGCATCGCACGGGTAAAAGACTAGTGTTCTAACTAATAATCGCACAAGGACAAACATTTAATTAATTAAGTTTAAATGAAGATATATAATATCCTATTTAATTAATTAGGTTTAAATGAAGATATATAATATCCTTTTCGGTATAGATGTGCCAAATATTAGTCAAATGTAAAGTTATAGCTAGTATCCTAACATGATACTTGGATCAAGTCACCGCGTCTACGAGTTGATTAAGAACTTTTGCCATGCAATTTGTTCATATAGGTTTATCAAGGTGGACACATAGATGATATAAGTCGCAAGATTAATTCTTAGGATAGTAACGTTGTCAAGAATGCTTGATATCAATTAAATAGTTACCAATTATTAAAATACTTTTATTCTTGAAGCTTTAAAGACAAAGATAGGTGACCTCACCAGTCACCACCACTCCATTTGTGTTTCCCTCATGTGATTTTTTAGAAGCTATGAAGTTTATGAGAATTGTGGCTTGTGGATCCTTGGACCGACATTCCACAAAGGCTACATTAGACATCAAGAAGATACTCGAAAGACGTCTTAAAAAACAACTAACTATGCCATTCAAAATCTTCTAGAAATAGACGCCCTTCGTTTAAATTGCATTTTTAAGTTATTTTTGTTGTTTCTTTTTTCTGAAGTTTAACATTATTTTTTTGCTATCTGGTCGGCTTGTGATCAGGACCTTTTCCTTTCTTTTATATATTTTTATTTATTTAAAAAAAATATTGTTTACGTTGTTTTCATACTATTTTTAATATTGTTCGGATGTTTCTTTGTTGTTTCCACGTAGTTTTCGATGCTTCAATATAGTTTTTACATATTTTTAAGCTCTTGGTGTTTTCTATATTGTTTCTGGTTTGTTTCTATATGTTTCTTCGTTGTTTCCATCTTTTTTATGTTATGCATTGGATCAAAAATTGAATTGTGTTTTAAATTTTGTTGTTTCTATATTATTTTCAATTTGTTTGGTTTTAATATGTGTTGTTTAATGTATATATTTCTTGATTTTTTTATAAGATTTCGAGTATAAAATTAATTATTTAACGGGGGCAAAAATTATTTTTTCACTGAAATTTTATTAGATGAAACATGTTTGAAACATGTTCGAAACAATCTTGGAACAACAACGTGAAAAAATGCGAAAAATTTGGTGGTAGTGTAAATTTCTCCAAAAAAAGGGGCAAAAGCGTAAAGTTGTCCACAAAATGCCTGAGAGCGTAAAAAGTTGTCTTTCTTTCCGGAATGTGGGGGCAATAGTGTCCTTATCCCAAAGAAAAAGGGGAAAGGACATGAATACCCACCTTTCCAGCCCAAATCCCTGAAAATACGCTCCATCTACTGTTCATTTTCAAAAATACCATTTTTCACTGATTTTTGACAAAAATACGCTTTTTCTCCTTTTTTTTGGACAACAATACGCTCCTGCAAAAATTTCCGGACATTTTTTACGTTGGTTTCTTTGTTGTTTCTTTGTTGTTTCAAACATGTTTGTTGTTTCTTTGTTGTTTCATACCTGTTTCATTTATGTTTCTTATATGTTTCACTTAGCAAACTTTTCGTTGAATTCCACAGTTGCATGGAGAAAATCCCAGTTGTCGTATACCACAATGCATAATGGGGAGAAAATAGAGAGCATAGGAATTTGAGATAACATGAATACTCATTCCAATGTACTGCACATTCAACACACTAAAGGAAATCTTGGAACAACAAATTTAATACAGAAAATTTTGGCTTACTTATCCATCATCGGCTACGAGAAATGGACACGACTCCACTGTCAGACCAAAAAATACTTTGTATTGACTTCCAACATCGTAGAATTATTGAATGCATCAACTGTAGTGGGGAAAGACCTACTAGTAACAACTTTGCTAGAATACGTGAGATCTTTAGTTCAAGATTAGACATGCAGACATCGAAATGAAGCAAGATCAACATTTACAAGGATGACAAAAAAAAAGTTGAAGAGTATATGGGGAAAAACTACACTATTTCTCTAAATTTAAAAGCAATTTACTACAAACTTTTATCACATGATCCCCTGTTTCACAATTGTTTCTTACATGTTTCATTTATGTTTCAGGTGAAGAGATCAAATGATTTTATCTTTAAAATCATAGAGGCTGACAAAAACATTTGTTTTGGACCTTGAAAAAAGGACTTGCACATGCAACAAGTTTCAAATTGATGAAATTCATTCCTCACATGCTATAGCATTACTAAAAGAATTGAATGAAGATATGTATCAATACTGCTCGGATACTACATGAAGGAAACAATAGAAGCGACTTATCTGGAAATAGTATATCCAATCCCACATATTGTAAATCAAAATAGCCGATAACAATCCAGACCCTAGAAAGCTAATCAAATACAAATAGTTCCATACTACTAAAATACCAAACTTAAATATATTGTTCAACTGATTACACCATCATTAAGATTTACATAACAACAATTCTCTAAAATCATTAAGAAGTGGAGGTAGAATCTCAATGTCGTTGTCATCATCATCACATTTTGCAGCTTCAACTTAGCATGATTGTGAAGCAGATGACTGAGCCTTGCTTGTTCATTCTCTATCTCAAACGCTTCAACGTCCATAGCCTTTCCAACAATAAAGTGCTCGGCATAACAAGCATCAAAAATCCCACATTCACTACAAAGAAATAAAAAAAGATACACGGTCATATAGATAACACAACAAATAAAAAATAATAAAAAAGAACAAATAAATGGAAAATACATAAAAGAACAAAAGAAACCTGAAAGAAACAACTTCGAAACAACATCAAAACAAACGAAAAACTTCAAATCACAAAATAATAAAAGAACACAGAAAAATCATGCATCAAAGAACACAAAATCAACAAATCATTCAAATTTGCATTCAACACAAAAAAAAAAAAGAAAGTTAGGAATCCAAATCGTGAAAGGAAAACATATTCATCCCCGCCAGACAAGAGAGAGAGAAAAGGAAAGCAAGGCGGGTTCGTGAAGCGGGACCCACTCAAAGAACTTCGATGAGATCTACCTGCTGGGCGGCGCCAACACGGTGGTGGTCTACACGACCTCACTCGGGCGTCGCGGCGGACGACGAGGACTGCAACCCGTGAGGCAACCGATGGAGACCCACTGTGGGTGTTCGACGAACGGATGTGGCGTTGGACTACAGTTCTTGAGACGGAGTCTGCGGGGGTTGCTCGGCGAAGGGGCGACGGTGCCGAGGGTTTTCGTAAAGGGTAGGTACATATGTGGGTATATTTGTCATGTTTATTGATCGGTTGGGCATATTTGGGATGAGGTGGTATTTTTGTCATTTTTTCAAAATAAAAGATATTTTGTGTAATTTCCTCCAAAGAAAAAGGGGCCTTAAACAATAAATACAAGAAAATCATTCATTGGGCCAGGGCTCTTAGCTCATTCAACGATTGGGCCTCAGCCCATGCAAAACTTCTTAACACTGCTAAACCTCTTTCCAGAACTGAGTTCAGACGAGCCCAATTTTCACTCTTGTCATTTGGCCATTTCACGAAACATAAAAAAAAAAAAAAAATACAAGATTATTCAAGGAATAAAATAAGGTTGAGTGTTAGAAAAAAAATAAAATAAAAAGTTGTTGAGTCAGATTACGTACTTCTCTGCTGTGTGTTACTAATGCATTTCCGATGCTAAGGTTGTGCTTGGTTGTGAATTTTTTTCAAAGTTTTAATTTTTGAGTGAAAATTTTGTTGGAAGTGTGATTGTTTGTGGAAGAAATGATTTTTTTTTTTAAAAAATCTCATTTTTCTCCAAAATTAACGATTGGATATACTTTCATTTTGAAAATTTTCATTTTGCTAGAGAATAGTGGTAAAAAATATTTTAGAAGAAAAAAGATGAATTTTGAGATTGTGATTGGATGTGAGATGGAAAAGTAATGATGAAAGTTGATTTGATTTAAGAATAGTAAAATAATGATTGGTAGTTAGAAATGTGTGAGTGAATGAATAGTGAAATTTGTGGGATAATGTGTAATAATGATTAGTTTTTTGTGAAAAATGTGTAGATGTGATTGGTGATAGAAAAAATAAGAAAAAGTGAAAGTGAGAGAATAGTATATTTTCTGAAAATTTTCATAAACAATCATATGTTTGGTGTAAAAAATTTCTCTAGCGGAACGAAAATGAATTTTGTTTCTTATCCAATCGCGGCCGTTACTCTATCACACTTCCCAATACGCACTTATACTATTTATTTTTCTTTCCTCCCCCTATATTCATATAAAGAATTCCAATAATTTCTTTAATTTATTATTTTTCTCTTAATATTGATAACAAAAGGTATAAATAAAATCCATATTGCGTATTTTTGAATCAATTTTTCATTTTTATGCAATTTTATTACACTATATTTTACACTTTTTATTCCACAAATTTTTTCACAAACAATCAACATCCGTAAAAGATTCTCCATCATATCAACACTATCATTACTTTTCTCTATACATCCAACTTTCACTTTTAAAAAATATTTCACCACTATTCTATGAGAAAATGAAAGTTGATGGAATTAAAACATAACCAATCACAACCTAAATTTCTACGTTGGGAACTGATTTTAATTGGGTCATTAATGTGAACTATAGGTACCATACAGTGTCGGCTCTGACCTATCAGGGTCCATGGCAAAAGAAAAAGAAGAAGAGGTCTTTATAAAAATTTAAAAATAAGAATATTACACAAACAATTTTTTATTTTTCATCCTACAAAGTATTGAAACTTAAAAGAGTGCAGCGCCTACAAACATACAAGAAAAAATAAGTATCAAATAGTTATTTAAAAAATCTAGATCTTCTAGCATTTTTAAAAGCAAAATCAATAAGGTTTTCAAAGTAAAGTTTTTCTGTAATATCCCGTATTTTTCAATTATTATTATTTAAATTATAATTTTATTTATTATAATTCAGTCATTATCCTTTTACAAATACATATTTTTATTAAACCCTATTAAGATAGAATTTCACTCGTATTAGATTTAGAAAAAAATCAGATTTTATCTTATCATTAACAAACCCTACTTATCTTCAAACTCCATAAAATCATCATATAGATACAAATTGTTTTTCAATACACTCTAATTTCATAATTTGGTGCAGAAATTTCAATTAGGGCTTCTAACCTTAAATTTTATCTAATCAAATTTTTAATTTAAAAATCAGAATTTATTATATTTAATTAGTCATTTTTAATGAAATTTCAGTTATGGATTTGAAAAGTTCCTAGATTAATGATAGTAGATGAAAAGTCATCTTTTAATGAAAATTTTAGTTATGAATTTAGAAGGGCTCAAATTTAATGAAAAGAAGATGAAAAGTGAAGTGTTATAATTTTTAATGTAAGAACTTAACTCTCAATAATTAATTCCAGAATTTAGCTCTATAAATTGAAAATTTTCCCTTACAAACTTCACCCCATTTCTCTACAAATCTAATTCAAGAATCGAGAATCAAGAGAATTAGAATAATCATTTTAGTTACTACGCGCGGATTAACAGAAATCAGTTGAGGTAGCTAGGGATTTTTAATTCTTGTCTTTATATAATGTTTCATGTGAGCATTTACATTTATAGGTATTGGATCATATGTGGCAAGCCCCTTAATATGTGGCAGTGTGGACAGATCTAGACCACTAACATGTTTAATCCAAAGGCCCGATTTTTTCCATTTTTTTAATAAAATCGAAACCAGCCCATTTAAGGGTAAATTAGGCAAATTACAAATAGTGTGTAACGTTTAAAATGGTAACTGCAAACATTTTTCCTATTTTTTAGGGATTCAATCACCAAATAATTCTCCCGCTTTTTTGCCCGTTTTTTTCTCACAATATTCTCAAAGATTTCGTCCACCCCCACAAACCCCACTATCACACGTTTCACTTTGTTCATCTCTCTCAAAATTACTTCTCCCAAACCGCCGGCCATAACATTTCTTCTCTGAAAAAATCGACCCACAAACCGCCGGCCACAACACTTCTTCTCTGAAAAAAGCAACCCAGAGGGAGTTATCAGTGCACGGGCGCAATTTGTTTTGGGCATAAAACCTCCAAAAAGTTTCTACAAATCTACATCAAGGTATGTCCTGATTCCATTCTTTCGATTTATTTTGGGGGTGGACGAAGATGACAGTGCAAGGTCTTTTTTTCCCTACATCGACTACATGTTTTATACCAATTGAAGAGGTTTATTTATGGGTTTTCTTTAGTTTTTGTGTGACCTAGTTCTATTTCATATATTTTTTTTTAATTTTCTAGGGTTCTTGCAATCGATTTTTCTACACGCGTCCTTTTTGCATTTTGGGTATTTGAAATTACAGCAATGAATGTATTTGGTTGCAATCCATATAGTATAAGTTTACGACAAAATGATATACACATAGATAACGAATTGTATAATCCATCCGTTAATTTGTGCTTTTTCATTCATATTTTTGGTGTAATCTTACGCAAGCATGACAATTTTCTTTGTGCTTTTGGTATATACATAACCAATTTGATGTGCATATTTTTGCATAATGTATGAAGTGTGTGTTTTTTCATTCATATTTTGGTGTTTTGTTTGTTAATTTTGGTGTATATATACATAGGGTATTGTGGTTTTTGCACTAGTATGGTGGACTGTGCATAGGGTATTGTGGTTCAGGTACTATTGTGCATATTTTTGCACAATGTATGAAGTTTGTTTTTTTCATTCATATTTTGGTCTTTTGTTTGTTAATTTTGGTGTATATATACATAGGTATTGTGGTTTTTGCACTAGTATAGTGAACTGTGCATAGGGGTATTGTGGTTCAGGTACTATTGTGCATATTTTTGCACAATGTATGAAGTTTGTTTTTTTCATTCATATTTTGGTATTTTGTTTGTTAATTTTGGTGTATATATACATAGGTTATTGTGGTTTTTGCACTAGTATGATGAACTGTGCATGGGGGTATTGTGGTTCAGGTACTATTGTGCATATTTTTGTAGAATGCATGAAGTTTGTGTTTTTTCATTCATACTTTGGTGTTTTGTTTATTAATTTTGGTGTATATATACATAGGTTATTGTGTTTTTTGCACTAGTATGGTGAACGATGCATAGGGTATTGTGGTTTTTTTTGTTTTTTAACAGTGTTTTTGCACAATGTATGAATTTTGTGTTTTTGTGCCCTGCTATTTTCTCCATTTTCGTATTATGTACGTTATGTGATGTTATTTGTCTTTTCTAAATTGCAGGTTAAATGGCAAGAGGTAATAGGAAGACACCTGCTTCCCCAGTCCCAAGCGAGGTCCGAGTGACGTTAACCCTGTGAGAGAAAGAGCGCTAAATCTGTGATCAAAGCTTCGTTGCCCAAACTCAGGACCAGATCCGTCCCCAATGTTTTATCCGGCGCATTGGTTCGGCTCAATAATCACCAGACAAGAGCTGTTGTTGAAATAGGATTCGGGAGCTTGCTAGGGATAAACATTGAAGAACTTCCGGGGAGATTTATCTATTGGTTGGTAGATAACTTCAACTCTCTCAGATGTGAGTTGATTATGTCTGACGGGAGGTCAATTCGTATTGGCGAAAAGGATGTCGAGCTTGTTTTGGGGTTCCCTAGAGGTGGAATTAGAGTCCAGAAAAAAACAAAATCCGAAACAAGCCAAGCATATGTTGAATGGCAGTCCCAGTTTGAGCCTAATCCGGATGATTCATATTCAATTACGGCAGCCGAGGTGTCCGAAAAGATGTTGGAGGACGTGGAAGGTGGTATATGGTTCAGGAGGAACTTTATTGCGTTGGTGGATGCGCAAATTATCGGGAATATGCAGGGCGGATACGTAAACACGCTTGTAATGAAAAGCCTGGAGAATGTTGACGACATTCCGAAAATGAACTGGTGCGAGCACACTTTTGATGACATTGTTAGAGAGCAAAGAGAAATGGACGTCAACAAAGAAGAAGAGTTTTAACGGCCCCCTCATTTTTTTGACTGTAAGTACATATCAATTATATTCGGCTTAATCAAAATCAACAAATAATTAATCTTTTTTTTTGTATCACAGGGTTTATACATGGACCGAGTTGTATTGGCCATTCATGCCTTCCCAAGGGTGGTCCCGTGTGTGTGTTCGCTTACCACTGAAAATATTCGGGATAGGAATAATGATGAAATGAAGCGCGGCGGATATGGGCTGGGCTGGATTGATTGCCCAATTGATGAGGCTGTACCCGCTGGTTCGTGCAATACACAACACAAGCCACCGTCAATTAATCCTACTGTTATGCAGTCACCTGGGGAGCAAAACATTCCCCCGGTGTGGCCCCTGACATTCGTTGCTGGTGGTGTGCAAGTGACAATTCCTTTTTCAGTTTTAGTTTTTTTTTCATTTTATACATGGAGAGGTAGGTTTATGGGACAGGTTATCATGACATTTTTTAATATTTAGAGTATTGTATGGTCCTGTTTGGTATAATATGACAAGAAAGGTGCATAATATTAGTTATTAAATGGTATATTGATTAACTAATTAATTTTTTGGTTTTAGTTCATAAAATCTGTCATGATTTTTTTGTTTTGCAAATGGTATAAAAGTAGTGACAGATAGGTGTTCAGATAGTTACATTTTGGCATCATATTAGTCTCCAATATACTGTTTGTAATAGGGAAGGCCACAAACAAACATAGTATGTGGTAGTTGTACGGGACTTGTTATTATGTTAGTTTTTAATATTCAGTGTACTGTATCATTTTGTTTGGTATAACATGACAACAAAGGTGCATAATATTAGTTGTTAAATGGTATGTTGATTAACTAATTAATTTTTTGTTTTAGTTCATAAAAGCTGTCATGATTTTTTGGTTTGAAAAATGGTATAAAAGTAGTGACATACAAATATTCAGATAGTTACAATTTGGCATCATATTAGTCCCAAATACATACCGTGCACAATTTTTTACTGTCTTACATATTTTGATAGTAATTTTTAAGCTCAAAGATTCATTGAAATGAGTATGAAACAATTGACAAATACTTATGCTTTTTTGGTGCAGGGTATTGTTGGGAGTGTTTTGGCCAAGCTGGAGACTGTTGCAACAGAAGTTATGGATATCCTTGCACTGCTTAACAATGCACCAAAGGAGTTGGCTTCGAACCCCGATTTTGGGAAAATCCAAGAACTGGCTAGGAAGTTCATATGTTTTTCCGGGGACAAGCCGGGGGAAGACACCGTAATCGGGGACACTATTGTCGGCCGAATCGCAAAGGATGAACGCATTCGAGTAACCCGTAAAACATAGCCGCTCTTGAGAAGGTTGAAGAGGCTACACGTCGCCGAGAGGAGTTCCAGAAAGTATCTGAGGATATGCCGAATTTTAGTATTGGGTTGACGCAGGATCCCAATGTTGTGAATTGGACAGACGGTTTTGAGACATCACGTCAATACTCAGAGGAACACCCGGTGGGGGTGGAGCCGCAGGAAGAGGGTGTAAGAATACTCATTTTTTAGTTTATAATATTTAGGTTACTGTATCATTTTGTTTGGTATAACATGACAACAAAGGTGCATAATATTAGCTATTAAATGGTATATTGATTAACTTATTAATTTTTTGTTTTAGTTCATAAAAGCTGTCATGATTTTTTTGTTTGCAAAATGGTATAAAAGTAGTGAAAGATAAATGTTCAAATAGTTACAATTTGGCATCTTTTGTATTGGTTACATGTGTGTGGTAGATTTGACACTCTTTTTTATTTTTCACGGGTTTTTGTCAGGGGCATGTTGGCGTGGGGCAATGTGTTGAAGGGAAGGAGGATGTGATTGGGGTTGGCACAGGTGACGATGTCGTGGGGGCTGAGGAGCCGGTGGAAGGAGATGCGACCGAGCAGACCGCTGCAACTACTCAAACGCGTAAGAGCACTAGGAAGCAGCATAAAACAGTCAAGTTGTCTTCTCCATTCCGTTTGAGACGGGTTGACTTCGCCTAGAAGATGAATAAGATCCACAATGATGTGTCGAAGTGGGTTTTTGACAACATTGGCGCTACAAGGTTAAGCATTTCTTTAATATGTGGTTTTCAACAAGATTTCTCTATAATCTTTGGTTATTATTAATTTTGTTTATTTTTTTTCGTTCAATGTACGCAGAACCGATGTTTTATTTAGGATGGAAGACAATGTCTTGACGAGAAGATTTGGAGACCCCGAGGCCTGGGAGTACATTTGAAACGTCATTGACGTGTGGGCCAAAATGTTGAACGAAATGGAGGAATCAAGGGATGCCAATTCCTCTCCCCCGAGGTTTTTTCTGACGAATTTGGTGACGGTATGACCCATCTTTTTAATTGTGGTGTTGAACACCATGACGCCTATTTATTTACATTACCACGCATAATTAACTGCAGGGTTGTTTTGAATAATGATTCTGGATTTTTTTGGTATGAAGTTACCTATATCATGGTATGCGGTTACTTATATTGTTGTAGTAATACTAGATGTGTTCTTGAATATTTGACATTGAGTTTAGTGGGGACTAGTCATTGCCATTCAATTTTTATTAATGTGAAGCTAATTTATTACATTTTGGCATACAGAAAATTATGGAATGTGGTAATATTTTTTAAGCATTGATGTCGTACGTGTCTTAGCGTGGAATTTGTTAAAATTATTTTTTAACGACATACAGTTATACTCTATTGCGTCTACTGCACAAGAATTGCCAGAAGAAAGGAGGTGGGCGTTATTTTCGGAAGCTTTTGACCTGGAGATTGTGGACCCAACTCCAGCGAATCTGCAGGCCATTGAGATGGTATAACCTTTGTAGAATATATACGTCGTGTTTGTTGTTCCTATCTAAATTTTAACGAGTATACATTTTCCTGAATGCTACCTAGTTTTTCTTTCCTATTATAAAGGGATGGCACTTGATCGTGATATGCGTAAACATAAAGAAGAAGTATTGTCACATTTTGGACAGCTCTTCAGATGGTGGTACCGGTTGCAGCAAGTACGCAAGGATGCCGCAGAAATTGGTAAAACACATTACATTTTTAATTTTCCTGTATATTTTTTGTTCTTACACGTGGATAATATATGGTGATAGAATACCATTAACTTTGTATACAGATAGAAATTACTTGATATATGGTTACTTTAAATTTTACATGTTTTAAATTGGCATGTTATTTTGATGAAAACATAGATATGAATTGGTGTACACATACGTTTTGTGTGGTATACAATTAGTAGTAGTCTAACATACAGACGGACATGATTGAAACCTTTTTGCTATTTATTTTGGTTGTCTTAGTTGATGGTAAGATTTATTGTTTTGGTGATTTCATTCTTTTTTTTTTTCATTTTCCATCTTGTAGTTGGAGCCGTTTTCTAGATACCTCCAAGCACGTGGGTGCCACCAATCACCACCACAATGTTGAAAAATGTCGCCCAATAAGACTCGCCATGCCGTGGAGGGTGGCGGAAAACACAGTCGACTGTGGGATCTATGCCACGCAAAATACCGTGCATTTCGAACATTTTGCAACTGCACATTGCAACTGTCTCTTCCTTGCAGTAATGTACTTTGAATTCATCATCAAATTCATCCTTTATTGAGTAGGAACATGTACTACCATCAGACCGGGCCACCATGTGCACTGAACATTTGTAAAACGCATTTGCAATCTCCAGGCTTATTTTCTTGAAAACAGCAGGCGTGTACAACGTTGAAGCATGTTTCTCAATCCCCAATGGTGTTTGGAAATGAGGAACAAGAGTGTCATTGTCGTTGTTTAGTTTGTGTACGGCATGTCGTTGCGACTCCATTGCGCTATCAAAGTGCATGAAGAACTCGACCAAATTTACTTGTGGATTCATAAAACCGCCAAACCAACTGTTTGTGCTCTCAGACCGTGATGTAGTACGCATCAAACCTCCCATAGGAACATCCCAAAAATAAGCAGGGATCCAGCTCTCACGGATTTCAAACATTTTAGTAAACCACTGATGATTTTCTAGTTCAAAATCTTTCATAACAGAATGCCATAAATTTTCAAACTCATCGGGTTCATGTTTTTCATCCCAAACCGCTGCGTTAAGACGGCGCAAGAAATCCTCATTCTTGAACAATGCGTGCCCCACTTTTGTGCTAATTTTTTCCATTATGTGCCACATGCATAAGCGGTGTCTTTCGGTCTTAAAAACTACCTGAAACGCGTTCTTCATCGCCGGATCCTGATTGGTCACAATGTAGTACAACTCCTTGCCCATGGTATCTAAAAATTGTCTGAATAACCACACATATGATTCCTCATCCTCCTTCAATAACAATCCACAACCAAATGTTACACACCGCTGATAGTTGTCAATGCCCGTGAATGGCGCAAACACCATTTTGTACCTGTGCCAGAATGTTTTTGTAGATACATCATTATTGCATTAAATGTACACCAAGCAATGCATCAATAACTACCAAAAGTATTATATGTGTATACTACAATCATTAAATGCAGAGTACATTCTTTCAAATAGGTTTAAGCAGAAAGTTAATTAAAAAATTCACAATTACTACTCTATTTGAACACATACATATTTATATATTTATACCACAATCGTACTATTTCTTTCCCTTATTATAAGAATACATTCGTCCATACATGCCAAATGCATACCAAAAAAGCTAACTTGTTCGTGTTGTAAGTAGCATCGAATGATACAATATCACCGAACATTGTGTAATTTCTCACTGAAATAGGGTTCGCCCAGAAAAGTCTTGTTAATTGGTCTTGTTCGTCAACGGCATAACTGAAGGCCATTCCTGGACATGTCTTTTTTTTTTCAAGTACCGGTCCATTATTAACTGTGCGTCTGCACCTCGTATGTATGCTTTTAAAACTCTCTTGAAATTCTTGAAATCGATTGGCAATGCCCCCGCTTGAGAAAAACCACCAATCATTTCTCTGTACAGGTGGTGTATCTTTGAACTGCCGATGTTGGCCTTCGAACAATTTAAGATGAATTGTTTGTGCCCAAAATTCAAATTTCGATTCACCTTAAGAAAATGTCTGCAAGATTCTGAATTGAATGAATGTGTGTGGCGCTCTTCGAAATTTTTATAGCATATGCACCGTTCGTCGTGTATTCTAGTATGCAGTGGGCGTTGCATCCACAGCGGTTCGACACTCTTGTTCGTCGTTTGGTGTGTGAATTGCTTCCTTCGACACCTACCACAGACGACGTTTGTTTGTGACCTTCCCTGTTACAAACAATATATTGGAGACGGATCTCTTTGTTCCTAAATTTCCTTGACGTGCTTATTCGTATGTCAAAGCCGCATTGTTTATCATACTCGCTATAAAACTCCACACCCTTGTCCAAACTCCTAAAATGCATGCACACCCGTGGTATTTTATCATGTTCAAATTTAGGTATTCAATATTTGGTGTTGCCGAGTGATATTACCAGACGCTCTCATATTTCGACGTGCTGGATTGCTTCATCACTACTATCTGCAAAGCACATGTACACAAAAAATAAGTGATACGGATACACAATAATATATTTCAAATTGCACAATAATATATCTATAAGCATACAATTTCCTCAGATAAAGATTCTGACATCACACTGTATGTGTTTTAATTATCACAACAATTTTAGAGCAAATGTACACCAGAATAAAATGTTTGTCCACTTTAATTGAACTATTTGAACACCTTTATTTGTTCTCAAACTAAATCACCTAAGTATTCATATATACACACCATAATATGTTGCAAATACTCAAGGTTGTCGAATGATGTATACAACTATTTGTGTTAATGTATACCTTCAAATAAGCATTCAAACACATAATATCACATTTTAAATTAACACAAAAATATACTTATCTATACACCAAAAATTGCTATTTTGGCACATATATTGCAATATGCGTATACAAGGTTTGCATATAAAACATTCATCATAACCCCGTCAATCCAAAGATATAATGCATGCTTACATGTACGCAATATTTAATATATTTGTACACCAACCTAATGTATAATGTATACTTTACAGACATTTCTTTACAATAATATAAACATCAATTATGCTTCCACATTTCATAACAAAAACACCATCGGATGAACAGGTACAAAATGGATATTGCGCGATTTTCTGAAAAAAAACACACATACCAGGGAAAAAAGCGCCTGATGCACAGTTTTCATCATGTTTGTCCGCCAACACTTCATCATGTTGTGATTCGTTACACTCATCGCCCATTTTGCAAAGTGTTGTGATTGTTTTTCCCTCAAGTAGTTGTGTTTTTTTATGTTTTTGGGATGTCAAAGTAGGGATTTGCTGAAGAATTATGGCCGGATGAAGAATGAAGAAGATGACAGGGGAAACGTGTGTTTTTGGTTTGCTAAATTAAAGATTTTTCTGTTATGGTAAGATTCTAATCAATAAGATCCCTTAATTTTAGGTTGTTAATTATGGTATTAAATTAACCGGTTTTAGTGTTTTACGTAAATGCCCTTTTCGAATTAAAAATAATGTAAAAATGGTGTTTTGTAAGAGCAATCTAGACCATTGATTGTTTGGGATATAGGAATGGGATCTGTCCACACTGCCACATGGTAAGTAGCTGCCACATGAGATCTTATCCCTACATTTATATATGATATGCAGAGGAACTAGTCAGGGACCGTAAATAGGTCCGGGATCGAAGTTGATCTTCGGGTTAAGCCGCCGTACTAAATTTATTAACTGGCCAGTCAGAGGAAAATTACATGTTATACTATATTTGATTATGTTTGTATGTTATATTATGTATTGACAAAAGTTGGTCCCTACGGAGCGAGTTGAAAGCTCACCCCATATTTATTAACACTTTTCAGGTTGAGGAGCCCGAGTGAGGATTGGAGGCGGTGGATGTGAAATAAATTTTAGTTAATTTGATTTTTAGAAATATTTTATTATTGTCAATGCTTTTGAATTTTCTATTGAATACTAGTATTTTATTTTTAAAAGTTTTGTTTGGAATCAAAGTACTTTGTTTATTTGAATCCAAATTTTAATTTAAGGCTATGTTTCATAAAATACTTTCTTTTATTGAATTACATGAGATTTTAGAAATTTTGAGTCATTACAAGTTCTTTGTCATTTAATTTTTGTAATTAGACTATATTTTGTAAAATTAGAGTGGCGCAGTGGAAGTGTGATGGATTATTTGGGTTATTAATAAGATTGTTCTGTTTACTTTTGAGATGTGTCTTATTCGTTCGCTTTTAAATGTGCTTTCTTATTAAATTAAGTTACTTTGATATATTTTGAAAATCAATTACATTTTCCAATGTATAATTTTCAATGCATAAAATTACTAACACATTCCATCTTTCTTGGTACATATATAGTTGAACATAAGCATGACTATCAATTTTAGTTTTGAAAAACTCATTTTTGTTGATGCTACAGTAACTGGTATGGTTAACAAAAATCTATACGAAATAGAAACATTAGGAAAACAATGTAAAGCTTTAATAAACTCAAGAACATTTTTTAATTCTAGAAATTTGAGAAGATATTGAATGATCTTCCTACTTTTCTTTTGATTTTTCGGAAATTAATTTTTTTTCCAAATAAATATTATATGGGCCTCAATCTAAGCAATTTTTTTGTGGTCCATTTAATATTTTCAAACATAACACATTATATATATAAATTTGGGCATCTTAGAATTAGGGGCCCATCGCCCACCAAGCCCTTCTTCAGGGTCGGCCATGGTACCATATCTCATATTCTACTTGCTTAGATGAATGACATATGTCTATATGATAAGCATGTGATGTTGATTGTTTAATTGCATTTGCACGTGCTAGGCTAGCTATTCATCTAAGCAAGTAGAATATGAAGTGGAATAACAACTCTCAACCCCTGAACTATATGCTTAATTTGATCGATGTTCAACTTTATATCATCAAAATAAAATAAAATATATAAGAATATATATTTCTTCTCCTTTATTTATGAAAGAGGTCCATTATAATTACATTCATTACTCTTGCTAAATGTAATAGGCAAGAGCAAACAAGCATTGGAAACAAAAAACGTAAATCATGCATGCATTCGCTTTCTTAATTGTCTCTTAGTTATTCATAGTAGTATAAGTACTTGGAGAAGAATCATCAACAGCATTAGGCAATTGGATCTGCACAGGAAATCCTGTAGTTATGGCAATCTGAATCCTACCAAGTGTGCTTGAAATCGCCGTGCCGACACCTCTGACGGCAGAAGTAAGAACGCCAGTGGTGGTGGAAAGTGCAAGGCACACCGACACCGTAGTATTCAGTGGAAGTTGAACAGTGGCAACACATGGAACTCTGGTCAACCCAAGGATAAGCCCTCGTGTTCTAGGAATAGTAATGCTAAAGAATCCAATGTCATCAGTCGTATTCTGACCTAGTGTGGTGGAAATGCCGAGAATGGGTCTGCAGTCAAGTTTGACAACTGTTCCGACTAGGGGTTGGCCAAGATAATTGCCGGTGGATGGGCAACTAAGTTGGCCAGTTACACGCAAGCCGTTGATCCCAAGTAGGCCTGCATAGGCTAATGGGGTCGCGACTGCAAATATGACAATGAGGAAAAGAGCGATGATGTGATTGCAAGCCATTTAGAGGATTGAGAAATTGGGATTTATGCGGAATACTTTTGCTCTTTCCTTCTTTGTCTTGTTCAAAATGAAAGGAATTAAGGAACCCCAATTTATACACGAGTTTTTCCCTCTATGTTCTTCCAAGTTGACTTTTTTTTGTTTTATTTTCTAGTTTTTATTTTCAATGTTTAAAAAGATGCATTTAATTTGGTCTTACCATGTTAATTTGAAGAAGGAAATAGAGTACGTAGGATTGCTCTATTATATATTCCCATTAATTGTACAAGTCAAGTGGAAATTAATTACTTTTGTCCACTTTTTCTCAATATCAACTCTAATTGTTTTCATGTAACTTTTTTGTGCAAGCATAATTATGTGATGTTGAAAAACATGCTCCATATATGGTTTGAAACTACAACGCATTTTCCCCTATTATTACGTCAATATTCTCTGAAACAAATGAAGGGTCCAATTCTTAGAATAATGCAGTGATGTGAATTGTGTTGCCAACACTTTAGATAATACAGCGGAAGTCTTTTAACTTGGAAACACAAACCACAACAAAAATAGAAAGACGGATATTAAAATGAACACAAGAAGTTTCAAAATTGCGTACAAGTACAAAAATACTTGTACGATGTCCTTAGGATAAAAATTCTTAAATGAAATATTGTTACAAAATACAAAAATACAAAACCAACAAGACTAAAAAGATATACTCCCTTTTAAGTATTGTAAAGTAACCAATATTTCATCACAAACTGAGAGAATCCTCCAATTCACGCCCTATACACTCATCTATAATATAGGCTCTCTCAAAATGAACAAACTAACAAATCTAGGGAAGATGATGCCAAAGATGTCAACAACATTGCTGGCCACATTATCTTCTTGCAAACTCCTTGTGAGTAAAAAAAGTGTCTCTTTGATTTCTTCAATTTGATCTCACACTCTCAATCCGTACATCTGCTGCAGATTCTGGTTTGCTTTAAATAGACAAAAGTGTAACCACTCCATGGGATAACTTCTACATCTTAAAAACCACTCACAAAATAAGGGAGATAGAAAACTTCCTGCAACTTATAAAAACTGTTATTAACCACTAATCCAGTAAAAAAAACTGAAATTAACTACTAAAAACTGACATTAATTATCCAGGAAATTAACTTACAAAAACTGATATTACATATCCAAAAAATTGCAAAACAAAAATAAAGACAATGCTTGACTTGAAAAGTCAACATTAACAATCTCCCCCTTTTTGCAAATTTCTGGACAAAACATGCACAAAAACTCCCCCTTAAACCAACATCCAAAAAATCAAATCCCGAACATCAAAACAACCAACAAACTGCTCAAGTTTTGCCATCATTGTTGGCAACATTTTCTGTCTGCAGTTCTATCTTCAGTGACAATACACCAAACCAACTTGCACTAGTTTTTGTGTTACTTTCTCCCCCTTTTCGGACAGAAATCAGCCTTCGTAATTTAAAGAGGAAAAATAACCATGAAATTTGTCACTAAGTGCAATTGAAACTTCACGATCTCCATGAAAGGTTAGTATAAGCAGTTACAAAAAATAAGAAAGTGATTAATAGGTAACCTCCCACTATCACCACTAAGTAAAACCGGTTTTGCAGATTTTTTTAAATATATATAAGAAATAGGGATAAAAACAAAAAAAAATATATATATAAAACAAACACATAACAGTATCATGAGGTGATATGTACAATGATGCCATCATTTACAAGATTATTCTGTAACAGCAAACTCATTTTAAATGACAGAAACAAACATTTTTTTTTACTTGCATAACAGATCGACAGGCATAAGAATAGTACAAAAAAACTTAAAGAAGTCACAGAAATATAGTTCATTCCATTTACACGATCAATGAGCCAAAATGTACAAATATGCCCAAAAAGCAAGTTAATAGTAAAAAAAAATCTGTTTGCTGACTTCTTTTAAGAATTTGAGCTGCACAGAAATCCCTACAAAAGATGATGCATCAGTACAGAAAAACTCAAGAATACATGCTAACAAAAAAAATATATACAAATAGGACGTGTCACACAGTGATGCAACACATGAATCATCACACATTTAAATAACACATAAACCAAGAGATTTCTTTTGGGAAAAAAACTCACAAAGTACTGATTAATGAAGTCCCTAAATTTCCATTATAAATTACTGCACAAAAAACACAGGATCCCGCTTAGTAGCGTCAAACGTAGGCTCTGATACCAATTGAAACAAATGAAGGGTCCAATTCTTAGAATAGTGCAGTGATGTGAATTGTGTTGCCAACACTTTAGATAACACATCGGAAGTCTTGTAACTTGGAAACACAAACCACAACAAAAACGGAAAGACGGATATTAAAATGAACACAAGAAGTTTCAAAATTGCGTACAAGTACAAAAATACTTGTACGATGTCCTTAGGACAAAAATTCTTAAATGAAATATGGTTACAAAATACAAAAATACAAAACCAACAAGACTAAAAAGATATACTCCCTTTTAAGTCTTGTAAAGTAACCAATACTTCATCACAAACTGAGAGAATCCTCCAATTCACGCCCTATACACTCATCTATAATATAGGCTCTCTCAAAATGAACAAACTAACAAATCTAGGGAAGATGATGCCAAAGATGTCAACAACATTGCTGGCCACATTATCTTCTTGCAAACTCCTTGTGAGTAAAAAGAGTGTCTCTTTGATTTCTTCAATTTGATCTCACACTCTCAATCCGTACGTCTGCTGCAGATTCTGATTTGCTTCAAATAGACAAAAGTGTAACCACTCCATGGGATAACTTCCACATCTTAAAAACCACATGCACAAAATAAGGGAGATAGAAAACTTCCTACAACTTATAAAAACTATTATTAGCCACTAATCCAATAAAAAAACTGAAATTAACTACTAAAAACTGACATTAATTATCCAGGAAATTAACTTACAAAAATTGATATTACATATCCAGAAAATTGCAAAACAAAAATAAAGACAATGCTAGACTTGAAAAGTCAACATTAACATTCTCTTAAATATGTTAATAGAGCTCTTCAGTGTATGAAAGTCATACAAACTATTATCTATAATATGGGCTGAACAATTAATTTCATCAAAATTGTTAATCAAACAGTTTTTATGGGGAATAATAACGTTTTCATCTTTTTTTCACGAATATACAAAAACTTGATCAATTAACTAGTTCCTCATTAATGTCGAATCCAATATATTTAATTGTTAATTACTTGTAGAAAGTCTGAATATATATTTAATTAAGATTTAATAAATATAATTTTTCATATTGTTAGAGGCAAAAATGGAATTTAATAATTAATATATATATATAATTTTGTTTATATATTGGAATAATATTGATTGTTCAATGGGCTATTAATGGAATAACACTACAAGAAAATAATCAAATTCCAACAAAAGAATTCCAACGAAATAGAAAACCGTTGGAATTATTATAAATCCAACGGAAATTCCAATGCTACATTATACCGTTAGAAAATTCCCATGAAAATCCAACGATAAACAAAACTGTTCATATAAACCGTTGGAATTTAGAATTTCAACGGAAATTCCAACACCACAATAAATCGTTGGAAAATTCCAACAGAAATTCCATCGCTAATGTTTACCATTGAAAAATTCCAATGGTAAGAAAAATGTTGGAATTAATCGTTGAAATTTCCGTTAGAATTTTTAAAATTCCAACGGAAATTCCAACGCTACAACAGGTTGTTGGAAAATTCCAATACCGTTGGAAATTTTCAATAAGGGTTAAAAGATTTGATAATATTATTGATATCAATGAAATATATCTTCTTTTCTGGAGTCAATCATATTAAAACTACATAGTTAAATATACTTGACTTGGGACAAATTGATGATGGGTGACCTACTGGAAAGTTATGTTAGATTATTTCTTTTTGATCAAGAAAAATCATATTGATATTTTTTTCCATATGTGGTCTATATCTTTTTCATATTTGATTGGCACAAATCTTGGCTAATTATACCAATAATCATGGAAGATTCTTTCCAATTTGGTACGATCTCTTGATGGACGAGATCATCTATAAATTGGTATTCGAGGTCCCTAAGCCTACTCACATTTTAGAAAACGAATTCCATTATCGTGCGAGAGCAAGAGCTTAGAAGAACTCTCGGAATCACGAATAAATCAATTCTCAAGTATCATCGAAGAACTAGCAATGGCTGGAGGTAATTCGATCCAATTTCGCTTCCGCTTTCTCGTGTTCATTATGGTTAGAATACGATTTTGTATTATGTGATTTATTTTACATTTGGTATTAGAGCGTTTCATACCTCTGCCTTTCTTTGGGGTTTTCCCGTATTTGCTCCGATTTTTCATTTTTCTATCACTGCGAAAAGTGATTTGGTCTTATGACCAGAATTGAAACTTGTGGTTTACGATCAACTTCTTCTTTGTATTTTTGAACAACGACATCCTTGAATATGTATTATGTTGGAGAATCTGTGGCTTGACATACCTTCAATGCATGTGCATTATATATTCCTTAAAGTGATTTCAAATTTCTAATGATGAGAGTCAAAGCTATCAAACCTTTTTGTGTTGTTTCATATACATGTCCTCTTTTTATAATCTTACTAGTATATCACCCGTGCGATGCACGGAGTGTAATATAATAGAGTATTTTATAGTTTTAATAATAAAAAAACTATATATTATAAGAATTATAATGAGGTGGGACATGGCGGGCATCTCAAGACTTACACCCGCCCCGTCCTTTGAACAAAGGCGTGCAAGTTGACACGTATTGACGCGAAAAAATAATGCAGAATTTATTAAATAATAATTATTACAATAATTTAATACATTCTTACAAAATATGTATCATGTTAAATATCCAACTATGAATTAAAAATTAGAAAAATGAGAAAACACAAATTGATTTTATAATATAGAAAAATGAGAAAAAAATAAATTAATTATATATTTGAAGTAAGTTTATACATCTATTAAAAACACTTGTTCAGTTTTCTAATACTTTAAAAGTTAAAACTATATGTTCACTATAATTTTCTACAACTAAATCAAAGTAGATAAATTGAAACGTAGTTAAAATTGATACCAACAAATTACTATATATATTAATTTAATAAATAAAATCAGAGTGTCATTTGATTTATCAATAACACTATTATTATAGTTAAATCATAATTATTGAAAAAACCGTTCGAAGGAAATGGATGAAAAATATTTTTCTATTGTTTGAGATTAACAAATAAATGTAACCCAGATAATAGAACAAATAAATAGGATTATTTATGTGATTAATATTTATTTATGTTATATCCAATAAAGTATATACACATTCATTTCTACAAATCCATATACATGTTTATCTATTTTATTTCTAAAATCTCGATATATTGCAAATTTGGATATATATATATATATATATATAAATCTCTTTTATCAATATTAAAATTTGAATATATTTTGTGCTGATTTTGTGTTCTATATTATATTTATTTACCTTTTTAAGTCGATTTTGAAAAAAACTATTCTCATGATTTGTATTGTACTATTCGTATAGTGTAGTATATTGTTTGAATTTTTCATATCATAATTGTCAGATATTTGGGTATACTTATCGAGTAAGAATTATGTATTTTTCATAAAAAATTAAAAAATTAAATAACAATTTTTGTGGAAAATATATGAAATTAGTAAATATTGAATTCATATTCGCATTATGTTTAAAACCTTACCAATTAAAAACTTGTGAAAATCTACGAAAATCTAATTTATTCAAAATAATAAAATTTAATTGTTTAAATTAAAAAATTAAAAAAGTTGCATATTTGTTTAACTTAATCACCAGATTTTACACAAAATATACTAAGGTGAAAAACAGATTTAATGAAAATCGGGAATTACAATTTCTTAAATTATGGTAGGATGATGTATTAAATAACTTAAGATTTTATAGCATGCTTTGTATGTATTTAAATAGTCTTAAGATTTATTTGGTAAATTTAAAATTCTTAAAATTTAGATGTTATTTGATTATTTTTGAATTTATCCAATGATTTTATTTTTATTATAGTAACTATTAGATTTATTTTAATATTTTTTAGATTTTAGCATATGATTTTAAGACTTATCAAGAATTATTTGATAATTTTAAGGCGTTATTTCATTATTTTTTAATTATTTATATAATTTTGTGAATTCTTATATAATTTTAGATTTACTAAATAATTTAGATATTATATGCTCATTTTTGAATTTATTTAATTTAGTTTGTATTTTAATTTTTTAATTATTATTTAGTTAGTCTTATCAAATAATATTTATATTTATTTTGCAATATTTTATTCATTAAATAAGTTTTATGTGAAAATAGTTAATTCTATTTTTTTTTAAATTAAGAAAGAGTAAAAGTAGTTGTCAAAGTAATTTTACCTTAATAATTAGAACTTACCCGTAAAATCCAGTTTACTGAAAATAAGAAATTATAATTTGGTAAATTTGGAAAATATAATCCAGTTGTCAAAATAATATTAGCTTAATTATTTAACTTAACCAAAATCTTAGCATATTTTGTTTCAAGTGTTGACATAATTTAATTATTATTTTATTGTTCAATATTATTTTTAATAATAATTTACCATTTCCAGATTTAGAAAGGTGAAATGGGTGGGAAAATTTTCTTATTACTATTTATAAGTGACTCTCTCTTTATATATATATATATAGATTATGCATGTTTGTGCTTTGGAGGATGGGATTATACTAGTTTCATAGTATGCTAATGCTAAAACCATTAGATTTGATTGTTTGACATTTAATAATGAAGCAGCATATTTGTATATATATATATATATATATATATATTGATTTTGTGTGAATATTTGCACGCAATTTAAAGATATAGATCATATATGTAGCCGATTATTTGTGTTTTTGTACAAATAATTAGCTCTTCATGTAAAGTTGGATGATTCAAATAATTTTAATTGATTAAGGAATAGCCACAACATCTTTAATTAATTAAAATTGTGTATGTTCAAGAATCATATAATAACATTAATTATAATTAATCATACAAATATAATAAATTATATCCCACAGGAAGTTTTTATTATATATATGGTTAATTAGGATATAATATCAAATTATATTTCTTAATCTACCCACAGGAATTAAGAAAAGGAACGTAATTTGATAGTTCTGTCATAAAGTTGCTAATAAATCTAATTGAGTAAGACTTTATCCCACAAGCAAGTTTTATGTCACTAGATTTATAAATTTACATGGTTTACATCGGTAAACATGTTATTCTGTTTGAGTCTCAAATTTTGAGCGTGAATATTTTTTGCAGTTATTCAACCTGCTAACATCTCTGATGTGAAATGTGACATTCCCGAATTAACTGATGACAATTACAAGGTGTGGAAGGAGAGAATTCTCCTTCATTTGGGATGGATGGACATTGACTATGCCATAAGGAAAGACGAACCACCTGCTATTACTGAGACTAGTAGTCCTGATGCAGTTGATCTTTATGAAAAGTGGGAGCGGTCTAATCGTGTCTCCGTTATGTACATAAAGACCAGGATTTCTCCTAGTATTCGTGGTTTTGTCGAGCATCATGAAAAGGTCAAGCCACTTTTGAAAGCCATTGATGAGCAATTGTCACCTCTGACAAAGCTCTTGCAAGCACCTTGATTATGAAGTTTTCATCCTTGAGGCACACTACTGTGAGAGGGGTGCGCGAGCACATTATGAAAATAAGGGATATTGCGGCCCAACTTAAGACGCTTGAAGTTACCATATCTGATAGTTTCCTTGTGCACTATATATTGAACACTCTTCCACAACAATAACGACATGAAGGGCGACATTGGAACTGACTCCACAGATTGTCCAAGTGCAATACAAAACCAAAATAGGAGTTGTGAAACTCTTGGTACACAAAATCCCTGCAATTATGCAACTCAACTTCTAAGTCGTCAATAATCACCAACATGCTATACAAATTGATCTTGGGCTTTATTGACATAAAGTTCGACCTCTTCCAATCCCACTATTAAAAACAACAAAAAATCACAATTATTAATAAACTATAATTAGCAAATCACACAGAAAAATCCTAAAAAATTTGACAGTGCACATGACACGATGGTTTGATTTTATCAATCGTGCCATCGTGCCACAAGCGCACGATAGTCCATCTCATCGATCAGGTGTCATCAATGCCACCAAATATGTGCCATAAGGTGCGATAGTCCATCTCATCGATCGTGCCATCGTGCCTCTCGGGCACGATCGATAATAAATCACCCATCGTGCCTTGTGGCACGCTGGTGGCATATAAGTCCAGTGTGCCATCATTCCACATGGCACGATGGCACGGTCGATCGTGCCACTTAGGGCTTTAACGATCGTGCCATTTGTCGCCTTCTTCACATATTTATATTTCAAAAACCAGTCAACAATGGCACCCTAACTTTACCCATCACTTACCCATACCCATATATCTAAATATCTAACAATAGCACACCCAAACTATAAATGCAAGTTATTTTAAGAAAAAGAGAAGTTTAGTACCTCTTCATCGTCGACCGCCGGTATATCTTCCTGTATCGGTACCGGTGTCAGTGACTGTGACGTCGCATATCGGCTGGTTGTGGATGGTGGTGCATCCACAAAGCCGTCATCATCCTCCGCCATAACCATTATTCTTCTCCGGTATGTTTGAATGTCACAAGCCATTGTCGTCGAATGTAACAGTTTTTAGAAGTGGGTATATTCTTTTGTTTGAGATTGAGAAAGTGAAGATGTGAGGCCCCGAATTTTAACTGCGTGAGATACAGTGTTATGTAGTGATTATTTATTCGGCTATGTATCACAAACCATTATTAATGAAATGCGACTCGACTTTTATTTATTTCTTTCAACATCAATTACGCCTTCCTCGTTTCCGAGCCTAACGATTTTATATTCTCCTCTAGTATTAATACTTGATCGAATAACTACGACTTTAGAAATATTAGACCTTCAACAATTTAGAAGTACATTCCAATCCTTATCCTAATATTTTATCTTATTCTATAATTCATCCCAACCAATTTCCCAATCAATTTAAAAAAAAAAAAAGAGATAAAACGAATTTCTTATTTCACATCTTTAATTTTTAAATTTCTAAATAATTAATTATAGATATTTATACTTTTATTTTCTTTAAAAAAAAATTTATTTTTTTATATTTTTTTAAAATTTCGAAAATTTCCCATTATAAATGGGGAGGTTGTTACATATTCTTTTCAAGACCTACAATTATATATATATACATATATATTATTATTCTCCAATTTTTGGTCACATGCCTAAAGGAGAGACAAACTTTTCTTTCCACCAAATTCTAATAAATAAAAATACAACACCATGATTATTATTCCTCCAACTTTTGGCTACTTGTCTTAGGGGAATCAATCATTTTTGTTATTTTTTTTCTTTATCAACCAAACATTCATATTAATTTCATGATTCATATCTCCAAATAAAACCCATAACATCACTCCTATTTCCATTTCTTTCTCGCCGTGAGTGAGTGAATGTGAGATTGTGAGACTTTTCAAATTTCTAAACTTGGTTTCATATCTTACACCTAAACCCTCCATTAAATAAATTAGTAAGCAAGATAGCATCAAAACTCGAGTATTTGTGCAAGCGGCGTGAGCGAGGATCGCTTAGGAGGTGAGACTTTTGGATTTCACAAAACCATGCATGGCTTGGAGCCGGTTTTGGAGAGCAAAATGTAAATTGGATCGAGGGCTGAACTTGGGTGAGAAAAGTTAAGAAAATGTTGATCAAAGAGCACCTAGTGGACAAAATTTAAGAGAATAAGGGGAATTGAAGGAAGCTTGATCTAAAGTGGAATTTTAGAAAGCTTCAACTATCTACAAGTCAAGATAAGTAGAGAATAATTTTGATTCTAGTACAATTTTATTTCTAAGCTTTAATCCCAAATTTTGACCTTAAATTGTGGATTTTGTATCATTTAGGGGCTGACTTAAGGATATAAGTCTTGGGTTTTAGAGCTTGAAGAAGAAGGTTCAATTTTAGAGACTCCTACCATCACTACTTGAAAATATAAAAGGTGGGTGGAAAAATTCTTTCAACTTCTAGGTGTTTTATTTAAAAAAAATGCATGTAGTATTTTGATTTTGAGCACTTGAGATATATATTACGTATTGCATGCTATTTTCTTGTATCAAGTTGGAAAAATCCTCAAGTGTTGCTCAAAAATGCGATTTATCGAAAAAATAGGGCATACATGTACACTTTATTGTTATACTTGATGAAATTTTGTATGAGAATGATATGAATGTGTATGACTCTTGAAATCTATGTTTTGAATGATTTATAACCTGTATAAGTCGAGCATAATTGATTAAAATTCAACTTTTGGACTTAAAATGCAAAAATGGAAAGTTGGTGGACTTAATTGCAAGAAAATAAAACTTAAGGGACCCTATGTAATTTTTGATTTTTGGGACTGAACTCAGGTTCAAAAATTATATTTTGACATTTTAATAAAGTTTTAAGAGTTTTTAGATAAATAAAATCAACCCTTAAAAGCCCAAGGACTAGATTGTAAAATTTTAGAAGTTTAAGGGCTATTTTGCAATTTTCGAAACTGTACCAGACCCTAATTTTAAAATTTGAAATTTTAACTCTTAAGGGACTGGAAATAACATATTTTAAGTGTATTCCAAAAATCCAAGTGTTTAGAGCTTGGAAAGTAATTTTATAAAAATTGAGGGACCAAATTGTAAAAGATTAAACTTGAGGACCAAAATACAATTTCCAGGACTTATGCAGTCCATGCACCTGGAAATACTAATTTAACTATAACATAATCATATCTTGGACCCAAGGTTCAAATTTCATAACAATTGGACCCCTAAAAGCCTTAAAGGCAATTATTTCAAAATGGGACAAAAAAATAGATTTTCAAAAGTTAAGGAACCTATACTTACTTCATTTTAAAACTGCTTTTGTCCCAATATCCCACTGACCTTAGTAACATTTTACAACTGGAATCACATTAAAATCCCTTCCGGTTTGTGAGTTCCAATTATTTTAAACTAAGAGCCCAAAATGGCAATTTTAACAAGTTTGGGGCCAATATGAGAATTTTATAAAAACTCGACCTCAAAACTTCAAAAAAAAACTGAATCTCTGAACAATTTGGAGAATTCAGGAACTGACCTCATAATTTTTCAAGGTTGGGATATTTATTTATTCAATTTTTAACCCCAAAAGTATTGGTTTTTACAAAACGGGGCTAAATTGTAAATTTTCTTTTTATCAAGGACCTAACTCTAATTATTTTCCTTTTACTAAAACAGCCCTGGACCCTCTGACTTCAATTTTTAATTAAAATATTTTATTTTCTCAAAAAACCCCTTGACTTATCGGACCGCCTTGACCGATTAATACCCGATCGCAGGTCGACTTCCTCGTCTTGCGATTTGAATCTATAATGGGACTTATGTTCCACCTAATATTTCAAGATATCGAAGATTGCTTATCCTCCCAATAATCATCTTCATCCTAATAACTCCACCAACGCCATAATTACCTTACGCAAATGTTTGAAAACTTTTCATGAATCGCTTCCCAATCAATATACTTTCATTGGTTGACTACCCGAACGTGTATTTAATTTATCGCTTGAGTCAACTTGGTGTGTCGAGCTCACACGGAGTGGATACGTCGAGGATGGAACCGGCAGCTGACTCGCTATTCCACTATTCCGGCCCCATCGTCCTAATCCCGCAACCGAGGGACGGAGTTTGTCCAAGGAAGCGGGTCGTAGTACTTGAGGTATAATCATGATTATGACGAATCCGAGCCTTGCTAGCTCCAACGTGGATTTTGTCTTTGCCTATGGAGCAATAAGGTAACAGGTCTTGGACCATCATGAACGGGAGTTACAAGGAAGAACGAAGGAATCGCCGTTTGCCCGATCCACACGATTCCCGGAGTTGAACGAACGCTTGGTTGGCGCTACACTTCAAGACGCAACCGCTACTTGTAATGCATGGGTTGGCGCTACACTTGACGCAACCACTAATTGTCTTGCATGGGATTGGCGCTACACTTGACGCAATCCTCCCGTCTCGCTTGAATCATCGTGCCGTGTGACCCACGAACTATTTCTCAAAATATATAAATATATTACTTAATATATATTTATCACGATGCTTATGGGCTATGTATGAAAACATGCATCATACCTCACGCGTTTTCATACAACCGTTTTCTCGCATTAACTATATATATTGCCACACTTGCACACGATCACCCCATCCATTGAGATTTCTCGTCTCACTCCCCTCCCGTTTTCTAACCTTTAGATGAAGAGTACGTTGAAGACGTCGAACCTACCACATTGAATTCCTCTTGTTGATGTGGAGCGACACTCCTTTTACTTTTATTGTTGTTAGACTTTTCATTTTATTCTGTTTGACCGTATGTAAGTTAAATTCGGATAATCTATTGGGTTGTATTCGGATTCCGTCGGACCTTAAGATGTAATTTGTACTTGTGTGTATTTTATTCCATTTGCATTAGACTCTATTTCACTTGGAGTTTGTATCATTGGTTTAGACTATTGAATTATTTCTGTTTAAGTGATTGATCGTTGTCGCGTCACGTTTGGGGCGTGACAGTAATGGTATCAGAGCTCGGCTAGTAAGATGGAAACTTACACCGAGCTGACCCAGGATAGGACCCTCGGACTGTGTTGGGTAGTACCGTTACTTGACTAATTAAGTTGTGAAATCGATTTCAATAATGGCATAGAACCGTATTATTGATGTTTATGTTAAGTCAGAATTTATACTTGGATAATCCATAGTCATACCTGATTTGGCTTAGTTGACTCTTGACTGACTTTCCTTAGTCATTCTTTTCTTGTTTTTCCTTATCTTTTCCTTACATTCGTCTAATCCGTCTTAGTTTTGTTTGAGCAGGATAGGTTCCTCTGCCTTGGATTGGGTTCCACTACTAGGTGACCTAAGTTGAATCTTGGATGAATATTTGAACTCTTTTGGGTTGTTATAGTGTTAAGATATCCGGATATTCCTCTATTTGGACGTTAGGTGATTTAGAAAATCCGTGATTTGGAGATTATAATGCCTAATATGGTGAGACTCAAGAAAATGAGGATATCTCTTGAGAAGTATATGATTTGGATGTGATATATTATGGGATCTAGACACCTAATGATATTACTTTGGGAAAATGATAGTAGGGGAATCACTAAGTATATTGATCAATGATAATACCCTTGTGTTATTCATTCTCAAGTACTTGCACAAGCTTAAGTAAGGGAATTTGACTTGTGGTTTAGGTATCATGGATAAGATACATTAAGGATGTGACTATTATACGATCTCGACTAGATGTTGCTACTAAATATCCCCTCCCGAGGATAGACGAACTGTTTGATCAACTTCAAGGAGCGACGGTGTACTCGAAGTTAGATTTACAACAAGGATATTATCAACTAAAGATTTGCGAAGAAGACATTTCCAAAATAGCATTTCAGACCAGATATGGACACTACGAGTTTGTAGTGATGCCTTTCGGTCTGACAAACGCACTAGCAGCGTTTATGGATCTAATGCATCGAGTCTTTCAACCTTATTTGGATCAATTCGTAGTGATATTCATTGATGACATACTCGTATACTCCAAGTCTAAAGAGGAGCATAAGCGTCATCTGAAAATTGTTTCTGAGACACTACGAGAGCACAAGCTGTATGTCAAATTCAGCAAGTGTGAATTTTGGCTTAGTGAAGTCGCATTCTTGGGACACATAGTATCCGACACTGGGATCGCCATGGATCCTTCGAAGGTACAGACAGTGGTTGAATGGAAACAACCCGAGTCTCAGAACGAGATCGAAGTTTTTAGACTAGTGGATATTATCAAAGATTTATCCAGGATTTCTCCAAGATAGCCGAACCACTCACTCGACTAACCCGAAAGCAAGTCAAGTTTGAGTGGAATGACAAGTGTGAGGCTAGTTTCCAAGAGTCAAGAAAAGACTTACTACGGCTCTCCGTCTTAGCCCTTCCAAAGGGAACAGAAAACTTTGTCGTCTACAAAGTGACGCATCAAAGGAAGGACTAGGAGCAATACTCATGCAAGAAGGAAAGGTCATTGCTTACGCATCACGAAAACTCAAGCCGTATGAAGCCAATTACCCAACGCATGACTTGGAATTGGCAATAGTGTTCGCGTTAAAGAAATGGAGGCACTACCTCTATGGAGCAACATTCACGGTTTACACATCATAAGAGCCTAAAGTATCTATTCTCTCGGAAGAACTCAATTTGAGGCAACGGAGATGGATGGAGTTAATAGAAGATTATCACTTTGATATTCAATACCATCCCTGGAAAGCTAACGTAGTAGCCGACGCCTTAAGCGTAAAGCGAGTTTAGCTAGACTAATGATTCGAGAGTGGAGATCATTAGAAGAATTGAGCACTTGGAATCCGGCGAGAACCAAGCATCGAATTTCATATGCTAATATTTCAGATTAAACCCGATCTCATCGAACGAGATCAAAGTAACATAGGGGATTGACGTGCAACTTCAAAAACTAAAAGAGAAGATACTCAAAGGAAAGAGATCGTAATTCTCGGTGCAGAAGATGGGATCATCATATTTGAATAGAATTTGTGTACCGAGTGATGAGCAACTTAGAACAGAATCCTCTCGTAAGCACACCGTTCGAAATACACTATACATCCCGAGGAAACAAGATGTATAAGGACTTGAAACAAAGATTACTGGTGGGCAAACATGAAGAACCAGGTAGCGAGTTCGTTGCGAGATGCTTGACTTGTCAACGAGTAAAAGCAACACCAACGACCATCCGGTTTATTACAACCGTTGAGAATTCCCGAGTGGAAATGGGAACACATAACGATGGACTTCGTGACGGATCTACCAAGGACTAGACGAGGCGATGATGCTATATGGGTAGTCGTGAGACCGACTCACGAAATCGCACACTTCCTACCCATGAAGAAAACCGACACTTGAAAACTTGCGCAAATTTATATCCGAGAGATCATTCGACTACATGGAGTGCCGGTCGATATAGTGTCGACAGAGACCCGAGATTTGTCTCCAGTTAAAATGCTTACATGAGGAATTGGGTACCTCACTAAGTTTCAAAGACAACAAAGACATCCACAAACGATGGCCCGGGGCCTGAGCGAACAATTCAAACCCTGGAAGACATCTGCGAGCATGCACGTTGGACTTCCAAGGAAGCGGGATTCGTACTTACCATTGGCCGAGTTCGCTTTATAATAACAGACTATCGTGGCCACAATGGGATGGCACCCTCGAAGCCTTGTACGGGCGAAAGTGTAGATCTCCACTACACTGGGAGATTGATGACCAATGGACTCCAAAAGAGAAACGAAAGTCACCCTCGATTCCAAAGTACTTAGTTCAGGAGGCCATGGAGAAGGTCAAGCGATCAAGAACGGATCCGCATGACTCGTGAGCCACCAAAAGAGTTACGCAGACAAGAGAAGAAAGGACTTAGAATTTGAAGTCGGAGATGAAGTATTTCTCAGACTCTCTCCACGGAAAGGATTGATCAATCCAAAGAAAAGAGGCAAGTTGAGCCCGAGATAAGTTAGACCTTACAAAATTTTGCAGAGGGTCGGGAAGTTAGCCTACCGACTCGAGTTACCAGCACAGTATGCGGGAATGCACGATGTATTCCATGTATCGAGGTTAAAAAAGTATCAACTAGATCTCGAGCATATTATCACCCAAGGTACTCCTCCTCTGATGGAAAATTTATCCTACATCGAGAAACCAATCCGGATCATTGACCAGCAGATATATCAGTTGCGTAATAGAGAGATTCCGATGGTTAAAGTGGTATGGCGAAACCACAACCGAGACGAAGACGCGACGTGGGAGATGGAAGAAGACATGAGGTATCAATATCCAGAGTTGTTCTGAAGAGAATTTGGGGACCAAATTCTTTTAAGGAGGGGTGAATGTGAGGCCCCGAATTTTAACTGCGTGAGATACAGTGTTATGTAGTGATTATTTATTCGGCTATGTATCACAAACCATTATTAATGAAATGCGACTCGACTTTTATTTATTTCTTTCAACATCAATTACGCCTTCCTCGTTTCCGAGCCTAACGATTTTATATTCTCCTCTAGTATTAATACTTGATCGAATAACTACGACTTTAGAAATATTAGACCTTCAACAATTTAGAAGTACATTCCAATCCTTATCCTAATATTTTATCTTATTCTATAATTCATCCCAACCAATTTCCCAATCAATTTTAAAAAAAAAAAGAGATAAAACGAATTTCTTATTTCACATCTTTAATTTTTAAATTTCTAAATAATTAATTATAGATATTTATACTTTTATTTTCTTTAAAAAAAAAATTATTTTTTTATATTTTTTTAAAATTTCGAAAATTTCCCATTATAAATGGGGAGGTTGTTACATATTCTTTTCAAGACCTACAATTATATATATATATATATACATATATATTATTATTCTCCAATTTTTGGTCACATGCCTAAAGGAGAGACAAACTTTTCTTTCCACCAAATTCTAATAAATAAAAATACAACACCATGATTATTATTCCTCCAACTTTTGGCTACTTGTCTTAGGGGAATCAATCATTTTTGTTATTTTTTTTCTTTATCAACCAAACATTCATATTAATTTCATGATTCATATCTCCAAATAAAACCCATAACATCACTCCTATTTCCATTTCTTTCTGCCGTGAGTGAGTGAATGTGAGATTGTGAGACTTTTCAAATTTCTAAACTTGGTTTCATATCTTACACCTAAACCCTCCATTAAATAAATTAGTAAGCAAGATAGCATCAAAAACTGAGTATTTGTGCAAGCAGGCGTGAGCGAGGGGATCGCTTAGGAGGTGAGACTTTTTGGATTTCACAGAAACCATGCATGGCTTGGAGCTGGTTTTAGAGAGCAAACAGAAATTGGATCGAGGGCTGAACTTGGGTGAGAAAAGTTAAGAAAATGTTGATCAAAGAGCACCTAGTGGACAAAATTTAAGAGAATAAGGGGAATTGAAGGAAGCTTGATCTAAAGTGGAATTTTAGAAATCTTCAACTATCTACAAGTCAAGATAAGTAGAGAATAATTTTGATTCTAGTACAATTTTATTTCTAAGCTTTAATCCCAAATTTTGACCTTAAATTGTGGATTTTGTATCATTTAGGGGCTGACTTAAGGATATAAGTCTTGGGTTTTAGAGCTTGAAGAAGAAGGTTCAATTTTAGAGACTCCTACCATCACTACTTGAAAATATAAAAGGTGGGTGGAAAAATTCTTTCAACTTCTAGGTGTTTTATTTAAAAAAATGCATGTAGTATTTTGATTTTGAGCACTTGAGATATATATTACGTATTGCATGCTATTTTCTTGTATCAAGTTGGAAAAATCCTCAAGTGTTGCTCAAAAATGCGATTTATCGAAAAAATAGGGCATACATGTACACTTTATTGTTATACTTGATGAAATTTTGTATGAGAATGATATGAATGTGTATGACTCTTGAAATCTATGTTTTGAATGATTTATAACCTGGATAAGTCGAGCATAATTGATTAAAATTCAACTTTTGGACTTAAAATGCAAAAATGGAAAGTTGGTGGACTTAATTGCAAGAAAATAAAACTTAAGGGACCCCTATGTAATTTTTGATTTTGGGACTGAACTCAGGTTCAAAAATTATATTTTGACATTTTAATAAAGTTTTAAGAGTTTTTAGATAAATAAAATCAACCCTTAAAAGCCCAAGGACTAGATTGTAAAATTTTAGAAGTTTAAGGGCTATTTTGCAATTTTCGAAACTGTACCAGACCCTAATTTTAAAATTTGAAATTTTAACTCTTAAGGGACTGGAAATAACATATTTTAAGTGTATTCCAAAAATCCAAGTGTTTAGAGCTTGGAAAGTAATTTTATAAAAATTGAGGGACCAAATTGTAAAAGATTAAACTTGAGGACCAAAATACAATTTCCAGGACTTATGCAGTCCATGCACCTGGAAATACTAATTTAACTATAACATAATCATATCTTGGACCCAAGGTTCAAATTTCATAACAATTGGACCCCTAAAAGCCTTAAAGGCAATTATTTCAAAATGGGACAAAAAAATAGATTTTCAAAAGTTAAGGGACCTATACTTACTTCTTTTTAAAACTGCTTTTGTCCCAATATCCCACTGACCTTAGTAACATTTTACAACTGGAATCACATTAAAATCCCTTCCGGTTTGTGAGTTCCAATTATTTTAAACTAAGAGCCCAAAATGGCAATTTTAACAAATTTGGGGCCAATATGAGAATTTTATAAAAACTCGACCTCAAAACTTCAAAAAAAAACTGAATCTCTGAACAATTTGGAGAATTCAGGAACTGACCTCATAATTTTTCAAGGTTGGGATATTTATTTATTCAATTTTTAACCCCAAAAGTATTGGTTTTTACAAAACGGGGCTAAATTGTAAATTTTCTTTTTATCAAGGACCTAACTCTAATTATTTTCCTTTTACTAAAACAGCCCTGGACCCTCTGACTTCAATTTTTAATTAAAATATTTTATTTTCTCAAAAAACCCCTTGACTTATCGGACCGCCTTGACCGATTAATACCCGATCGCAGGGCGACTTCCTCGTCTTGCGATTTGAATCTATAATGGGACTTATGTTCCACCTAATATTTCAAGATATCAAAGATTGCTTATCCTCCCAATAATCATCTTCATCCTAATAACTCCACCAACGCCATAATTACCTTACGCAAATGTTTGAAAACTTTTCATGAACTGCTTCCCGAATCAATATACTCATTTGCTGGTTGACTACTACGAACGTGTATTTAATTTCTTGCTTGAGTCAACTTGGTGTGTCGAGCTCACGACTCGGAGTGGATACGTCGGGGATGGAACCGGCAGCTCGGTCGCTATTCCACTATTCCGGCCCCATCGTCCTAATCCCGCAAATCGAGGGACGGAGTTTGTCCAAGGAAGCGTGTCGTAGTACTTGAGGTATAATCATGATTATGACGAATCCGAGCCTTGCTAGCTCCAACGTGGATTTTGTCTTTGCCTGCCTATGGAGCAATAAGGTGACAGTCTTGGACCATCATGAACGGGGAGTTACAAGGAAGAACGAAGGAATCGGGCCGCCTGATCCACACGATTCCGGAGTTGAACGAACGTTTGGTTGGCGCTACACTTCGATGACGCAACCGCTACTTGTAATGCATGGGTTGGCGCTACACTACAGTACGCAACCACTAATTGTCTTGCATGGGATTGGCGCTACACTTCAGTACGCAATCCTCCTGTCTGCTTGAATCATCGTGCCTGTGTGACCACGAACTATTTCTCAAAATATATAAATATATTACTTAATATATATTTATCACGATGCTTGTGGGCTATGTATGAAAACATGCATCATACCTCACGCGTTTTCATACAACCGTTTTCTCGCATTAACTATATATATTGCCACACTTGCACACGATCACCCCATCCACTGAGATTTCCTCTCACTCCTCCTCGTTTTCTAACCTTTAGATGAAGAGTACGTTGAAGACGTCGAACCTACCACAGATTGAATTCCTACTGGTTGATGTGGAGCGACACTCCTTTTACTTTTATTGTTGTTAGACTTTTCATTTTATTCTGTTTGACTGTAAGTTAAATTCGGATAATCTATTGGGTTGTATTCGGATTCCGTCGGACCTTAAGATGTAATTTGTACTTGTGTGTATTTTATTCCGCCGTAGACTCTATTTCACTTGGAGTTTGTATCATTGGTTTAGACTATTGAATTATTTCTGTTTAAGTGATTGATCGTTGTCGCGTCACGTTTGGGGCGTGACAGAAGAGGTGTAAGGTTGGGGGTGTATTTGGGGGAAAATTAGTGGAAGGATAAAATTGGAAAAAAGGGGGGTGTATTTAACAATTGGGTCATATTTTAAAAAGTGGAAGGATGTGGGTGTGTTTAGAGGAAAATGGAGGATGTATTTAACAATTAGGTCATATTTAAAGTTGACACGGAAAAAAAATTAAAAAATGGAAGAAAAAAAATTAAAATTACAAATGAAAAATACATTAAATATTAAAAATTTATTAATAAATGCACTTAATAAATTTTTATCAAATATATTAGCAAATAATTATGCGAAACCCAAAATGCATTTAACGACTGCACTATAAAATATCACAAATTCCAAGTAATATTGCTTCTACAAATTTTGGACCTGAATCGTTTTTTTTTTTTCTTTTCTTTTCTAAGGCATAAATGATAAAGTTGCACTCATGCAACTGAATTCTTCTTAAACTTTCAATGTTTAAGAAGTAGTTAATAATTCTTAAAAATTGTTAATTAGTAAGGTATTATTAATAAAACAGGTCAGTAAATATTGTTATGAGGAATTTGTATATAATGGAGCAATTTGTGTTTTAATAACCTATAAATAGTACATAAACGATTAATCGATTATTCTATTTTGTGTAGAAGACAGCGAACTTGACAACCATAGGACTTGCACCCTGGACGATCCGTTTGCACATCATCAAGGCAATCTTTAAGTTAAAGGTGGGCAAATTTTAATTTTTATAAAGAAAATTAGATTAACTTATAATTTTATAAAATTCATGACATTAGATGTTTCATTAACTTCACGACATTAAGCAATTTCATGATTTCATGATATACACCGTTTTCACAAAGTTCACCAAGATAATTTAGTTTGTTAAAGAAACATAAATCATATCATTCATGATTTGCATTTACATTCTCGTTTAATTTGCATTATAACTCTTGTAACTATTGATTTGACCTTTGAGCAAATAAATGTTATTTGCCAAAAATATTGACTGTTTAAGTCTATTAAGGTATGGGTAGGTTAAACAATGGACCGAATAGGTTGTCTGTGGTCCTTGTTTGACTACTCATATGCCTATTCCCATTTTCTGGCCGTGGCTAGAGACGGCGGCTGAAATGGGTCGTAGAATGGTATATTCATGAATATGACGATCTCTAGGCAAAAGCCCACAGTTAAAGAGACGTCGACCCTAATGGGAGGGATAAGTTGACTGCGCTTCGACCAAATATAGTGCAATAAGGAGAACGGACGAAAATGTCCGATCAACATTGATCCTCCATTTCTTGTTTCGAGTGGCGAACTAATTGATTAACTCGTTTATACTTGTTTTGATCAACATTGATCCTACGTTCTCGAACTATATGCTTAATTTGATCGATGTGATCAATTTTATATCATCAAAATAAAATAAAATATATAAGAATATATATTTCTTCTCCTTTATTTATGAAAGAGGTCCATTATTATTACATTCATTGCTCTTGCTAAATGTAATAGACAAGAGCAAACAAGCATTGGAAACAAAAAACGTGAAGCATGCACGCTTTCTTAATTGTCCCTTAGTTATTCATAGTAGTATTAAGTACTAGGAGAAGAATCATCAGTAGCTTTAATTAGGAAATTAGATCTGCACAGAAAATCCTGTAGTTCTGGCAATCTGAATCCTACCAAGTGTGCTTGAAATGGTCGTGCCGACACCTATGACGGGAGAAGTAAGAACGCCAGTGGTGGTTGAAAGTGCAGGACAGACCGCAATTGAACGGAAGTTGAACAATGGCAACGCATGGAACTCTGGTCAACCCAAGGATAAGCCCTCATGTTCTAGGAATAGTAATGCTAAAGAATCCATTGACATTGGTCGTGTTCTGGCCAAGTGTGGTGAAAACACCAAGAATAGGTCTGCAATCAAGTCTGACAACTGTTCCGGCCAGGGGTTGGCAGGACAATTGCCGGTGGATGTGCAACAAAGTTGGCCAGTTACACGCAAACCGTTGATCCCAAGTAAGCCGGCATGGGCTAATGGGGTTGTCGTTGCAAAAACAACGGCAATGAGGAAAAGAGCGATGATGTGATTACAAGCCATTTAGAGGATTGAGAAATTGGGATTATGCGGAATACTTTTGCTCTTTCCTTCTTTGTCTTGTTCAAAATGTAAGGAAGGAACCCCAATTTATACACGAGTTTTTCACTCTATGTTCTTCCAAGTTGACTTTTTTTTGTTTTATTTTCTATTTTGTATTTTCAATGTTTAAAAAGATGTATTTAATTTGGTCTTACCATGTTAATTTGAAGAAGGAAATAGAGTACTAGGTAGGATTGCTCTATTATATATTCCCATTAATTGTACAAGTCAAGTTTTTTTTTTTAATTAGTTGGGAGTACTGGTTGGAGGGGAGGAGATAAATTTCAAATAAATTGAAAGATATAGGGTTCGAACTCTGGTTAACACCCTTATAAAGGGTTAGTGATACCACTTGAGCTACAAGCTAGTGGTATTGTACAAGTCAAGTTGAAATTACTTATGTTCACTTTTTCTCAATATCAACTCTAATTGTTTTCATGTAACTTTTTTGTGAAAGTATAATTATTTAATGTTGAAAAACATGCTCCATATATGGTTTGAAACTACAACGCAATTTTCCCTATTAATTAAGTCAATATATATTATCTTAAATGTATATATGCGGCTCTTCAGAGTATGAAAGTCATACAAACTATATATATCTATGATATGGGTTGAAACTTTCATCAAAATTGTTAATCAAACAGTTTTTATGGTGAATAATAAGATAACGTTTTCAACCTTTTTTCATGAATACGCAAAAACCTTGAACTTACTAGTTCCTGATCAATATTGTCGAATCTAATATATTTGTTAATTACTTGTAGAAAGTCTGAATATATATTTAATTAGGATTTAATAAATATAATTTTTTATATTTATACATACTAGTAAGAAACACGTGCTTCAAATTCGCATGTGATCCACATGACTTTACTAAAATAATTTTATTGATTAATATTAAAATATTAAAAAGTAAAATAAATATTAATTAAATTTAAATAGTACATAATATTTAATATATTTTTTACTTTACTTTAATTATAGATCGATATGAATTGTTGAATAATCATTTTAAAGAACTCAATCCCATAAAAAATGTACAATTAATATAACAACAAAATAAGTTATATATTAGCTTACAATCACATTCATCGGTCTTTTATTTCATTATGGCTAGAAAAGTCTCCTCTCTTACATGTTTTTTGAATTCTTTTAGCATTGGATCCATTTTACATAATCAGACAAATAATTTAGCTTATAAATCATAAGCTAATGATTAGTAAATCACATGCAAGTTATTGCATTAATAAACAAAAATAATAATTAAATATTATACCAAAATCCATCATAATATCATCATTTTATTTGTTATTATTATTAAATTAAAATAAACTAAAATAAAGGTTAGTCAAATTCTTATATTTCATGTGCTTACTTCTTTTATTCTATCTCAGTTCTTCAATCAAAGAAATGTAAAAAAAAATCATATATTATTTTAATTCTAGTAACAAAGTCAATATTTTATCATTAACAGTACTTAAACTTAAAGTTTGTAGTCCTCCTATTTCCAGTGTCTTAAAAATAACAAACATTAACCTAATATATAAAAAAACTTAATCCATTATTTTCATCGAGAGTCATGTATTAAATAAAACTATGAAAAAGTGACAAGTCGAAATCTGAGTTTTGAAACTCTATTCAATTGCACACAAAATATCTTTATTTAATGAATAATAAAACCAAAGACAATCTTATGAAAGAAAAAAATAAGTTAACAATTTTCACGTGTCAATCTTCAATAATTAAATATAATACTAATTAACTTTTATGTTTGAATTTCTTTTTGCATTCACTTATGTTTTTAAAAGTTATACATAATAAACTAAAGACTAATATAATGTAGTTTTTTAAATTTCATAAAGTTTTAGAAAGATGCGCTATACTATTAGAGTTTGTACTTGCAATTGAATTTGACTATTTTGGTTATATTAATATTAACATAGTTGTAAATTTTCTGAGTCGTGTAGTTATGAAAATTGCAATTATTCTTAATATACTTAAACTAATCTATATTTGTTTGAAGAGATTGTAGATTTATAATTGATCTCATTTAATCTCGTTTACAAAATCATATTATTTATTGTAATATATAATTATCAATCCATGTTTAGTGCCTTTATTGAGAAAATGGTATATAGTACTTTAATCTTCATTTAAAATTTTGATTGAATTTTTGATCATATAAGAAAATAAAGTTGCCAAAAATTTAGATATCAAGTGTTAAATCCCCTCCCCTCCCTAACTATTCTCTTCCGCCTTCTTATGCTTGAAATAATTCATACTACTTGACACTAAACATGGTCACTTCACTCCAATTTATTATTATATATAGTTTAACACAATAAATTTGATACATAAATATTATTTTGAATATTTTGATTATTATATTGGTACCTAAATTAACATGTAATTTAAGAAATATTAATCTTTGACATAAATATCAAACTATTTCATATTAAATAAGTTTAGTTCATTTATTTTTTTTTTTACAAAATTTCATATACATACAACGACTTTCCATTTCTGATTCTAGTTTTCAAGTTTTTCATAATATTTGATTTTATAAAAATTAGAATTATTTGTACCCAATTTTATAATAATTGTCTTTGTGCTTGAATATTTATAAGTCATAAAGGTGTACTTTTAAAATGAACTGAGATTTTATCGAGAATATCAAGTTATATATATTATATGAAAGCCATTTAATTTTCCTTTAGAATTCCCAGACCCACATATTATTTTTTAACTATTACTTTTATTCTTTCAAATCTTTATGATATGCTTCATTTCGTTTAATCCTAAATAGATAATGTGAGATTAACCCCCAAAATTATTTAGTCCAATCTCAACTCATTAATGTCAAGTATAACCATTTAGTTTTGAATATTTTTTGTTCATAGTTTTCACTCTTATTTGTTGAAATTAGTTAATTTATTTAGTTTTTATGAATGTTATCTTAGTATTTGAACTAATATATAATTTGTAATATATAATTACTTTCTCAGTAGTCAAATTGTTACATATTAAATGAGTTTATTTAGTTTTTCTTTTGCATAGCAGATATGATCTTTTAGACTAATCCAATTTTAGCTCATTTTTCACTCTTTCACATCATTTTATTAAACTTTAATTATTTTGGTATACATTTTTATTATAAATATGTATCATATTGATATTTTAATCTTATAATTTTTAAGGGTGTAATTTTCAAACGACATTCAAGTTTTATCACAAATGTCAATTTAATACATATGGATTTTTTTTATTAAGTTTGTCTTCTTTGTTTTTTTAATAAATTTATATATATAATTTTTTAAAACTTATAATGTTATATATAGAAAATTAAGTAAAAGTCATTTTAATTAACATATATAGTTAAAATTTAAAAGGCAACGTTTTTGTCGCGATAAACTTGTTTTGGTTCTTGTTTTTTTTTTTCTTTTCATGTTAATCTTCTTTCTTTTACTTTGTATTTTTTGTTTTACTTATATGGCTAATTAAAATAAAATATACATGAAATTGCAATAAAAATAAAATATTAAACTCTCTTGTTTTAAATATTATTTCTTTAAAAACCATCAATAAATTAATTTTTGAATTGCGTATTACTAAGTGAGGCAGAACTTTTCTACCATAAAGGAATTATCTGTGAGGGAGAATTTTTCGACCATAAAGGAATTATCTATTTTCTCTACTTTTTATTTAGCATCAAAACCACCTAAAATATTTTCTATTTTATTTTTTCTTATCGTGTATATTGTAATTTGATCTTTTTCTTATAAATTATGATAGACATGTTTAATTATTGAGAAAATTTAAAATAATATAAGAAATATACAATTTTGCATCATACTAAAAGTTAAATAGTTAAAATTTTATTCTATAACGACTTGTGTATATGTTTAGAACATATAGTTAAAGATTTTGAAACCTAGTTTAAATTTGAAATTGAAGAAATTTAAAGTATTCTTAGTGTTATGATTGAAAAAATATATTTTCAGATTCTGAAATATTTTTTGGCTATAATGAACATCTCTCATATAATTAAACAAAAAAGATTAAATAAATAAAAAAACTATAGAAAAATTTAAATTCTTAATTCTTACATAGTGTTGAACTTTATAATGTTAAAATTTTCTCATCTGAACTCTTTATATATGCTTGGACATATGGTTAGAAAGCTCTCGAAATCTAGTTTAATATGAAGCTAATATTATTTGAAAATTCAAAATATTTTAAGAGTTATAGCTGAAAGAATATATACTTTTAAAATGTAGAATATAAAAGGTCACATTGTCTTATAATTGAACAAATAGAAGCTAAATATAAATATCAAATTACTTAGTTGTCCTAAAATTTTATTATGTGTAAAGGATATTTTTGTCCAATCAAAAATTGCAAGAAACATTCACACTTTTAAGATAGTATAGTATAGTGTATATATATATATATATATATATATATATATATATATATATATTGTCACGCCGCATTTTACATATCCAATAATATTGAATACCATCGAATAGGGTACAACCCAAATGTTCAAATCTTAGGCTCATCAAGAGCTATTATCTAAGTACAACCAACTAAAAATATGAATACAGCGAAAGTCTAAAAATTATAACAGACAATTATAATCTAGTTGTAACTCACCAAACTATTACATGATAAAATAGTTATATTATTCAAGCACTGACGGATAAGCTCTTCAGGCATGAACTGCTATGTAGAGTCAACTCTGAGCTAGAAGTCTCGTGTCAGTCTCATCGACCTCAAAATATTCGTTCTCTGAAAAGTTTTTATGAAAATAGTGGGGTGAGCTAAATGAGCTCAATGGGTTGGGGTAGAGGAATGCAATATTTGTTTAACGAAAGTGATGAAGTTTCTTTGAGAAAGTACTTAGTGCGCCTAAAAATATTTATGTATGCATGATAATGATGCACATGAGAATTATTTTCCGTAATGATCAAGAACATATCGCAATTCAATAATGATATATTAATTTTTGAGGTTATCAATGATGTAATGCACATTGTACAACCGTTAGTCATGTACGGTAAACCTTTTTGCTGTTGAAACAGCCAATGGATATCCCAATTTTAAAACAAATAGGGGATATCTTATTTTAAAATAAAATATAAACAGTTAATCAATTAGTTCGTCAGCCCGAAATAAGAAACGTAGGATCAATGTTGATCGAACACTGATCCTGTCCGTTCTCCTTGTTACTTTCAATAATATTTGGCCGAACCCTTGTCACCTTATCCCTCCCACTAGGTTCGACGTCTCTTTGGCGTGGGCTTTAGCCCAGAGATCATCATATTCATGAATATACCGTTCTACGACCCAAGTTCTGTCACCGTCTCCGGCCCGACCCAAAAATGGGATTAGGCATATGGGTAGTCAAACAAGGACCACAGACAATCTGTTCGATCCATTGTCCACCCTACCCACACCTCAATAGACTCAAACAGTCAATATTTTTGTCAAAATGACATTTATTTGCCCAAAGGCTAAGTCAAGCAGTTGTAAGGGTTATAATGTAAGTGAAAATATAAATTCATATCATGAATGATGCAATTTATGTTTTCTAAACAAACTAAATTACCTTGAAAGAAATGAAATGAAACAATCATACAACAATCTATTATTGTGAAATGCATGAAAATGATTATCGTGAAATTATGCAATTGCTCAATGTCGTGAAGTGCGTGAAATGGCCAATGTCGTGAAATTTATGAAATTGCAAGCAAATCTAATTTTCTTTAAGAAATTGAAATTTTGCCCACCTTTGACTGAAAGGCCACCTTAATAATGTGAAGGATACAAATCCTAGTTGTCGAGGTTCAACCTCGTTTCTTTGGAAGTATAATCCAGTTTAATCGTGAAATCACCTGAGTAATTAGTTATTGCAATCAATTAAATCCTATTAGAAGTAATACTAGGAATATTCAAATATAATACTGATGTGTATATCAACACACACATTTTCTTATAATAAAATCATAACCATTCTATTTGTCTCATTTGTCTTTTAATTAATAAATTAGATAATGCTAAAATGAGCTTCTTAATTATACAATTAAATAATCATAACCACGTGTATATGTGTAAGGCGGTTTGTAGTTTTAGAATTATCCCATGATTGTTTTGATTTTCTTATAATAAAATGGGTTTGATAGAAACTAATATGATATCATATTTATCCAAAGGGGAAAATCCTATTCTCAAGTAAACATATATTTTCTTGTATAATAGGCACCCACGTGTATTTATGTGAGTTACATATCATTACTTAATAACGATAATATATAACTTAATAATATTTAACACTAGGCCTCACCTTGTTTTTGCTACTGTTGTTATATCATATAATTTATATATATATATATATATATATATATATATATATACTCTATAATTTAGTAATAACTCATATAATCAATAACCTGTTAAAAAGGAAAACATTGGACTTATAAATTAAATTAGGTCTTAACCTAATCACTACTTAATTTTATTAATCCAAATGATTTTGTAATCAATTATAACGACCAAATTAAGATCCATATGTTATCACCAAAATAACTTATATAAAAAAAATTAAAGCTCAAATATTTATCATTTCGATATTTACATCGTCATCTAAATGCGGAGTCTCACATATATATATAGATATAGATATAGATATAGATATAGATATAGATAGATATAGATATAGATATAGATTGTTGGAATCCAATTGTTGGTAATTTTTTAGCATTGAAATATTTATTTCTGCTTTTGTAACCTGGGCATTTTTGAGTGTATTGTTCGAATCCAAGTTGCCTCATATATTGTCTAATTGGAACTTACAAGTATCCAAAGCAAAATATACTATATCTTCCAATAATGCTTGAACCTAACTTTTTCAAAATTTTCTTATACCTCCAAAATATTATCTGGCTATTAAAACAAAATAGTAACCAAAGTTGTATTGAAGAGGTAATAAGAAGCATATATATATAAACTCTGTTATAGAGTCGACACTTTGTGAATAGGCCAAAATATCAGTCCGTGGCAATGGTGATGAAAAGATCAATTGCCACGGCACATTAACAAAGTCTTGAAATATTTCCTATTATTTTGAACCCTCCACTGGAATATATATGACTGGCTTGCAATCACAATATATACAAATAATTTGGAATAAATGAAATGCTTTGAACACTCCTCAAATGCTAACAGTTTCATATCTACAGGATATTGTGAACTACACACAAAGTTTCTATACTTCTATATTGTTATTTCTCCTTAAAAGAAAACATCATTTCTTGTTCAACTACATCATTTCTCCTCACAAAATCCTAAATAAAAAAAGTGCTTTTGTATTCTATGATTCTGAAGTGCAAAAGATAAGCAGACAACGTGGTGATTAGAATATTAACCCCAAAAGGAAAAATCTAAAACTCGGAAGAGAATTTTGTTCAGAAAATTAATCTCTCTTGGTATTGGATATTACTCAGACTCAAGCATTCGACCACTTAGCTCATTATAGGATTTTCAGCGTTAGGATCGACACACTTAAGGCTGTCAAAAGGGCTCGTTTAAGGGCAGACATAGACAGCCTTGTCTGGAGATTTTGGTCAACCACTTTGTCTGGAGATTTTGGGCTCTATTAGCATCTTGAATTAATCTCGAAATCAATATTAATTGGATTAACTCATCTCATTTGCCAGCTGCCTTCAGTTAACGTTATTCTTTCATTTTACTACCATGAAATTATTCCTCTGCATATTAGTATTGCCAAGTGTCCTTTCATAGTACAAGATTGTTATATTTTAATAATATGTTTCATTCTTATCTTCACCATGTAAATTAGCCTATAAATATGGTTGCTGCAGTATGTATTAGATAATGAAGACTTAATGAAATATTCTATGTGATCTTTCGTCCATTATGCCTAACTCCATGAATGCTCTGAACTGCATTCTCTCATAAGCTCCAACCATTATCTTAAGCCAGACAACCAGGTTTTTGCATCGGCAGGAATAATTTTGAACATTACATGACATTGCAGAAAATATAAAATGTGCATCAAATAGAACCTGAAGGTTGATAATTACTGTTTTACAGCTTTTACAGAATTAAATCAGACAATTTCAAATTAGACATTTACAAATTAGTTAACATGAATATCTCATTGACAGGGAGACAATTGTCTAAGAGATCTCTGCCAGTTATAGCTTCCAAAAGTACAATCCCAGATAAACCTATGAGATAAAAAAATTCACAAACCAAATATCAAATGATATTAAAAAAATATCCCCTACACTTGAAGAGGAATTAAAAAACTGCAGTCATCCAAGAACCTAACAAAGAAAGGAAATATATCAACGGGAAAACCTGATTGTGTTTGTCCTTGAACCGAAATTTGACCGATACTTTCAAAATCATCAATACCGGGTGTGATCGCTAATATTTTGAAATCGATTTAACCCTACTCCTTGAAGAACACATCCGCAAAAGATATATGTATTGTTGCCTCGATTAAATATTTACTCTGTCACCGAGAGATGATATTGTAGTTCAAGATGATTTCCGCAAGAAAAAATATGTATTGTTGCTTGAATTATCTAAAGAGGTTAACAATACATGAATGAAGATGAAAAGTAGGAAGATGAAAAGTAGGATTGTGATTGTGTAACTGTTAGCTTAATTCCATGCATGAAAAAATACATGAATGAAGATGAAAAATAGGATAAGTAGGATTGTAACTGTTAGCTTCAATGCATGAAAAAACTCCCATAAAAACTCCATAACGTCTGTTAGTTTCTTTTCACCCTTAATTGTTAATTAATGATTTTGTCTTTGTGATATTATTATTAGATTATAAGGGTGTTTTAACCATATTAAAATTTGACAGAAACTTTCATCCTTTTAGGGTAGTTATAGATAGATATAGATAGATATAGATTATAGATTATAGATTATAGATAGATGTCTTGAATATGAGTAAACTGTAAAGTTGGACTAGGTTATAATGTGCCGAATATGAGTAACTAGCTTTAAAGTTTTAGGAAAGTTCCTTGTTTCCTAATATGAAACTTGGGGCCACAACAAAAGTCTAATATTAATTGTGAAGTTATATATCGCTAGGTACGGATGAAATCTTCTATTCCAAGATGTTGTTTCATCTTATATTCCACCGTACAGATGATTGCCACATGTACAAAAGTTACTATATTAAAACTCCATAATTTAGCCTTGATTTATACTCCAAATTTAATATGGTAACTTCTATACACGTGGCAATCATCCGTGACTGTGGAATATGAGATGAAACACCATCTTGAAATAGAAGATCTCATCCGCGCTAGGTAATGTGCGAAATATGAGAAATTAAATTGTGAAGTTATAGCTAAGCTAAGTTCCTAGTTAATTCCTAATATGATACTTCGAGCCACCACAAAAGTCTAACAATAGAATTGCCTTTTATAGCTTGAAGTTAATAACCATTAATCAACTAAGAATTTTTTTTATCCATGCATTCTTCTCAAAGACAAGAAGGGATAGGATATGAAGTACAAAGAGATGAAGATGGTCATATCTTAGGATAGTATAAGATTTTCAAGAATCCTTTATGTAGAATATCTACTATATATATTATCAAAAGATTTTATTCTTGAAAAGTTATCTAGTTTTGTTGGAATTTGGTCTTGAGAAATGGGTGTTGACCCGATTTTGATCAAATAATTAAGTGGTTTCCATTAGTGAAAAATAGAATTAAATTATTTGTAAAAATTCTACTAAGAGAGTAGATGAGAATAGCATTTGGAATTTCTCAAATAAATGGTATGGAAAATGGAAAATGTGGGGAAGGAGGAATGCTCCATCCCACATAGGAAAATGAGGCAAAATTCGCACACTTAATAAATCCCAAGTTGGACTTATGGGTTTGGGCCCTTGGGGGCACCCAAGTTTTTAAGGGAGTGAGGATCTACATGCTTGTGGGTTTGGTTCAAAGCACACGCGCGCGCTGCCCTGCCGCCGCTCGCCCGAGCCAAGAGCTGTGGGCTTCGGCTTCAAGGCCCTTATTCGTTTTGGACCAAAAAACCTTTAAAATAATTAATTAATTAATTAATTGGGATCTTCAAGCTGGGAGTGTTCGCACCCGCGCACAGCCCGTGCGTCGGGTCGTGCGTTGGTCAGTCTGTTTTGCATTTGAGCATGGGCTGACGCACGGCCCGTGCGTCAGGCCGTACCTATTCCTATTTGGTTCGCATCCACACACGGGCGGGCGCACGGGCCGTGCGTCGATGCGAAGTGAAGAACATGTGTGTTTGTTCGTTCAAAACTTGTCTTTTCGAGTCAAAAGACGTGATTTTCCGTACGGGACACTTGTTTGCCTATATTAAAGAAGCCCCTGCAGATGAAAAATATATGAAATCATTAGATAATAACCTGTCATTTTGCATACGAGCATATTGATATTTTCCTTCCTTCTAAGCTTGAAAGTCAGAAACACTTCTGTAGTTCGCTGTGTTTCGGGTTTGCAAGTGCTATAAACTCGAAACTAAAATAGTCGTGTATCTTAGGGACATACGCCGGAACCGTTAGCACTAGTATACGGGGCGTTTTCGTCTTGCGGAGACTGAATTAAATTCAGGCCTCGACTAAAGCCTAAACACTCAAACATTTGCCATTTCTTAAACAGAAACCATACACTCTTTACCAAACAAGTTTTGCATGAAGCATTTAAAATTAAAATTGATTTTCTTTAGAAACGTAAAAAAAGAAAAACACAAAGAAAAAACCCGTTTTTTGTCTTTTTAACTATATCGTTCAACAACTTTTTCTACAAAATCTTGGAAGTGGTAAACTATAGTTATATATCCAAATCTCCCAAAAACAATATAAAAATATCCTCAAAAGTGGGACAAAAGAGATTATATTGTTAATAAACTATTGCTTATAATTTACATCTACCTATTTGTAAATTCGGATATGGCCACAACTAATACACACTCAATGTACATATAACCAAAGGATGAAATGGTCCCTTGAAATCAATACCCCACATATCAAACAATTCAACTTCAATTATGTTAGTTAAGGGCATCTCATGTCTTCTAAAAACAGTTTCTATTCTTTAGCATATATCGCACTGATGCACTAATTTGAAGCAATAATTGAATATAGACGGCAAGTAGAAACCCATTTGTAATATATTTGTTGTTGCGCGAGTTGCTCCGAAATAGCCTCCAATTGGTGATGGATGACACTGGATTAAAATGATTTTTCATTCTCTTGCGGCACATATCTTCTAACAATGGAATCGGCACATCTCTTAAACAATAAGATACCATCTCAAATATAATAACGCACATCATGAAGGAAATTTTATCCTTTGGTGATATGTTAAATCCAGCGAAAGTACCCCTTTCACTAGGTAGTTCACAAGATCTACATACCATGGACAACCTACCTTACTTGACAAGACTAATTCCAGTTCTTTTTCCTTCTTGTATTTTAACTTGGACAGATGGTCCGAAACCACTTTCTCGCTTCTATTTCTGTCTTTTATTTTGATGTTGAATTCTTGCAAAAGGAGAATCCATCGAATTAGTCTGGGCTTGGTTTCTTTCTTCGCAAACAAATATTTAATTATTGTGTATCTGTGTGCACTTCCGTCTTTGTTCCAATCAAATAAGAACGAGATTTTTCGAAGGTGAATACCACTACTAGAAATCTTTTCTATATTGTTGTGTAATTTTGTTGAGCTAGCTAGGTCAAGAATTTGGCTAACATAGTAAAAACATCTGAAAAGCTTATACCATTTTTGACCCAATGCCACACCCTCATCGAAATCACTTGCATCGCACATTAACTCGAACGACTGATTCCAATCTAGGGCTTTCAATATTAGCTCGCTTGCCAAAGTCTGCTTTAATAGCTCAAATGTTTGCAAACAATCAGAGATGAAAGCAAATGACACATTTTTTCTAATAAATGAGACAAATGCTATGGAATTTTTGAAAGGTCTCATGGAATGAACCTCCTATAAAATCCTTCATGCTAGAAAACTTCGAATTACTTTTTCATTTGTTGGTGGAGGTAACTTCTCAATTGCTGCTACTTTTGTATGATCCACTTCCAAACCTGCAGAAGAACACGACAACCAAGAACAATGACATCCCTTATCATTAAATGACATTTCTTCCAATTTAAAACCAAATTGGTTTTCTCACATCTCTACAAAATCAAGATTTGATTATGCAAATAGTGTCAAAAGTATTACCAAAAACATAGAAAAATCATCCATGAACACCTCCATACATTTTCTACCATGACATGAAAAATAAACATCATGCATCACGAAAAAGTGCATGTGCATTACACAATCCAAATGGTAATCAATTATTCTATATGGACATGTAAAATCAGTTTTCTCTTGATTCTCTAGTACTGGAGTTGAAATTTGATTATATCCATAGTATCCATTAAGGAAGCAATAGATTCATAACCTATTAATTGATCTAACATCTGATCCATGAAAGAGAGAGAAAAGTGTTATTTACGAGTGGTAACATTTAATTTACCTTAGTCAATACAAATTCGTCATCTTGTAACTACCCTAGTTGCAATTGCTTCATCTTTTACACTTTTAACTGTTGTGATCCCCTTTTTTTTGGATACAACTTGTACCGGACTAATCTAACTATTATCATAAATAGCAAAAATAATCTCATTATCTAACCATTTAAGAACTTCTTTCTTCCCTTCAAAAGAAAAAATAACTTCTTTCTTAATTTTTTCTTACATAATTGGATTTAGTTTATGTTGATGTTGCACAGATAGATGGACAATTAATACCTTTTAAATTAGAAATTACCCAACCTACAACAGATTTATGCTCTTCCAACACTCTTAATAATTTTTCTAATTGAGTTGAGAAAGAGAGACAAAAATGATTATCGGATAGGTCTCATTTGCACCCAAAAATGCATATTGAATATGGTCATGAATCAATTTGCGTTCAAGAGAATCGGCAGGTCTCACCACCCCCGCCAACCGTGTGGCATTACACACGGTTTGGCCGTGTGGGGCCACATGGTCCGAACCAGTCATGTGGCTCATTTTATTTTCTTCATGCAACTCGACTTTTACCTCGCCAGTCAATTTTTCGTATGTTGCATCTGAAGCGTATACATAATCCAAAAGGTCTTCATCATTGAAATGAATAAATTTTCCTTGTGACTACCTCTAATGCATCTTTATTCACTATCCGCTCAAACTGGTCATTTACGCAGTGTTTAATTATATCCACCATACTGCACTGCTCCATTTGATCATGAAACTTCATAGCTTTGTAAATCGAAAAGATAACATGCTCGTCATTAACTCTTAGGCTCCATTTAGATGGAAGAATTTGAGCTATAGATTTCAAATCCATAATAACAAATTCATTGAGGTTGTTTGGATGAAATCATTCTATAATAGATTTCAAACCCTTCCTATTTGGACTCACCCGATATCCTTCCCTAAATTTTCTTCCCAAATCTAAATCATTCCATCCATATGCAACCTTAGTGTAAGATTTCTTTTTTGAATATCAATTAGAGCCCTCCCCATAGCCATAAAAGGTCAGCCTAAAATTAACGACATATTATATCTTCCTCCATATCTAAGAAAATAAAGTCTACGGGAAATATAAATTTATCAACTTTAACAAGCACATCCTCAACGATTTCCCTTGTGTATGTTAACGACCTATCGGCGGCTAACTATAAAGTGACCGATGTTTGCTTAGCTTCTCCTAATCCTACTTCTTGAAAATCGAAAAGGCATCAAATTAATGTTTGCTCTCAAATCAATTTGCTATGTGAGATCACAATCGGAATGCCAAAATATTTGAAATTTGTTGTGCAATTGACATATTTGTATTTGGGCTGAAAGAACTCTAGATTTGTTGAAATTTATTCTCTATCATGATGCTCTCTCAAATAGGTTTATGGGAAATTTTAGGTGTTGGGCTTCCTCCACAATAGCATTACCAAATAATAAGGTGTCATCTACGAACAAGAGGTGCAAAACAATCGAGGCTTGTTTGCTTATACAGATTCCATGAATTTCTCATGAAACTTGTAAGTCCTGCAAGATTGAAGAGACTACCTCGGCACATAATATAAAAAATTACGGTGACAGGGAGTCACCCTGTTAAATGCCACATTGAGGAATAACTGAGCCAAACTGGGAACCATTCAGTAAAAAAGAAAAAGAGGATGAAGGAATGCACATTTGAATTAAGACAAATTACAACACTAGAGCCAACATCAAAGCAGAAGATTCCTTGGTGACATGGAGGTGAACCCGAATGAGCAGTGCAAAACCATTCGTCTAAGGAGTGGTACCGAGTATAAGAGTATAAAGATGCCAGAAGAAGAATTGCAGAAAGAGATGGACAAACCTGCTGAGATAGTTGAAGAAAGGAAAACTGAGGGAGATGAGCAAAAGAAGACCGAAAAGCCTAAATCCACTCTTATTCATGAGATTTCGAGAGATGAAGTGCTTTGACCATTCAAAGATTTTAGAAGAAAAAGTTAGACGCCTAGTTCACAAAGAAAATTCATATCAATATACCTGTCGCGGATGCTCTTGAGCAAACGCCGAATTATGCTAAATTTCCTAAAAGTGTGATGTCAAATAAAACAAAAATGGAGAAATATAAGACAATGAGCTTGATCAAGAATGCAAAGGTTTTATTAAGAGAAAGTTGCCTCAAAACTTAAAGATCCGAGAGAATTTCACTATTCTTTTTGCCATTTGGAGGTTCATGTTTTAATAAAGCATTGTGATATCTTGGATTACCATCCATAAATGGGAAAAATAAATGTGAGGTATTCACATCAATTCAAGATCTTGTGTGGAAACGAATTCAAGGACGAAAAGAAAAAAACTCTATCTCAAGCCTATCGAGAGATTTTAATCAAATCAGTGTTTCAATCAATTCCAACATATGACATGTCATGTTTCCGACTTCCTAATACTATTCTTGAAAAAATCTAATCTATGGTTGTTAGTTACTTCTGGGGTGGCACAACAAGGAGAAAAATACACTAGATTTCATGGAAAAAACTTGCGCAAGATAAAACACATGGGGGACTAGGTTTTAAGCACCTTCGGGCTTTCAACCTAATACATCTTGCAAAACAGACGCGGTGGCTTCTAACTCAACATTCATTCCTACTTTCACACTTCTCCGAGTCAAATATTACCCAGATTGGAATTTTCTCCATGCTCGGTTTGGGGCTAAACCATCATGGAACCGGGTAGTATCTTTGAAAGTCACACTGCATTGTCATTTTGTTAGGAGCTTTTCGGCCAAACCGTGGCTCCTCAAAGCTCAGATTTTTGGCCCACCAGCTTGGTGGATTCTCCCGATTTAAATCAATGTGGACAAACTTGTTGATAAAGATAGTTCCTACTGGAAAGAAGATCTTTTGCACACTTTTTCCCTCTTCTGACGCATCCCTTATCCCCGACCATGCCATTTGGAGGTTGTGATCTTGATGATTTATGGTGTTCGCATCATAATAAATACAAAAAATTCTTAGTTAAGTTGGCCTACCATGTCACTCTTGCGTCTAATACCACTTGTCCGGACATCCAAATACCTCTTCCATCAAGCTCTTCCCCTAATGGAAGAAAATTTGGAAACTTCACGTCCCACCTTATTTCTAGATATTTGCATGGCCATGTTGTTCAATGGCTATTCCTACAATTACAGGTGGAAGTAGGCCAGGCACCTGACAGGGGCCTACGGCCTTGCCTACTTTGGGCCTGAACTGACCTAGCCTATTTATTAAATTGGTACTGCTAAGTAAATTTTGGTACTGCTAAGTCTGATCTAGTTGCTATTTCCATGTCTGCAAATGTTATTCTCCATTCAAACGTGTGGAATGCGAACCAAAATCTCTCTGGATTCAATCACACTGGTGTTGCCCGTATACAACGCTGCATGTAACACTTAACCAAAGTTGAATAATTTTACCAAAATGTCAAATTCTAATATTAACACACGTGCAATTCATCTAAGCAAGTAGAATATGAAGTGGAATAGCAAATCTCAACCCTTGAAATATATGCTTAATTTGATCGATGTTCAACTTTATATCATCAAAAATAAAATAAAATATATAAGAATATATATGATTTCTTCTCCTTTATTGATGAAAGAGGTCCATTATTATTACATTCATTACTCTTGCTAAATGTAATAGACAAGAGCAAACAAGCATTGGAAACAAAAAAACGTGAAGCATGCATGCATGCACGCTTTCTTAATTGCCCCTTAGTTATTCATAGTAGTATTAAGTACTAGGAGAAGAATCATCAGCAACATCAATTAGATCCGCACAAAAAATCCTCGTAGTTATGGCAATCAATCCTACCAAGTGTGCTTGAAATCGCTGCGTGCCGACACCTCCGACGTAAGTAAGAATGCCAGGTGGTGGTGGAAAGTGCGGGGCATCGTAGCGTTCGATGGAAGTTGAACAGTGGCAACGCATGGAACTCGTCAACCCAAGAATAAGCCCTCGTGTTCTAGGAATAGTAATGCTAAAGAATCCAATGACATCGGTTGTGTTCGACCTAGGTGGTGGAAATGCCGAGAATGGGTCTGCAGTCAAGTCTGAGAACAGTTCCGACCAAGGGTTGGCCAGGACAATTGCCGGTGGATGTACAACAAAGTTGGCCTGTTACACGCAAGCCGTTGATCCCAAGTAGGTTGGCATAGGCTAATGGGGTCGCGGTTGCAAGTACAACGACAATGAGGAAAATTTTCGTCTTTCCTTCTTTGTCTTGTTCAAAAATGAAAGGAAGGAACCCCAATTTATACGCGATTTTTTCCATATGTTCTTCCAAGTTGACAATTTTTTGTTTTATTCTCTATTTTTACTTTCAGTGGTTAAAAAGACGCATTTAATTTGTTCGTACCATGTTAATTTGAAGAAGGAAATAGAATACGTAGGATTGCTCTATTATTCTCATTAATTGTACATGTCAAGTTGCAATACTTTGTCCACGTTTTCTCAATATCAACTCTTATTGTCCTCACGTAAATTTTTGGCTTAATTGCAATTTTGGTTATGTATGTATAGGGTAAGTCGATGTTACCTATTTAGGTAGCTATCCAAGTGGGTTATATACCGTTGAATTAACACACACTCATATATATATGGATGTGTGTGTATGTGTTGATCCAACGGTATAGAACCCACTTGGGTAGCAACGACTAACCCGTATGTATAAGGGGGTGGCATGTTTGGTCCTGTAAATATCCGATGTAGCAATTTTGGTCCCATATATTATGTTTTTTGTGCAATTTTGGTCCTATGAATCTAAAGGGGTGGCATATTTGGTCCTGTATGTATTCCATGTAGCAATTTCAGTCTCGTAATATTTTATTTTTGTGCAATTTTGGTCCTATAAATTATAATTTTGTGCTACCATTGTCCCAATGGGTACTTCACTAGTTCACCCTTTCAAAACTAAACTTGCACAGACTTTAAATTTATGGGACCAAATTGCAAAACAGTCAAAACTTAAGGGACCAAAATTGCTACATATATAGGATATTTACGGGACCAATTATGTCATCTCTTTATACTTAGGGGAACCAAAATTGCTACATATAATAGTTATAAGACTAAATATATGACCCCCTTATACTTAAATGACCAAAATTAAAATTAAGCCTAAATTTTTTTGTGCATGCATAATTATTTAATGTTGAAAATATAGCTTTATGGTTTCAAACTACAACGCAATTTATTAAATAAGTCAAGATATGTATTCTCTTAAATATGTATATATATGGAGCTCTTCAGAGTACGAAAATCATACAATCTGTTATATGTAAGATAGGCTAAACTTTCATCAAAATTGTTAATCAACCATTAAGAAACGTTTTCACCTTTCTTTCATGAATATGTGAAACTTGAATTAACAAGTTCCTCATTATTGTCGAATTAATCTACTTGTTGAAAGTCTGAATATTTAATCAGGATTTAATAAAGATAATGTTTCATATTTATATGTCTGGAATATGAGTAAACTGTAAAGATAGACTAGGTAATTTGCCGAATATGAGAATATAAAGTTGTAGCTAATTAGTTCCTTCCTAATATGAAACTTGGGGCCACAACAAAAGGCTTGATTAAATTGTAAATTATTGCTAGGTGCAAATTAAGGGCATCAATTTGTGGCACGACATAATAACCCGACATGAATCTAACACGAATTTAATTAGCAGGTACATGTACAATCCTTAGTAGGTCCGGGTCAAAATTAGGTCGGGCACGGGTAACACGGGAAATAAATAGGTCAGGTCAGGTCAACCCGCGTGTCGACACGATTGACATATTTAACCCATTTAATTTGATAGTGACATATTATTTTCATATTGTGTGATGTTTTAGTTTGTTATATGATGATGGACAAATTGTTTAATGCATTTTATAATAATTTAATGTATTTTTTATTTGTAATTTTAGTTTTTCTCCATTTCTTTATTTTTTTCGTGTCAACTTTAAATTATATAGGTATTTCGTGTCGAGTTACCTATGTCATAAAGTGGTCGTGTTCGTGTCGTGTATCTTGACACGGATTATTAAACAGGTCGTGTTCGTGTCAGACCTGTAATACTCGTGTCAAAACATGACCCGCGAAACGAAACACGACACGATTGACACCTCTAGTGCAAATATGAGAAAGTTGTTAAGTTATAGCTACGTTCCTAGTTCCTAATATGATACTTCGAGCCACCACAAAAGTCTAACATTGGAACTGCCTTTTGTAGCTTGAAGTAAATAACAATTAATCAACTAAGAATTTTTTTCCATGCATTCTTCAAAGATAAGATGGATAGGGATATGAAGTACAAATAGATGAAGGTGGTCATATCTTAGGATATTAGAAAATTTTCAAGAATTTTCGATATAGAATATCTACTATACTATCAAAGGATAGGTTGCAATTGGATACCAAAAATTTTCATTTTCATTCCGCTAGAAAAATTTTTTTAACTCAAATTGTGATTGTCAACAAAAATTCTCAAAAAATACACTGGTCATTCACTCTCACTTTTTCTTACACCAATCACATCTGTCCACTTTACAAAAATAACAAAATTATTATTACATATTTTTGTTGTACTGGTGGTTTACTGTTTACAAGAAATGGCTAAGGTGTTTGGAAAAATACGAAAGGACTAAATCGAGGCATGTATTTAATACAGTCTCCGCAATACAAAATTGCCCATTATACAAAGTACTTATGGTTCCGGCGATCATCCCTAAGATACAACGACTTTACTGTTTCGACTTAGAAGCACTTGCAAAAGTCGAAACTACAACGAACTAAAGTGTATAAGACTTTCAAGCTTTGAAGGAAATGATATCAATATGCTCTAATGCAATGACTCGATTTTAGGCTGATTATTTTGTACCAGATTTCATCTGCAGGGACCTTGTATTTATAAGCATCAAGGTGCCCGTTGGAACGGATATATCTTTTTGGATCGAAATGACATGTCTACAGCCAAAAAATGCACATGGTTGGTTGCTCGAACAAGTGCATCAGTTCAGACGAGCGCGCCCGCGCACACCTGCGCACACGATTAATATTACTCACTGTCCGTGTGGTGGCTTCGCAGCGTGCGGTGCACTCCACGCACTGTTGCGCGCCGGCGCCTACGTGCACAGTTGTGCATCCGCGCACCACCCATTTGTTGGAAATAATTATTTAATTAATTAAAAACTAATTAATTAATTTTAAAGGGTTTTATATAAATTTGGTCCAAAAAGTATAAGGGCCTTGAAGCCCAAGTCCAAGCCTGCGACCAACGGCCCGGGCCGGGCAGGTGGGCAGCGGCAGCGCGCTCGCGCATGTGTGTTTGGAACTAAACCCACATGTATGTAGGTTCTTACCCTTTTAAAACATTTGGTGCCCCAAGGGCCCAAACCCAGTTGTCCAACTTGGGATTTATAAATTGAGCAAACTTTGGCTTTTCCTCCTATGTGGGATGGAGTTTTTCTCCTTCCCCACATTTTCTATTTTCCATACTATTTTCTAGTTTTAAGTGGCTAACTTCTAGCATTAATTTCTCATTCACCCGAAATTGGTTTTGAGAAATTCCAAATGTTATTCTCATCTACTAACTTAGTAGAATTTTAACAAATAATTTAATTCCATTTTTCACTAATGGAAACCACTTAAATATTTGGTTAAAATTGGGTCAACACCCAGTTTCTTAACCAAATTCCAACAATTCCCCACATGAATGAAATTAATGCATGCGTGTATGCTGATTCGCTTGAAAGTCTCGGCGAACTGTTATTGCATCTGATAGGTAGCTTGTGGCTTTGAACCTTCCTTAGTAAAATACTATCGGATTTACTAGCTGCTTAATGATGCGATGTCTTGAACTACTTAGCCGTTTGTATAAACCGAGACAACAGTACTTACAAAATAACAATTATAACACTTATTATTCTCACATTGTGTCCATTTCGGCCTTAGACCATATCTTAGATTCATAAGTGTTTCTTTGAAGCGGCCATTACTTCTCACTTATATATAAAGGTGATCTCCTATTGAAGATCCTGCCATGCTCCACCTTTCAGTATAGGAATCATTAAAAGTCTTAAACTTAACCTCACCACATTCAGCAGGTTTCTATTTCTCTTGGAAGTTTCGGGAATGAGCTAACATATTTTTCAAGTATTCAGCTGAGCATTCACAACTTAGTTGTCCCATTGAACCAATGTCTTGGGATCTCCAGTTCACGAGGTTGGGTTACCGCTATGAACATTCTTTATTTTTTGGATTTTAAACCCATTTTCTTAACAATTTATACAGTTGATCTCGATTTATTCCTTTTGCAAGCGGATCCGCAAGGTTTTCCTTTGACTTCACGTAGTTAACCGAAATAACCCCATTCAAAATCAAATGTCTAATGGTATTGTATCATCGACGAATACGTCTAGACTTACCTCTTTCCTTTGCAAGAAAAGACATCTTTTATAAATGCAACATTTCTTAATTAATGATCGTACCATCATTTATATCATGAATATTGAATTTATTTTCTTGGGTGCTTCTACTTTAGCCAAAGCACCCCCACACTTCAAAGTATTATCCTTTATGTGGTTTGCTAAAGTAAAGATTCCCCTTCCAACTTCAGGTATCCTTGTTAAACACAAGATTATCCAGAACATTTATGGCTCTCGGCCACTTTTCTTTTATTTTGTTAGAACATTGTCCCAATAATCCAGTTAAAACCTCGTTCTACCAAATTTCAGACCTTAGTTCCAACAACTCCATCAATACCTTTTACAAGGTGTGTAACCTTTGGTGTTATCACATCTTCAGTAACACTTTGGATGTAATTTGTTAATGTGTCTACCTCTACTGTTACAATAATTTGGGTAACACTTCATGCAACTGTGGTTTTGGTGTTACGATACTTTTTGCAACACCTTCTGTTACATTTAAAAAATACAATAGAAGCTCCACTGGTGTTCCATAAAGTGTGGTCACACCCCCACAATTGTCGATTTCCAATCAGAATCGTGGTTGTTTTCCTCAATCCGAAGTCGAACTATCAAATTCTCAAGCCCCATTTCCTTCCGCTTGTGGTTGAGGTAGTTCTTAAAATTTTTCCACGATGGCGGCAATTTTTCAATAATCGCAGCCACTTGGAACGACTCATTCAGAATCATCCCTTCAGACACTATGTGGTGAAGTATGATCTAAATTTCTTACACTTGGCTGATCACTGTATTGGTGTCCACCATCTTATAATCCAGAAATTTTTTGACAATAAATTTCTTTGTGCCGACATCTTCTGTCTTATACTTTTTCTCCAAAGAGTCCACTCTTTGGGCGTTTTGAACAAACTATAGACGTATAGAGGGTGTCGTCTAGCCCGTTCAAAACATAGTTCTAACAAAGGAAATCACTGTCATGCCAAGCATCCACAACGATCTTCCTTTGGTTATCGGATTCTTCATCGCCAACGGTAGAGGAGTCCTCCTTCAGAAAACGGGACAGACCCAAAGTAGTCAGATAAAAGAGCATCTTTTGTTGCCAGCGTTTGAAATCAACGCCGAAAAACTTTGCCGGTTTTTCATTGTGAGCAGGAGCAACAACCATTGGAGTGAACGAAACGGATGTCATGTGAAGCCCCGATTTTTCTGAAGCTATTAATTGATCCTTATTGTCGTTTATACTTTTGATCGACTATTTTACCGCGTCATTTTGACGGGTAATTATTAATAATATATACATTTGTATTTTATTTCATTTTATTTAATTACTTGTGATCATGATCATCATTAATTCTATTCCTCATTTATGATCACTTGATTGATCATTATTACTACTTTTGTATTTATTAGTCACCTTAGAATTTTAAGAGACTGTTTATTTTAGAGACTTTTACCTTATAGAATTAAGATTTTGATTTAGATTAAGTGATCATGGAACTTACAAGTGATCAAGGAAATCACTAATTATTTTGGATATTGATATATTTCATCTATTATCATCAAATTTGGGACAAAAAAATGGAATTACCAAATTGCCCTTGAAGTGGACGGCCAATATGGATATTTTGAGATAAAAATATCATCCAACTCTTGTACACCTACACCATATATTAGTCATCTTGTGTATAATTATATCATTAATTCAAACATTATACACATCATCTTATACACCAATTCTTTATTACTATTTTCCCAACTTATTCTATTCTTCCCAACATTCTTCTTATTCCTCTCAACATTCCAATTTGACCCATACTTTGACTTGCATTTTGTCTCCATGCAAGAGACAAATTACAAGACACAATTTGAACAAAATTTTATCTCCCTCTCTCACTATGTTGGACGGCCATATGGCCTAATTACACAAAAATTGCATCTCAAATTTCACCAACACATTTGATCTTCCAAATCAATTCTCCTCCTTCTCTCTAAAAACTCCCAACTTCTCTCTATTCTTCCTTTCATTTTCTTCTTCTATACTTAGAAAAAATTTCAGCATTTCCTCCTATTCTTCACTAAAAATCGAACCATCATCATACAAGGTAAGTGTAGGTCCCAAGGGGTGTAAGTGTGAGGTTTAGAAGGGGGGGGGTTGAATAAACCTTACCAAATTTTCGATTTAGTCCTTTTAAATATACAGAGTTGATACTACACAAACAGTCCTTGATGGATAGTCAATTTAGTCACTCAAGAGAGTTAATCTCTCAACGACTCAACCGAGTTTGTTGATGGAGTAACTCATTGTTGGCTCTAAATTAACTCGATTGTGGTTTTTGTTTTCAGCGAAGACTTAACACCCTTAAGTTTGATTGAGCAAGAATTTAGTGATAGGTTTAGTACTTATAAGTTATTAAGTGGATAGCAAATTTATCGTGAGATATAAGCGATTAAAAATGCAAGAATTAAGGTCTTTGAAAAGTAAATGACACAATGAAATTTTTATAGAGGTTCAAGATGGGGTAATTCTTCTACTCCTCTCTTCTCCAACTCCCGGAGGAATCCACTAGGTAATGATCGGTTTACAAAGTGGTAACAGTCCGATACAAGTCTTGATCACACACCGACTTGATCCTTTGGGACTCGATCCGAGATGCCTTGATCACTCACCGGCTTCTCGTACGACTCGCTTCTTCACAGGCAGTAAATTTTGCACTCTACTCAGACTCACTTGCTCAAGCTCTTTGGATTTGATCACGAAGCCCTCCAAAAGCTTAAGACTTGGTTCGACCTTGAACCTTCCTACAATCCTTCGTGGAATGTAGACCCCTTTTCTTCAAAAGTTTCCTCTTCAACTGATTGAAGTTCTCTTTCCTTCACAGTGAGTGTTAGATTGATGTACTTCGTAATGTAGGCTTGAGGATTAATCTTGAATGATTTGAGAGTATTTCTCGTTATAGTTTAAATGATTTCTTGAATGTTCGTGGTTCGAGTAACTTCTCTCGTAGTCATTCCTCACCTTTTATAGTGATCTTTCAAAAATTTGTCCGTTGAAGAGATAGGCTTATTTTTTAAAGTCACTTTGCGATCGTTGGCTTGTCTTGTTGCATCCTTGGAATTGCCATTTCCTCGTATGAATTGTTCTTTCACCTTTTCGAGTTCGACACGGTGTAGTGCTTCCCATTGGTTCATTCCATTTGCACGCTTCCGGGATCGAGCACTTCAAGAAAGGTGGTATGGAGATATTACTTGTTTAAGTAATTCTCTTGATTTCCGTAACGGATCTTTTCTGATTATCTCGACTTGACCGCATTTCTTTGCTTTCCCCAGGTGACTTAGAGTCGACTTCCAATCATCGGATGACTCTTCATCACTTCAACTCGAGACTTGGCTTTTCTCGAGTTGACTTGACCGATGTTTTACTCGATTTTCTACAAAGAGAGTTCCTGTCTACTCTTCTTTGCCATACTCACTCGGTGTCTCGCAATGAGTCTTCCTTCAAGTCTTCGCTGTCTTCTTGCATGTTAGGGCGTAGGCCGACTTAACTCGGCTTGGCCACTCTATTTATTACAATGCATTTTACAACAAGAATTGGGGTGCCAACTTTCTATTCTAAGTTTTACATGGCATTCATCAAAATCTAAACAATAAAATTCCTAACAGTAAGAAATTTTATCTTCAATCCATTTTTGGATATCACATTGTTCATCTCTTCTACCTTCTTAACTTAAATTTGAATTTGGTTTGGAGGTACATTTAGAAGACCTTGAAGAATAGAGCTTGACAACATTTTGAAGAAGGACCTCAAGCTTGAAGAAGAAAATAGTAGAGAAAACTAGACTACAAGGTAAGAATTGAGTACTAGACCCCTTCTTTCTTATTCTTCCTATTTTTTTCAAATTTTAACACCCCTTTTTTATTTTTGAGAAATAGGGGCTGACCTTAGGAGATTTTGGAGTTGAGCCAAAATTTCCAATTTTTGAACTTCAACTAGTCTCCAAACATCTACTACACAAGGTAAAGTGTAGTCCTTTTCATTTCCTTATTTCCTTCTTTTTCCCCATAATTTTTCTCTCATTTTTCTAACTTCAAATTTTTGATATTTCTTGACTTAGGGGCTGACCTAAGAAGCCTCATCCAAATATTGTGAAATTATCCTTTTATTTCACAATTTCCAAATTAAGGTGGGTGGAAAAATATTTTCCAACTTCTAGGTGTTTTGATTAAATGCATGTAGAAAATTTGATCATGAGCCTTGAGATATATATAATCTATGTATTGCATGTCAATTTTATGTATCAAGTCATGAAAATTCTCAAGAGTTGCTCAAAATTACTATTTATTGAATTTTATGTGCATGCATGTACACTTTAATGTTTTAATTGATGAATTCTTGTATGTATTGGACATGCATGTGTATGATCTTTAAAATCTATGTTTTGGATGACTTATAACCTGGAAAAGTCGAGCATAATTGATTAAATTTCAATTTTGGACTTAAAAATGCAAAAATGGAAAGTTGGTGGACTAAATTGCAAGAAAATAAAAGTTAAGGACCCCTCTGCAAATTTCGAAATTTGGGACTGTACTCAGGTTCAAAAATGACTTTTGGACATTTTAATAAAGTTTTAAGAGTTTTAAGATAAATAAAATCAACTTTTAAAAGCCCAAGGACTAGATTGTAAAATTTTGAAAGTTTAAGGGCTACTTTGTAATTTTTAAAACTGTACCAGACATTAACTTTAAAATTTGAAATTTTTACTCTTAAGGTACTGGGAATTACATATTTTTAAAGTATTCCAAAAATCCAAGTGGTTAGGGCTTGGAAAGTAATTTTACTAAAATTGAGGGACTAATGTGTAAAATATTAAACTTGAGGACCCAAATGAAATTTCCAGGACTTATGCAGCCCATGCACCTGGAAATACTAACTTAACTATAACTTAATTATATTTTGGACCCAAGGTTCAAATTACATAACAATCGGACCCCTAAAAGCCTTAAAGGCAATTATTTCAAAATGGGACATAAATGATATTTTCAAAAGTTAAAGGACCTACACATATTTCTTTTAAAAACTGCTTTTGTCCCAATATCCTACTAACCTTAGTGACATTTTCCAACTGGAATCACATTAAAATCCCTTCCGGTTTGTGTGTTCCGGATTTTTAAAACTTTAGGTCCGAATTGGCAATTTTTACAAATTTGGGGCCAATGTGAGATTTTTATAAAAACTCTACCTCAAAACTTTAAACACCTGAATCTCTGGACAATTTGGAGAAATTAGAAACTGACCTCATAATGTTTCAAGGTCGGGATATTTAATTATTCAATTTTAACCCCAAAAGTGTTAGTTTTACAAAACGGGGCTAAATTACAATTTTTCTTTTATAAAGGACCTAACTCAAATTATTTTCTCTTTTACTAAAATAGCCCTGGACTCTCTGACTTGGAGATTTAATTAAAGTATTTTACTTTCCCAAAACCCTTGACTTATCGGATCAATTTGACCGATTAATACCCGATCGCGGAGCGACTTCCTCGCCTTGCTTATCCTTACGATGATCATCTTCTTCCAAATACTCCACCAATTCCATAATTGCCACTCGCGTTTTTCAAAAAATTTCCTAAAACTGCTTCCCTAAATCAATAATACTGATTTGCACTGGATTGGTATGCGTAATTGTAATTACTTTCCCGCTGAGTCAACTTGGTGTGTCGAGCTCATTTGCTCGGAATAGATACGTCGGGGATGGAACCGGCAATGGCCGCTATTCCACTCTTCCTACCCCATCGTCCCTAATCCCGCAAATCGAGGGATGGAGTTTGTCCAACGGAAGCGGTCGTAGAATCGAGCTATAATCATGATTATGACAGACCGAGCCTTGCAAGCTCCACCGTGTGATTTTGTCTTTGCCACGGAGCGATAAGGTGTCGGCCTTGGACAATCTTGTTGGGAGTTACAAGGAAGAACGAAGGAATCATTTGTCGATCCACACGATTCCGGAGTTATCGGACCCGTTTTGGTTGGCGTTACATTTCCGCACGCAACCGCTTACATTTTTGCATTGGTTGGCGCTACAAATCCGTGACGCAACCATTATTTGCCTTGCATGGGATTGGCGTTACACTTCCGCATTTGCAATCCTACCTGTCTTATCAATCACATAGTGCTGTGTGACCATGAATCTGTTTTTCTTGAATCGTATAAGTATATTTTTAAATATTTTACCACGACGCTTATGAATCGTGTGTGAATTCATGCATCATACTCACACGTTTTCATATAATCAAGTTTTCTCACATTAACTATATTGCGCCACACTCGCATTACCCATCACCCCATCCATCGAGATTTTTGTCTCATCCCCACCGTTTTCTAACCTTAGATGAGGATTTCGTTGGAGATCTTTGAGCAACCTACGGATTGAGACCTTGTACTACGCTTGTTGGATTTACTACTTCTTGTTGTTGATTGGACTATTTTCTTATGTTGTTGTCGGACTTTTGTATTTCGTTCCATTCCAGTTTGTAATTGAAGGGCGTAGGACCCTTTGACTTTAAGTTGTAATTTGTATCTGTTATTTAATTCCGCTGCTATTTAGACTCTGTCTCATTGGGTTCTCATTGATATTTGTTTGGACTGTTTGGTTATGGTATTTAAGTTGTGGATCATCGTCGCGTCCCGTTTGGGGCGTGACAGTTAGAGTGGTATCAGAGCTCGGCTAATAAGATGGAAACTTACATCGAGCTGACCCATGATAGGACCCTCAGTCTGTATTTTGGGTATTACCGTGACTTGACTATTTAAGTGTGAAATCGATTTCAAATTGGCATAGAACCATCTTATTGATATTTGAACTAAGTTAGAACGCATATTTTGAGATTTCATAGTCATACTTGTCTTGACTTAGTTGATTCTCGACTGATTTCCCTTATTCATTCTTCCTTATTCTCTTCTTATCTTTCCTCTACCTTTGACTGATCCGCCTTAGTTTTGTTTGATCAGGATGGAGCCGACGCCGCCTACATGGTGGGATGTATTCCATGCCCGTGCTGAGCGGGAATATTACCGGGCACTGATGATTCATTGGCACCGGGAAAGTGAACGCGCGACCACAGAGCTAGCCCAGGAGCGCCAACGCAATGGGGACCTAACTCAGCGCTTGGCGATGAGCCAAGATGAGAAGAACGAACTGACCACTGTCATCAAGGACCGCGATAACACCATAAGAGCGCGGGAGGACCAAATACAGAGTATCCAGGAGCGCTTGGATAACATGCGGGAGAAGATGAAGAGGACAAGCGACGGTCGCCAGAAATGGGAGATTGATGCCCGCCTATCCCGTAGCACCGTCGATCGCTTGGAGGAGACCCTCATCAAGCAGATGACAGTCATAGAGGACCTTACACAGGCCCTAGCTCAGAGAGACGCCGCACTAGAGGCTGCTTTAGCAGCTAATGCTCAGCCCTTGCCACCGCCCAAGGCGGAGCCTGTACCTGATGCCGAGGAGGATCCCGAGGAGGATCCAGTCGACATTGGAGAGCCGGAGGCTGCTCCACTCGATGAGGCTCAGGGATTCGAGTAGTGGTTGGACTTTGTGGATTGGCCCGAGGTTGAGGCGCCACCTCAGCCCGACCCAGCCCCGATTATAGACATAGCTGCGAGTGACGATGATGGCGATCTCACTGATTAGCTAGCAGATTGTTAGTTTGTACTTTTGTTGTTGTGGCCGTGTATTCCAGTGTTGTACCTTGCATTTATTGTACTAGATTCGGATGTATTTTGATTCCATGTATCTGACTTAGTATTCTACTGTTGTACTTTGGGTGTATTCAGATTTTACATTAATGGATATACCTTTTGCTATTTATTCAGTGTCTTGTGTTTGATGTTACTTTCCCTACGATATCTCTTGCTTTACGCGGATAATTATTGTATTCATTTACTCGCGAATCGCAACTAACGCTTCAAGATACAGAATGGCAGAACATCGAGGACGTGGGAGACCTCGTCGCGTTCCATGAGGAGACGGTGATGTACCCGAGGATCGGGTACCCTCTCCTAATTACCACCACCTCCTCCACCGCCGCGGAGACAATCGACCGCACAAGCCTTACAAAAATCTTGGTGTTTATGAGGCAACAAAAAAAGAGCCTCAACCCCGTGCTCCCGAACCCGCCCCGAGACGAACGATCGCACATTGGAGCGATTCCTACGGTTCGACCCACCAACCTTCTTGGGAGAGCCGGACGATGTGAAAGCGGAAGAATGGATAGAGAAGCTGGAAAATATCATCAATGCTCTTCAATACTCCGACGAGCGAGAGTCACACTCGATGTATTTCATCCGAATCGGGCCGCTAGAGACTCGGTGGAGGGCGGTTGAAAGGAGATGGGAACAGGACCGAGTAATCGAACATGGGAAATTTCTTGGCTGAGTTCAATGAACAAGATATATTCCCAGTCGTGAAGGAAGACGCCACGATGAATTCCATAGATTGAGGCAAGGAACCCGACGTGGCTCAATCATTTAGTGCAATTTCACCGATTGTCCAAGTATGCTCTGGGACAATCAAGATCAAGAGGATAAGCTTTTCAAGTTCACTCGAGGATTGAAACGGAACTTGAAAGCTTGTTGATCGTTGAATCGGCAACCTACTCGGCCGCGGTAAAGCGGCTCTCCCGCATTGAGTCGGGGATCAACCATATTGGGCATGATTCAGAGAATAGGCCATTGAACAGATCTTAAGAGGACAAATACTGGGACAAATGTCTAAACCGCCGCTAAGTTTGAAGGGACCATTAATAGAATGATACAAAGGAAAGAGACCGGTCTGAGAAAGGAAAGACGGGTCAAGATTGTGCACATTGCCGAAACCGGGACATACGTCGACAAATCAATCGTAGACAAGGAAGGTGTTTGCGCTGTTGTGGTAGTAATCAAGACCACCGCAAGATTTCCCAGTACAATGACCGAACCAAACAGACGCAACCACGTAAGCCGGAAATGGCCAGGGTAGGCAAGGATGCCCGCTCGAGCATTTGCACTAGCCGGACGGAGGCTCCGGAGGCAACGGATGTGGTGGAAGGTATGCTTCTAGTATCTAACCACTACGCTAAAATATTGTTCGACCCTGGATCAACGCATTCATTTGTTGCACCGCATTTTGTACACAAACCGCATGCATGCATGGAACATATGCCTATATGTTTAGAAGTGTCAACTCCTATGGGTGCAAGTCGGATAATGATATTATCTATAATGCATGGGTTAAGATTGCTTGAGATAAACTTTCCTGCCGATTTGATCTTGTTACCTATATCCGAATACGACGTGATATTAGGGATGAACTGGTTATCTGCACACCATGCACAAATGGACTGCCATAACAAGTCCATTACGCTATGTGAACCCGGAAAACCCGAAGTGGAAATTTCGGGAAGGGCACGAGTTAAGATTGCCCCAATCATTTCAGCAATGAAAGCGAGGAGGGCGATCACTAGAGGGGCTCAAGGGTACTTGGCGTTTGTAATTAACAAACCCAAGGTTGAGACACAAATCAACCAAGTACCTATAGTATCGGATATGCGGATGTATTTCCACAAGAACTCACCACTTTGTCCCTCCGGGATAGGAAGTCGAGTTCACCATCGAGGTGTTGCCAGGGACTGCCCCGATTGCCAGAACACCGTATAGAATGGCTCCTCTTGAGTTTCAAGAGTTGAAAATGCAATTACAGAAACTGATAGATATGGGATTTATCCGACCGAGTACGTCTCCGTGGGGAGCGTCTGTGCTGTTCGTCAAAAAGAAGGATGGCACATTAAGACTATGTATAGATTACCGTGGACTTAATAGTGTGACCATCAAGAACAAATATCCCCTCCCGAGGATAGACGAACTATTTGATCAACTTCAAGGAGCGACGGTGTACTCGAAGTTTGATTTACAACAAGGATATTACCAACTGAAGATCCACGAAGGAGACATTTTCAAAACTGCATTTCAAACTCGATATGGACACTACGAGTTTGTAGTGATGCCTTTCGGTCTGACGAATGCACCAGCAGCATTTATGGACCTGATGCATCGAGTCTTCCAACCTTATTTGGATCAATTCGTAGTGATATTCATTGATGACACACTCGTATACTCTAAGTCTAGAGAAGAGCATGAACGCTCATCCAAAATCGTTTTAGAGACACTACGAGAGCATAAGGTACGCCAAATTCAAAAGTGCGAATTTTGGCTTAGTGAAGTCGCGTTCTTGGGACATATAGTATCCGACCTCGGGATTGCAATGATCCTTCGAAAGTACACGCATAAAGGTTGAATGGAAACAACCCGAGTCTCAGAATCTAAAATCGGGAGTTTCTAGGACTAGCCGGATATTATCAAAGATTTATCCAGGACTTCTCCAAGATAGCCGGACCACTCACTCGACTAACCTGCAAGCAAATCAAGTTTGAGTGGAATGACAAGTGCGAGGCAAGTTTCAAGAGTCAAGAAACGACTTACTACGACTCCGATCTTAGCCATTCCAAAGGGAACGAAAAACTTTGTCGCTACAAAGTTGATGCATCAAAAAAACTAGGAGCAAGTGCTCATGCAAGAAGGAAAAAAGTTATCGCTTATGCATCACGAAAGCTCAAGCCGTATGAGGCCAATTATCCAACGCATGACTTGGAATTGGCGGAATAGTGTTCGCGTTGAAGAAATGGAGACATTATCTCTACGGAGCAACATTCACGGTTTTCACGGACCATAAGAGCTTGAAGTACCTATTCTCCCAGAAAGACCTCAATCTGAGGCAACGGAGATGAATGGAGTTGATTGAGGACTATCACTTTGATATTCAATACCATCCCTAAAAAGCTAACGTCGTAGCGCACGCTCTAAGCGAAAGGCGAGCTTAGCCGGACTTATGATTCGAGAGTGGGAATCATTAAAAGAGCCGAGCAATTGGAATCGACGAGAACCAATACTCGGATTTCATGTGCTAACATTTCGATTACACCAACTGCTAAAAGAGATCAAAGAAGCACAAGAGAAAGATACACATCTTCAAAAATCGAAGGAGAAGATACTTAAAGGAGAAAGATCGGAATTCTCGGTACACAAGATGGAGTTATCGGTTCGAATCGAGTGTGTGTACCGAATGATGAGCAGATTAGGAATAGAATCCTAGCAGAGGCACACCGTTCAAAATACACTATACATCCTGGAGGAAACAAGATGTATAAGGATTTGAAACGGAGTTATTGGTGGGTAAACATGAAGAACCAGGTAGCGACTCGTTGCGAGATGTTTGACTTGTCAACGAGTAAAAGCAGAACACCAACGACCGTCTGGTTTACTACAACCGTTGAGAATTCCCGAGTGGAAATGGGAACACATAACGATGGACTTCGTGACGGATCTACCAAGGACTAGAGGAGGCCATGATGCTATTTGGGTAGTTGTAGACCGACTCACGAAATCTGCACACTTTTTACCCATCAAGAAAACTGATAGCTTGCAGAAACTTGCACGACTTATATCCGAGAAATCATTCAACGCATGGAGTACCGGTCGATATAGTATCCGACAGACCCGAGGTTTGTCTCCGCATTTTGGAAGTGCTTACACGAGGAATTGGGTACCTCACTAAGTTTCAAAGACAAAGAAGACATCCACAAACCGATGGACACCGAGCGAACAATTCAAACCCTTGAAGATATGTTTGCGAGCCCGCACTTGGATTTTCAAGGGAGTTGGGATTCACACTTACCATTAGCCGAGTTCGCCTACAATAACAGCTTATCAAGCCACGATTGGGATGGCACCCTACGAGGCATTGTATGGGCGAAAATGTAGATCCCACTACACCGGGAGATTGATGACCAAAGTGGACTCCGAAAGAGAAACGAAAGTCGCCCTCAATTCCAAAGGTCGACTTAGTTCAGAGGCCATGGAGAAGGTCAAGCGATCAAGGAGCGGATTCGCAAGACACTGAGCCGCCAAAAGAGTTACGCGGACAAGAGAAGAAAGGATTTGGAATTTGAAGTCGGTGATGAAGTATTTCTCGGACTCTCACCACGGAAAGGATTGATCAATCCGAAGAAAGGAGGCAAGTTGAGTCCGAGATATGTTGGACCTTACAAGATTTTTCTGAGAGGATCGGGAAGTTAGCCTACGGGACTCGAGTTACCAAAGACCATATGCGGGAATGCACGATGTATTCCACGTGACGAGATTGAAGAAGTATCAACCGGATCCCGAGCATATCATCACTCAAGATACTCCTCCTCTAATGGAAAATCTATCCTACACCGAGAGGCCGATCCGGATCATTGATCGGCAGATCACGACATTCGCGTAAGAGAGAAATTCGATGGTTAAAGTGGTGTGGCGAGAACCACAACCGAGACGAAGACGCAACGTGGGAAATGGAAGAAGACATAAGGAATCAATATCCGTAATTATTTCAAGAGAATTTGGGGACCAAATTCTTTTAAGGATGGGAGGATGTGAAGCCCCGATTTTTCCGAAGCTATTAATTGATCCTTATTGTCGTTTATACTTTTGATTGATTATTTTACCGCGTCATTTTGACGGGTAATTATTAATAATATATACATTTGTATTTTATTTCATTTTATTTAATTACTTGTGATCATGATCATCATTAATTCTATTCCTCATTTATGATCACTTGATTGATCATTATTACTATTTTTGTATTTATTAGTCACCTTAGAATTTTAAGAGGCTATTTATTTTAGAGACTTTTACCTTATAGAATTAAGATTTTGATTTAGATTAAGTGATCATGGAACTTACAAGTGATCAAGGAAATCACTAATTATTTTGGAGATTGATATATTTCATCTATTATCATCAAATTTGGGACAAAAAAAAATATATGGAATTACCAAATTGCCCTTGAAGTGGACGGCCAATATGGATATTTTGAGATAAAAATATCATCCAACTCTTGTACACCTACACCATATATTAGTCATCTTGTGTATAATTATATCATTAATTCAAACATTATACACATCATCTTATACACCAATTCTTTATTACTATTTTCCCAACTTATTCTATTCTTCCCAACATTCTTCTTATTCCTCTCAACATTCCAATTTGACTCATACTTTGACTTGCATTTTGTCTCCATGCAAGAGACAAATTACAAGACACAATTTGAACAAAATTTTCTCTCCCTCTCTCACTATGTTGGACGGCCATATGGCCTAATTACACAAAAATTTCATCTCAAATTTCACCAACACATTTGATCTTCCAAATCAATTCTCCTCCTTCTCTCTAAAAACTCCCAACTTCTCTCTATTCTTCCTTTCATTTTCTTCTTCTATACTTAGAAAAATTTTCAACATTTCCTCATATTCTTCACTAAAAATCGAACCATCATTATACAAGGTAAGAAATTTTATCTTCAATCCATTTTTGGATATCACATTGTTCATCTCTCCCACCTTCTTAACTTAAGTTTGAATTTGGTTTGGAGGTACATTTAGAAGACCTTGAAGAATAGAGCTTGACAACATTTTGAAGAAGGACCTCAAGCTTGAAGAAGAAAATAGTAGAGAAATTAGATCTATGAAGGTAAGAATTGAGTACTAGACCCTTCTTTCTTACTCTTCCTATTTTTTTCAAATTTTAACACCTCTTTTTCATTTTTGAGAAATAGGGGCTGACCTTAGGAGATTTTGGAGTTGAGCCAAAATTTCCAATTTTTGAGCTTCAACTAGTCTCCAAACATCTACTACACAAGGTAAAGTGTAGTCCTTTTCATTTCCTTATTTCCTTCTTTTTCTCCTTAATTTTTCTCTCATTTTTCTAACTTCAAATTTTTGATATTTCTTGACTTAGGGGCTGACCTAAGAAGCCTCATCCAAAAATTGTGAAATTATCCTTTTATTTCACAATTTCCAAATTAAGGTGGGTGGAAAAATATTTTCCAACTTTTAGTGTTTTGATTAAATGCATGTAGAAAATTTGATCATGAGCCTTGAGATATATATAATCTATGTATTGCATGTCAATTTTATGTATCAAGTCATGAAAATTCTCAAGAGTTGCTCAAAATTACTATTTATTGAATTTTAGGTGCATGCATGTACACTTTAATGTTTTAATTGATGAATTCTTGTATGTATTGGACATCCATGTGTATGATCTTTAAAATTTATGTTTTGGATTACTTATAACCTGGAAAAGTCGAGCATAATTGATTAAATTTCAATTTTGGACTTAAAAATGCAAAAATGGAAAGTTGGTGGACTAAATTGCAAGAAAATAAAAGTTAAAGGACCCCTCTGCAAATTTCGAAATTTGGGACTGTACTCAGGTTCAAAAATGACTTTTGGACATTTTAATAAAGTTTTAAGAGTTTTAAGATAAATAAAATCAACTTTTAAAAGCCCAAGGACTAGATTGTAAAATTTTGAAAGTTTAAGGGCTACTTTGCAATTTTTAAAACTGTACCAGACCTTAACTTTAAAATTTGAAATTTTTACTCTTAAGGTACTGGGAATTACATATTTTTAAAGTATTCCAATAATCCAAGTGGTTAGGGCTTGGAAAGTAATTTTACTGAAATTGAGGGACTAATGTGTAAAATATTAAACTTGAGGACCCAAATGAAATTTTCAGGACTTATGCAGCCCATGCACCTGAAAATACTAACTTAACTATAACTTAATTATATTTTGGACCCAAGGTTCAAATTACATAATAATCGGACCCCTAAAAGCCTTAAAGGCAATTATTTCAAAATGGGACATAAATGATATTTTCAAACGTTAAAGGACCTACACATATTTCTTTTAAAAACTGCTTTTGTCCCAATATCCTACTAACCTTAGTGACATTTTCCAACTAGAATCACATTAAAATCCCTTCCGGTTTGTGAGTTCCGAATTTTTAAAACTTAAGGTCCGAATTGGCAATTTTTACAAATTTGGGGCCAATGTGAGATTTTTATAAAAACTCTACCTCAAAACTTTAAACACCTGAATCTCTGGACAATTTGGAGAAATTAGGAACTGACCTCATAATGTTTCAAGGTCGGGGCTAAATTACAATTTTTCTTTTATAAAAGACCTAACTCAAATTATTTTCTCTTTTACTAAAATAGCCCTGGACTCTCTGACTTGGAGATTTAATTAAAGTATTTTACTTTCCCAAAACCCTTGACTTATCGAATCAATTTGACCGATTAATACCCGATCGCGGAGCGACTTCCTTGCCTTGCGATTTTGAATCTATAACGGGACTTATGTTCCACCTAATCTTTCAAGATATCGAAGATTTCTTATCCTTCCGATGATCATCTTCATCCAAATACTCCACCACGCCATAATTGCCACTCGCGTTTTTCAAAAAATTTCCTAAAATCGCTTCCCTAAATCAATAATACTCGATTTGCCTGGTTGATATGCGTAATTGTAATTACTTTCTGCCTGAGTCAACTTGATGTGTCGAGCTCACGATCGAATAGATACGTCGGGGATGGAACCGCAAGCTCGGCCGCTATTCCACTCTTCCTACCCCATCGCCCTAATCCCGCAACGAGGGACGGAGTTTGTCCAAGGGAAGCGGGTCGTAGTAATCGAGGTATAATCATGATTATGACAAATCCGAGCCTTGCAAGCTCCACTTGTGGATTTTGTCTTTGCTACGGAGCGATAAGGTGCCGGTCTTGGACCATACTTGACCGGGAGTTACAAGGAAGAACGAAGGAATCGTTGTCTGATCCACACGATTCCGGAGTTATCGGACCCGTTTTGGTTGGCGTTACATTTCCGTACGCAACCGCTACCTGTTTTGCATTGGTTGGCGCTACAAATCCGTACGCAACCATTATTTGCCTTGCATGGGATTGGCGTTACACTTCCGTACGCAATCCTACATGTCTTGACTGAATCACATGGTGCCTGTGTGACCATGAACTGTTTTCTTGAACTGTATAAGTATATTATTTAAATATTTTACCACGATGCTTGCGAACTGTGTGTGAATTCATGCATCATACTCACGCGTTTTCATATAACTATTTTCTCACATTAACTATATTGCGCCACACTCGCACACGATCACCCCATCCACTGAGATTTTTGTCTCATCCCCACCTGTTTTCTAACCTTAGATGAGGATTTCGTTGGAGATCTTTGAACCGAAGCTCGGATTGAGACCTTGTACTACGCTTGTTGGATTTACTACTTCTTGTTGTTGATTGGACTATTTTCTTATGTTGTTGTCGGACTTTTGTATTTCGTTCCATTCCAGTTTGTAATTGAAGGGCATAGGACCCTTTGACTTTAAGTTGTAATTTGTATCTGTTATTTAATTCCGCTACTATTTAGACTCTGTCTCATTGGGTTCTCATTGATATTTGTCTGGACTGTTTGGTTATGGTATTTAAGTTGTGGATCGTCGTCGCGTCTCGTTTGGGGCGTGACATGTCATCATCTTAGAAACAGCAGAAAGGATTTCGTCTTGCGATTGTTGTACGGCTAGTTTACTGTTTACAAGAAATGGCTAAAGTGTTTGGAAAAACAGGAGATGATTAAGTCGAGACTTGTATTTAATACAGTCTCCACAAGACGAAATCGCCTTGTATACAAAGTGCTTACGGTTTCGGTAATCGTCTCTAAGATACAACGACTTTACTATTTCGACTTAGCAGCACTTGCAAAAGTCGAAAATACAACAAACTAAAGTGTATAAGGCTTTCAAGCTTTGAAGGAAATGATAGCAATATGTTGTAATGCAATGACTCGATTTTAAGCTGATTATTCGTATCAGATTTCATCTTCAAGGGCCTTGTATTTATCGGCATCAAGGTGCACATTGGAAAGGATATGTCTTTTGGATCGGAAAAACATGTCTATAGCCAAAAAATGCACCTGGTTGCTCGAACAGGTGCATCAGTTCAGACTTGCGCGTCTGCGTACACCCATTTGTTGGATATAACTATTTAATTAATGAAAAAATAATTAATTAATTTTAAAGGATTTTAAATAAATTTGGTCCAAAAAGTATAAGGGCGCCTAAGACCAGGCCCAAGGCCCGCGACCCAGACCGGGCTCGGCCCGGTCGGCGGGCGGGCGGGAAGTGCGCGCGCGTATTTTCAATCAAACTCACAAGCATGTAGGTCCTCACCCCTTTAAAAACTTTGGTACCCTAAGGGCCCAAACCCAATTGTCCTACTTGGGATTTATAAATTGAGCAAACTTTGGTTTTTCCTCTTATGTGGGATGGAGTTTTTCTCCTTCCCCACCTTTTTTTATTTTCCATACCATTTTCTAATTTTAATTGGCTAACTTCTATCATTAATTTCTCATTCACCCGGAATTGGTTTTAAGAAATTCCAAATGCTATCCCATCTACTCACTTAGTTGAATTTTAACAATAATATTTTAATTCTATTTTTCACTAATGGAAACCACTTAAATATTTGGTCAAAATCGGGTCAGCACCCAATTTCGTAACCAAATTCCAGCAATTTTCCCATTATTTTACTATTCATCCGCTCACATATTTTTAACTATCAAGTATCCAATTATTATTTTACTATTTCTATATCACATCCTCTATCATCATTATGTTTTCATTTCATATCCATTCACATCACCAAAAAAGTTTTCTATTCTCCCTAGCAAAATCTTCACACTATTTTTTTGTTCAAAATGAAATTATATCCAATCGCAACCTATATTGTTAACAAACTATTACTTTTAATTTACTTCGCCCCATATGTAAATTTGGGTGTGCAGTCAGAGCTAATACACACTCGACTTGAACCACTAATCCTACCTTCCAAAACTTCTGTTAGATCCGTGTTTTTCACGATATTTAATATTTTTCTTTACTTTCGAATATTCCAAATTTTAGTGTTTTGCCTTTCTTGGTTACTTCTTGTAGTAGGATTTATTAAATCAGGAGAGTTGATTTATAAAAGGATTGTTTTAAAACTTGACTCTCAAGTATTTGATTAATATGGAAAGATCTTATTCTAAGATATTTTAGGTCATATTGATAAGGATGGATTCTAGAGTCCTACCTTATATGTGATTATGAATCCTAATTCTATTATGTCTCTCTTTCCTTATTTTGTAAGGACTTGAAGTCTTCAAGAAGTGCCTATATAAGAAGGTCGTCCCTCACATAATCAAGTACGCAGAATTACAATTGAGAGAGCATATACACGAGAGAGTTCGAGTTAAGAAGAAGATACAAAGTTCGATATTCTCGCATGCAGTTGAAGTGTTATACGAAGTGTTAATGCGACTTTAGTTTAACACCTTCAAGATTGAGAGTCTTTGTTTCTTTGATTTTCGTCCATCGTTTATTTTCATAAAAGTTCTGAATAGTCAATAATACTTTTTGGACGAATTGTTTTACAAAGTATAGATCTACTCATAGATAGGAGTTTTAATAGTTTTCGTACTAATTGAGTCATTCAAAGTGAGTTCTGTAAATGATACTTCAACTAGTGAATTATTTCGCCCTGCTGGCATGTTTACAAGTATTTTTATACTTGTAGACAAATTTTATCTCGGTATTTTTATATTTATTCGTTGCGAGTTGGTACAAGTGTTACTGGCACTTGTAACAACACTTTATTCTGAGAACATTGGGACCTTTAAATCTTTCAACTTCTCTCAAAATGAATCTTAATTATCTTTCAGAGTCCCATGAAAGTTCGAAGGATACTCCATCAAATCCACCACATGTTTTAGCCGAATTTATTTGGCCCGTTTAAATCCGACCTTTTTGGCTGGACCGTTTTGACCGATTTAAGCCCGTTAAGGCTAACCCGAAGATTAACCGGGGTAGCTCGCTATTTTTGTTTTTTAAAAAATAAATATAATTCTAATATTATACATTTATTTTTAATACCTATTACTAGTAAATATGTTTTTAAAATTCACATATCCCTCATCTTTATGTCTTTAACTTTAGCAAACAAGCTATGTTTCTACAAAATTCTGTTTTTATTTTTTGATTTATTACATTATATTACTTTCCAATTTTTATTCTAAATTAGAAAATGTCACGACGAAGTTTGATTAGATTATTTAGGATAAAAATTATATTTCTAAATTTTATGCTAAATCTAATTTTATAATATTGTTAATGCAATGTGATTATAAACTATGCATTGATTTTTTTATAATGATAGATTAACTTTAAATGTTAAAATTAAATATTATATATGCTCGAGTTAATACTTTAGACTAAATATATAATTTTGAAAACTTTGACTTATAGCCATATGAGTAATTTCAGAATAAAGTTTTCATTTTATGTAGGTATATAATGCTAGCTTATATTATTATATTTTTTTATATTTAGATCATAAAATATTTAATTTTATATTTGTGTTAATGCAATGTAATTAGAAACTATGCATGACTTTTTTATTATTAGTACTTAAACTTTATATGTTAAATTTAAATATTGTATATGTTCGAGTTTAATATTTTAGATTTAAATGTATAATTTTTAGTTTTTTTACTTATAGCCCGATAGTGGTCCATTTAGCCCAAAGACCGCAAGGGTTAGAGTTAGGTTTCAATATTACCCGCCCATTTAATACTAATCCGTTCAACCCGAAGCCTCCTAGAACTGACCCAAAATCGCTAGAACTAGCCCGTGTAACATCTCTAATTATGGGGCTTGGCTTGCTTTTACTTTTGATACGATTAATAATTGAGAGAGACAATTCGCTCCAGTTACCTTAACAATTGCGGACCTTCTGACTTTTCAAAAATTAGGCTAAATCGTACACACACTATTTTCTTTTAGTTAAACGTTACAAATTACAATGACCATGTACTTTTCTAGTTGAATTACACATTTGAGAGAAAGAGATAGAGAGAGTAGTTTTTTCATCTTTTGATAATTTTTTTAATTTTTATTAAAAATAATTTATCAATTTCAGTTACAACAAAAAAAGAAGAGGAAAAATAGAAATGAAATTGGACTTATTATTCATAATAATAGTTTTGGACTTAATATTAATAATAATATTAAGTTGCTTAAGTATCTTTTACGGTATAGAGCAATCAAATTAAATTTCACGTAGCTCGCTTACAACATTTGGTTTAAAACGTGTCTCATTCGTTGCGAATATTAAAAATTATAATAAATATTTAACATTTGTTCTAGCATACTTTTTAATAAAAAAAAATCGTCGGTTTTAACTTTGAAACCGGCAGTTAAAATCGTCTGTCCTACGATTTTTGAGATCAAGGAATTAGATCCGGAACTGGCCTATACAATTCCAGTTTTTGAATCGGATTCCGGTTAACAATGACCAGAACCGTTAACCACAGTTCCAGTTTCGGTTTAGGACCCAATTTCAATTCCATTTAACTACTCCTAGTTAACTAGGAGTCAACTACTGAAACCAATCAAAATAATCTTTTTTTGGTGCGTCCAACCAAAAGGTCCTGGGTCCAAGGCGGGGCAGGTCCCGGATCTAATTTCTTCTTGGCGTGGCAGGTCTGGAACGGGTTTAGCCTGCTCCGTTGCTATCCCTAGCTACCCTAGCTCATACACATCTGCATCCTAAGTTCCTTTGCCTATTGTTCATACGTTCTTTGGCCTTCTGTATTTTGGTGATAACTTCAGGGCATTCTCTTCAGTTCGTCGGAACAAAGTTAGGTTTCTGATAAATTAGTCCAACTTCTTCTTCGGAGCTGGTAAATTTTTCATACGAATGAGGGACCTTTTTATACCTGGGTTGATAGGCCGCAGGGGCTTTGTACGATAAAGTGGACCGCGTGGGTCGGTAATTATATCTATGACTAAATAATAATTAGTAATACCAGACAACAGATTAAATAATCTAGAATTAAATAATATGTGAAATAATTAAAGTAATAATAATTAGAAAAAGTCGAATTTGTCCCAAACAGGTATGCTTCATGATGTGGGTTGTACCAAATCCCCCAATTTTTTTTAATAAGCAGAAATATATAAAAGAAAGGAAAAAGTCCTGATCACAAACCGATCAGGTAGCAAAGGAAAGAAAATGTTAAAATTCAGAAAACGAAAATAACAAAAATAACTTAAAAATGCAATTTAAACGAATGACGTCTATTTCTAGAAGATCTTCGAATGGGAAAGTTAGTTGTTTTTTTAGCACATGCTCGAGTATCTTCTTGATGGTCTAATGTGGCCTATGGAATATCGGCCCATGATCCACGAGCCACAATTGCCATAGACTTCAGAGCTTCTGAAGAATCAGATGAGGAAAAGACAAGCGGAGTGGTGGAGGGGTCACCTATCTTTGTCTTTAAAGCTTCTTCTTGTTCCTCGTCTTCTTGTTCCTTCTCTTCCACCATATATGACCACCGTTTTCGTGTGGCTGCCGCCATCGCTTGGAAACTCTCCGACGGAGTAGCAGTGTTAAACTCATAGTCATTAATAGGCATACTGCGTGAGACTGCGTCCACAGCTCGTTGCAAGCTCTCTTTACCTTTATCATCTAAACTTGCGATCATAACCATATTATCCGGCTACCATCGAATTTTCTTTGCAATGGTTGATGAAGAACCATCCTTCGATCAGTATTTATTGCCCCTACATGATTAGTATCTCACATGAAATCACCTTTACTCTTGTTATGACTTGACCCCTCCCCGCGAGTTTGAACTTGCTTCGAATTAATCTTTTCATCAGGAAATTGTTCATCCTCGTCCCTGAGAATCTCAAAAGGATTATTAATTTGAACATGCAAATTAGATATACCCCATTCCGGAGAACGACCTGCTCGGGCTGTCCAATTCTTTACTTGCACCCACTGTTCTGAATCCACAGCTTTACTCTTAGTGGTAGTAGCATGGTCTCGGCCTGGAGCTCGGCCATGCACGGGACTGTAGCCTGGTTTAGCACCATCCACAGTTTTAGATTCTGCATTATGCTTCATCACTTGATTGTTCGCTTGTCTGCAATTACCACTCGAATGTCCAACAATTCGACAATGAGAGCAGAACTCTGGCAAATTTTCGTAACTGAGCGACACGAACGAACAATGGCCTATTCGTTCTACCATAATAAATTCCTGCAATGGAGAATTAAAATTCAATTCTACAAGAACTCTTACGAAATGCCCCACTTCTCCCGTAAGGGAACAACCGTCTATCTGCATGGGCGTGCCAATAGCACTTGTGAGCTTCATAATTAATGCAGGATGCCAATATTCCATACTCAACTCGTATATACGAACCCATACCTGAGATTTGGACGAATTTATGTGGTATGGATTGAAGTCCAGAACCCAATTACTGAGACGAATTGAGCCCGATTTCAGATTCCAGATAGGCCTCCCAAATACTTTGTGTCTGTCTTTCACGTTCGAGAATTGTATGTTGTAATAACCCTTTCCCAGGGGTATAAGACGCCATGAACCGTCAATATGTCAGACCTCCGGAAGTCTTTGTTTAAGATCCTCTAAACCTAAAGGTTGAGATCCTTTAGGTAATATTAATCTACCAATCAATGTGTTCCGTAATTCCGCCACCGGTTGTTGGTAAATTTCCTCATCTATAGTGACCGAAAAATACTCCCCCTTTTTCACAGGTTTCGAAATAGCGAAAGTTTGATTGATAGTCCCATGCATGTTACTTGTGTATATGTGATTAGGGTTTAAACTAAGGTTTTGAACAAAACCCTCCTCCATCCTAGGCGCATGGGTATGACTAGGGCACCCTAAAACTGGATCGAAATTATCGATTGGGATGCCTGAAGCCAAGGAATAATTACCTGTTTCATCCGGAAGTTTACGATCTGCGATTTCGTGAAATTCTGGGTTAGCCGCTGCGTGATGTATGTGCGATGCGTTGTTGGGTCTTGATACTGATTTTATCGATTGTTTATCCCCAATACCTGCCTTGGTGATCTCAGGAAATAGTAAAGAATCGAAATTCATAATTAACAGACTAGTAATTGGATTGAAGAAGATGATTATGTTCGAAAATTGTCATTCTCGTGAGAGAGACCCTAGCTAACAGATATTAAACTAGAGAAAAGTAGCATAAGTTTTCATTGATGTTATTAGATGAGGTGAGATCAATTTATACAAGTACTGTAGTCTGTTAAGAAGTCTAATAGAAACGGTTAGGCTTAACTGAAGTTAGTTAAGTCTAACTAACATTTAACCACTACACAATACACCCCCAACTATCCACCTAAGTAACAGCTCCTTGGATCAAAGTAGCAGCAGAAGCCAAAGGAAGCTTGGCACAGAGAAGTTGAAAACGATGAGAAGACAAAGGTTTGGTAAACAGATCAGCCGGTTGATCTTCAGAGGAAATGAAACGAATGTCAACATCCTTGCTCAACACCTTCTCCCTGACAAAGTGTACATCAATCTCTATATGTTTAGTCCTAGCATGAAAGACAGGATTTGAAGCAATTGCTACCGCACTCATGTTATCACACCAGAGAATGGAAGATTGCTCAGTTAGAATGTTCAACTCTTGCAATAGTGATTGTAACCAAACTATATCAGCTGTAGTATCTGCCAATGACCTGTACTCACTCTCAGCACTGCTCCTGGAAACAACATTTTGCTTTTTGGCACTCCATATCAGCAGATTACCACCAAGAAGCACACAATGTCCACCAGTGGATTTTCTATCATCCACACTACTAGCCCAATCAAAGATCATCGAGTATGCTTCAAGAAGCATACGAGCAGCTGGTTTAAACATAATTCCCAGAGACATGGTTCCTCTCAAGTATCTCAACAAATGCTTGCAAGTAAGCCAGTGATGCATAGTAGGCTGATGAAGAAATTGACTTAGTTTGTTAACTGTGAAGGCAATATCAGGTCTAGTAAGAGTCAAATATTGAAGTGTACCAACAACACTCCTGTACAAAGAAGGCTGATCAAACTCCTTGCTGTCCTTCAAAGATAACTTGTGCCCTGTGCTGATGGGAGTAAGAGAAGGTTTACAATCCAGCATATGAGTTTTAACAAGCAAATCATGAATGTATTTGGATTGACTAAGAACCAGACCAGCAGCTGATCTATGAGCCTCCAAGCCCAAGAAATAATCCACTTCCCCCGTGTTTTTAAGGCAAACTGATCATTTAGAAGCTGAATAACACTAGAAATCTGCTTGGAATCACTGCCAGTGAGTAGAATATCATCCACATAAATAAGTATAAACATCTGAGCACCATTAGAGGATTGGTAGAAGAGAGAAGAATCAGCCACAGATTGCTTGAAGCCAATGGAAGAAAGGAATCCAGTTAACTTGAGAAACCAGGCCTGGGGCCTGCTGAGACCATACAATGCCTTTTGAAGTTTACAAACATATGTAGGATGGAGAGAATCGAAAGCCCTCAGCCGAGACATATAAACTGTTTTTTAAATCACCATTTAAAAAGGCATTGTTAACATCAATCATTGAATACTCCATTGATTGGTCACAACTAATGTAAAAATCAAACGAATAGTGCATGGTTTAATCACAGGGCTAAAAGTCTCATGAAAATCAACACCAGCTGTTTGTTCAAATCCTCTAGCAACCAACCTAGCCTTGAATTTTTCCACATCACCATTTGCCTTATATTTAACTCTAAACACCCACTTGTTGCTAATAATGTTCATATCTGAGGTATAGGGAACAAGACACCATGTTTTCTTGGCCATTAGAGAATTAAACTCAGCTTCCATAGCATCCTTCCACCTAGGATCATTCAAAGCAGCAGTAACAGTATATGGTTCATGCTCAAGAGAAGGGGAGGAAACAACAGAGAAAATTTTTGGTTTACTAATGCCATTTTTAGACCTAGTAATCATAGAGTGAGAAGGCAAAGAAACAGGAACAGGAGGATGAGAGGGAGAGATGGATGAACTAGACAATCCAGGGGAAGAAGAAAGAGGAGGCAGCTCAACTCTTAGTTGAATACCAGGAGGAGATAAGGAAGGAGATGAAGATGAGGAAGGTTGTATAGAGGGGTTGGAAGTGGATGAATTTGATGAGTGAGCAGGAAGAGGAAGTATAGGGAGATAAGTAGAGACAGATGGGTAAGAAGCTGAAGTAGGAGAAGAGATAGATTGGAACATCTGAGAATAAGGAAATTCTGTTTCATTAAACTCAACAGTACATGCTATATACAACCTCCCTGATGAACTGAGGCATTTATAGCCTTTGTGAGAAGTACTGTAACCAAGAAATAGACACTTTTCAGATCTAAATTGAAACTTATGATTGTGATATGGGCGAAGATAAGGGTAGCAACTGCAACCAAACACTTTAAGATAAGAATAGTCTGGTAAATTGCCAAAAAGTAATTGATATGGGGAGGAGTATTGAAGAACTGCTGAGGGGAGTCTATTGATAATAAAAACAGCAGCAAGAAAGGCATCCCACCAATACTTAAGAGGCATGTGAGCTTGAGCAAGTATAGAGAGGCCCATTTCAACAATGTGTAAATGCTTTCTTTCAGCCCGGCCATGCTGTTGATGCATGTGAGGACAAGGATGTCTAAATTTGATTCCCAGGTTTGCAAGAATGGGAACTAAAGGCCTATATTCACCCCCCCAATCAGTTTGAAGACATTTGATCTTGGTTTTAAATTGTCTGTCAACAAAATTGTTGAACTGCTGAAATACATTGACAGCCTCAGATTTTAGTTTGAGAGGAAAAATCCAAGTGTATCTGGTAAAGTCATCAACAAAATGAATGTAATACTTGTATCCATCTGTAGATGGAACATGGGAAGGACCCCAAAGATCAGAATGAACAAGCTGAAAAGGAGCAGAGGTTTTAGTAGGTTGAGGAGAGAAAGTCATGTTATGAAGTTTACCAAGTTTGCAAGCTTCACAGAATTTCAAAGAGGATAGAGAGGATTTAATGTTCATATTATGTAACACATGAGAAAGAATAGCAAAGACAAGGGGTGTCCCAATTTATTATGCCGATGTTTACATCAATTGTTACTAACAAAGAAGAGACAAGCAATGGTAAAAATGAAGAATTACAAGAAGAAAGTGCAGCAGATTTAGAAATACAAGCATGCTTAGAACCAACAACCTTATTGGAAGTAGTATGCAAAACAGAGGACTTAGGAAAAGACTTGAGAGTCTTAAGATTAGTGAAATCAATGTGATAGAGCCCATCCTTAAGCACTCCGGTCAGAAGTAGCTGCTTGTTGGAATTGTCCTTGACAAAACAACAATCATGATGAAACTCGATTAGAACATTATTATCTTTTGTGAATTGGGATATACTAAGAAGATTCTTGGTGATTTGAGGGACATAAAGAATGTTGTTAAGAAATAGGGATTTGGACTGAATGAAAGAGGGGAGACAGGAATCACCAGTGTGAGAGATGGCAAGAGTAGAACCATTACCTACTGCCAGCTTATTGGAGCCATGATAGTCGGATGCATTGAGAGTGAGATTATCCATATTGGCTGTCACATGATGAGTGGCTCCACTATCAAGACACCAATCAGAATTAGGAGCAAGAGAATCAAGACCAAAGAAAGTAAGCCTGTGGAGGATCAGAGACAGGCTCAGGAGCACCAGTAAAACTAACATCAAACCGTTTGAAACACTTAAGAGCAACATGATTACGCTTGCCACACAATTGACAAACTGGTTTGTTGTTGGACCTGTAGAAACCTCCAAGACCATTCCTTCCTCTACCTCTACCTCGAGAGAACCTACCACCACCTCGAAAGTTTCCATTAAACTGAGCATAATTCGCAGAAGCAACAGAATCAGAGTTTGTAGCCTGAACAATACTTGAATGTGCAACAATAGTATTGCTGGATAGAGTATTTTGAAGCCTCATTTCATGTGTTTGTAAAACAAACTGAGCTTCCTGTAGAGAAATAGAGTCAACTCGTGTGGTGAGATTAACAACAACAGATTCATACTCAGCACCTAATCCTCCGGGTATATATAACACCAATTCATCATCTGTGATAGTTACACCAGCTGCATTTAAATCATCAGCAAGATTCTTCATCTTAAGGATATACATATCAATCGATAGATCTCCTTTCTTCATGGTTTGCAACAAGAAACGGAGCTGCATAGCTCTAGCCTTTGACTGAGTAACAAAAAGTTTCTCCAAAACAGACCATACCTCATGCGCACTCGAGCAGCGACTCACATGACCAAGCATGGATTCTCCAATAGATGATAGTAGCCAACTCATTAAAAACGATCACGACGAATCCAGATAAGATAGTCTGGATTAATGTCAGATTCCGCAACCCTCACGGATGAACTAGCACCAACGAACTTCGCCGGAGGTGACGAATTTCCAAAAAGGAAATCCTCAAAGCCATGCGCTCGTACAGTTGTTAACACTTGAATCTTCCAAAAATTATAATTTGTGCGATCAAGGCGAATTGACAGAGAATTGAAGTGAGGAATCGTAGAGACTATCGCCATTGAAGAAGTCATTCGTGCAGAAGCGTGAAAGAGGATCGAAGCAGAAAAAATAACAGATTGGAAATCTCACCTCATTCGAACGGTAAAGAGCCCAGCTCTGGATACCATAACAGATATTAAACTAGAAAAAAGTAGCATAAGTTTTCATTGATGTTATTAGATGAGGTGAGATCAATTTATACAAGTACTGTAGTCTGTTAAGAAGTCTAACAGAAACGGTTAGGCTTAACTGAAGTTAGTTAAGTCTAACTAACATTTAACCACTACACAATACTAGCGGCTATTTTCTTTTCCCAAATCCCCCAAATTTAACAATCCCAAAGAAAAAAAAATTACATTATGTGTTTCTCTTATTATCATATAGATTGCATACGGATCTATTTTATTTTTGCATTCATTTTAAAAGTTGGTTTTAACATATCCAAAAAAAAAACACAATATTGCAGAAAACGAAAAAGTTTGGGAAAAACCGAAAAACAAACCAAAAAACAGATAGGGGGAAAAAAAGGTTCGACGGAAATTTGACTCAAGACTATGTGGCTCTTAAAATAAGAAAAAATAAAACGTTTGTGTAAGAAAAACAAAAATAATGCATTTACATCAAATATCCACATTTATTCACTCGATGGGTAAAAATTGGTCATTGTCAAACAGGGACTATGGCTTCAAACTGGGGAGAGTGGAAAGGCGTTGGCTTGATTGTCCAAAGAGAGAAAATGGGAAACTAAAAATTAGGGGTCTCAATTCGGGTCATCGAATCAGATCTTATTTGATTTTCAGATTGATTTTGAGTTGTACTCAAAATACATAAATAAACTTGGGGAAATTATATAGAATACGCTGATTTTGGTCCCCATACCATACAATACGCTCTTATTACTTTTGTACCTAACTTTTTACTTTTGTACTTTTTTTTTACGCTTCTGCATATTTTTTTATTATTTTTATTATTTTTTGTTTTTTTTTTTGTTCCTGCATTGTTTTACATGTTATATAAGTTGTTTCGATGTTGTTTAAATTTGTATCTTTGTTATTTCTATGTTGTTTCTTTGTTGTTTCGATGTTTCAAAACAACTTTAACCTATTTTTTATGTTGTTTTTTATTCATATATTATTTTGTACATTGTTTCTATTGTTTCGGTGTTGTTCTATAATATTTTTAATATTGTTCTTATAATTTTTTTGTTGTTTTCATGTAGTGTTATGTATAAATACAATTTTTACCTATTTTTAAGCTATTTTTATTCATAATGGTGTTTTAAATATTTTTTACGTTGTTTTTGGGTTGTTTACATACCCTTTTTAATGTTGTTCCGATGTTTCTTTGTTGTTTCCATGAAGTTTTTTTATGTTTAAATACAATTTTTACCTATTTTTAACTCTTTTTGCTAATATGGTGTTTCTATATTGTTTCTGGTTTGTTTCTGTATTGTTTCTTGGTTGTTTCTATGTTTGAAACATGTTAGAAACAATGTTGAAACAAGTGTAAAAATGTCCGGGAATTTTACCTGGAGCGTATTGTTGTGTAAAAAAAAGGGCGGGAGCGTAAATTTATGTAAAATAGTACCGAGAAGCGTAAAAGGCTGACATTGAACTTAAAAAATGTGGGTATTTGTGTCAATTGCCCAATAAACTAAGTAGCATCATGTCAGATTCCGGGTTTGTTTTTGTGTTTCTCTCAATAACTCCAAATCTTATCTAGGCCCAACCATAAAAGTAAAAAAGGGCTTAAACCATAAATATCATTCATCTGGACCTCACCCCATGCAAAACTTCTGATCATTGCTAAACCTCTTTCCAGAACTGGGAGTTCAGACGAGCCCAATTTTCACTCTTGTTATTTGACCATTTCACTAAACCGAAAAAAAAAAATACAAGATTATTCAAGTAATAAAACGAGGTTGAGTGTTTTAAAAAAAATAATAAAAAGTGGTTGAGTCAGATTACGTACTTCTCTGCTTAATAACCAATATTCTGGTGGTTAATGTTGTTGAATATTTGCTTAATTTTACTTTAATTTTGGTTAATCTTTATATTTACTTCTAAAATGGTGAAAATTAGTTCCCAATTTTGCCTCCACTCTTGCTTAATTTAATATAGAAAATCTTTGATTATAAATTTTATATTGAACTCATTTTTTTAATTTCTTATGTTTTTTATTAATTTTTAATTTTAGTGAGTTTTTTAATTCATGATTATATTGTATTTTTGGAATATGACTATTTTGGATTACTTTTATTTCCATTTTTTGGTTTTAAATTGCTTATATGGATGACACATGGACAATTTTCCCTCCAAAATTGAAAAATACCCAATTTTTTTTGTCCATGTAAGCACAATATAGTCCACCCCAGCAATTTTCGGCGAAATTAGATTCTTCCAGCAAAAATCGGACCAAATGTCCAAAAAAGTGAAAGTTATTGGTCTAAGACCGAAGTTTGACTAGCTAGCGGACTAAAAGTCTATATGGCTAAAGATAGAGGACTAAAATTCTAATTTTCCCGCATTTCCGATGCTAGATTTCTACGATGGGAACTGATTTTAATTGGGTCACTAATGTAAACTATAGGTACCATACAGTGTCGGCTCTGACCTGTCGGGGTCCATGGCAAAAAGAAAAAAAGAAGAGGTTTTTATAAAAATTTAAAAATAAGAATATTACATAAACAATTTTTTATTTTTCATCATCCAAAGTATTGAAGCATAAAAGAGTGCAGCGCCTGCAAACATACAAGAAAAAATAAATATCAAATAATTATTTAAAAAATCTAGATCTTCTAGCATTTTGAAAAGCAAAATCAATAAGGTTTTCAAAATCAAGTTTTTCTAATGTATAATTTTCAATTAGGGTTGTGCACGGGACTTGGAGATCACTGGAACCGAACCGATATCCGAACCGAAAAATATCTGAACCGAAAATAACTGTTGACTTTTTGACTTTCTCCGAACCGAACCGTCCCAAAACATTTTGTGGTACGGTTCTGGAGTTTTTTGAAATATCCGTACCGAGAACCGTACCGATCCGTACCGAACCGAAGATCTGAAGCTAGAACCGATTTTTAAGAATTTTTTAATGTATACAATCGTACATATATATTATTTTTATCTTATTTATATTTTGATATTTTGACACCCCACATTAATTAACCTAGAAAATTATCTGATATAATTATTATATTAAGTTTCACTAATGGAGCTTATGTAAAAGTATATGTGCTATTACAACACATATTTTTGAAGTAATTCTAGTTGGGATTGTATTATTTATTATGAATATATAATTTGAGATTTTGTTGCCCTTTATGATTGTAGTATTTATTTTGAGATTGCGCTTAAAAAAGGAATGGACTATAATTGTTTGGTTATTTTTATATTTATTTTTTATTTTTTCTTATTTTGTGTGTTTTACTTAAACCGTCCCGAATCGTACGCCCCAAACCATCCCGTTAGAACCGAATCTCCGTACTGAACCGTACCGTATTTTTGGTACAGTTCAGTACGGAGATTTTTTCTCTACGGTTCGGTTCTGAAGATTGATTTTTAAAATCTCCAAACTTCGGGACGGTTCTGGAGATTTATGAATCTCCGAACCGTCTCGTACCGTGCACACCTCTATTTTCAATGCATAAAATTACTAACACATTCCATCTTTCTTGGGACATATATAGTTGAATGTAAGCATGACTATCAATTTTAGTTTTGAAAAACTCATTTTTGTTGATGCTACAGTAACCAGTATGATTAACAAAAATCTATACGCAATAGGAACATTAGGAAAACAATGTAAAGCTTTAATAAACTCAAGAACGTTTTTTAATTCTAGAAATTGGAGAAGATATTGAATGATCTTCCTATTTTTCTTTTGACTTTTCGCAAATTAATTTTTTTCCATATAAATATTATATGGGCCTCAATCTAACCAATTTTTTTGTGGTCCAACTAATATTTTCTTTTACAAAAATTTACAAACATAACACGTTATATATATAAATTTGGGCACCTCAGAATTGGGGGCCATATATTGCCCTATGGCCATCACCCACCTACCCCTTCTTCAGGGTCGGCTCTGGTACCACATCTCATATTCCACTTGCTTAGGTGAATGACATATGTCGATATGATAAGAATGTGATGTTGATTGTTTAATTGCATTTGCACGCGCTATTCATCTAAGCAAGTAGAATATGAAGTGGAATAGCAAATCTCAACCCCTAGCTATATGCTTAATTTGATCGATGTTTAACTTTATATCATCAAAATAAAATAAAATATATAAGAATATATATTTCTTCTCCTTTATTTATGAAAGTGGTCCATTATTATTACATTCATTACTCTTGCTAAATGTAATAGACAAGAGCAAACAAGCATTGGAAACAAAAAACGTGAAGCATGAATGCATGCATGCACGCTTCTTAATTGTCCCTTAGTTATTCATAGTAGTATAAGTACTCGGAGAAGAATCATCATCAGCATTAGGCAATTATATCTGCACAGAAAATCCTGTAGTGATGGCAATCAATCCTACCAAGTGTGCTTGAAATCGCCGTGCCGACACCTCGACAGCGAGAAGTAAGAAGAATGCCAGTGGTGGTGGAAAGTGCGGGCGCACCGTAGCATTCATGGAAGTTGAACAGGTGGCAACGCATGGAACTCGGTCAACCCAAGTATAAGCCCTCGTGTTCTAGGAATAGTAATGCTAAAGAATCCATTGACATCATCGTGTTCGCCAAGTGTAGTGGAAACACCGAGTATAGGTTCAGTCGATCGACAAACTGCGTTCCGACTAGGGGTTGGCCAGGACAATTGCCGGTGGATGTACAACAAAGTTGGCCAGTTACTTGCAAGCCGTTGATCCCAAGTAGCCCGGCATGGGCTAATGGGGTTGCCGTTGCAAATAAAACGACAATGAGGAAAAGAGCGATGATGCGATTGCAAGCCATTTAGAAGATTGAGAAATTGGGATTTATGCGGAATACTTTTGCTCTTTCCTTCTTTGTCTTGTTCAAAATGTAAGGAAGGAACCCCAATTTATACGCGATTTTTTACCTCTATGTTCTTCGAAGTTGACTTTTTTTGTTTTATTTTCTATTTTAATTTTCAATGTTTAAGAGATGCATTTAATTTGCTCTTACCATGTTAATTTGAAGAATGAAATAGGATTCCGTAGTATTGCTCTATTATTCTCATTAATTGTACATGTCAAGTTGCAATTTCTTTTGTCCATTTTTTCTTAATATCAACTCTAATTGTCTTCTTGTAACTTTTTTGTGCATGCATATATAATTATTTAATGTTGAAAAACAAGCTCTATGGTTTGAAACTACAACGCATTTTCCCTATAAATTAAGTCAATATTATCTTAAATGTATATATGCGGCTCTTAATTCCGAGTATGAAAGTCATACAAATTAACTATATATTATCTATATTTAATATGGGTTGAAACTTTCATCAAAATTATTAATCAAACAGTTTTTATGGTGAATAATAAGATAACGTTTTCATCCTTTTTTCATGAATACGCAAAAAATTAACTAGTTCCCGATCATTATTGTCGAATCTAATATATTTGTTAATTAATTACTTGTAGAAAGTCTGATCATATATATTTAATTAGGATTCAATAAATATAACTTTTCATATATATATATATATATATATATATATAGATGTCTTGAATATAATATGAGTAAACTGTAAAGTGTAAAGTTAGACTAGGTAATGTGCCGAATATGAGTATATAAACTTTTAAAGTTTTAACTAAGTTCCTTGTTTCCTAATATGAAACTTGGGGCCACAAAAGTCTAATATTAATTGTGAAGTTATATATCGCTAAATATGATAAATTAAGTTGTGAAGTTATATATAGCTAAGCTAAGTTCCTAGTTAATTCCTAATATGACGATACTTCGAGCCACCACAAAAGTCTAACAATAGAATTGCCTTTTATAGCTTGAAGTTAATAACCATTAATCAACTAAGAATTTTTTTTATCCATGCGATCTTCTCAAAGATAAGAAGGGATAGGATGTGAAGTACAAATAGATGAAGATGATCATATCTTAGGATAGTATAAGATTTTCAAGAATCCTTTATGTAGAATATCTACTATTATATATTATCAAAAGATTTTATTCTTGAAAAGTTATCTAGTTTTGTTGGAATTTGGTCTCGAGAAATGGATATTGACCCGATTTTGACCAAATAATTAAGTGGTTTCCAATAGTGAAAAATGGTATTAAATTATTTGTAAAAATTCTACTAAGAGAGTAGATGAGAATAACATTTGGAATTTCTCAAACCCGATTCCGGGTGAATGAGAAATTAATGCTAGAAGTTAGCCACATAATACAAATAAGTGGTATGAAAAATAGAAAATGTGGGGAAGGAGGAATGCTCCATCCCACATAGGAAAAGGAGGCAAAATTTGCACATTATGGGTTTGGGCCCTTAGGGGCACCCAAGTTTTTAGAGGGGTGAGGACCTACATGCTTGTGGGTTTGGTTCAAAGCACACACGCGCGTGGGCTTGGGCCCGGGTCGAGGGCCGTGGGCTTGGGCCCTTATTCTTTTTGGACCAAAAAACCTTTAAAATAAATAAATAATTAATTTTTGTAATTAATTAATTGGGATCTTCAAATCCGCCGGCCGGCTCGCCCGGCCCGGGTCGAGGGCCGTGGCCTTGGGCCCTTATTCTTTTTGGACCAAAAAACCTTTAAAATAAATAAATAATTAATTTTTGTAATTAATTAATTGGGATCTTCAACCAGGGAGTGTTCGCACTCATGCGTTGGTCAGTCTGTTTCGCATTTGAGCACGGGTGGCCGACGACACGCCCGTCGGCCAGGCCGTACCTTTTCCTATTTGGTTCGCATCCACGCACGGGCCGTGCGCCAGGTCGTCGGCCGATGTGAAGTGAAGAACAAAGTGCGTCTGTTCGTTTAAAACTTGTCTTTTCGAGCCAAAAGACATTATTTTCCGTATGGGGCACTTGTTTGCCTATATTACAGAAGCCCCTGCAGATGAAAAACATATGAAATCATCAGATAATAACCTGTCATGTTGCATACGAGCATATTGACATTTTCCTTCCTTCTAAGCTTGAAAGTCAGAAACACTTCTCTAGTTCGCTGTGTTCCGGGTTTGCAAGTGCTGTAAACTCGAAACTGAAATAGTCGTTGTATCTTAGGGACATACGCCGAAACCGTTAGCACTAGTATACGGGGCGTTTTCGTCTTGCGGAGAATAAATCGAATTCAGGCCTCGACTAAAGCCTAAACAGTCAAACCTTTGCCATTTTCTAAACAGAAACCATACATTATTTACCAAACAAGTTTTGCATGAAGCATTTAAAATTAAAATTGATTTTCTTTAGAAACGAATAAAAAGAAAAACACAAAGAAAAAACCTGTTTTTTGTCTTTTTAACTATATCGTTCAACCACTTTTTCTACAAAATCTTGGAAGTGGTAAACTATAGTTATATATCCAAATCTCCCAAAAACAAGATAAAAATGTCCTCAAAAGTGGGACAAAAAAGATTATATTGTTAATAAACTATTGCTTATAATTTACATCTACCTATATGTAAATTCGGATATGGCCACAACTAATACACACTCAATGCACATATAACCAAAGGATGAAATGGTCCCTTGAAATCAATACCCCACATATCAAACAATTCAACTTCAATTATGTTAGTTAAGGGCATCTCATGTCTTCTAGAAACAGTTTCTATTCTTTAGCATATATCGCACTGATGCACTAATTTGAAGCAATCATTGAATATAGACGGCCAGTAGAAACCCATTTGTAATATATTTGTTGTTGTGCGAGTTGCTCCGAAATAGCCTCCAATTGGTGATGGATGACACTGGATAAAATGATTTTTCATTCTCTTGCGGCACATATCTTCTAACAATGGAATCGGCACATCTCTTAAACAATAAGATACCATCTCACATATAATAACGCACATCATGAAGGAAATTTTATCCTTTGGTGATATGTTAAATCTAGCGAAAGTACCCTTTCACTAGGTAGTCCACAAGATCTGCATAACATGGACAACCTACCTTAATTGACAAGACTAATTCCAGTTCTTTTTCCTTCTTGTATTATAACTTGGATAGATGGTCTGAAACCACTTTCTCGCTTCTATTTTTGTCTTTTATTTCGATGTTGAATTCTTGCAAAAGGAGAATCCATCGAATTGGTTTGGGCTTGGTTTCTTTCTTCGCAAACAAATATTTAATTATTGTGTATCTGTGTGCACTTCCGTCTTTGTTCCAATCAAATAAGAACGGGATTTTTCGAAGGTGAATACCACTACTATAAAAATTTTCTATATTGTTGTGTAATTTTGTTGAGCTAGCTAGGTCAAGAATTTGGCTAATATAGTAAAAACATCTGAAAAATCCTGCATCGCACACTAACTCGAATGACTAATTCCAATCTATGGCTTTCAATATTAGCTCGCTTACCAAAGTCTGCTTTAATAGCTCAAATATTTGTAAACAATTAGAGATGAAAGTAAATGACATATTTTTTCTAATAAATGAGACAAATGCTATGGGATTTTTGAAAGGTCTCATGGAATGAACCTCCTATAAAATCCTGCATGCTAGAAAACTTCGAATTACTTTTTCATTTGTTGGTGGAGGTAACTTCTCAATTGCTTCTACTTTTGTATGATCCACTTCCAAACCTGCAGAAGAACACGACAACCAAGAACAATGTCATCCCTTACCATTAAATGACATTTCTTCCAATTTAAAACCAAATTGGTTTTCTCACATCTCTGCAAAATCAGGATTTGATTATGCAAATAGTGTCAAAAGTATTACCAAAAACATAGAAAAATCATCCATGAACACCTCCATACATTTTCTACCATGACATGAAAAATAAACATCATCCATCACGAAAAGTGCATGTGTATTACACAATCCAAATGGTAATCAATTATTCTATATGGACATGTGAAATCGGTTTTCTCTTGATTCTTAGTCTCATAGCTTAAAATTTGATTATATCCATAGTATCCATTAAGGGAGCAATAGATTCATAACCTATTAATTGATCTAACATTTGATCCATGAAAGGGAGAGAAAAGTGTTATTTACGAGTGGTAACATTTAATTTACCTTAGTCAATACAAATTCGTCATCTTGTAACTACCCTAGTTGCATTTGTTTCATCTTTTACACTTTTAACTGTTGTGATCCCTTTTTTTTGGATACAACTTGTACCGGACTAATCTAACTATTATCATAAATAGCAAAAATAATCTCATTATCTAACCATTTAAGAACTTCTTTCTTCCCTTCAAAAGAAAAAATAACTTCTTGCTTAATTGTTTCTTACACAATTGATTTAGTCTATGTTGATGTTGCATGCATTTACTTACAATCATCTTCTAATAAAATTTTGTGTATGCGGGTAGATGGACTATTAATACCTTTTAAATTAGAAATTACCCAACCTACAATAGATTTATGCTCTTCCAACACTCTTAATAATTTTTCTAATTGAGTTGAGTAAGAGAGACAAAAACGATTATCGGATAGGTCTCATTTGCACCCAAAAATGCATATTGAATATGGTCATGAATCAATTTGCGTTCAAGAGAATCAGGCAGGGTCTCAGCTGACCGCCAACCGTGTGGCATTACACACGTTTGGCCGTGTGGGGCCACATGGTCCGGACCAGTCATGTGGCTCATTTTATTTTCTTCATGCAACTCGACTTTTACCTCGCCTGTCAATTTTTCCTATGTTGCATCTGAAGCGTATACATAATCCAAAAGGTCTTCATTATTGAAATTTATAAATTTTCCTTGTGACTACCTCTAATGCATCTTTATTCGCTCTCCGCTCAAACTGGTCATTTACACACTGTTTAATTGTATCCACCATACTACACTGCTCCATTTGATCATGAAACTTCATAGCTTTGTAAATCAAAAAGATAACATGCTCGTCATTAAATCTTAGGCTCCATTTAGATGGAAGAATTTGAGCTATAGATTTCAAAACTATAATAACAAATTCATTGAGGTTGTTTGGATGGAATCATTCTATAATAGATTTCAAACCCTTCCGATTTGGACTCACTTGATATCCTTCCCTAAATTTTCTTCCCAAATCTAAATCATTCCATCCATATGCAACCTTAGTGTAAGATTTCTTTTTTGAATATCAATTAGAGCCCTCCCCATAGCCATAGAAGGTCAGCCTAAGATTAACGACACATTATATCTTCCTCCATATCTAAGAAAATAAAGTCTACGGGAAATAAAAATTTATCAACTTTAACAAGCACATCCTCAACGATTTCCCTTGTGTATGTTAACGACCTATCGGCTAACTATAAAGTGGCCGATGTTTGCTTAGCTTCTCCTAATCCCAGCTTCTTGAAAATCGAGAAATACATCAAATTAATGTTTGCTCTCAAATCAATTTGCTATGCGAGATCACAATCGGAATGCCAAAATATTTGAGATTTGTTGTGCAATTGACATATTTGTATTTGGGCTGAAAGAACTCTAGATTTGTCGAAATTTATTATCTATCATGATGCTCTGTCAAATAGGTTTATGGCAAATTTTAGGTGTTGGGCTTCCTCCACAATAGCATTACCAAATAATAAGGTGTCATCTGCGAACAAGAGGTGCAAAACACTCGAGCCTTGTTTGCTTATACAGATTCCATGAATTTCTCATGAAACCTGTAAGTCCTGCAAGATTGAAGAGACTACCTTGGCGCATAATATAAAAAAATACGGTGACAGTGCTCTTATTAAGAGAAAGTTGCCTCGAAAACTTAAAGATCCAGAGAATTTCACTATTCCTTTTGCCATTTGGAGGTTCGGTTTTAATAAAGCATTGTGATATCTTGGATTACCATCCATAAATGGGAAAAATAAATGTGAGGTATTCACATCAGTTCAAGATCTTGTGTGGAAACAAATTCAAGGATGAAAAGAAAAAAGCTCTATCTTAAGCCTATCGGGAGATTTTAATCAAATCAGTGTTTCAATCAATCCCAACATATGACATGTCATGTTTCCGACTTCCTAATACTATTCTTGAAAAAATCTAATCTATGGTTGTTAGTTACTTTTGGGGTGGCACATGTGACGCCCCAAATTTTAGCGACGTGAGATACGACGTTGTGTAGTGATTTATTTATTTGGTTAAGTAACACGAACCTATTATTAATGAAATGCGACCCGACTTTTATTTATTTCTTCTAATGTCAATTATGTCTTCCTTATTTCACATCTTTAATTTTAAATTTCTAAATATTTAGGTAAATATATTTATACATTTTATTTCTTTCAATTTTTATAAAAACAAAATTTTTATATTTTTATATATTGTTTTAAAAAACTTCGAAAATTACCCCTTAAAAATGGGAGGTTGTTTCATTTTTTTTAAAGCCTACAATTTAAAATTGTATCCTACAAATACCACTACCTCATTAATTAACAAAATAAAATTTTTAATCACCCCCTAGACCACCAAGTCGGTCATGATCAATAGGAGGGAATCAAACCATATTTTTCTTTCCACTTTTTTTCTTTAATTCATTCAATTATTTTGATTTGGCTTCACCAACCCCACACAAGCTTAATCTTACATGTAAGAACCAAACCAAAACAAAAATTTGTTCTCCCCCCCTCTCTAATGGACGGCCACAAGGCCTTGAATGGGTAAGGATTTTGTTTCAACTTTCATTCATCATATTTCATTTTTCACCAACACATTCAACTCTTCAACCAAAATCCTCTTATCTCTCTCTAAAAATCCTCCTACCTCTCTCTACACATTATTAAGGTGAGAAAATTATGGTTTTAGTATTTTTCTTTTGACAACATGAAGAATTAATTTTTGACTCAAGAATATGAATTTTTGGAGCTTAGGGGCTGACCTACATCATCTCAAGTTGAGGTTAGAGGCTTGAAGGAAAATTTATATTTTTGAGACTACTTGAAGACATTAAGGTGAGTAGTAACCATTTGGTCCTAGTATATTTTCTTTAGACTTGAGAATTTAATTTTAACACCAAAATATGGTTTGGATTCCATTTAGGGGCTGATCTTCAAGAGTTTGAGTCAAGAAGTTGATTCAAGAAAGAAGACTACATTTTAGATCAACCCGAGAAACTACTACGAGGTGGGTGGAAAAATCCTTTCAACTTCTAGGTGTTTTAAATTGAAAATATGCATGTAGTATTTTGTTATTGAGCACTTGAAATATATATTGTGTATTGCATGCTATTTTATTGTATCAAGTTGGAAAAATTCTCAAGTGTTGCTCAAAAATGCGATTTAACGAAAAATAGGGCATACATGCACAATTTCTTGTTATACTTGATGAAATTTTGTATGAGAAGGATATGTATGTGTATGACTCTTGAAATCTATGTTTTAAATGATTTATAACCTGGAAAAGTCGAGCATAATTGATTAAATTTCAACTTTTGGACTTAAAATGCAAAAATAGAAAGTTGATGGACTTAATTGCAAGAAAATAAAACTTAAGGGATCCCTCTGTAATTTCGATTTTTGGGACTGAACTCAGGTTCAGAATTATGTTTTGACATTTTAATAAAGTTTTAAGATTTTTTAGATAAATAAAATCAACCCTTAAAAGCCCAAGGACTAGATTGTAAAATTTGAGAAGTTTAAGGGCTATTTTGCAAATTTCGAAACTGTATCAGACCCTAGTTTTAGAATTGGAAATTTTAACTCTTATGGGACTGGAAATAACATATTTTAAGTGTATTCCAAAAATCCAAGTGTTTAGAGCTTGGAAAGTAATTTTATAAAAATTGAGGGACCAAATTGTAAAAGATTAAACTTGAGGACCAAAATACAATTTCCAGGACTTATGAATTCCATGCACCTAGAAATACTAATTTAACTATAATATAATTATATCTTGGACCCAAGGTTCAAATTTCATAACAATTGGACCCCTAAAAGCCTTAAAGGCAATTATTTCAAAATGAGACAAAAATGAATTTTTTAAAATTTAAAGGACCTAAACTTATTTCTTTTTAAAACTGCTTTTGTCCCAATATCCCACTATGGTTAGTGATATGTTCCAACTGGAATCACATTAAAAGCCTTCCGGTTTGTGAGTTCCAATTATTTTAAACTTAGAGCCCGAAATGGCAATTTTAACAAATTTGGGGCCAATATGAGAATTTTATAAAAACTCGACCTCAACACTTCAAAAACCTGAATCTCTGAACAATTTGGAGAATTTAGGAACTGACCTCATAATTTTTCAAGGTCGGGATATTTATTTATTCAATTTTTAACCCCAAAAGTATTGATTTTTACAAAACGGGGCTAAATTGTAAATTTTGTATTTATCAAGGACCTAACTCAAATTATTTTTCTTTTACTAAAACAGCCCTGGACCCTCTGACTTCAATTCTTAATTAAAATATTTTAATTTCTCAAAAACCCCTTGACTTATCGGACCACCTTGACCGATTAATACCCGATCACGGGCGACTTCCTCGTCTTGCGATTTGAATCTATAACGGGACTTATGTTCCACCTAATCTTTCAAGATATCGAAGATTGCTTATCCTTCCGATAATCATCTTCATCCAAATATCTCCACCAACGCCATAATTGCTACTCGCAAATTTTCAAAATTTTCCTGAACTGCTTCCCTGAATCAATAATACTCGACTGCCTGGTTGACTACCTGAACTTGTATTTACTTTCCTATTTGAGTTAACTTGGTGTGTCGAGCTCACAGTCGGAATGGATACGTTGGGGATGGAACCGGGCAGCTCGGCTGCTATTCCACTCTTCCGGCCCCATCGTCCTAATCCCGCAACTGAGGGACGGAGCTTGTCCAAGGGAAGCGGGTCGTAGTACTTGAGGTATAATCATGATTATGACAGATCCGAGCCTTGCTAGCTCCACTGTGGATTTTGTCTTTGCCTACGGAGCGATAAGGTGACAGGTCTTGGACCATCTTACTCAGGGAGTTACAAGGAAGAACGAATTAATCGCAGTCTGATCCACACGATTCCAGAGTTAATCGGACCCGTTTGGTTGGCGCTACAAATTAAACGCAAATCGCTTACTTGCCTTGCATAGGATTGGCGTTACAAATCCGTACGCAATCCTCCCGACGCTTGAACTGCGTGACCACGAATCGTTTTCTTAAATCGTATAAGTATATTACATAAATATATTTTTCACGACGCTTGTGGATTGTGTGTGAATTCATGCATCATCTCTCACGCGTTTTCATACAACTAAATTTCTCGCATTAACTATATATATCGCCACACTTGCACACGATCACCCCATCCACTGAGATTTCTGTCTCACCCCCTCCTGTTTTCTAACCTTAGAAGATAACGTTGTCGAAGAAGTTTAACCCGCCTTGATTGAACTCTCGAGCTCCGCCCGTTGAACTCATTTCCTATCGTTATCTATGTTCTTTGGACTATTTTCTTTTATTTTTCGATGTTGGACTCTTTTATTTCCTTTGAAATTCTGGACTGTAATTGAAGGGCGTAGGACCCATTTGACACTTAAGCTGTGATATGATGTGTACTTTATTCCTAGTTCTGGACTGTAAGCTATTAAGTCGTTGGGATGTAATTGTAATCTTGTTGTACTTGTAGTTTTTCCGCTGCTTTAGATCTTGTTTCACTTGGGATTGTTGCATCATTTTCTAGAATGTTAGGTTTATTTCTGTTTAAGTGATTGATCGTCGTCGCGTTGAATTTGGGACGTGATAGTTATGGTATCAGAGCTCGGTTTGTAAGGAGGAAACTTACACCGAGCTGACCCAGGATAGGTTCCTCTGACCTTGGATTAGGTACCACTACTAGTTGACCTAAGTTGAATCTTGTATGAATATTTGAACTCTTTTGGGCTGTTATAGCGTTAAGATATCCGGATATTCCTCTATTTAGACGTTAGGTGATTTAGAAAATCCGTGATTTAGAGATTATAATGCCTGATATGGTGAGACTCGAAGAATATGAGGATATCTCTTGATAAGTATATGATTTGGATGTGATATATTATGGGATCTAGACACCTAATGATATTACTTTGGGAAAAAGATAGTAGGGGAATCACTAAGTATAATGATCAATGATAATACCCTTGTGTTATTCATTCTCAAGTATTTGCACAAGTTTAAGTAAGGGAATTTGACTTGTGGTTTAGGTATCACGGATAAGATACATTAAGGATGTGACTATTATACGAGCTCGGCTAGATGTTACAACTAAATATCTCCTCCCGAGAATAGACGAACTATTTGATCAACTTCAAGGAGCGACGGGGTACTCGAAGTTTGAATTACAACAAGGATATTATCAGCTGAAGATCCGTGAAGAAGACGTTTCCAAAACGACATTTCAAACCAGATATGGACACTACGAGTTTGTAGTGATGCATTTCGGTTTGACGAATGCACCAGCAACGTTTATGGATCTGATGCATCGAGACTTTCAACCTTATTTGGATCAATTCGTAGTGATATTCATTGATGACATACTCGTATACTCTAAGTCTAGAGAAGAGCATGAACATCATCTGAAAATTGTTTTGGAGACACTACGAGAGCACAAGTTGTATGCCAAATTCAGCAAGCGCGAATTTTGGCTTAGTGAAGTCTCATTCTTGGGACACATAGTATCCAACACTGGGATCACCGTAGATCCTTCGAAGGTACAGACAGTGGTTGAATGGAAACAACCCGAGTCTGTAACGGAGATCAGAAGTTTCTTAGAACTAGCTGGATATTATTGAAGATTTATCCAGGATTTCTCCAAGATAGCCGGACCACTCACTCGACTAACCCAGAAGCAAGTCAAGTTTGAGTGGAATGACAAGTGTGAGTCTAGTTTCCAAGAGCTGAAGAAACAACTCACTACAACTCCAGTCTTAGCCCTTACAAAGGGAACAGAAAATTTTGTCGTCTACAGTGATGCATCAAAGGAAGGACTAGGAGCAATGCTCATGCTGGAAGGAAAGGTCATAGCTTATGCATCACGAAAGCTCAAGAAGTATGAGGCCAATTACCCAACGCTTGACTTGGAATTGGCAGCGACAGTATTCGCGTTAAAGAAATGGAGGCACTATCTCTACAGAGCAACCTTCACGATTTTCACAGATCACAAGAGCTTGAAGTATCTATTCTCTCAGAAAGACCTCAATCTGAGGCAACAGAGATGGATGAAGTTAATTGAGGACTATCACTTTGATATTCAATACCATCCCGAGAAAGCTAACGTAGTAGCTGACGCCTTGAGCAGGAAGGAGAGTTTAGCCAGACTAATGATTCGAGAGTGGAAATCATTAGAAGAGTTGAGCACTTGGAAACCGATGGGAACCAATACACAAATTTCATGTGCTAACATAATGGTTAAACCCGATCTACTGAACAAGATCAAAGCAGCACAGGGGACAGATGTACAACTTCAAAAATTGAAAGAGAATATACTTAAAGGAGAGAGATTAGAATTCTCGGTATACGAAGATGGAATCATCAGATTCCGAAATCGAGTCTGTGTACCAAGTGACGAGCAAATTAGGAGCAGAATTCTCTCATAAGCACACCATTCGAAATACACTATACACCCTGGAGGAAACAAGACGTATGAAGACTTGAAACGGCATTACTGGTGGGTAAACATGAAGAACCAGGTAGCAGAGTTCGTTGCGAGATGTTTGACTTGTCAACGAATAAAAGCAGAACACCAGCGACCATCTAGTTTGTTACAACCGTTGATTCCAGAATGGAAATGGGAATACATAACGATGGATTTCGTGATGGATCTACCAAGGTGATAAGGGTCTTTTTATGCACGTTTTATGTGTATATTTGAGTAGAATTCGAGTTATTTTATTGTTAGTTTTGTAAATTTTTTATTATACATAGTTCATATTACTCCGAGGTGCTTTTATTGATGTAGATTGACCATTCGGGGCTAATTTTGGTGAATTTCGGACCATGGATTCATGTCAAAACATGCCGGGGAGTTTAAGGATGCAAAAACGCTCGATATTCCAAGCAAAACGCGTCATTTCGGGGCCTTTTTGGTCCAACACGGGCAGGGGGTGTCGGGCAACACGGCCGTGTTCCGCCGGGAGCTAAAAACTCGAATATTTTGCAGAAAACAGCCCCGAACACGGCCTGGCCGTGTCGAAACATAAACACGCCATGTCGTGCCCATTTTCGCTTTTGTGCGGCACGGCCTGGCCGTCTTTAACACGGGCGTGTCCGGGACCTCTTTTTGCAACTTTTCTTTGCGGAATTTGGGGAAAACTCACCAACCAACCCATTTTGGCCACTTTTGTACACTTTTAACACCCTATTTTGCTGAAACATGTCTCCATGTCCCTCCTCATCACTTGAATACAATAATTCACCAACCAACAAGGAAAATGGAGGCAATTGTTTAACAAAAGAGAGTACTATCAATGTATTGGTTGCCTATAAAAGCCAAGGGTTGAAGTTGGGAGAAAAATTCATTAGAGACTCAGGAAATATTCATTGTATTCATTTCATTAAGTAGAATTGGGATCAAGGGGTCTTGGAGGAGAAAGCTTGGGGCAATATTGGAGAAGAAGGCTTGGAGCAACATCATCAATCAAGAAAGAAGTCAATTGAGATTTTGAGAAAGATAAGTACACCATGTCTACAATACTTAAATCTTCTTGTGTAATTTATTCTTTGGTCAAAATCATGTGTAGCTAAACTCCTAGTGTTTGAATGTAATGAACTCTAGAATGGATTTGTGATTAAGGTGTGTATGTTTTTAATAAAATCTTCATATTTTGTGTGATTCACTTATATTATGCTTCGTTCATTCGAATTGATATATGCGCAATATTGATTTGAAGTTTATTTTTCATCCGGAAATCGAGAGATTCATGGTGAAATAGAACCTATATAAGTGAAAAGAGTTGCATGCAATCCTAGATATAGGGACGACATAAATCTTCCGGATTAGGGTCAAACCTAATATGGGAATTCACAAATCGTTATAATCTTTGTCTTGGGGTTTTAACTAGAAAGAGATTTCAGTTAATCAACTTGAGATTAGAAGTTTTTCGCCTTGAGAAAGGGTTTAACTTAAATTGGGAATTTCTACGGTCCACAAGACATGAGATTTTATTAAAAGAGGTTGGTTTTTGCTTAAGGGCTTACGGTTGTATTTTTAACTTGTCAAATCACAAAAACATTCTAGAGGGATTTACATTCAAACACATTTCTATCTCTTGATTTCTTATTTTACAAATCTTCCTTCATTTTTACAATTTATAATTTGTTTTCCTTTTTCATCAAACAAAAACTCTGAAAATTGTTAGATTAAATAACAAAAAGACGGTAATTATTAGTACTTACAATCCTCGTGGGAATGACACTCGGTACTCAATAATCTATACTATAAAACGATAGGTGCACTTGCCTACGGTTTTAAAGGTAGCTTTTGAGCCATCAAGTTTTTGGCGCCGTTGCCGGGGATTGTAATATTAAGAACACCTTATTTTTGTTAATTTAATCATTTTTTTTTATTTTATTTCATCATTTGTCTTTCTTTTTATCTATCTTTGTAAGTCTTGGATTACACTTATCCTCTTTATTTACAACAGTGCATGCCTACTCGTCGCCGAATTTGGAAGTGCGACACCGCCAGTAGCAACACAGAGGAAAGTATTAGTACAGACCACGAGGAGGATATTAACGAAAGCAAAGATCCCGATATGGCGGATGAACAACAAAGAACCATGTATGACTACGCCAAGCCGTCTATGGACGGTACAACGTCTAGTATCGTAAGGCCCGCTGTTGCAGCCAATAATTTCGAAATCAAACCGAATGTCATTCAAATGGTGCAACAATTTGTTCAATTCGACGGCCTACCGGACGAAGATCCAAATAATCATATCGCGAATTTCCTCGAAATTTGCGATACCTTCAAAATAAATGGAGTCTCCGACGATGCCATCCGTTTACGCTTGTTCCCATTTACTCTTCGGGGACGGGCTAAACAATGGTTAAACACTCTACCGAAGGGAACAATCACAACATGGAGTATTATGGCGGAAAAGTTCCTTTTGAAGTATTTTCCACCTGCCAAAACCGCACGTTTGAGGAATGAGATCTCTTCATTCACTCAAGAGGACGATGAGACCTTGTACGATACTTGGGAGAGATTCAAAGAGTTGCTGCGAAAATGCCCACATCATGGCCTCCCCGTTTGGATGCAAGTCCAAACGTTTTACAATGGGCTACTCTCATCGACGAGGCAAATGATTGATGCGGCGGCAGGGGGAACGTTGAACAATAAAACACCCGAAGCCGCCCAAGATCTAATAGAGGGAATGGCCATGAATGGATATCAATGGCAATCCGTGCGAGGTAAATCCAACAGGATGGTGGGTGTATACAATGCGACGCAGCGTAGTTACGCTTAGCCGCGCAGTCGAAGCTCGACTCGAAAAATTGATGGGTTGGCGGTTCAAAACAAGTCTTCTCATGTGAGACTTGTGGAGGATCGCACAACCACCAAGAGTGCCCCATGCGATACCACCGCATGAACAAGTGGATTATCTTGGTAATCAATCTCGACCCTCTCAAAATAATCCTTTCAGTAACACCTATAATCCAGGTTGGCGTCAGCACCCGAACTTCAGTTGGAGTAATCAAGGTCAACCACGGCCTAATCCCAATCCTAATCTACACACGCCCCGGATTCCAAATAGACCCAGGAAAGCCTAACTTGGAGGAACTTATGGCAAAGTTTGTGCAATCAACAGATACCCGATTCCAGGCTGTGGAAACATCCTTGAGAAATCAAGAGGCATCTATCCATAATCTGGAAAACCAAATAGGCCAGATTGCAAAGATGATTTCCGAAAGGCCACAAGGAAGTTTGCCGGGTAACACCGAGCCAAACCCAAGGGAGCACGTAAAGGCAATCACCATCAGTTTTCCATATGAGCATGATTATGCCAACGTCACCATGCAAAAATATGTGGAGGACGACAAACACGAAGAAAAGCCCATGAAAAAGGTGGTCGCCGAATACAAGCCCAAGATCCCTTACCGGAGTTTAACTGAAGAAGATAGAAAGGAGGACAAATTTGGTAAGTACCTTGAGTCATTCAAGCAATTACATACTAATATTCCATTTGTTGACCCTCCTTCAAAGCATGTTAGGGATCTTAATGACATCATTCCTAGTGAAAATAAGCTCAACAAATTATCAAATGTGCAATTGAATGATAAATGTCCTTCCAATGAACTACCACAAAAATTTAATGATCCAGGAAGTTTTATTATCCCTTGCACAATTGATGGTTTACTGTTGATAGGGCACTAGCCGACTTGGGGCTAGTATCAATGTGATGTCTTATGAAACATTCAAGAATGCGGGATTAGGTGAACTTAAACCTATTAGGATGGACATTCAATTGGCCGATAAATCGATTAAACATCCTAGAGGTATTATTAATGATGTGTTAGTCAAGATTGATAAATTCATGTTCCCGATTGATTTTGTTATTCTTGACATGCATGATGATATTGATGTTCCCGTAATTCTTGGGCGTCCTTTCTTGGCTACTGCGAAATCTCTCATTGATGTGCATGATGGAAAGCTTACTTTGAGAGTAGGGGTGAACAAGTTATCTTTAAAATTCCTTTGAGAAATCCTATAAATGATACTTGTTTTCCTATAAACTTGATTGAGACAAGGATAAATGATTCTTTGCTTGATATGTCTTCTAATAAATCCTTGAAAGTATGTGATGTTCAATGTGCAAAAGTTTCCACAGATAAATCCCATTTTGAGAATAACATGCGAGAAAAATAGGACCATGAAGGTCAATTGTTCGAAAATCGATACGGTGGCGATGTTGTTCAAAGAGATAAAATTTTTCATAAGTTCAAGGCTCCGCCCGATTAAATCTTCACATTTAGGTGAAATGGTCCAGCTATACGACGTTAAAGAAGCGCTACCCGGGAGGCAACCCGATGTTTGTGTGCAATTGTTTTCGTTTATTTTTATTTTATTTTATTTTCTTTCAAAATAATCACAAGTCCTTAGAGTCATTTTCAAATCATTAAAAAAAAAAAAAAAAAACTCTTGAGCTTCTTCTTGCTTGTCCAAATTGGGAATATTTGAGATTTCACGGTATTCGAGTTGTGTGTTGCTTAACTTTGATTAGGTATGAAGATGCCGTTGAAGGTCCCGTACCAAAACAACCCAATGGTCGCTCAACACCGATTCCACTATTGTAGTAAGGTCGTATTTTTCTTTTATATCATTCTAATTTCTTTGTTTTTTTTGAGTGTTTTGTGTGTGTTTGTCCATCTCTTTCTTTCACATTGAGGACAATGTGAATCTTAAAGTTGGAGGTGGGTACAATAACATTTTCGGAATGCTTGTGTGTTTGTTTTCAAGAGATGTGATTTTTTTTTTTTAACAAATTGAGTATTTGCTAGTCAATAAAAAGGCCCAATTATACCTATATTAACTTGTTAATTTGTGTTTTCAGTGTGAAGCAATTGATTGTCTAGGATAGATTGACGTGGATGCGGGCTAAATTTTGACGAGATTTCCAACACCATAAATATTTGATGTGTTAAGGCATATACGACGGTACTTAGTGCTATGAACTTCCGAGAACTCATGATTTAGTAGTGGTTAACTAGTTGTTAAACCAAGCTTGTGAATAAAAAAAAAAAAAAAAAAAAAAAAAACGGACCAATCGAGGTTATACTCCTCTATTTGTTGTTGCTTAGTAACTAGGAGCATTCATGAGCCCCATGTTTGTCTTTTACGTAAAACGGCGACACGAATATGAGTATGGGAAACCACCCTAGGAGTGTTTGAACAGAAATTCAAAATATAAACCTAGTGGAAGCATGTCTCGAAAGGTCCCAAAAAAAAAAAAAAAAAAAAAAAAAAAAGGAGAATGAATACTCCTTGACTTCTCATTCCAATAAAGTTCAAGAAGCTTGGTTATATGACTAGTAAGCTAACTACTATGATCCATTGAGTTCTTGTATTTTCATAGCATTATTGAATTGAAGTTGTTCATAACTATCAATATTTGTGACATGATGATTTCAAGTCTCAATAATGCCTACTGATATTACGGTCTTTCTTGACAGTCGATCGCTTTGCAAAATAATTTTTTTACCAATGGTTAATTCGGGTTGAGAAGGCTAAGAACTTGACTGCTTGTGTTCAATGTGTTGAAAAAAAAAAATTGTGTTGTGATTTATTGAATCCCTCTTTTTGATATAATGTTTTGCTTGAGGACAAGCAAAGTTCAAAGTTGGAGGTGGTTTGATAAGGGTCTTTTTATGCACGTTTTATGTGTATATTTGAGTAGAATTCGAGTTATTTTATTGTTAGTTTTGTAAATTTTTGATTATACATAGTTCATATTACTCCGAGGTGCTTTTATTGATGTAGATTGACCATTCGGGGCTAATTTTGGTGAATTTCGGACCATGGATTCATGTCAAAACATGCCGGGAGTTTAAGGATGCAAAACGCCGATATTCCAAGCAAAACGCGTCATTTCGGGGCCTTTTTGGTCCAACACGGGCAGGGGTGTCGGGCAACACGGCCGTGTTCCGCCGAGCTAAAAACTCGAATTTTTGCGAAAAAACAGCCCCGAACACGGCCTGGCGTGTCGTTAACACGCCATGTCGTGCCCATTTTCGATTTTTTGTGCAAAGACGGCCTGGCCGTCTTTTCAACACGGGCGTGTCCGGACCTCTTTTTGCAACTTTTCTTTGCGGAATTTGGGGAAAACTCACCAACCAACCCATTTTGCCACTTTTGTACACTTTTAACACCTTATTTTGCTGAAACATGTCTCCATGTCCCCTCCCTCATCACTTGAATACAATAATTCACCAACCAACAAGGAAAATGGAGGCAATTGTTTAACAAAAGAGAGTACTATCAATGTATTGGTTGCCTATAAAAGCCAAGGGTTGAAGTTAGGAGAAAAATTCATTAGAGACTCAGGAAATATTCATTGTATTCATTTCATTAAGTAGAATTGGGATCAAGGGGTCTTGGAGGAGAAAGCTTGGGGCAATATTGGAGAAGAAGGCTTGGAGCAACATCATCAATCAAGAAAGAAGTCAATTGAGATTTTGAGAAAGATAAGTACACCATGTCTACAATACTTAAATCTTCTTGTGTAATTTATTCTTTGGTCAAAATCATGTGTAGCTAAACTCCTAGTGTTTGAATGTAATGAACTCTAGAATGGATTTGTGATTAAGGTGTGTATGTTTTTAATAAAATCTTCATATTTTGTGTGATTCACTTATATTATGCTTCGTTCATTCGAATTGATATATGCGCAATATTGATTTGAAGTTTATTTTTCATCCGGAAATCGAGAGATTCATGGTGAAATAGAACCTATATAAGTGAAAAGAGTTGCATGCAATCCTAGATATAGGGGCGACATAAATCTTCCGGATTAGGGTCAAACCTAATATGGGAATTCACAAATCGTTATAATGTTGTCGTGGGGGTTTTAACTAGAAAGAGATTTCATTAATCAACTTGAGATTAGAAGTTTTTCGCCTTGAGAAAGGGTTTAACTTAAATTGGGAATTTCTACGGTCCACAAGACATGAGATTTTATTAAAAGAGGTTGGTTTTTGCTTAAGGGCTTACGGTTGTATTTTTAACTTGTCAAATCACAAAAACATTCTAGAGGGATTTACATTCAAACACATTTCTATCTCTTGATTTCTTATTTTACAAATCTTCCTTCATTTTTACAATTTATAATTTGTTTTCCTTTTTCATCAAGCAAAAACTCTGAAAATTGTTAGATTAAATAACAAAAAGACGGTAATTATTAGTACTTACAATCCTCGTGGGAATGACACTCGGTACTCAATAATCTATACTATAAAACGATAGGTGCACTTGCCTACGGTTTTAAAGGTAGCTTTTGAGCCATCACAAGGACCAAACGAGGCAATGACGCCATATGGGTAGTCGTAGACCGACTCACGAAGTCTGCACACTTCTTACCCATGAAGAAAACCGACAGCTTGCAGAAACCTCCGCAGATTTATATCCGAGAGATCATTCGACTGCATGGAGTGCCGATCAACATTGTGTCGACAGAGACCCGAGGTTTGTCTCCAGATTCTGGAAGTGCTTGCACGAGGAATTGGGTACCTCGCTAAGTTTCAGCACATCAGCATATCCACAAACTGATGGTCAGTCTGAGTGAACGATTCAAACCCTGGAAGATATGCTGCGAGCCTGCACGTTGGAATTACAAGGAAGTTGGGATTCACACGTACCATTGGCCGAGATCGCCAATTGAGAAGAAGAGAGATCCCAATTGTCAAGGTAGTATGACAAGAGCATGATCAAGATAAAGACGCCACGTGGGAAATAGAAGACGATATGCGAAGACAGTATTTAAAACTATTTTAAGAGGAATTTGGGGACCAAATTCTTTTAAGGAGGGGTGAATGTGACACCCCAAATTTTAGCGACGTGAGATACGACGTTGTGTAGTGATTTATTTATTTGGTTAAGTAACATGAACCCATTATTAATGAAACGCGACCCGACTTTTATTTATTTCTTCCAATGTCAATTACGTCTTCCTTATTTCACATCTTTAATTTTAAATTTCTAAATATTTAGGTAAATATATTTATACATTTTATTTCTTTCAATTTTTATAAAAACAAAATTTTTATATTTTTATATATTTTTTTAAAAAACTTCGAAAATTACCCCTTAAAAATGGGAGGTTGTTTCATTTTTTTTAAAGCCTACAATTTAGAATTGTATCCTAAAAATACACTACCTCATTAATTAACAAAATAAAATTTTTAATCACCCCCTAGACCACCAAGTCGGTCATGATCAATAGGAGGGAATCAAACCATATTTTTTTTTATTATCCTATCCTATAATACTTGAATACACCTAATGATCCCATACAATAAAGAAACAAAAAAAAAAAATAAGATTTGTCATCCCACCATATCTTGCTTTCGGCCAACTAGCTTGAGGGAGGGATTTGTTTCAGTTTTTTACCATTCAATAACTCACAAACCTCCAACATCCAAAAATTCAAAGATTCCTTCAATAGTATTCCCTTCCCACTCACACTAAATAACTAATTTCCCTATCACTTTTTTTTTTCTTTCCACTTCTTTCTTTAATTCATTCAATTATTTTGATTTGGCTTCACCAACCCCACACAAGCTTAATCTTACATGTAAGAACCAAACCAAAACAAAAATTTGTTCTCCCCCCCCTCTTTAATGGACGGCCACAAGGCCTTGAATGGGTAAGGATTTTGTTTCAACTTTCATTCATCACATTTCATTTTTCACCAACACATTCAACTCTTCAAGCAAAATCCTCTTATCTCTCTCTAAAAATCCTCCTACCTCTCTCTACACATTATTAAGGTGAGAAAATTATGGTTTTAGTATTTTTCTTTTGACAACATGAAGAATTAATTTTTGACTCAAGAATATGAATTTTTGGAGCTTAGGGGCTGACCTACATCATCTCAAGTTGAGGTTAGAGGCTTGAAGGAAAATTTCTATTTTTGAGACTACTTGAAGACATTAAGATGAGTAGTAACCATTTGGTCCTAGTATATTTTCTTTAGACTTGAGAATTAAATTTTAACACCAAAATATAGTTTGGATACCATTTAGGGGCTGATCTTCAAGAGTTTGAGTCAAGAAGTTAATTCAAGAAAGAAGACTACATTTTAGATCAACCCGAGAAACTACTACGAGGTGGGTGGAAAATTCCTTTCAACTTCTAGGTGTTTTAAATTGAAAATATGCATTTGGTATTTTGTTATTGAGCACTTGAGATATATATTGTGTATTGCATGCTATTTTCTTGTATCAAGTTGGAAAAATTCTCAAGTGTTGCTCAAAAATGCGATTTAACGAAAAATAGGGCATACATGCACACTTTCTTGTTATACTTGATGAAATTTTGTATGAGAAGGATATGTATGTGTATGACTCTTGAAATCTATGTTTTGAATGATTTATAACCTGGACAAGTCGAGCATAATTGATTAAATTTCAACTTTTGGACTTAAAATGCAAAAATAGAAAGTTGGTGGACTTTAAATAAAACTTAAGGGACCCCTCTGTAATTTCAATTTTTGGGACTGAACTCAGGTTCAAAATTATGTTTTGACATTTTAATAAATAATAGTTTTTAGATAAATAAAATCAACCCTTAGAAGCCCAAGGACTAGATTGTAAAATTTAAGAAGTTTAAGGGCTATTTTGCAAATTTCGAAACTGTACCAGACCCTAATTTTAAAATTTGTAATTTTAACTCTTAAGGGACTGGAAATAACATATTTTAAGTGTATTCCATAAATCCAAGTGTTTAGAGCTTGGAAAGTAATTTTATAAAAATTGAGGGACCAAATTGTAAAAGATTAAACTTGAGGACCAAAATACAATTTCCAGGACTTATGCAGTTCATGCACCTGGAAATACTAATTTAACTATAATATAATTATATCTTGGACCCAAGGTTCAAATTTCATAACAATTGGACCCCTAAAAGCCTTAAAGGCAATTATTTCAAAATGGGACAAAAATGAAATTTTTAAAATTTAAAGGACCTAAACTTATTTCTTTTTAAAACTGCTTTTGTCCCAATATCCCACTATGGTTAGTGATATTTTCCAACTGGAATCACATTAAAAGCCTTCCGGTTTGTGAGTTCCAATTATTTTAAATTTAGAGCCCGGAATGGCAATTTTAACAAATTTGGGGCCAATATGAGAATTTTATAAAAACTCGACCTCAAAACTTCAAAAACCTGAATCTCTGAACAATTTGGAGAATTTAGGAACTGACCTCATAATTTTTCAAGGTCGGGATATTTATTTATTCAATTTTTAACCCCAAAAGTATTGATTTTTACAAAATGGGGCTAAATTGTAAATTTTGTTTTTATCAAGGACCTAACTCAAATTATTTTTCTTTTACTAAAACAGCCCTGGACCCTCTGACTTCAATTCTTAATTAAAATATTTTAATTTCTCAAAAACCCCTTGACTTATCGGACCGCCTTGACCGATTAATACCCGATCGCGGGCGACTTCCTCGTCTTGCGATTTGAATCTATAACGGGACTTATGTTCCACCTAACCTTTCAAGATATCGAAGATTGCTTATCCTCCCGATAATCATATTCATCCAAATATCTCCACCAACGCCATAATTGCTACTCGCAAATTTTCAAAAATTTCCTGAACTGCTTCCCTGAATCAATAATACTCATTGCTAGTTGACTACCTAACTTGTATTTACTTTCTGTTTGAGTCAACTTGGTGTGTCGAGCTCACCGGGAATGGATACGTTGGTGATGGGAACCGGCACTCGGCTGCTATTCCACTCTTTCTCGGTCCCATCGTCCCTAATCCCGCAAATCGAGGGACGGAGTTTGTCCAAGAGGAAGCGGGTCGTAGTACTTGAGGTATAATCATGATTATGACGGATCCGAGCCTTGCTAGCTCCACTGTGGATTTTGTCTTTGCCTACAGAGCGATAAGGTGACAAGTCTTGGACCATCTTACTCGGGGAGTTACAAGGAAGAACGAAGGAATCGATGTCTGATCCACACGATTCCGGAGTTAATCGCACCCGTTTGGTTGGCGCTACAAATCCGTACGCAACCGCTACTTGTATTGCATAGGTTGGCGCTACAAATCCGTACGCAACCGCTACTTGCCTTGCATAGGATTGGCGTTACAAATCCGTACGCAATCCTTCTCACTGCTTGAACCTGCGTGACCACGAACTGTTTTCTTAAACTGTATAAGTATATTACATAAATATATTTTTCACGACGCTTGTGGGCTGTGTGTGAATTCATGCATCATTTCTCACGCATTTTCATACAACTAAATTTCTCGCATTAACTATATATATCGCCACACTTGCACACGATCACCCCATCCACTGAGATTTCTGTCTCACCCCCTCCTGTTTTCTAACCTTAGAAGATAACGTTGTCGAAGAAGCTGAACCTGCCTTGGATTTAACTCTCGAGCTCCGCCCGTTGAACTCATTTCCTATCGTTATCTATGTTGCTGGACTATTTTCTTTTATTTTTCTGATGTTGGACTCTTTTATTTCCTTTGAAATTCTGGACTGTAATTGAAGGGCGTAGGACCCATTTGACACTTAAGTTGTGATATGATGTGTACTTTATTCCTAGTTCTGGACTGTAAGCTATTAAGTCGTTGGGATGTAATTGTAATCTTGTTGTAGTTGTAGTTTTTCCGCTGCTTTAGACCTTGTTTCACTTGGGATTGTTGCATCATTTTCTAGAATGTTGAGTTTATTTCTGTTTAAGTGATTGATCGCCGTCGCGTCGAATTTGGGGCGTGACAGCACAACAAGGAGAAAAATACACTAGATTTCATGGAAGAAACTTGCGCAAGATAAAACACATGGGGGACTGGGTTTTAAGCACCTCCGGGCTTTCAACCTAATACATCTTGCAAAACAGACGTGGCAACTTCTAACTCAACATTCATTCCTGCTTTCACAGCTTCTCCGAGTCAAATATTACCCAGATTGGAATTTTCTCCATGCTCAGTTTGGGGCTAAACCATCATGGAACTGGGGTAGTATCTTTGAAAGTCACACTGTCATTTTGTTAGGAGCTTTTTGGGCTGAACCGTGGCTCCCTCAAAGCACAGATTTTTTGGCCCACCAGTTGGAGGATTCTCCTGATTTAAATCAATGTGGACAAACTTGTTGATAAAGATAGTTCCTGCTGGAAAGAAGATCTTTTGCACACTTGCATCTAATACCACTTGTCCGGACATCCAAATACCTCTTCCATCAAGCTCTTCCCATAATGGAAGAAAGTTTGGAAATTTCACGTCCCACCTTATTTCTAGATATTTGCATGGCCATGTTGTTCAACGGCTATTCCTACAATTACAGGTGGAAGTAGGCCAGGCACCTGACAGTGGCCTACGGCCTTGCCTACTTTGGGCCTGAACTGGCCTAGCCTATTTATTAAATTGGCCGGATCTAGACCTTTTAGCAAGCCTACTTGGGTACGATCTTCCAAGCCTAATAGTACCGCCTATTTGTAGCCTACATATATAAAGACCAGAATATATACTATATACTTTATTAATATTACTATTTTTATATAATCATTTAATTATTGTAATAGATAAAATATGTATTAAAATAAAATATATACAATTTTGTAGGCCTTTAATGGGCTTGTAATAAATAGGCCCAGCTTAGGCTGGAAAAAAACCTATTATGTATAACTAGTCAGGCTTAGGTCGAACATACGTAAACCAGGCCAGGCGGATCGATGAAAAGCCTAGCCCGGCCTGGCCTATTTCTACCCCTACCTACGATAGATCATTTGGCTAGACACCATCTATTAGTTTCGGTCTCTAGTCCTTTTTTCTCTACTCAAAATTGTGAGGCTACCCATATTTGTTTCCTATGTCACTGTTTGGCATCTCATAGGCTTAAAAGAAGTGGTTCTCCAGTTTTTACAGTCGTGATTCTCCTTGTGGTACCAGAAAATTCTTATTCATGCCCCTATAGATGTCAGAAATCTCTTCATCATCGCATCAAATTTAATCTGGTTCCATTGAAATAGAAGTAAATTTTGATACTGCTAAGTCTGATCTAGTTGCTATTTCCATGTCTGCAAATGTTATTCTCCATTCAAACGTGTGGAATGCGAACCAAAATCTCTCCAGATTCAATCACGCTGGTGTTGCCCGTATACAACACTGCATGTAACACTTAACCAAAGTTGAATAATTTTACCAAAGTTGTCAAATTCTAATATTAACACACGTGCGATTCATCTAAGCAAGTAGAATATGAAGTGGAATAGCAAATCTCAACCCCTGAACTATATGCTTAATTTGATCGATGTTCAACTTTATATCATCAAAAATAAAATAAAATATATAAGAATATATATTTCTTCTCCTTTATTTATGAAAGAGGTCCATTATTAATTATTACATTCATTACTCTTGCTAAATGTAATAGACAAGAGCAAACAAGCATTGGAAACAAAAAACGTGAAGCATGCATGCATGTTCTTAATTGTCCCTTAGTTATTCATAGTAGTATTAAGTACTAGGAGAAGAATCATCAGCAACATCAATTAGATCTGCACAGAAAATCCTGTAGTTATGGCAATCTGAATCCTACCAAGTGTGCTTGAAATCGTTGTGCCGACACCTCTGACGGCAGAAGTAAGAATGCCAGTGGTGGTGGAAAGTGCAGGGCAAACCGTAGCGTTCAGTGGAAGTTGAACAGTGGCAACACATGGAACTCTGGTCAACCCAAGGATAAGCCCTCGTGTTCTAGGAATAGTAATGCTAAAGAATCCAATGACATCGGTCGTGTTCTGCCCAAGTGTGGTGGAAACGCCGAGAATAGGTCTGCAGTCCAATCTGACAACTGTTCCAACCAGGGGTTGGCCAGGACAATTGCCGGTGGATGTGCAACAAAGTTGGCCAGTTACACGCAAGCCGTTGATCCCAAGTATGGTTGCATGGGCTAATGGGGTCACGGTTGCAAATACAACGGCAATGAGGAAAAGAGCGATGATGTGATTGCAAGCCATTGAGAGGATTGAGAAATTGGGATTTATGTGGAATAGTACTTTTGCTCTTTCCTTCTTTGTCTTGTTCAAAATGTAAGGAAGGAGCCCCAATTTATACGCGATTTTTTCCCCTATGTTCTTCCAAGTTGACAAATTTTCGTTTTATTTTCTAATATTTTTACTTTCAATGGTTAATAAGACGCATTTAATTTGTCCATACCATGTTAATTTCAAGAAGAAATAGAATACGAAGGATTGCTCTATTATTCTCATTAATTGTACATGTCAAGTTGCAAATTGCAATTACTTTTATCCACTTCTCAATATCAACTCTAATTGTCTTCATGTACTTTTTAATTTTGTGCATGTGCATAATTATTTAATGTTGAAAAACAAGCTCTATGGTTTGAAAATACAACGCAATTTTCCCTATTAATTATTAAGTCAATATTATCTTAAATATGTTTATATGGAGGTCTTCAGTCTTCGCGTATGAAAGTCATACAAACTATTATCTATAAGATGACCTGAACTTTAATCAAATTCTTAATTAATCAAACATTTTTTTATGGGGAATAATAAGATAACGTAACGTTTTCATCTTTTTTTTTCATGAATATGCAAAACTTGAATTAACTAGTTCCTCATTATTGTCGCATCTAATATATTTGTTAATTACTTGTAGAAAATCTGAATATTTAATTAGGATTTAATAAATATAATTTTTCATATATTTATATATATATAGATGTCTTGAATATGAGTAAACTGTAAAGATAGACTAGGTAATGTGCCGAATATGAGCATATAAACTTTAATGTTATAGCTAACTTCCTTGTTTCCTAATATGAAACTATCGCTTGGTAATGTGCCAAATATGAGAAATTAAGTTGTGAAGTTATAGCTAAGTTCCTAGTTCCTAATATGATACTTCGAGCCACCACAAAAGTCTAACAATGGAATTGCCTTTTATAGCTTGAAGTTAATAACATTTAATTAACTAAGAATTTTTTTCCATATATGCAATCTTCTCAACGATAAGAGGGGATAGGATATGGTACAAATAGATGAAGATGGTCATATCTTAGGATAGAGATCGAAATTCTTGATGTAGAATATCTACTGAAATATTATCAAAAGATTTTATTAAGAGATATATTATAGTTTCTCATGAAGTAATTAAAAATGAAATTTGATTTTCTTTAGTGAAAGGAAAAGAAAAAGAAAAACTCTTTTTTTTTAATAAATATATAATTCAATCACTTTTCTACAAAATCTTGCAACTGGTTAACTATAGTTATATCCAAATCTCCGATAACCAAGATAAAAAAAAATCCCCAAAAGTGGGACAAAAAATATTATATTGTTAACGAACTACTGCTTTTAATTTACAATATCACCCTATTTGTAAATTCGTCTATGGCCACAACTAATACACACTCAATGTACATATAAACGAAGGATGATGGAAATGGTCTCATGAAATCGATACACCACATATCAAATAATGCAACATCAATAATGTTAGTTATGGGCATCTCATGTCGTCTCGAAACAATTTCTATTCTTTGGCATATATGGCACTGCTGCACTAATTAACTTGAAGCAATCTTGGAATATAGACGGCTAGTAGAAACTCATTTGCGATATTTTTGTTGTTTTGCTCCGAAATGGCCCCCACTTGGTGATGAATGACACTGGATTAAAATGATTTTCCATTCGATCTCTTACAATACACATCTTCTAACAATGGAAACGGCACATCTCTTCAACAATAAGGGATCATCGTACATATAATAAAGCACATCATGAAGGATTTTTTTTTCCTTTGACGATGTGTTAAATGTGACGGGATTACCTCTTTCACTAGGCAGTTCACAAGATCTGCATACCATGGATAACCTACGTTAATTGACAAGACCAATTCATCGGGAAAAGTCCCTCTAATGGTGTTAGTTCCAATTCTTCCTCTTTTTTGTATTCTAACCTGGACAGGTGGTTCGAAACCACTTTCTCGCGATCTCTTTCTGTCTCGTATTTCGATATCGAATTCTTGCAAAAGGAGAATCCATCGAATTAGTTTGGACTTAGCTTCTTTCTTCGTAAATAAATATTTAATTATTGTATCATTACATGGTCAGTGTACACTACTGTCATCATTCCAATCAAATAAGAATGAAATTTGTCGATGGTGAATACCACTGCTAGCAATTTTTTCTATATTGTTGTGTAATTTTGTTGAGTTGGGTCAAGAGTTCGGCTAGCATAGTAAAAACCTCTGGAAAACTTATATCCGTTTTGACCGAATGCCACACCTACATCTAAATCACTTGCATCCACATTAACTCGAACAGCTGATTCCAATCTGGAGTTTTCAATATTGGCACACTTACCAAAGCATTCTTTAACAGTTCAAATATCTACAAACAATCAAAGATGAAAGCAAACGACATATTTTTTTCTATTAAATGAGACAAATGCTTTGAAATTTTTGAAAAGTCTCAAATGAAGCTTCCATAAAATCCTGCATAGCTTAGAAAACTTCGAATTACTTTTTAATTTATTGGTGGAGGTAGCTTCTCGATTACTACCACTTTTGTGCATTCTATTTCCAAACCTACAGAAGAAATACGATGACCAATAACAATGCAATCATTTACCATTAAATGACATTTCTTCCAATTTAAAACAAAACCAGTTACCTCACATCTCTGCAAAACCAAGATTAGATAGTGCAAATAATGGTCAAAAATATTATTAAAAACACAGAAAAATCATCCATGAAGATGTCTATTACATTTTCTATCATGACATGAAAAATAAACATCATGTGTCACTAAATAGTAGCATGTGTATTACACAATCCAAATGGTAATCTACGAAAAGCATGTAAAATCATTTTTCTCTTGATCCTCTGGTGCAATGGCATTTTGATTATATTCAGAGTATCCATCAAGGAAGCAATTGAATTCATAATTTCCTAATTGATCTAACATTTTATCCATGAAAAGGAGGGAAAAGTGTTATTTACGAGAGAGGCAGTATTTAATTTACCTTAGTCAATGCCATTCCATAACTACCTTAGTTGCAATTGTTTTATCTTTTTCACTTTTAACTATTGTCATCCCCCATTTTTGGGTACAACTTGTACCGGACTAACCTAACTACTATCATAAATAGCAAAATTAATCTCATTATCTAACCATTTAAGATGTTTTTTCTTAATTGTTTCTTGCATAATTAGATTTAGTCTATGTTGATGTAGCATAGACGATTTACAAGCATCTTCTAACAAAATTTTGTGCATGCAGAGAGATGGACTATTAATACTTTTTAAATCAGAAATTGACCAACCTACAATAGAATTATGCTCTTTGGACACTCTTAATAATTTTTCTAATTGAGTTGAAGTAAGAGAGACAAAAACGATTACCGGATAGGTCTCATTCGCGCCCAAAAATACATATTGAAGATGGTCAGGAAACGGTTAGCGTACAAGAGAAATGGGTTGGGTCTCAGCTAACCCTGCCAACCGTGTGGCATCGCACACGGCTAGACCGAGTGGTACCACACAGTTTGGCCCAGTCGTGTGGCTCATTTTATTTTCTTCGTACAAGTCAACTTTTATCCCGTCTGTCCATTTTTCCTTTGCTGCAGCCACAGCGTATACATAATCCAAAAGGTCTTTATCATTGAAATCAATAAATTTTCCTTGGGACCCATGTGACTGCATTACATATAACTCAAATGCATCTTTATTCTCTATCCGCTCAAACTGGTCATTTACACATTGTTCAATTATATCCGCCATTAACTCTTAGTGTAAACTTTCCTTTTTGAATATCAATTGGAGCCCTTCCCATGTCCAAGAATGGTTGGCCTAAGATTAACGGCACATCAATATCTTCCTCCATATCCAAGATAATAAAGTCCATGGGAAATATAAATTTATCAACTTTAACAAGCACATCCTCAATGATTCCTCTTGGATATGCCAACTACCTATCGGCTAAATGTAAAGTGACCGATGGTGGCATATCTTCTCATAATCCCAACTTCCTGAAAATTGATAAAGGCATCAAATTGATGTTTGTCCCTAAATCACACAATGTTTTATTAAAAAGTGAACTTCCAATCAATGGCAAAAAAACAGTGAAACTCTTTGGATTTTTAAGCTTTTGAGGCAACTTTCTCTGAATAATAACACTGCATTCTTCTATCAAATTCATTGTCTCATATTTCGCCATGTTTATTTCCTTTGGCATCACATCTTTAAGAAATTTAGTATAATTCGGCATTTGTTTAAGAGCATCCGCGAGAGGTATATTTGTATGAATTTCTTAAAAATCTCAAAGAACCTATTAGGAAATTTATTATATAGATTTTGATGATGCTTAGAAAACTACGTATTAGAAAGTTGGCACCCCCATTTCAATGTAAATTATGTGCATGTAGTAGATAAGAATTAGGTTGACTCAAAATCAGCCAAGTGTAATCTCAGAAGACTTGTTGGAGAAGAATCTGAAGATTCGTATCTGATTGCTGGAATTTCAGCTGACTCTCAGTTGAGTAGCTTGACAAAAGACTCCCAGCAGATCTAGACTATGCCAGTCAAGTCTAGCAAAAGACTGACAATATAGTGCAACAGAAGACTTGAGTATCAGTCACAAAAGGGGTAAAGCAGTTGAAAGACCAAAGTCAACTGAAGTATTCCGTTGCATTGTGTCCATGGAAGATATACTTCAAAGATCAATGAAGTACGATGTTTGACCATAAATGTGCAAAATAATTTATGAAGACAATGATGTTCAACCTATTAAAATGCACATGCAGACTGCCATTTTCAGAAAGCTGCAGAAAGCATAAGAATACAAGGAAAGATCAACATCAAAGTTGCATAAAATCACATGCCAATTGTCCAATGGTGGGATTTGAATTTTGTTTATCTCTTCAATGGACAAAATTCAAATCTTCACTATAAAAGCTGAAGATTTTTTAGAGAGATATACAATGCACAAGACACAACAAGCAAAATCTGCAAAACATTCAAAAATCTCTCTCGAGCTTACCTGTAATCCTCAAGCTTAATCAAGAAAACTTCATCCAACATACTCAATAAAAGATTGAAGTTGTTTATTCAGTTGAAGAGAAAATCTGTGAAAATAAAACTGGGGTCTACATTGCCTTGGATTGAATGAGTAGTAAAGTTCCTGAGTGGGAGGACTTTGTGAATAAATCTTGCAAGTTTAAAGAGTTGAAGTAACTAGAAAACTATATAGTGAAGAGCTGAGTCCCTTTGGTAGCTGGCTGTATGACCAATATTATTGAAATTGTTATACTTTGTAACAAAAATCACCTATTACTTAGTGGATTCCTCATGGAGTAGGAGAAGAATGGAGTAGAGTAATTACCCCATCCTCAAACCACTATAAATATTGTGTCTTTATATTTATGCAACTTTACATTCCATTATTTTATTTGCTATCCAATTTGCTATAACTCTCTAAAAACACTAAATGTTGATTGACAAAACTCACAAGGATGTAAGTCTTCTGCTGACTTAAAAGAAAACTGACTTTATAATCAGTTGTCATTCTTTAGCTGAGTGACTATATCAGCAGCTCTTTCAAGAGAATTGTTTAGTGGTTAACTCTCATGCTGAATATCAACCCAACTGTCTGAAAGGACTTAATTGTTTTCTCTAAAATCCTTATTTGCAAAATTGAAAAATTGTTAAATCTATTCAATCCCTCTTTCCAAACTTTACTTGACACCCATTGGGACCTATCAGAGCGGTTGGTTCAAAGAACCTCCCATACTGGTTACTGCGTGTTGCTAATGCATTTTGGACACTGAAATTCTTTAATTGGGTGGCTATATAAAACATATTTGAGATTCACAATGTTAAGGGGGAAACAAAAAGATGAAGAAAATTAAAGGGTATTATTATCTTACTATGTTTAGTTAGCTAATTATAAAAAATTTAGAACATATTATTTCTCATTTTATTTAATACGCTTTTTCAAATATTTGTTTAATAAACTAACTAAATCATTCATTATTACTCTTGAAGTTGATATATAACTAGCTAGCACCAACGACATTCCTTTCAAAATAGAAATGTACTTATAATTTATTTGTTGCGATTGATGTTTAATTTCTTAAATAAAATAAACAAAAATATATTTTTCTTCTCCTTTATTTATGAATAAGATCCGGTTGTATTACATACATTATTCTTGCAACATGTAAATAGAGAAAAGAAAACAAAGTTTTCAAGACAAGAAAACGTGAAGCATGCATCCATATATGCAACACGCTATCTTGTCCCATAGTTATTCATAGTAGTCTAAGTACTCGAGATTGAAATGGAGAAGAATCATCAACATCATTAGGCAGTTAGATCCGCACAGAAAATCCGATAGTGGTAGCAACCTGAACCCGACCAAGTAAGCTTGAAATCGTCGTGCCAACACCTCTGACGGCAGACACAAGGACGCCATTGGTGGTGGAAAGTGCAGTACAGACCGCAGAGTTCAGTGGAAGTTGAACAGTGGTGACACATGGAACTATGGGCAGGCCAAGGATAACCCCTTGGGGTCTAGGAACGGTAATGCTAAAGAATCCATTGACATCGGTGGTGTTTTGGCCAATTTGGGTGGAAATGCCGAGAATATTTCTGCAAGTCAGTGTAACAATTGTTCCGGCTAGGGGTTGGCCAGGACAATTACCGGTCGATGTGCAACAAAGTTGGCCAGTTACACTCAAGCCGTTGATCCCAAGTAGGCCGGCATGGGCTAATGGGGTTGCCGTTGCAAATACAACAGCAATGAGGAAAAATGTGATGATGGAATTGCAAGCCATTTAGAGGTTTTTGGGAAATTGGGATTTAGGTGATGAAATACTTTCAAAAATAATTTCCCTGTCTTGTCCAAAATGTGAGGAATGAACCTCAATTTATAGGCGATTTTTTTTCTATGTTCCCCCGAGCTGGCTCCTTTTTTTATTTTTTTTTATTTTTACATTTTTAATGTTAAAAAAGATCCATTTATTAATTTCTTCTTACCATGTCAACTGAAGTAGGAAATAGAGTGGGGATTGCTCTATTATTCTCATTAATTGAACAAGTCAAGGTGCAGTTAGTTTTGCCCAATTTTTCTCAATATCAACTCTAATTATGCTCATGTAGAATGTTTGTGCAAGCATAATTATTTTATATATGTTGAAAAACAATCTCTATGGTTTGAACTACAACGCAATTTTCCTTATTAAGTTAGAGTTTATATGAAATGTTAGGATGGAGTTTTTCAGTATACAGATTATTTTCTATAAGATTAGCTGGATTCTCATCAAATGGTTAATTAACCACACTAGTCTCTTGCCCGTGCGATGCACGGGTGTATATCTATGAGGCGTCTATTTTGTACTGTGACATGTGTATTTCCCTAATAGTTACTACGAATTATATCTTATGTATTGTGATAATTTTAATATAGCATCAAACAATAAGCAAAAAATAGTAATGTTATTTATTGATAAAATAAAAAATAAAATAATTTCAAAAAATTATGTTTATATTTATCAACATAATTTTATGGGAAAATAAAATATTTCAAAAAACAAAAATTATTTCATTTTTATAAATACACATATATCAAAAAATATCAATCAGAATAGTCCAAATGTACAACTTTAAAACTTGAATATCACAATACACTGATAAATATAAAAAATAATTTCTACTATGATGAAAAGTACGTTAAAAATATAAAAAATAACTTTTCATATATAAAAACTATTATAAATATAAATTTATATTAAATAAAAATTTAATTTCTTCTTACATGAATATATCAAATGTTATGTATGGATATAATTAATATATATATATATGTATATAGTATTTGGATACATAATTAATGAAGTACACCACATATTTAGAAACTTGATTTAAATAACTTTATTTTTAATATATAACGTTTTCTGAACAATTTAATATATTACTTTAGAAAGTGATTTATTGAAAGAAAGTTGACTACAAAAAATAATAAAATCGCAAATATTTGTGACTTCTTATTTTTCCACAGATTTTTATTACTTTTTTTCTTAACGAATTTTTATTAATTTTTTTAGAAATCGAAAAATGAGCAGAAAAATCATGAGTTACTATTCTAAGAATAGTCTCTCTTTATATATATATAGGGATTTGTTCAAATGAGACCAATCCCTTTAGGTTAGTCCATAAGAACACTTATGGACTCTTGATTTAAAACTTTGGATGGTGTAGATCATTTTAGTTAATTTAGACTTATAAGGATATAATTGTACTTTTATATTTAATCAGTTTTGTTAATTGGACGGTTATTAGTTATTTTTAAGGAAGCATAATCCTACCTTTTCAGTTACCCGATTTTCAGGGAGGAAAAATCATCAACTTCAAGCGTTTTTTTTCAATATTGATACTTCTTTCCGCCATATTTGTGAACAATCATTTTATTGTATACTTAGTTCAGTGGACTTGTGTACTTAGTCATGTTTTATTGTATATTTAGTTCAGTAGATTTATATACTTGGTTCAGTGGAATCGTATTCTTAGTAATATAAGTAGTTTAGTGAATTTGTATACTTTTTTTTTTCGAACGATAGAATTTTATTATAACAACTCAAAAACTAAAATTACAACTACAATCGTAGCCAACGGGCTAAGAGCCGACAAGATTAACTAAGAGCCAAACGTGGAATTGGTAAAACCAACTCAGATTCACATGGACTAAAAAACTACCCACCCCAAACTAACCACTCCACGCCGGGAGACTTTAGCACTCCTTAAAGGAGACTGTAACACACCAAAAAAAAACTATAATCGAGCACAAGCAACCACTACATACTGCAGAACAGAAAAAACTGATCCGTCTACGAGTTTCGCAAATCAACCGAGAAGAGAAAACACAAACAAAATAAGAAAACAACAGCTTTACTAACAAACTAGAGAAAAAAACAAAAAATTGTCTCTCCCTCTCCCAAATCTACTGTCGCAGCCCATTGTCTTCTCCGCTCCGAGCCACCTCCGTGAAGCTCCGACCCGCTTTCGCCCTGGACCAAAAATTCCAGCCACCTTCATACGCCCATGGGACCGCCATTTGGTATCCCTCCAATAGAAAACATGGAGGGGGAAGGAGAGAGGGGGAGGGGGCGGCTGTAATGGGAGAGGGAGGGGGAAATATGCTAGGGTTTTTTTGGGGGGTTAAGAGAAGGGGGAGAGAAAAAAGGTTATAGAGAGAAGGGGATAATGTATCTTAGTGAATTTGTATACTTAGTTATGTGGATTTGTATACTTAGTTCAATGGAATTATATACTAGGTTATATAAGTAATTCAGTGGAATTGTGTATTTAGTTCAGTGTAATTGTATACTTAGTTAAATATTTTTGTATACTTAGTAATATTTTAATGTATAGTTAGTTCAATGTAATTGTATACTTAGTTAAATGTTTCTGTATACTTAGTAATGTTTTAATGTACAGGTAGTTTAGTGTAATTGTAAACTTAGTTAATTGTTTATGTATACTTAGTAATATTTTTATGTATAGTTACTTTAGTGTAATTGTATACTTTTCATTAATTGTTGCATGATTCTGTTGCCATAATTGAATAATTTGCAGGTTCGAATGGGAAGGGAGAGAAAGGAAAGGTGAATCGCTTGATTCTGGGGACGTGATCAATACAAGATCACATCCCTAATTTTTAGGAAGCGGTTACTATATATAATTTGCTGGATTCCTATTTTACCCCTACAATGTATATTTTCGTATGAAAAGCTATATAGATTTATTTAGATCTTGGCCATTGATTTATGTTTTTTATGGTGTGGTTTTGGTCCTATGGTCTTACCTAGGAAGGTGGTCTTACAGGATCCCCTCCATATATATATATATATATATATATATATATATAGGATTTGGTTCAAATAAGACCACCCTCCCTAGGTGAGACAATGTGGATTCATCTTACCCATTGATCTTAAAAAATGAAGGGATGTGATTAATTCAGTTTTTTTAATTATTTCCTAATTTTCGCTGATTTTAAGGGTAAAATTATAATTTTGTAATTCAAATTAGTGGTCCCAGTGGATTTTATGGGCTGAAATTGACAAAGCTGGATTTTGTGGCGGAATTTAAGGAACCTGTTTTCTTTCCAAATTTTTTTTATTTTACAGCATAGTTAGGGTTCTTCTGCTGCATAATTGGACATCAAATAATGCATATTTAGTTATTTTTTGGCACTGTTTTACGAAAAGAAGACATAATTGAATATAACGTACTGCATATGTAGTTATACTACACTACATAAATAGGTTCAATATAATGTATATTTAGTTATGAAAATGGGATATTGCTTTTGGAAATTATAAAATGGGATGTTGCATAATGTACTGCATATTTAGTTATTCCACAATGCATAAATAGTTTCTAGATAATACATAGTTAGTTGATTTTGTTGCATAGTTTATGACGTTTTCCATAGTTGGATACACTGTACTACATATTAGTTTTTATACGCTGCATAGATAGTTTTCAGATAATGCATATTTAGTTGAGTTTTGTTGTATATTTAGTTTTCAAACTCACTGTTCGTTATTTCTCTGTAATATTGCACCGATTTTTCTTATTTTTTCTCTGTAATTTTCATGAACTGTAATTTTCAAGTTCTTCACAGTTTTCTTTATTTGCGTTAATGGAGGAATGAGAGAGAGAGAGAGAGAGACGTGAGATTGGGGAAATTGGGAGATGTATGAGAGAGAAAGAGATTTGATTCCATTTTGGAAATCATGAGACACAATGGACTAATCTCAATCATCCCTCACTATTAATCAATGGGTGTGATTTAATGGATAAAAATTATATGAAAACATTAATTTAATCAACATAAGAGTAATAGGGTAAAATAACATAATAAGGTAGTTATAAAAATGGAATCATATCTCTTTCTCTCTCATGCATCTCTCATCTCACGTGTCTCTCTCCCTCCCTCTCTCTCTCTCTATCTGTCTCACGTCTCTCTCTCTCACACACAATTCCACCATTAACGCAAATTTGAAGAACTCGAACTGTAAAAAATAAAACAGTGAAGAAGATGCGCTTATGTTTGAATCGTGATGCATGATGAATCATCAGTCGTGGAAAAAACTCTACCCAACAGCATCAATGGTGTAGACATCGATGGAGAACTCGAAACTATCCATTAACATCAACTCGTAAAAAACTGCAATTTTCACGAATAAGACGATGCATAGATACTTATGAAATGATGTATAAATACTTATGAAACGATGTATAGACACTTATGAAACGATGCATATATCTGTAGGATGTTACATATTTGAAAATATGCAACAAAAATCAACTAAATATGCATTATCTAAAAACTATATATGCATCGTAAAAAAACTAATATGCAGTATATTATACCCAACTATGCAAGACGTCATAAACCATGCAACAAAATCAACTAACTATGCATTATCTAGAAACTATCTATGCAGTGTGGAATAACTAAATATGCAGTACATTATGTAACATCCCATTTTTATAATTTCCAAAAGCAACACCTCATTTTCATAACTAAATATAATTTACATTGACCTATTTATGCAGTGTAGAATAAGGAAATATGCAGTACGTTATATTCAATAATGTCTTGTTTTCGTAAAACAGTGCCAACAAAACAACTAAATATGCATTATTTGACATCTAATTATGCAGTAGAAGAAGCCCAAAATAAAAATATTTAGAAAGAAAACAACTTCCTTAAATTCCGCCACAAAATCCGGCAGTTTCAATCTCAGCCCATAAAACCCGCTGGGACCACTAATTTGAATTACAAAATTACAACATTACCCTTAAAATCAGCAAAAATTAAGAAATAATTAAAAAAATTGAATTAATCACATCCCTTCATTTTTTAAGATCAATGGGTAAGATGAGTCCACATTGTCTCCCCTACGGAGGTGGTCTCATTTGAACCAAATCATATATATATATATATATATATATATATATATATATATATATATATGGGGACATACCTTGTAGAATAATAAGAAACCTTTTCCCTTTTCCATGAATATGCTTAATAAGCTTAAATTAATTAGTAACTTTATCGTATTGAATGACCAACTCATTTAAAAGCTTAAGTTTTTAGAGAAGTTAATTGTTTAATATTTAATTATACTCTAACAAGCCCTCTCACGTGCAGGCGGTTATTTATGAATCCTAGCATGTAGAACAAATTTATGGGTTGCGGTGAGGTTTGAACTCAGGACCTCTTGTTTGGCCTGATTCTAATACCATACTAAATTGCCAGCATTATCTAAAAGTTTAAGCTTTTAGAGAGGTGCTTTCAAAAAAATGCTTTTAGAGAGGTGAACCATTTAATATTTAATTACAATTTAACATATTCTTGACAAATCTAAAATATTTATTTAATTTCCTTTGAAAGACTAAATAAATAACTAGATTAAATAATATACTTTTTATTTAGGTTAGAGATGTGTCAATTTTGAGTAAATTGTAAATGTTATCACTAGGTAATATGTTGAATATTGAGTAAACTTTAAAGTTATGGCTAAGTTCCTAGTATATAGCATGAAATTGAAATGGGTTTGCCTTTCATTAAAGTTAATAAAAATGAACTTTCTCAAAAAAAAAAGTTAATAACAATTAGTCAACTAAGAAATTTCTCCATGCATTTTTCTCTAGGATATGAAGTACAAATAGATCAAAATGATAGGTTCTAATAGTAGAGATTTTTTAAGAATGCTTGATATAGTGATGCTGGCAGAAGTGTGAACAAAGATACAAACTCACCTCGTATGTTGATTCTATAAGAATACCGTAAGAATGACAAAAATTGAGAGAAAACCTCGTTTTTATTAATATCAAAATTCAACCTCCTAAAAATAATTATAAAATAACAAGTATTTATAGGATTAAAATCCTACCACAGTAAACTCCTAACTTGACTGGGAAACGTTAAAGATAAACAAAAATAGAAGAATCCTAAATACATAAATCACTTCCTAAAATATAAGATATCGTAAAATACTAAAATATAATAAAATACGATATCATATCTTTATCAATATCTCCATCATTCTCTCCGGGATCAAAATGATTCGTCCTCGAATTGGAAGGAAGATCGAAGAATTGCCAAACCATGGAGGGGCGCACGAAGGACGAGGCCAAAAAATAAGATGAATACATGCATTAGTTACAAATGGATTATCAGACGCACTCTTTAGTAGTTCGACAATTCTACAGAAACCATTAAGACCACAAAGACCATATTGGCCACATACGTGTGTTGAAATTCTAATAACATGATGTTGATTAAATTTTCTAGAGTTGAGCACAATATTATAATCTTCAACAACTCCAATTTCTTTGTTGAAAGTTGATGGTCTGTCATAACTATTATCCTCCTTATCAAGTTTCAGCGATATTTCGTAGTCAACACTCGAAATTGCGTCGTCGTCTTCCTTATCAAAGATAGGTGGCCCGTCATAACCATCAATCTATTTATCAAAGTTTGGAGGTTCTTCGTAGCCACCCTTGATTATAGTGTCGTCGCTTTCTTCATCAAAATTTGGTGGTCCATTATAATCACCATCTTCAACTTCGCTAGAGAATAAATCATCCATGTCCATGGAAGAAGTTTCCAAGAGAGAAGATTTTTTTTGAGGAAGAAGAGAGAAGGAAGAGAAAATGAGTTAGAGAGAGAAAAGGTTTAGCCGTTCTTGCCTATTTGATGTGTTTGATTCGTCATATTAATGAGATTCAATTTTTTTTGTTTTTTAATAAAAAATTTGAATCTGGAATTTTATTTTTATATATGCAATATTGATATCAAATTGTAGATCTCAGAGAGAGGATTAATTTGATATATTTTGCATATATAAAAATAAAATTCTAAAAAAATAATAATTAAAAAATTACATTCTTCATGGACCTACTACAATAATCTAGAAATAAATAAAAAATTTGGAACTTTGTAATCACCACCATCTCCAATAATTATCTCTCAAATAAATAAATAACAATAAACACATAAACATGAGCATCCAAAATATGTCCAAAGCCCGTGCACATAAAATTACATAAGTACGTTGTGCAATTAAAACATGCATCACAGTCATATAATCAAGTGATATAACGCAATTATTGAAAAAAAAAACGTTAATATTGCTTATAAAGGCAATATCAAATCAGTGTTGCAACAGAGATTAGGTATGCACCAAAACAGTGCTCAAATTGCCGCCCAGGTGCTACACCAACGCTCTACATATCAATTGCGCAAGATTCAGGAACATATGTATATGCTGAAATTAGTAATGATTATCAACCCATAAAGAATTGTAATCGCTGCAACCTTTACTTAACATACAAACAAAATAACAAGCAAAAACAACTTGTGGCACGGATCCCAATGCAATTTGTTTTTCCTCTCACAACTTAAAACGGCTATAACTATCTCGTTTCTTATCCAATTAATATGCAAAATATATCAAATTAATCATATTTCCGAGATCTAGGGAAATATTTCATGTGTGCTTCTATGGATATTGATGAGCCAACCACTTATCAAGAGGCTGTTAATTCTCCTAATGCTAAAGAGTGGATAATTGCTATGGAGGAAGAGATGAGCTCGATATGCTTAAGAACTAAGTTTGGGAGCTAGTTGATCTTCCACCTAGATGCAAGACCATTTGGAAAAAATGGGTTCTTAAGGTGAAGCGGAAGGCATATGGGTCAATCGACAAGTATAAGCTCGTCTTATGGCGAACGGCTATACTCAAAGAGTGGGTGTAGACTACGAAGAGACATTCTCCCCGGTGGTGAGATTTGCCTCAATTCGCCTTATTTTTTCCATTGTCGCCCAGCTTGATCTGGAATTATTCCAGATGAATGTGAAGACAACATTTCTCAATGGAGAACTGGATGAAGAGATCTTAATGAATCAACCTAAAGGGTTTCAGCAAGAAGGACAAGAGCGCAAAGTATGCCGCTTAAAGTGTTCCATTTATGGACTGAAACAATCATCCAGACAGTGGTACTATCAATTTCATTGAGTTGTCACCTCGATAGCCTTTACGATGATCGAAGAAAACCACTGTGTGTATGTCAAGAGAAGTGGGAGAAAATTCTTGATTCTCTCACTGTATGTGGACGATATTTTATTGGCTGGAAATGACATGGATATGATTGTCGCCACACAAGAGTGGTTGTCCTCTACATTTGAGATGAAGGACATGGGAGAAGTAGAATACATACTTGGTGTTAGGATACACCGAGATCGTTCTAGGAAATTATTGAGTTTATCTCAGCAGACTTACATCAATGGGATTCTAGAACGGTTTCGTATGCATAATGTTAAACTTGTTGACACAACCATGGAAAAGACTTGCGTTCTCGGCAAAGATTTATGCCCAAAAATAGATGAAGAAAAGGAATGTATGGCTAAGGTTCTATATGCAAATGCGATAGGGGGTCTGATGTACGCAATGATGTGTACCCGGCCAGATCTATGTTTTCAAGTTGGGATGGTGAGCAGATATCAAGTAATCCTGGACATGCTCATTGGGCTGCAGTCAAGAGGATACTTAGATATTTGAAAGGGACAAGTGATTTTGTTTTATGCTATCATGGGGGTAGTTTAAAGTTGGTAGGTTACAGCGATGTCGATGGATCAACGGATAGAGATGAACGCAAATCCACATCGAGATATGCATTCATATTGGGAGGTGCTGCTATCACTTGGTGTAGTAAGAAGCAACCTTGTATATCTTTATCCACCATGGACGCTGAATATGTTGCTTATACGTCAGCAGTCCAAGAGGCAATCTGGTTGAGAAGATTTCTTCAGAGTCAGCGCATTACAGCGTATGTTGATGGTGCAGTTGTTGTCTATTGTGACAACATGTCTGGACTAGCATATGCTAAGTATCCCAAGTACCACGGGAGGATCAAGCATATCGACACTAGATATCACTTTATTCGAGAGAGTGTTGTGCAAGGTCAAATAGTTCTCAGGCATATTCCTACTGGCGACATGGTCGCTGATCCTTTTACTAAGCCTTTGCGCAGAGACGTGTTCCAAAGGCATGTTAGAAGTATGGGACTATGTAGGATTTGAATTTGATGGCCTGTATGAACATTTTATTGATTAATAATATATTTTGTTCTTATTAATTTGTTAGTGTACTGTGTATAATGATCGATAATGTCACCAGACTTGGATTGCCTACTCACACGGGTAATCGTCTTGGTGCTTTGGTAGCGAGCAAGATGAGACTCATTGATCATGTTCGCACTAATGAGAGGGATGCAATTGATCGCCTTCACACTAGGAACATCGTGAAAGGCCAAAATCTTAACCATAGTCGCCTTGGCATGAGGCCAAGATGAGATCATACTTGATCGAAATTGAGTACATCCAAACTTCATAAAAAATTGTTTGCGTAGGGTGTGCAAATTATTAGAAGACGTTGTGGGGACCGACTTTTGTAATGCATAAGTTAAAGCGCTGGATGATCGACCGGACTAAGACTTGTATGATGTTTAGAGCGTGACATGCCCGAATTGAGTGGGAGCTCCATCATAGCATGTATTCATACTACATGTGCTTTGCGATGACCTTGTAAGACGAGTGACCGAATGGATCCTGTTTCATCACTTGTGTGAGCTCTTACCGTGTTTATTAGTGCCCTTTAGGACTCGGACTTTGTCATCTTTGTGTAAGTTTGATGATGCTACTTTAGCATGTGTCCAATGGCCAAGATTGATTCGGTCTGTCGGAGCATGACTAGAAAAGCTGTCAAGACCAAGCTGATTAACATAAGAGGCCAAGGAAAAACTAAGTTGGCAATGCACTATGTTCTATGGCTCATAGGTTGTCCGACTAAGCCGAATAGAGTTTTGACATAGTCATGAGCATAGGTACATATTGGGAGGTCAATCATGCTCTATCTATTGAGGGTCGGAGATGTTTGATTTGGTGCGACCACATAGTTTGCAGAGTTATGTTAGCTAGGTGGTGACTTAATATAACTCTCCTCATTTGTTCTTTTTCGCTCTCGTTTGGTCGCACACCTTATTCCATGTATGAAAAAAGGCACGTGAGGTGAGAATTATGGGAATGTGATTCGAAAGAGTCGGATCAAATATGTATGAGTGGGAGATATTGGAAAAATGCATCCATATCTTCTAAGTTAGGAAAGATTGCACCAAATCAAAGAGATCCTTAATTGATTAGCATGCATCTTGGGATTGCATCTAATATGGTAGGATTTGATTATGACATGGATTGAGATATCTTACAATTATAAGATGATCTCTCCCTCATTCCAAAACACACGTTAATTCTCACATCATAGATATCTCATACCTAGAATTTTTCTCTCTACGTTTCTTCTTGGAGAATCACCCCTCCAGGTCTCCAAAGGTTTAAGGTGTGCAATAATTGTGGGTGCTCTAGTAGTATTCACATCAAGCGAAGTGACGCATGGAGTGAAGGACAACGTATATTCAAGTGCAGTTCGAGAAGGGCTTATAGACGAGCTATCGAGATCAAGGGCTAACAAAACGCGAATCGGTGAATTTATTCCGCTGCCCAATTAAAAGGTATCATCGATTCCTTATTATGTGATTATGTGCAAATATGTGTTTATTTGCTTACAATATCAAAATTCAACCTCCCTAAAAATAATAAAATAACAAGTATTTATAGGATTAAAATCCTACCACAATAAACTCCTAACTTGACTAGGAAACATTAAAGATAAACAAAAATAGAAGAATCCTACATACATAAATCACTTTCTAAAATATAAGATATTGTAAAATCCTAAAGTGCATGTTTTGGAGCATTTGTGTAAAAGTCCATTTAGTAAATGGACTTCTTAATAAGTGACTTTTCAAAAAGTTTTTAATTGTAACTTCTCTGGAATGGACTTTTTGGGGGAGTGACTTATCTAAAGATTCATTCTAAATTAATTACCAAGCATATTTTTTAAATAGATTTTTAGATCCAAAAGTCCATCTCAAAAGTGCTCCCAAACAAGCACAAAATATAATAAAACACGATATCATATCTTTATCAATATCTCCATCTACACAAAGACTACTATATTGTCAAACATTTTTTATTCTTGACGAAATAAATATAGATAGACATGAAGTACATAAAAGTTAGAATTTATTTACTTTGGTGACAGTACTAAAGCGATAAAAATTTATCTTTCAACTATATTTTTCAATCACTTTTTTCACAGAGAAATGTAAAGTGTGTACCTTGAAAATGGCATAGAGGAGGTTATTTATAGATGCTTAAATTTGGAGTTGGGACTCATGGGCTTTATACGTATTTTTTGGGCCACTTAGGCTTGTACATTTAGTGAAATCAAATATAGTCTGACTTTATTAATATATAATCTTATAAATATAGGGATAAGGACAAAATTATCCAACATTCTAGAAAAAGGATACATTTATGCTCTTGGTCCTTTTTCTTGATATTTGTACCCTCCCGCCTCTTTTTCCAGATATTTTTATGCTCCCGCCAATTTTCCCGGATATTTTACGTTGTTGTTTCAAGTTTGTTTCGAACATGTTTCATCTAGTAAAATTTCAATGAAAAAATATTTTTCCCCCATTAGATAATCAATTTTATACTCAAAATATTATAAACAATCAAGAAATATACACCTAAAATAACACATATTAAAACAAAACAAAATACATTGAAAAAATATAGAAACAACAAATGTATAGAAAAACACAATTCAATTTTTGATGCAATCCATTGAAAACGTCGAAAACACATAGAAACGACCAAAAAACAATAGAACAACATTAAAAACTATATAAACAATCCCAAAATAATATAACAAAAACACAGAAACAAAAAGAACTTAAAACAATATAGAAACATCATAACAACTTTAAAAACAGTATAGAAACAACCCATAAACAATATAGAAAACACCACATCAATAAAAGAGTTTAAAAATAGGTAAAAACTGCATTAAAACATTGAAAACTACATGGAAAAAACAAAGAAACATCATAACAACATTAAATAAGCTATAGAAAACAACTCAGAAACAATATATAAAACAACACATGGATAAAAAATAGCGTAAACAATAAGTAAAAGTTGTATTGAAACATCAAAACAACAATGAAACAATGAAACAACATAGAAACAACCACGAAATAAATAGAAACATCATCGAAACAACATAAATAACATATAAAATAATACATGAAAAAAAAAAAAAAAAACGAAAAAATAACCAAAAATAATGTATGAGCATAAATAAGTCAAAAGAAATCAACCGGAAGAGTAAAAAATGGAATGGAGCGTAAGCAGTGCGGATATTTCCAAAAAGGAACATATGTAGTGGAATTTCCCCATAAATATACTTGATACGTCGGCAAACTTGATCTTATTGGGTTGAATCTATTATTATTGTTGTTGTTGTTTGAGCTCAAATTATGATTGCATATAACCAAATTATCGCTTATACTTTTGACAGAATAAATAATTCAGACGTGATGAGCTCGAGTTAACTTAAAAACTGCAACTTAAGTCTAACTTTTCAACACTTAAGAGCGAAAAATAAGCCATGTTTGGATCGAGTACTTAATTTTGAGTTATATATGTGCAGGAAAAACAAGTGTTGGGTGCAGGGGCGTAGACAAGGGGACCTCCCCGGACCCCCGCACACCCCGAAAAAAATTTTTGTCCCGTTTTTTCTATGGAAAAAAATAAAATACATATATATATATATATATATATATATATATATTTTTTTTTTTAATATTAGGCTAGGGGGTACCATCCGACCTGGCTACGCTCCTGGTTGGGTGGTAACTGGTACCCAATCGATAGCATCTAATTCACCGTCGGCACCAATGCCACTTAGCTTATCTCAAGGCTCAAGGGACTTGCCTAAAATATTGTCTTTTTTTTTTCTTTCTCTCTGATAGTCAAAGATCATAATGGAAGCACTTTGTAATACCCCATTTTCTATACATACTTTGTAAATATGATTTTTGATTTCTAAGGCTATGAATTAAATTGATCTGTTTATTTTTGTATATATGAGCACACTGTTTAATTAGAATATCACATATACATATTCTTACACATTCATGTCTACATGTTGTTGGTTAAAATTTTCTGGTGTATGGTTTCTGTTTTTGGAAAATGGCTGTATTTAGTGTATGGTTTAAGTCGAGGCCTGATTTCGAATCAGTCTCCGCAAGACGAAAACGCCCGTACACCGAGTGCTTACGATTCGGCGTTCGCCTCTAAGATACAACGACTTTTTACGTCTCGAGTTTACTGACTTGAAAACTCGAAACACAAATAACAACGAAAGTTCGAACTTTCAAGCTTAGAACGAAAGGGAAAATCAATATGCTCGTATGATGCAAATGACTGGTTATTATCTGAGTTTTTCGTCTTTTTTTTTTTCGATCACCAGGATCGATTTTTATAGGCTTTAGACGCCCCGTATGGAAAGAACATGCCTTTTGGCTCGAAAAAACACCTTTTGCACTGAACAGATGCACCTGCGCAGGGGAGCACGGCCTAGACGCACGGGCGTGCGCCTACCCGTGCGTGCAGGCTCAAACTTTCGGCACCCAGCATGACCCAGACGCACGGGCGTGCGCCTGCCCGTGCGTGTAGGCGGCGAGACCCTCGGCGGTAGCACGACCCGACCGCACAGCGTCGTGCTCACTGCCCGTCTTGCGGGCGAAAATTTTTCCCGATTGAACTCTTTTAATTAATTACAAAAATTAATTAAATCTATTTAATTAATTGCAAAAATTAATTAAATATTTTAATGTTTTAAAGGTTTTTGGTCCAAAAGAATAAGGCCTTGAAGCCCAAGCCCAAGCCCAAGCCCACGACCCGGGCCGGGCCGAGCCGAGCCGAGCCGGCCGGCGGCGGCGGCGTGTGTGTGCTGACCAAACCCACAAGCATGTAGGTCCTCTCCCCTTTAAAAACTTGGGTGCCCCCAGGGCCCAAACCCATTTGTCCAACTTAGGATAAATAAAGTGTGCAACTTTATCTCCTTTTTCCTATGTGGGATGGAGCATCTCTCCTCCCCCCATTTTCCATACCATCTATTTGTATTAAGTGGCTAACTTCTAGCATTAATTTCTCATTCACCCAGAATCGGTTTTGAGAAATTCCAAATGCTATTCTCATCTACTCTCTAAGTAGAATTTTTACAAATAATTTAATTCCATTTTTCACAAATGGAAACCACTTAATTAATTGGTCAAAATCGGGTCAACACCCCATTTATCAAAGACCAATTCCAACACATGTAAATATTACTTTAAACATGCAAGGACATTTTTTCATGAGTTATTACTTACCCAAATATAGATTTCATTCCTTTGTTATCCATATTGAACCATTGATATAGTACGAGAGAGATTCGGATTTGGGGGAAGATATGCCGATAAGGCCTTGCGCTAGTAGTAAGGTGGAGGCTCTGAGACTAAAAAGTCTTAGGTCCGATTCTCACCGATGGCATGTGAATTTCCACTTTTTTGTATGGCTTAAAATCTATTGTAAGTTATGATATAATTTGTAATGTATATTCCCAAAGAAAAAATGACTTTGGAATTGAAATCTTCAATTTCAAATACACCCATTCAAAAGAAGCCTAAAGGAATTTGTGTAGGTCCCAAGGGGTGTAAGTGTAAGGTTTAGAAGGGGGGTTGAATAAACTTTACCAAATTTTCGATTTAGTCCTTTTAAATATTCAGAGTTGATACTACACAATTGTGTCCTTGATGGACATCAATTTAATCACTCGGTAGAGTTAATCTCTCAACGGACTCAACCGAAATTTGTTGATGGAATAACTCGATTGTTGGCTCTAAATTAACTCATTGTGGTTTTGATTTCAGTGGAAGACTTAACACCCTTAAGTTTGATTAAGCGAGAATTTAGTGCTTGGTTTAGTACTTATAAGTTATCAAGTGGATAGCAAATTTATCGTGAGATAAGAGCGATTAAAAAAAATTCGAATTAAAATCTTTGAAATGTAAATGACACAAAGAAATTTTTATAGAGGTTCGAAGATAGGGTAATTCTTCTACTCCTCTCTTCTCCAACTCCTGGAGGAATCCACTAGGTAATGATCGATTTACAAAGTGGTAACAGGTCCGGATACAAGTCTTGATCACACAAATGACTTGATCCTTTGGGACTCGATCACGGAGACGCCTTGATCACTCACCGGCTTCTCGTGCGACTCGGCTTCTTCACGAGGCGTTTGCCTTGCTACTCAGACTCACTTGCTCAAGCTCTTTGGATTTGATCACGAAGCCCTCCAAAAGCTTAAGACTTGGTTCGACCTTGAACCTTCCTACAATCCTTCGTGGAATGTAGACCCTTTTCTTCAAAAGTTTCCTCTTCAACTGATTGAAGTTCTCTTTCCTTCACGGAGTGTTGGATTGATGTACTTCGTAATGTAGGCTTGAGGATTAATCTTGAATGATTTGAGAGTATTTACGTTATAGTTTAAATGATTTCTTGAATGTTCGTGGTTCGGGTTACCTTCTCTCGTCATTCCTCGGCCTTTATAGTGATCTTTCAAAACTTTGCCCGTTGAAGAGATAGAACTTATTTACGAAAGTCACTTGCGATCGTTGGCTTGTCTTGTTGCGATCCTTGGAATTGCCATTTCCTCGTATGAATTGTTCTTTCACCTTTTGAGTTCGACACGGTGTAGTGCTTCCCATTGGTTCATTCCATTTGCACGCTTCGGGACCGAGCACTCCAAGAAAGGTGGTATGGAGATATTACTTGTTTAAGTAATTCTCTTGATTTCCGTGCAACGGATCTTTTATAGTTATCTCGACTTGACCGCATTTCTTTGCTTTCCCCAGGTGACTTAGAGTCGACTTCCAATCATTGGATGACTCTTCTTCACTTCAACTTGAGACATGGCTTTTCTCGAGTTGACTTGGTGATACTCCACTTGGCTGCATCTCACCGCTTCTTTAGTAGAGTTTCCGTCTACTCTTCTTTGCCATACTCAATTGTCTCACAAAGAGTCTTCCTTCCGATCTTGATTGTCTTCTTGCATGTTAGGGCATAGGCTGACTTAACTCGGCTTGCCGGCTCTAATTGTTACAATGCATTATACAACAAGAATTGGGGTGCCAACTTTCTATTCTACGTTTTACATGGCATTCATCAAAATCTAAACAATAAAATTCCTAACAATTTCCCCCTTTTTATGATGCCAAAACTTAAACCATTCAAAAATGCAAATAACACGGATACATACGAGATAGTGTATTGACATAGAATGTATGCGCAGAATCAATCTTTTTATTGATCATATCATTCTTGTACTTTTTACACAACTGTTTTTACAAGGTGTATCATAGTTCATATTTGCCTACACGAAAAATAAAGAATTTATAGCTTTATTACGGAAGACTTACATTGTATGTATTAACATAATAAAATACACGAAGGGTTGGGCAAAGAACACTTCATCTTCTTCTTCGTTGTCTCCTTCTTTCATCTTGTTCAAGATCTTCTTCTCTTCTTCTCTTTTTCTCGTGTCACCGCCTTCTTTTCTTTTCATATGCCTTCCTGGCGGCTTCATCTCTTCTTATTCTTTCTGTCTTTCCTCCCATAGCTGAGTTTGTCTCTTGTTTTCTTCTTCTAATCTTTTTGCATACTCGGCGTTACTTTTGGCCACTTGCAAATTTGCCACTTGGTCAAGCCCGGATAGATACCTCCTTTCTTTCCGGATCTACGTATTCAATATTCTTGGGCGGAGGCCTGGGTCCGAAGCTTCTTCCTCCACCACTGCTTCTTCCTCTACCTCTGGGTGTGTACTATACTAGGGTCTTCTTCTTTCCAAACAGTGACCCGGCGGAGTGACCAAAGCAGAGTGATTGCCGGTGATGTCTCACTGCGGCTTCTTCACATAGCGTGAGACCCTTTTCCCGATAAGTCCCAAGCTTGAGCCATAGACATATTTACAAAGTATCCTTGGTTCGAGCGTTTTAAATTCGTCAATCGATCGTGGCTCTGTCCCGACATCCGAAATGGCATAAGTGTCTCTGTCTCTTGGAATGCCTCCATGTTCTTTCAAGATGTTCATAACCCTGCATCCATTCTTCCTTTCACTTCCTTCATCCTCGCTTCAATTGTTTTTCTCTTCTCGGCCATAGATACTGAAGCAGAGTGTTGGAGTGGCGAGTCACGGGGAGTTTGTTTGCGATAATGTCGGTTTGTGACAGACCCTGTTGAGGGGTTTGTGCAATCATCAAGGTCATATCTTTTGATCCTTCCCCCTCAAAGAGTTTTCCTTTCTTCTCGTTTTAACACTTCCTCACCGATTTTTTTCCTTCGCATGCTTCCTTCCTTTTCAACTTCATATCCCCTTTCGCTTTAGGTATTCCTCTTCCCCCTTTTTGGCATCATCAAAGGAGAGAGGAACGCTGAAATAGACTTGCAAGCGGGAAGTCAAGCCTGGCGATAGTTGAGTTTTGTCTCGAGTCTGCTGCAGAGTATGCGGCCCAAAATTCAGGCCAGGAGTAGCGTTGGACTCGATGAAATCGGCTTCATCTCAGCCATGAGAAGGCTGAATTTTGTATTCATGGTCTCTTCCAAACGTTGTAGATCACTCTTGTTTTGCTCACGCAGCACTTAACCTCGGCAATGTGAGCTTCATGCATGTGCTCAATATGTTCTCTCACCGTTTTTTGCCTCGGCATTTTCGACTCTCCATACCCAATGCTTGTTGAACAATGTCCTGAAGTATCTCACTTGTTCCACACGCATTGTTTGTTCTTTGTTGCCACCATTCCCCGATCCCGGATCGTTATGCCTCTTAAATCGGAGTGAGATTGGCATCTCTTTGTCGATCGTATATCCAAAGAGGCCGATGCCTCTCCATCCGTTCAACCTCGACCAAATAGTGCCTTGAACACTTCTCGAACTTCAATGATTCTTCATTGCGGTGATGGCCATGCAAAATAACAAAATCATAATCACCGGAACAATGGTGCCTCGATTGAAAAATAGGAGCCTGGTTTGTGATAGCGTGTTTGTTCGTTTCGACTCTTCGTGGAGTTCCTATCTCCGGTGAAAAAGGAAAAGACTCTACGAAGGATTCATCACCGCCAACCGGATCTGCTCGATGATTAGCGGCGCGCGTGAAGTTCTTTTAGGAATCGATCTGCTGCAGCTTGAGGAGCTGCGCGATGGACTCGGTTGGTGGGTTTTGTTGTGAAGTGGTCCCGGTTCTGCGAGCCTCATTGTCTCAACAACCGTTGGTCTCGGTGATTTTTCGATTGAGTAGGCGGTCCTCGGCCTTATCGAGCGTCATCGGACGATGATGAGATTTCCATTGGTGGCTCATCATCAAAATTAAATGTTTGACGAGTAGTCTTGGGATCGACTTGCTCGTGCTTGGAACATCCGTGGTGAGTCTTTTGGATCAGTCACGGGGATGACTCGACTTTTTCTTCGCCTTCCGATCCCGAAAAGGTTACATCGATTTTCCCGGAATCATGAAGTGCGCTTATCTCCTTCTCGGATGGGTCGATGATAGCGGGAGGGATGTTCTCTCTTGACTTCTTTTCTTACCCGGAAGTCTCAACCTCCCGTGGGCTTTCATTACCTCCAGCGGTCTCTCTGCGGCGAGGCCTTGACCTCCTTTTCGACGGTGTAAGGCGTCTTAGGGTCTTCTGCGGTGGCATCCATTGGAGTCTCAACCCCATGGATTTCACTTTCATCGCCCAGTGTTAACTCCCGGGGGCCGTTCCATCTCAGGCCTCGATCCCCTTGGCGGCGTCATTATTAGCCTTCGTAGAGCGGTTGGCACCTCACCGAGACAGTCTCAAATGTCCGAGCTTCGTTGATGGCAACTTCTTTTCTTCTTCTTGTGTTTGTATTTTCTCTACTTCGCCTCCTTGATTCGTTGTGGAGTCATCTGCGACATCCTCCAACCTTCTGCAGTGGAGGAGTTTCCCCTCGGTGGCGCACCGGTGAGTGACTTGGAATGGGGTCACTCGTCTCCAAACTCCCTATTGCGATTGAATGTTCAGCCGTTGGGCGGTGGTAAAACACCTTCAATAGGGGTTGGCTCGACCGGGGTCCCCACTATCCCGTTTCATCGCCAAGTCCCTTATCGCTTCTTCCGAGTGAGTGGGAAGTGGTAGCGGAACAACATTGGCGATTTGCTTTGAACCACTCCCATTGGATCAATTTCATTTGTGTGTTACGGAGGACTCTCCTGGTCCCTCCATCGGTTTTTGCTCGTGAAGGATTCTTGATTCGTGCAATGCTTGCTGCGTTGCAACTCTTACGTGGCGGCAAAGCATTCTCCCGATCCTCATCACATCGGAGAAGACATCAAGAAGAGGATGTGTGTGTTACGTGGTGCGGAGAGATAGGGCAGGATGCTTGCCTTCTCACATGCATCGGTTTCCTCGGCTTGCTTTTCTCTCTCTTTTCCTTGAAAATCTGCAGGATGTCCGCGATTGTCTTCATCCGGTGTTGGGAGATACGGTGGTCGATCCAAGGAATCTCAACAGATTCCTCTTCTTCTATGAACTCGGGCCGTTGGAACTGTTCCCTGGATCGACTCAACTTCCATTTCCTCCACTCACGCAGACGATTTTGGATGTCGGGTAAAGTGGAGATAGGATCATCACATCACTATCCGCTTTAGCTTCTTTGTGTTTTTGGTTGTGTGGACTACACCGTGTGTCTTCTGGTTGCCTCGATGATCGCCTTGGGACTTGGTTGTTTCATCAATTACATCCGGAGACTCTACTTCTCCAGCCAGATCTCCGATGTCTGCTCGGTGAGTGGTGACTCGGCCCGGTTTCTCAAGCTCGGAGCGCTTGATAATTCTCTCGTCTCCTAGTTTGTACCGGAGGATTTACCGGTTCGAGAGCGGTGTCCTCTCGAGTCTTGGGCGGCCGGGGCGTCTTTGGTGTCTTTTTCTCGAGGAGCGGGCCGTCGTGGCTTCTCGGTTCTCCTCTTTTGACGATCGGAGAAGGTATTTGTGAGTCCTTCTCGACCGGCCTGCAGGGAGGGGAGACACGGCTGCCAGGGGCGGTGACTCTCTGCTGCGGGCGGGGAGCATGTTTGGTTTTCTTTCTTTGCAGGGCGATCTTCTTAGCAAACATACGGGGCGACTTTCTTCTTGGGTGGGAGGAAGCAGTTGTATCTTCGGGTCACCGATTCCCCCTCACTCGTGTCGGCTCTCTTGGCGTAGGCTCTCTTCGTGCGCGCCGAGAGATTTGCTCTGAACATCCTCTTGTTAACATGGAATGCTTTCCCATGTCTAAGAGGGACTCCTTTCACCTCCATTAGCCGGCCAATCACTAGGCCATATCCTAGGGATCCTCCAAATGTGCCATCTTCCTTGAAGGATTTGTTCCCCACGTTCGCGAGTCGATGTAGACAAACTCAGCCCAGATTTATCTTCTTTTTCTGCGATGATTGCGGCCATTACAATCAGCTTTGCCTTTGATCGGTCAAAGTCGCCAAATTTGATGTCGATACATTTGGCAACTATGTCCAACACTTGTGATAATCCTCCTTCAGCAGATCTCTTGTTTCTTGTATACTATTTTATCGGCAAAGTCGGGCTTGGCTATTTCTTTCCAAGCATCGGCCAGGTTTACATCGGCCGTTAATCTCTTATGCTCCCTCTTACGGTAGTGAGCAATGTTCGCCAAATCCTTGGCGAGATAGTCACCGCTTTCCGTGAGCAGATGACTTTATTCCTTCATCGTGAATCTCGGCATTCACGTAGAATTGTGCGACCTCCTCCACATATGTCATCGGGTATTCTAACGTCGAAACGGTTTCGCATCGGGCGTTTCTAACTTTTCAGCGATTTTCTTTACTAGGGTGTCGTCGGACCCCTGTTTCACCATTCCGTCGAAATTCACCGTAGAGCCGGTGTGGATTTGCTTTCCTAACTTGGTAAAGTCATAAGTTGGTGCCATTTTTCAGGATTGTATCGAAGAAAACTCGAAAATTGATTTGAAGATAGATAGGGTTTCGAGAGAATTTTGCCTTTGCTTTTGAGAGAAAGAAATGAACAGTTTTAGAAGTGTGAGAGAGAAACGGGGCGAAAATGGTTTAAATATGGTTTATGAAAGGACGTGTGGATGGTTTTTGAAATGTGATCGAAATCAACGGCTTAGATTTTGCACGCCTATTTAGCATTTAATGTCTCGTATTTAATGCGGCGAAATTTATATCCAATCATAAGCTTGGTGTGCGGCTTTATGTCGTACACATCATCATTATCATTATGTCGACGTATTCCTTAAAACATTCCCGCTTAGTCAAAACGATCAAAGCGTTTTTGTCACTTTGCTCATAAGTGACTCGAAACATCCCTTAGCCGATTTAACTCTACTTCTCACGTTCTCTTGGTGACTCATTTCTCACCGACTTGATTAGTCAGTTGTCTTCCGATCTGGTGATTCTTGAGTTGATTTGTGTGTTCAACTCTTTTTCACCTCCTCTTCTCGTTCCATTTCTTTTCTTTGATTCTTCCGTGTGTCGACTTAGTTCAATTAACCCCAACTCATGTTTGAGTTCTTCAAATCTTGACTCACATAATGGTTTTGTGAAGATGTCGGCTAGTTATTTATCGGTTGAGATATATTCCAGGATGATGTCCTTCTTTTCAACATGATCTCTTATGAAGTGATATCGACATCAATGTGCTTTGTTCTTGAATGCAACACGATTTTGAGTAATGGCAATTGCACTTGTCTTATCACACATGATTGGAATTTCTTTTTCTCAACTTCATAGTCTCTCATTCTTTGTCTCATCCATAGGACTTGGGCACAACAGCCAGCACTATGTATTCTGCCTCACCAGAGGTGGCTATTGAATTTTGCTTCTTGCTAAACCAGGAAATCGGCTGTTTCTAGCATTTGACATGTGCCTCGAAGTGCTCTTCGTGTCCACTCTACATCCAAAGATAGTCGAGAATCAATAGCCAATTAGCTTGAATCCACCTTCCTTTGGATACCATAGGCCTACTTCTTGGCTTCCTTTCAAGTATCTCAATATTCTCTTAGTCATTAGCTTTGTCATATGGCTCTCTTTTGAGCGATTGAAATCTTGCACATACACCTACAAAGAAAAAGGTGATGTCGCTCCTTCTTTGTGAGATAGAGCAATGATCCATAAGTGCTCAGTATCTTGTTTGATCTGAGCTTGCCATCTGCATCCATGTCCATTTTGGTGATGTATTCATTGGTATTTTTACGGAAGATTTTTCCTCCATACCAAACTTCTTCATTAAATCTCCGGTGTATTTTGTTTGACTTATGAAGGTTCCATCCTTCAACTTTTTCACTTGAAGTCCAAGGAAGAATGTCGGCTCTCCCATCATGCTCATTTCAAATTTACTTTGCATGAGGTTTGAAAACTTTTCACACACTCTTTGTTTGTGGATCCAAAAATGATGTCATCCACATATATTTGAACAAGCAAGATACTCTTTTTGTCTTGAATTAAAAAAGTGTTCTATCTACTTTTTCTTTTGTGAATCCATTTTTGGTTAGGAATTGTGACAAAGTGTCATACCATGCTCTGGGTGCTGTTTCAATCCATATAGAGCTTTCTTGAGTTTGTATACCTTGTCTCCAAGAGTCTTCTCGCTCAAATCCTGGAGGTTGTTCAACATACACTTCTTCTTCCAATACACCATTTAGGAATGCACTTTTTACATCCATCGATATACAATGAAATTCTTGTGAGTCGCATAGGCAAGAAACATCCTTATAGCTTCCAATCTTGCTACGAGGGCAAATGTTTCATCAAAATCTATCCCTTCTTCTTGGCAATATCCTTTGGCTACTAGTCTTGCTTTGTTTCTTACCACAGAACCTTCCTCGTTCATCTTATTTTTGAACACCCATTTGGTGCCAATAACATTTTGATGTATGGGTCTTTGCACTAATTCCCACACTTTATTTCTTTCAAACTGATTCAGCTCTTCTTGCATAGCTTGAATCCAATGTGTGTCGTCCAAAGCTTGTGACACGTCTTTGGGCTCTATTTGCGAGATGAAGCATGTGAACATAGCTTCTTGTTGAGTTCTGGATCTTGTTTTGACACCTTCTCTTATATCTCCAATGACAAGTTCGTGGATGATCTCTCGGCCATCTTACATCGAGTTGGAGTAAGTTAGGCTGTTTCATCGACTTGCAAACCGTGTTCTTTGTGGTCGATTCTCTCGTAATCTCTTAGCCGCAAATTTTCCGGTTTGTTTCGAGATTCGGCTATCTCATCTTCTTCGAATTGATAATTCCAGCTTGACTTTCACAAAGACATAGGGACTCTTACGTATGTTTGGATGATTCAAACTTATCGGTGATTCTTCAATGTCTTCTCCATTTACATTTGGCTCATCGAATACCACATGAATGGATTCTTCTCAGTAACCATAGTTTTTTTGTTGAGTATCCTGTAGGCTTTGATTTGGTGAGTATCCTGAAGATACCTTCATCGGCTTTAGCATCAAAAGCCTTTAGGTTGTCTTTGCCATTGTTGTGGATGAAGCATTTACATCCAAATATTCTGAAATATGTAACATTTGGTTTTCTTCCATCCGGATCTCATAGGAGTCTTTGTCACCGCTGTCTTTTATCATACATCATTTTTGGGTGTAGCAAGTGTGTTGATTGCTTGACCCAAAATCTTTTTGGTAACCTGCTTGACTAACATGGTCCTTCTTTGCTTCTTTGAGGGTTCTTTCTTCTTTCGCAACTCCATTCTCATTTGTGGAGTCCTTGCTGGCGATAGTTCATGACCAATACCATTCTCAATACAAGATCTTGAGTTATTATTCCATTAACAAACTCGGTTCCTCTATCGATCTTATTTTGATAATGGTTTGACTCTTCTCATTTTGAATCCTCTTCATCGGTTGTGGTAGTTTTTGTAGAGTTTCTTTCTTCTTGCACATGAATATTGTCCATGTATATCTTGAGTAGTCATCTACTACCACCAAGGTGTATTTCTTTCCACTTATCTTGGTTGGTTCCACTTTGGGCCAAATAGATCCATATGAAGCGGATGCAATATTCTTGTTGAGGATGGGCATGTCTTTTCTTTGAATGACGACTTGATTTGTTTTCCTTCGACATGCGTCACATATACTCTCCTTCTTGTATCTTTGAGTCCGGAAGTCCTTCTACAAGATTACTTCGGCAAGCTTGTTAATTGTTTTGAAATTCGGATGACTCAACTTTTTGTGCCACACGATAACTTGATTCAATTTGTGCTTTTTGCTAGTAGACAGTCTTTGGTGTTGCGCATTGACCAATCCACTACATACATATTTTTCTGTCTACATCCTTGCGGCAAAGACAACTTCATTTGATTCGATATCTTTGATTTGGCATATACCCATGTTGAATCCAACATTGTAGCCCTTGTCACGCGAGTTGGTGATGCTCGATAAGTTGAAGTTGAGTCCTTCAACATATGCAACATCTGTGATTTCTAATCCATTCCTCTTGATGGATCCAATGCCTCTTATTTCACCAGGAGCTTCATTTCCTCCAAATATCACTTTTGCTCCTTTTACTTCCTTGAATTTTGACAGATTTTTCTTGTTTCTGTCGTATGTGTCCGGAATGACCACTATCCATGTACCGGTTCCTTGGCACTTTCACTGTTCCTTGAACCCGCAATCAAGGAAATTAAGTTTTAGGTACCCATACTTGTCTCGTCCCGAGGGGTTAGAATTGTAAGACGATCCAACCAACCTATAGCCAAATGATTTGACTCTAAGGGTTGCCATCTATCGATGCCATAATCATAATTAATCCTGGCAAATTGCTTGGGGATTCTAGGTTCATACAACTGTCTCTTTTGTGTCGTATGCCTTTGCATATGTGTTTTAGCAATTGCCTTCCTTGGATAATTGTGGTGTCTTTGAGTGTAGTGCCTAGGTGCATATGTGTGTCGATGAAAGCTCTTATACTTTTGGAATGGCCTTTCTTTGATTTCTAGGCCTTTGCCATTTGGGCTTATATTCCATAAGTCTATCTTTGATAGTTCACATTATTCCAATCACTTGTCTTGGATATTTTCTACCATTCCCATCATATGTATTTCTCTTATAGATTTTCTTCGGGTTTTTGGTAGCTCTCTTCTTCTTTACAGTATTTTGTTTGGAGTTTCTTTGAGGACTCGGTTGAATCTCTTCTCACCGTCCTTTCAAATACTCAATCGGTTGTTTTCCTTTTCCTTTATAACCAAGGCCGGTTTGCTTGTTATTGTGCTTTGGAGTGAATGTGTGTGCAACATTTAGAGTTTTGGATTTTTCGACTCTTCATGACTTGAAGATCCTTTTTCCAAAATTACTTTTGAGGTTTGACATAGCACAGAGGAATTAAATCCTAAACATGTTTTGTCTCCACATTCTCTTTGACTCATAATAAGATCATCCAATGATTTAGATGCCTTAGTGAATGAGGCAATAACATTCTTGAGGTCATTCTCCTCTTTTCTATAGCGGCAAGTTCTCGCTTATTAATTTAGCATTTTCAAATTTTAAACTTCCATTCTCATCAGCTATTTGACTTAGAGTACTCGGCTCCTTAGTCGACTTTGAGTTTTGACTCTTGAGTAGGCTGTTTTCCTCATTTAATAGTGTGTGTGAGGATTTAATGTGTTCAAAATCTTTCATCATTTTGCCTAATGAATCATAAAGATCGAGTGGGTGATGAAGTGTGTGTGTCACGATCACTATCACTAGTGTCCGAGTTTGTTGAGTTAGATTGTACCTCATCTTCTTGGTCGAGTTGATCTTGTTCTTTGGCCATCAAGCGGATCGAGCTTCTTCTTCGTAGTCACTTGAGTAGTCGGCTTCACTCTCTCAATCACCGTCTCTCTTGACTTGGCTTTTTGAGATCTCTGCAGCCATCATTGCCTTTTTCCTTTCTTGTCTTTCTTTCTCAAAGACCTTTCTTTCTTCTTCATCCCCGTATTTTGTTGACTACAGGATATGGGCATGATCAATGGCATAGTGACCTGGTTGTCTGTTCAGCATAGATATTCAACCTTTTGATCGACTTTTTCCATTCTTGGATTGTCACCCTTTGATACTCAACTTTTTGATGATTTGTTCTCTTGGTTGGCCTATCTTCCCTTGATTTGGAGGAGCCGAGTGTCTTCTCGGAAGATTCACCCTTTCCTCTTTTGTAGTTCTTATTAAAGAACTTGTTGAATCTTTTAACCATCGGGGCTATTTCTTCTCGGGTCAATGACTTCTTTAACCTCGGCTCTCTTCCCATCTTTAACAATTAGAGCAATGTTTTGGGTCATGTTTGTCTCTTCCTGGTCTTTTCTTCTCAAACTCGTAGGCTTTGAGGTCCGAGAATAGTTCATGGTTGGATGTCTTTGATAGGTCCATGGAATGTCTCGGTGCCATGACCTTCATTTCCCATTCAAATGGAAGACTTTTTAGGATCTTCATACACATTTCCTTCGTGTATATTCCTTTCCAAGTGCGGATAGCTCATTTGTGATTTACGTGAACCGAGAATCTAGTTGATCCAAATTTTCTCCGAGATCATTTTGAAGTTCTCAAATTTACTGTACGACCACGATAATTTGTTTTATTAGATTTGCTTCAACCTTCACAAATCAATGTCGGCTTGTCCCAGATTTCTTTAGCCGTTTTGCATGATTTGACTTTATTGAACATGGCTTTGTCGAGGTTTTGTAAAGGATGTCCTTGGCTACATTGTCCGGGTTGTATCTTTTTTCTCATCATTTGTCCACTCGGTTCTTGGTTTTCAACCATGACCGTGCAGGAGCAACATCTTCTTCTCCTTCACCGCAACTTTTAAATGCAATTGTTCATCTTTAAGATTTGCGGAGGCCCATCTTCTATTACTATCCACATCTCATCATGTAATCTTTGATAGATGAGCACTGATACGAATTTTCCAATCATCAAATTCTTCAATAGTGAACATAGGGATGCGTGTCAAATTTGCTTCCATGATAATAACTTTTAATGATAAAAAGAGTTTCGAGAGTTTAAGTACTAAAGCGGACTTTGAAAAGTTTGGAGATCTAGTTCAAGAACCGGTGCGGAGGGTTCAATGAACCAACCGCTCTGATACCACTTGTAGGTCCCAAGGGGTGTAAGTGTAAAGTTTAGATGGGGGAGGGGTTGAATAAACCTTACCAAATTTTCGATTTAGTCCTTTTAAATATTCGAGTTGATACTACACATTTGTGTCCTTGATGGACAATCAATTTAGTCACTCATAGAGTTAATCTCTCAACGAGACTCAACCGAGCTGTTGATGGAATAACTCACCGTTGGCTCTAAATTAACTCAACGTGGTTTTGATTTCAACAAGACTTAACACCCTTAAGTTTGATTAAGCGAGAATTTAGTGCTTGGTTTAGTACTTATAAGTTATCAAGTGGATAGCAAATTTATCAAATGAGATAAGAGCGAGTTAAAAAAAAAAATCGGAATTAAAATCTTTGAAATGTAAATGACACGGTGAAATTTTTATAGAGGTTCGAAGATGGGGTAATTCTTCTACTCCTCTCTTCTCCAACTCCCGGAGGAATCCACTAGGTAATGATCGGTTTACAAAGTGGTAGCAGATCCGGATACAAGTCTTGATCACACAAATGACTTGATCCTTTGGGACTCGATGCCGAGACGCCTTGATCACTCGGATGGCTTCTCGTGCGACTCGAGCTTCTTCCAGGCAGCGCTTTGCGCTTTACTACTCTGACTCACTTGCTCAAGCTCTTTGGATTTGATCACGCCCTCCAAAAGCTTAAGACTTGGTTCGACCTTGAACCTTCCTACAATCCTTCGTGGAATGTAGACCCCTTTTCTTCAAAAGTTTCCTCTTCAACGATTGAAGTTCTCTTTCCTTCACAGGTGAGTGTTGGATTGATGTACTTCGTAATGTAGGCTTGAGGATTAATCTTGAATGATTTGAGAGTATTTACGGTTATAGTTTAAATGATTTCTTGAATGTTCGTGGTTCGAGGTTACCTTCTCTCGAGTCATTCCTCGGCCTTTTATAGTGATCTTTCAAAAATTTGCCCGTTGAAGAGATAGGCTTATTTCGAAAGTCACTTGCGATCGTTGGCTTGTCTTGTTGCGATCCTTGGAATTGCCATTTCCTCGTATGAATTGTTCTTTCACCTTTTCGAGTTCGACACGGTGTAGTGCTTCCCATTGGTTCATTCCATTTGCACGCTTCCTCGGGGTGAGCACTCCAAGAAAGGTGGTATGGAGATATTACTTGTTTAAGTAATTCTCTTGATTTCCGTGCAACGGATCTTTTCTGATTATCTCGACTTGATGCATTTCTTTGCTTTCCCCGGTGACTTAGAGTCAACTTCCAATCATTGGATGACTCTTGTCACTTCAACTTGAGACTTGGCTTTTCTCGAGTTGACTTGACCGATACTCCACTTGGCTGCATCTCACCGCTTTTTAGTAGAGTTCCGTCTACTCTTCTTTGCCATACTCACTTTGTCTCACAGTGAGTCTTCCTTCCATCTTGATTGTCTTCTTGCATGTTAGGGCATAGTGACTTAACTCGGCTTGGCCACTCTAATTGTTACAATGCATTATACAACAAGAATTGGGGTGCCAACTTTCTATTCTAAGTTTTACATGGCATTCATCAAAATCTAAACAATAAAATTCCTAACAATTTGCTTTATTCCCTTGTTTAAAATGTCAAATCTCATAATTTGGATCTCGTCAAATGGGAGTGCTCACGCTTTAGCTAAGGCCTCTCATTTTTATGCTAGCCCGATTGTTTGACATTATGCTCATAATTTCATTTCTTCTACTTTCGTTGATATTGTATCGAGAACCATCACTAGCAATAAAATTTATTGTGTTTCTGTCAAAAAATAAAAAAGTCAAAATTATTTGTTACCACCAAATATTATAACGGAAATTAAGGCCTTGTTTGTTTATGTTTCCAAGGCCCCATTTCCAATTTCCAACTATTCATAGAAATGGAATCATGTTTGTTTCTAAAGTTTCCAATGGAAATCATCATTTCCACTTTCCACTTTTCACATAAAACATCATCTCAAACCTACAATTTCAATTCTCAACCCTATACACTATCCTACATCACTTATCAATCACTATTCTTATTTTTTAATCCAATTATATATGTGGGACCCTCCATTACCAACTTTATCTACTTAAAATACTATTATATATATCTAATGGGTCCCACTAGCCTACAATCTTACAAATATAATATTATATATTCAATTAAAATATTCAACCACTCTCAACTTTTCAAATTATTATATTCATAAAATACTATTTCAAAACTACTTATCCAAACATAATCTCATTTCCAAACCTACATAAAACTCATTCTCATTCACTCATCCAAACATAATTCCAGATTTCACACGAAAACCAATAAATTCTGAAAATTCATTTTCCAACACTAGAAACTAGAAATAGTCCATGGAAACATAACCATACAAGGCCTAAATTTCTCGGAATCACTGCACCTCGTGTCAGACTCTGAAAAGCTGAATATTCATTTAATACGAGGAATTGTCAACATCAATGACTGCAACAAGACAAGCCAACGAACACAAGTGACTTTTGAAAATCAGCCTATCTCTTCAAATGGCAGATTTTTTGAAAGTTCACTATAAAAGGCTGAGGAATCTCATTGAGAAAAGGTAACCTGAATCACGAACTATCAAGCAATTATTCGAACTGTAACCTGCAAAATATTCTCAAGTTATTCAAGCAAATCCTCAAGCCTAAATTTTGAAGAAAATCGATCCAACACCAAGCTGTGAAGGAAAGACAACTTCAAACTGTTGAAGAGGAAACTTTTGAAGAATCAAAAGGGGTCTACATTCCAAGGAGGATTGTAGAAAGGTTCAAGGTCGAACTAGGTCTCAAGTTATTGGAGGGCTTCGTGATCAAATCCAAGAAGCTTGAGCAAGTGAGCTTGAGTAGCAAGCATGCCCCCTGTGAAGAAGCCGAGTCGGACGAGAAGCCGGATGTGTGACCAAGGCATCTCCGGATCGAGTCCCAAAGGATCAAGTTAGTTGTGTGATCAAGACTTGTATCGGGTGATAACCACTTTGTACTCGATCAATACTTAGTGGATTCCTCCAGGAGTTGGAGAAGAGAGGAGTAGAAGAATTACCCCATCTTGAACCTCTATAAAAATTAATTGTGTCATTTACATTTCAAAGATTTAATTTACTCGCATATCATTTTATATCTCACGATGATTTGCTATCCAACGATAATTAACAAAGTGTTAAAACCAAGTGTTAAAACAAACTTAAACCAAATTTAAGGGTGTTAAGTCTTCTGCTGAAAATCTCATCACAGCCGAGTTATAATTCTTGTTAAGAAGAGAGGAGTAGAAGAATGACCCCATCTTCGAACCTCTATAAAAATTAATTGTGTCATTTACATTTCAGCATTTAATTTCTGCATATCATTTTATATCTGCTGATGATTTGCTATCCAACTGGTAATTAACAAAGTGCTAAAACCAAGTGTTAAAACAAACTTAAACCAAATTTAAGGGTGTTAAGTCTTCCGCTGAAAATCTCATCACAAATAAGTTAAGGTTTAGACTAAACAACTGAGTTATTCTATCAACAGCTCAATCGAGTCTGTCGAGTGGCTAACTCTGCTGGTTAACTAGCCTAGTTGTCCCTCAAGGACTTAGTTGTGTATTTAACTCTGTATTATTTTAAAAGGACTAAGATCGAAAAGTTGATAAGTTTTATTCAAACCCCCCTTCTAAATCTTACTCACACCCCTTGGGACCTATATTCAGCTTCCATAGAAATAAATTTTGCCGCTCTAACACCAAAACATCTCGAAACATCGGCAGATTTGAATTGTACCAAGAGGCGGCCGCGCTGCAGCAAAAGTTATTTGTTGTTGTTGAGATAAATTCAGCAGTGCTCCGCCGCGGGAAGCGTGGTTGACGACAACGACGGACACGTATATTAGAGAGAGGAGAGAACGTGACGAAAGTGGGTTTTTTTCTTTTTTTTTTTTTTGGAGAATCCGGGTCGGGGCTGGGCGATGGGTATGATATTTTGGATCCGTCTAACAGATCTAGATCCGTTAGACGGTCTGATAGGAGACTAGTGATAAATTTGACTTTCCAACACTAACAAAATCATCAGAAAAAAGGTCTACCGTCGGATCTAGGGTTTTTCTGCAAACATGCCGAAGAACAAGGGAAAGGGAGGTAAGAATCGGAAGAGAGGTAAGAACGAAGCTGACGATGAGAGGCGTGAGCTGGTCTTCAAGGAGGATGGACAGGAGTATGCGCAGGTGCTGCGTATGCTTGGTAACGGCAGATGCGAGGCCATGTGTATCGATGGCGTTAAGCGTTTGTGCCATATCAGGGGGAAGATGCACAAGAAGGTCTGGATCGCCGCCGGTGATATTATACTCGTCGGCCTCCGCGACTATCAAGATGACAAGGCTGATGTAATCTTGAAATACATGCCTGATGAAGCAAGGCTATTGAAGGCTTATGGCGAGCTGCCAGAGAACACTAGGCTTAATGAGGGTATTGCTGGTGGACTTGACGAGGAGGATGATGGTCCTGGTGACGATTACATTGAATTCGAGGACGAGGACATTGACAAACTCTAGAGAGCTTGTGACAACTGGGACTTTGTTTGAGGGTCACTTGTTACCTTCAAATTACATTTGCCTTTCTGGGTTCTTTTTTCAATTACAAAAAAAAATAAAAAATAGAGGGTTTATCTTATTTGTAACGTTCGAGTGGTATGCTAAAGTTTTATTGTGTTTTTGTGTATGACAATTGGCATGGTTGCAATAACAGGGCTACAATTTTTATTAAAAAAATAAATTAAATTTTAGTTGCAACTATATTGTCTAAGACCAATGTAATGCCCTAGTTATTAGTTGATATTTGATGGAGCGCCACCTTTGTCTAACTTTTTTTTTTTTTTTTAGTACAAATCGAAATCCACACTTTTGATCTGGGTTTGAGAGTTTTAAACTTTCGGCCATTATCCGATTATATGGTCTCCATTATTACTTACCGGCCATATATGTAAGAATTCATTTCCTTTGTTATACACTGCACCCTAACTTTATCGATCAATTAGTCATTTTTGTTTGAGCAAATTGTGGGAAATACCCACTTGGGATAGGACAAAGACTTTTCTTAAATGTGAGATAAAAAAAACTAATAAGTTTTCTACCCACTTTTGTGGTTCTTTTACCCAAATACTCTTGATACTTGAATACAAAAGCAAAAAGTAGGTGTAATCATATTTCTCTCTCACATAAAAATATATTTTCTTTATTTTCAGATATTTAACACAAGTTTTATTTTATTTTTTTAAAAATAAATCAGATTTTGCTAAAAAAAATTTTTGTAAAAAACAACTTTTTGAAAATAATTTTGAGTTTTATTATTTTATAATTTTGAGATATTTTAAATAAATGGAAAATGTTTAAAAAAAGTGTATAGTTTCTTTTCAAAAAAAATTTATATTTCATTTTTGTAATTTTTTCAATTTAAAATAACTTTGAGTCTTTTTTTGTTTTTTAAACAAATTATCATGTTTTTTATATTTTAACATTTAGATTTTAAAATAAATTTGTGGATTTTTTAAACTTTTTTTAATATAATGCAAATACTTTTAAATTTTATTGAAATAATTTTCAAAATTAATAGATACTTTTTCAGATTTATCAAATAAATTGTTTTATGTTGATTTTTAATCAATTTTTGGATAAATGCATTTTGGGACCAAAAGTGCATTTTTCCTCTAGGTATGTGTATCCTTGTCTTCTTCTTTGTATATGTATATGTCATAGGGGTTGACACGATATATATATATATATATATATATATGTCATAGGACTTGGCACAATATGACACGATATGAACACGATTTGGGCACGATACATAGAGGCGTGTGTATTTGGGGAGAGTGTACACGACTTTCAAGGAAAATAATAATTAAATCAGTTTCCAAATTCAAAATCCTCAAATTAAAGGAGGAGCATTTTGGTCAAATTGGATAAAAAAATTGTTTTTTAATTAAATTGGTGGGTAGAAAAGAATATATTGGGTAGTTAATAAATTTCCCCGTTTTGTTTTATCCCCTTACTTAAATTTCAAATTCTTTGTAATAATTAGTATCCAAATATTATAATCGAAATCAAATTCTCAGCAAACAGATTCTCCATGATAAATTCTGTTTTTTCTTACCAAAAATACGAATATGCCTTAAAACACCAATGAAATCCAAAACAATAAACGCATTTACTCTTATGCCATATTACTTTCTCTTGATACAACACTTACCATGTATTCATATTATTGGATTACACTAGTAAAGAAAAAATATAATTGCAAATTATTACAAAATCAAATCACATTAATCAAAATGTCACACAACTCACACTATGCCAAAAAATAGTTCAGATAACACATTTCAGATAGCGCTTTTATATGAATGTGTTATTGAAAAATTCACATATATTTCAGATAACACTTTTGTAGGAAAAGCGCTATCACAATAAATCATATAATAGCGTTTTATTAACAAAGTGTTATATAAAGAAAACTTAAGATAACGTTTAATCAAATAATTGTTATATATGTTCTTGGAATAACGCTTCGTACAACAAGCGTTATCCTAAAGCGTTATCTAATTCAATTCAGTCAATTTAGTAAGATAGCGCTAATTAAAGAAACGTTTTATATTTTCTCATATTAACGCTTTCTCGACGCATGCGTTATCTCAAAGTGTTATCTGTGAAAAACAATTTCGAAAAATAATTTCCCTCCGACACATCTATTTCTTCATAATCCATTTTTCAATAAAACTTCTCACCTCTTCCAAACAAAACCTCGGGAATTTATTTTTGAGAATATTTTTCGAACCAACCAGTGGGTTAGATAGGAGAATATTTTTCGAACCAGAATCGTCGGAAACCCAACATATTAGTCCGCCGGAGGATGACGGAGAAAATCCAGGTGGAATTATGGAAATCGAAAGACGGTACCATTTTAGGTTTTCAGGATCGAAAAGGTAACCTTCGTGATTTTGTTAGCGCTAATACTGTTATTTATGTAGATATAGCTTTTGAGGCTTTGTTGCTTGAAGAAGATGAACCAATGGCGGTGGGGAGAGATGGGAATATTAGAGGTAAATGTATAGGAAATTATGGGTATGCTTATTGGGGTACTGTGAAAAGGCTCCATGGTTTATCGATAAATTTTGAAGGTTTATTTGGGCAAAATAACTGAACTTTCTCAATTTTAGTGGAAAAATTGGAAGAAAAAGACACTCTCAAAAAATAGGTCGCGATGGAGAGCTGGTGGTTTGGCGAGGGGTTAGTAGGTTTCATTTATTTTGCAATCATTTGATGATTTTTGCATATGTAAAACTTCTAGAATTAAAATTTTTGGAAAGACATGTGAATGTTTTGCATCCCTTTTTTCTTTGCAGGTTGGTGTAAAACAAAAAGAAAAGATTGCTTCATTTAAAAATTCTATTGATGTGCTCACGCTTTCAGCAACGCCCATCCCAAGAACACTTTATTTAGTATTGACTGGGTTCCGTGACGCCAGGTAATCTCACTCAAAGTGACAATTTTTTTATTTGTTCTTGTACTTGATATGCCTTAGAAAACATGCAATGTCCTATGCAAGTAAATGTGGGGCTGAGTAAAGAATAATGAGACAGAAGAAAAAGAGATAGAGTTCTGTTTATTGAAATGAACTCAATACTTGATTAGATTCAGGAATTCTTTGGTTTAGATTGATGGATATTAGTGTAATCGTGTAACAGAGATGGTGGGTAAATATGAACCTACCCTAGCTGATAGGAGTAAAAATTTTCAACTATTGGCTTGTTTGATGGATATTAGTGTAATCATGTAACAGAGATGGTGGGTAAATCATGACTAGTACTTTGCTTAAAACTTAATTGACTGATAATGGATTTTGATTACTAAGGCTTTTGCTTAAAGAAGTGTGTTTTGGTGTACAATTAAATGCGTTGCATACTAGCTGTTTGATATAAGTATTTAACGAAGAGAAGTTCCTGGACTATGTTTACTAAAACTCATCTATTCTTTAGCTTCTCATATTTGAAAATGGTCGCTGCATTAGCTCCGTCAAAAGATTATTTATTATTATTTTTTTTCATTTTTAAATACTTTGGTGTTTGATGAAGAAAAGAATACTAAGTACAGTCAAATGTGTCTCGAATGCACATGCCAACTGCTTGAAGTTAGATTTTTAAATGGAGATTGTGCGTTTTCTTATATAGCAATCGTTTTTTTTTTTTGATTTTCTGTTATTTTCTTCTCTGCGGTTTTTCGCTGTTGGGCTAGAAATATGCAATTTGAATGGCGAATCTGTAGAATGAAAGAATATTTTTCATTGCATTGGTATTATATTTAATCTTAGAGTGGTCAGTGCATTGGTATTATATTTAATCAATGTTGTAAAAAGCGCTAGGCGCTAGCTAGGCGACAGGTTGGGGCCCTAGCGCCTAGTCTAGGCGGGGTTAGGTGGGTCTAACCAGAAAAAAATCGTAGGCGGATAAAGGGGGCCTAGCGCCTCGGCAAGGATTAATCGGGGTTAAGTGGGGATTTTTACAACATAATTTAATCTTAGAGGGGTCAGGACATCCAGATCTGATTTTAGCATTGTAAGCACAATTAGCTTTCATTACTTTACCATGTCATTTTGATTTGGTTGCAGATTTTGAACTCCCATGGTTTCTATGTCAAGTTTGTATTCATGTATGGATATGTTTCGAAATGAGAGTTTGACAGTTTTACACAGTAACTTTGTATAATAAGCAATTTGATTCTTGTACTCTAATCGTTTGTTGTATTCGTTTGCCCACTTTGTTTCAACAAGTCTACTCATGTCTGATAAGTTTTTATTTCTACCTTAGAATCTAATTTGTAATTTCAAGTGTTACTGTTCAGTAAACTCAACTTGTACTAGATTAGTAGCTACATTAGGATTTGTACTTGTGTAGTTTCTTTTGTTGTTTTATCCTCCGCGAGAATCTTACTGTTTGTCATATCCATCAAATGACTTGTCCCATGGATATTTTCTAATTCTTTTTTTTTTCAATCTAAATTTTAGCTTGACTCTGTCTTTTTTGATAGTTGGAGAGGGGCCTTCATGGTCTTGAGCCGCTCGTTGTAGCCAATTTTCCGAGCAAAACGTATAAAGAAGTGTGCTTGACGTCGAAGGAAAACACTCAGTAAGTTATTCTCTTACAATTGTTGTGATGGTATACGACGATTAGTATTTAATCTTACAATTTGAATGTATGATCATGTTTTGTTGTTGAGAACTCAAAAGTAGCAAGTGGATTCTGAGGTGTCCATCATATTGATGAGTTCATGATGAGGTTGATTCACACTATTTTAGTCACCTTTTGAGATTACTACCACTTTGAGAGTAGCAGATAGTTGAATATAAGATATATCTTGCTTATCAGCGATCATTGTGCATCACATATTAACATTAATGTGTTGATTTCTCGGTTTATTTTGTGTTTTTGTATATGTTGCAATATATGTATAATGATATTTTAAATTAGTATTTGTTACTTGTCTTATTTTCTTTTTTTAAAACACAGGTATATGGTTCTTAATCCGGACGAAGGTCGAGAAAGTGAATGGCACACATAATGTTCTTGAAAGAGAGCTACCTTAGCATAACTCTTGTTCTAAAACTACCAGATAATTGTTTGAATTCTAAGATTTATTAGCTTTATTTCGGAGATGCGAGCTACTCTTATCACATTATATTGAGATACTTTTATTTTAGTTTCATGTGAATTATATTATGGAGTGTTCAATATTATTATACCGTTCAAATAATATTTTAGGATAAATTTTATCTCTTTGTTTTTTAATTTTATGATTTATGAATTTTGTTGCCGCTCTCCTGTTGCGTTTTGTTCGCTCTTGTTGGTCACATGATTAAATAGTGGGAAACATAAGTTTGGTTGAATATTGAAAGCATAAAAATCATCGTAAGATAACGCTTCTTTTATGAAGTGTGATCTACTGAATACAAACATGGGATAACGCTTCTTCCCAAAACCGCTATCAATTTACTGTCAGATAACGCTTCTTTTATGGAGTGCTATCTTATGAATACAAATATGGGATAGCACTTCCTCAGAAAAGCATTATCAAATATGCATCTCAGATAGCGCTTTATAAGCGTTATCTACAGGATAGGGCTTTAGATAACGGTGGTTCCAATAGCACTTTGTAACGCTATCTAAAGGGGAAAAAAAGCGTTATCTGAGTGATTTTTTGGCGTAGTGTCACAACAATGAATTAGATACATATTCCCAGCTAAAAACAATATTTGGTACAAAAAATTTATTGAGTTTTAATTTTCTTAAATTGCTACAACTCTATATAATCCCATACAAGGTCCATGAATTAGAATTACTTCAACATACATCACCAAATCAAGTAAACTAAAATCTGCAACCATGTCTAGGACAGCAACGTTGGTATTTGTTGTCCTAACGGGATGTGCATTTTGGAGCTACATCTCCGATGTCTCATCGACTATCAAAAGCTACGATCCGAATAGTCCTTTGTTCTCCGGTGGTGTCGTCCACGCGAATGGCTCGGTTGTTGGTGGTCTGAAGGAGGAAGGTTCGTCGGAGAACTACCATAGGAAATTACAAAGATGCATCTGTGATTGTGATTGCCAATGTTCCCCCAGAAACTGCTTGTTTTGCTGCATGGCCAAGGGCAAAAATGGGATTGTGTGATATATATACATGAAAGTGCCCATCTCTGATTTGTATGTTGTTTATAATTGATGCTTGCTTATGGAATAATGAAAGCCTTTTAAGGTTGATTAAAAGCACTAGCCAATTTCTTGACTTGAATCTGAACCCAGTATATATATTTGCTATAGCTTTTGATGAATTATGGTTGGGTCTGGATTTTCTGTTGTCTGATGCTACCAAGAACTAACCAATTTTAAAAAAAACTGACGTGGTACGTTTTTCGGTACCGAGACATAATTCTTGGTATCGAGAAACTTGTATCATACACAACACAGTCCGTCGCATTTTTGTGTACAATAAAAATGTGATGATGAAAGTTGATTTAGTGTAGAAATAATAACATAATGATTGAATATGATTGATGATTTGATTCTTTCAAAAAAAAAATGATTGATGATTTGATAGTAGTTTTTTTTTTAAGAAAAAAATGAGTCAATGTAGTGAGGGAGAATAAGTGAAAATGAACGAATATCGTATTTTCTGAGATTTTAATAACAATCACATGTGATAAATAAATAAAAAATCTGGTAGAACGAAAATGAAAACATTATTTTATCCAATCGCGCACTAACCTTTTGTTGCCTGCCATGTGATTGCTATCCACAATCCACAGTTTAATTTTCGATCATTATTGGGTCGAATATGACTCACAAAAAAAAAAAAAAAAAAATTGTATCATTGGACTACCTAAAGAATTTGAATTTGCTAGTTAATCAATTAAACGACGCAGGGGAGGGATACTTTCTCGTTTTTCTTTTTGGATTTGAATCAAGGGCAAAGATGGTAATTTGAAGATTTTGCTTTGGCATTATAGCCTGTCTAATAACTTATAACTCTATAGAAACCTGTCCAACCGCAAGAAAGAACTTACTTCAAGAAAACCAAAACAACTCATAGCTAGGGAGCTGAGGGATGTGACTGTGTCTGCAAATGTTCGCATGCTGAATGTTACTTTTGTTATCAATATAAAAAATAGGTAAAAGTTGTTTTGAAACATCGAAACAATAAAAAAAAAAAAAAATAAATTTAAACAATATCTAAAAATAATCAAAAATATGCGAGATTGTAAAAAAAAAAAAATAGGTAAAAAATAATAAGAAATGTATTTTGTGGTATTTTTCCGAAAAGTTGTGCAAATGTAGCAATTAGATTCCTTTTTCAAATGGATATAAGGTCTTTTGGGCTGAACCTAATATTTGAATTAACAAGCCCAAGTCCAACTTTAATGGATTTACATATAATCCTCCAATGACCCATTACTAAAATTTCATTTTTTCAACTTCGAACCTTGTCTGCAAAACTTGTAATATTACTATTATTATATTATTATTACTTTGTTTTTTTTGAAGAATGATATTATGATTACTTTTTTTTTGAAGTATTATATTATTATTACTTAATTCAACATTTTTTTTTAAATCTGGAGTCGTTTGTCAACGTTATTGTAATCAAATATTAATGTCCATCTTCCTTAGTTCTGAAGATTAAGCAGAGCAAGATACGTCATAGAAAGCAAAAACCCCACATAAAAACAGTTCAATAATCTAATAAAAAGGATTTAAAAAGGGTTATCAATCAGTATTTAATCAAGGTTTTTCCCTCTTTACGGAGCAGTCCTCCTTGTCTTCTCTGATTCTACTCGTATGTATTCTCAAATCTGAATTTTTTCTTTTTTTCTTTTTACGATCTTGATTTTGTCGTTTCTAGGTATTTTTATGGATATAGGTTTTTTTTTAATTTAGAAATTGATCGCAATTTTCTTACATTTGAACCAGGTCATCGCCGTGTAGGTGAAAATCTTGAAATTCCGTTCTTGATGAGTTCCCGTACATTGAGAAGGCGTCTCCACCATAAAGATGTTGATGGAGGAAGATATGATCGTTACGAGACCTCGCAATTCGATTCGTTAAACGAGCCATTGCTTGGAAATAGTGATTATGATTATAACAAACACTCTGAGGTAATTAATTTGTTTTTTTTTTCTTTTTGCAATATCTTGAATTGATTTTATTTGAATTTCTATATATGCATTTTTTTTTAATTGAAAGGGGCAAGCTCTCGCGGATATTTTGGATGATGAACGGAGTAAAGAGCGCCTGCATTGGACTCTACTCTTTTCTAATGTAATCGCGCAGTGGGCGCAGTGGTTAGGTCTGCATTTACTGCAATTTGATTCTTAATTTTCTTTTGCAAAAAAAGTAGAACATGACTCTTTTTTTTTTCTTTTCTTTAGTAAATTGCTTAAGTTTGTTATCTTTCTATTCCATGATAGATTTTCGATGTAAGCAGGAGTATATAAGATTGAAAGGGTCAATAAGTTTTAGGTTCGATCTGACAGTGCAGAGGGTTAGTGACTTTTGTCTTGAGGTCGAGATCCAGCAGCAAAGTCTTTGGCATTAGATTGTAATAGGTGTTTAAATAACTGAGTTTCAATATTGGTCTTCAAGCTCTTCAATTTAGGAGGTGATGTGAGTGTGGAACTTGGAGATATAACGCTGATCGGTTGAATTAGTCTTGATAACATAAATCCACATAGTGTTGAAGATAAAAAAAATTAGGAGCATTAAATTTTGACAGAGATATAGTGTGCATAGTATATATATTGATTGGAAATATTTGTGTTGTTGGTTTGGTTCGTGATAGCTCCTTATACTTCTTATTTCTTATTATCAATATAAACAAGTTAATCAATCGATTTATCTTTTCCTTTTCCCAGCAAATATTGTCCTTGGATCTGGGTCACTTTTTGGACGAATTTTGCCATTTATCCCCGGCTCTCAAAATGGTGCAAACAGCAACCTTCGCCCTGTTTTACTTAGTCCCTTGCAGGTATCCTCGAGCAACTCCATTTACCATTTCCAAGAAGTTAGTTGTGTTAAGTAATTGTGTAATTTAGTGTTTTTCCTTCCAAGTGATCTATATTTGCTTGACATGAAGATTATTAAGAAAACAGTTAATAAAATCTTATGGGACTCAACCATTTTGATTATATCATAATTATCATTGTGATTGTGAAATGAAAAATGCTGCCATCAACTAAAAGACATGCAATCAATGATGCTGCTTTGTGAGAATGATGTTGCTTTCACCGCATTCACGGGGTGAGTGGAATAAGTTAAATACTATGCTTGTGAGCCTGGAAAAGAGTATTCTGGTTAGAATGGTGCAGGGATAACTTACTATGCTGAAGTACTTGTCAGTTTCGAACGGAGTATTAAGGAACTATGTTATTTATATATATATATATGTATATGTATATGTGCTGCTGTCTGAATTATGAACCTGCCTAATGGTGAAGTTAAATGTTATTTGCTCGTTTTCTTTACTACATATTCTTTCTGCTTTCCTATAATTCTTCCATAGCTTGGGCATACACCACCATCTTTCTTTGATTCTTGAGTTGGTTTGACAATAGGAAGCGAGGCTAAAATATCTAAAGCAGAGGCTGTCAGTTCCTTTTGATGGCAGTTTTTCAGAGCATCAAGTATGTATTCGCCACCTTTTTGCCCTAAAATAACTTTTTGGGGGATATTTTGAACTTGTACCATTTTTTTTGGGTGCAAGGATGTTAGATTTCCTATGTTAATTACAACAAGCAGGTGATTCCATAGCATGAATTATGATAAAGTTGACAATATTATTTGAAACATGGGTTCATACTTCATAGCCTCATACTTACTGTGTTTTAATCGTTATTTATGCATCAATGGTTGATATTCTGTTGGCAGGATGCACTTAGACAACTTTGGAGGTTATCTTATCCTGATAGACAACTCCCAGCTCTAAAATCTGAGGTTTGGAAAGAGATGGGTTGGCAGGGATCTGATCCTTCAACAGATTTCAGGTTTGTGGTGATAAGTGATTAGTTCATCAAGATATAAGTATATGAATTAGTATTCATTTGGAAATTTTGAACCATATGTTTAGGGGTGGAGGATTCATATCGTTGGAGAACCTAATCTTCTTTGCCAAGACATATCCGGTTTGTATTTCTTTTCTGTTTTTTCCCCTGCATTTACGTGACTTTTCACGAGGTTTTTCCTTAAATTGTTTCCCTGAAATGAATACTATCGCCAGATTTCAGGAGAACATGTTGTGATTATGAAGAATATATATCTAGAAGGTTGGAATTCATGGGAAAAACTTGCCTATTTTTCATCTCTGTGCTCGTGATAGTTCCACAAAAGTGATAAAAACATAGAGTCGTATTGGGGGAAGCAATTTAAAGTGGAATACCTAGTAAGTAACTATAGAAGGCGGAGCTTATCTTTCCTTGAGGAGGGGTTGTATGTTTTTGACATGTGCCGTGCAGTTCTTATGATGGAAAAATATTTCATAGACCCTAGCATTTGTTGGCAAGAGTGGATAGTAGGCAGTTGAATGAGACCATTCGCAATGATGTTCTCTCATAAAAATTCTTGTGGACAAATAGGAGTAGTTTGAATAGTGCTTTGTCGATTTTTCCTATGTTTGGTGTACTTTCGCCTATACTAATAGACTAATAATACACCTTTTCGGTTTACATTTTTTTAGTAATTGCAGCTGGTTGGTAGTGCAGTAATTAGTGTTAAGGAGCTGTTTGCTGAATGACTGGCTTGTTTGTAGATATTTAATGATCATTTTAATCGTTATACGATATTGTCTCAGCGCACTCTTGCTTATTTTTCACTCATTTCCTTGTGGTTTAGCTTTCGCTCATATTGTTTGCTAGCTTTTGTGAATTTTTTTTGAGAAGCAAAAAATAATTTGAATATGTAACATTTTGTTTAAGTATTTTTTACATGCATTCCCCTGATTTTGATATAAGTATGTCTTCACCCTTTTCATTTTTTTATTGCTCTTCGACCTGATAGGAAGCATTTCAAAACTTGTTGCACAAGAGAGATGGAGACAGGTCTGAATGGGAGTATCCATTTGCTGTGGCTGGCATCAATATTTCCTTTATGCTGGTGCAAATGTTAGACCTTCAATCAGGTGCGGAAGGGTTTGTCATATTATTTCGTAATTCCTTGGATTTTTAGTTGAATTACCTCTATCATCATATCTCCATTTTATTAGTTTGCTAGATGTCAACATATGCTACTAATTGAACAAAACTGTATGATTTCTGTTCACAATCTCTTCCCTAAGCATAGCATTCCTCTGTTTGGTCATCTAAAGATTATTTCTTACAATATTTTTAGTTGATCATAGCAAAAACTGATTGCTCGAATGAATGATCATGAAATTTTTCTCCCCAGGTGTGTTACAGTGTTAGTATCTGAATTTTTATTTACTCCCCGTCAAAAGTGATGTCTAATGTGAATAACACTAGTGATTAGATTAGCCTTTATCACTTTAATATGTTTTTTTAACCCCTTGATTGTACAATATAGATGAATTTTCTTGTTTTTTTGCATAGTTCGTCAATTTTTTCTATTTTGTTTAAGGTATCTTAAAGCGAACCGTATTTGTAATTACCATAGCACATTTGAAATGCATTCTCATGTGACAGTTGACTGTATCATATTAATCCTGTTAGTCCACCATCTCTCTATTGAAGTTGCCTGTCCTGAAGCAGGTTTTAGCATAATTCACATATGGTGCATCAAATTAATTACCTTGGGTCATTTTTGTAGTGAAACACCTGTAATGGGGTTTGGGCGGAAGGTACTGTGATGAGCATTGGACTTAAATTTCACAAGCCAATAGGATTTTTTGTATTTGTTTTATTTATTTATTTCTTCTCTTTTGTGTTTGGCCTGTTTTCCTTTGAATGAGGGAGTTGGGAAAAATCCTATGCTCGGGATGGTAGAGCAAGAACCTTAGGGCCTGTTTGTTTATGTTTCCATGGTCCATTTCCAGTTTCTGGAGTTGGAAATAGAATTTTGAGAATTTATTGGTTTTCGTGTGGAAATTGGGATTGTGTTTGGATGAATGAATTGAAATGTGTTTTATGTAGGGTTGGAAATGAGATTGTGTTTGGTTTGAGTAGTTTTGAAATATTATTTTATGTATATAATAATTGAAAAGTTGGTAGTGGTGGGGTCCACTTCAATATTTTAATTTAAATATATAATATTATATTTGTAAGATTAAGTTGGTGGGTCCCATTAGATAGTTATAATTTAAAAATAGTAATATTTTAAGTAGATAAAGTTGATAATGGTGGGTTCCACATATATAATTGGGTTAAAATATGAGAATAGTGATTGATAAGTAATGATGAGTGATGTAGGGTAGTGTATAGGTTTGAGAATAGAAATTATAGGTTTGAGATGTTGTTTTATGTGAAAAATAGAAAATGAAAATGATGATTTCCATTGGAAATTTTATGAACAAACATGATTCCACTTTTATGTATAGTTGGAAATTGGAAAGAGGCCATTGGAAACATAAACAAACAAGGCCTTAGTGTAAGAACTTAGTGTAAGAACTTACAGATGCATGTGAACACACAGTGGCAAGTGGACACTGATTCGTGGTTATTTTAAGAAACATTCGCCTATTGCATTTTATGCTTGGCTTTCGTGTTTATTTTGACGAAGGAGTTTCCATATGATTTGGAATATATTTCCATTGGAAGCGCTTTTGAGTAATCATGTGGCTATGTCAAAGTTGCCTTCAATAACTTGTACTGTTTAAGGGATTAGGGAAATATATTAGGGATCATTACAATAAATACCCCTGAGGTTTAGCTTAATTAGAAAAACTTCAGTTATCTTTCAAAATTACAAATACTCCCATAAAATGTTGCATATACCCAATACTCCCTTAAAGTGTTGCATATACCCCCTTGACGTCTGTTTTTACCTAACAAATATCTGCTTGACATTTGTATTTACTTAACAAGTATCCTCACGAAGGTGCAAATGGTAAATGTTTAAGGGGGCTGTAATATTGAAGATAACTGTTTTTTTTTTGTCATTAACCCAATATATAATCGATTGATCCGATTGCATTGTGTTCTTCGAAACACCAACTAGACTTCATACTGTAATTCTGCAAATAGAGCATTGAATTGTCAAATCACTTGTTCAAAACGTTATTTTTTCAAAATATGAAATATTTTTGCAGGGAATCCTAACACTTTGGCTGGACACCGCTTTCTGGAATTACTCAGCCAAGACGAGATGGCCTTTGACAACCTTTTCTGTGTCGCTTTCAAAATGTTGGACGCCCAGTGGCTCGCAAAGCGTGCTTCGTATATGGAATTTAACGTAAGAACATATATCCCTCTTGCATCAAAGTTTATCGACTATCATATATTGGAAATCAATGCAATTTGCCTTTCATCTCGCTTTTATTGAAATATTTTCTAATTTTTTTCGACTTAGGATGTTCTCAAATCTACAAGATCACAACTAGAGCGCGAGATGGCACTGGAAGATGTGTCGAGTGTGCGAGATTTGCCAGCTTTTAACTTACTGAAAAGCTAATACAGATAAGATTATATTTTTCTGTGAGTTCTGTACATACCTTACTTTCTCTGAGGTATATTTAAATTACCAATCCAAGAAACTACTCTTCATACCAATATTTGTAAACATTGTATACTGTTGAAATGTTATCCCCTTTTATTCTGGTGGATCAGTCCTGTCCAAGGAATAAATTCTCATTATCTTTTTAAAGGTTTTAGCTCAGGACTTCATTGCTCGAACTTTCAGAGCTAGAAGCATAAAACTATTATGTGTTTCTAGGGGTGGAAACGAGTCGAGTCAAGCCGAGCTGAATATAGTACTATTCAAGCTTGTTTGAATTCTAATCGAGCTTCAAGAATTGTGTTTGAGCTTGATTTGATTATTAATCGAATCGAGTTCGAATGAGCTTTAGTCGAGTCGAACACTAATCGAGCTCGAGTAGCTTGATATTTTTACACATTTTATTTTTTTACTAATCGAGTCGAGCTCGAGCCAAGCTTTACATCTTATCGAACGGAATAATGTGTTGAAGCTTAGTTCGCTTTGCTAATGAACCGAGCTCAAACGAGCTTTTAATGATCAATCTGAGGATCGAGTAGCTTGGCTCTTTTTTCAGCCTTAGGTGTTCCCGGCATAAAATTAGGGTTAAATTACAAAAATTACCCTTGAGGTTTAGTCTAATTACAAAATAATCCAGTATATTTCAAAATTACAAATACTCCCTTGAGGCCTTACAATATACCCTTGAAGTTTGTTTTCGTTTCACAAATACCCCTTAGTAGGTATAGTTGGTAAAGTAGAAACAAATGTCCAGGTGATATTTTTAATTCTAAAAGGTTGGTGGCTATTTTGCAATTAAATTAGATCTCCATAGTAATTTTTGTTGAGCTAAGTTGATCACATAAGCTGCTTATCCACTTCGTCTTCTTTTTATGAACTCAAGCATGATCAGAGCTCTGCTTATTTTCTTCCCCAGATTTCAAGTACCACCTTTTGAGACGTGCTGAAGTTATGGAAACCTGTAAAATTATAAATTTAAGATGAATTGATAGTTTTGATTAAATTTTTTTATGTGTCAATAGGGCACTATTTACCTCTTGATCCCAGTTTGTTTTCCATGTCATAAAGCTAAGTGCAAGTGTTTGAGTGATAACTCCACTGATCATTCCAATCCATATCCCCTGCAAAATCGATTCTGAGTCTCAGAAATACACAGCTTTATCACTGATTTATTACTGGGGTAAATTACAATTACTACCCTTCGAGTTTAGCCTAATTACAAAAAAAAAAAAGTCTAGTTATCTACAAAAACTCAATGTATTGTGCAAACAGCCCCTTAGGTTTGTGATTCCTTAACAATACCCTCCAAAAAAACATTCAATTTGTGAAATATAAACTAATATTAAGGGGGTATTTGTAATTTTAAAAGATAGTTCGGTTTTTTCTTTTTGGTAATTAGACCAAATCTCAATAGTATGTTTTATAATTTACTCTTAGGGATAATTACAAAAACTACTCCTGGCGTTTAGCCTAATTACAAAAGTCTCCAGTTATCTTTCAAAAATACAATTACCCCCTAAAGTATTACACGCATCCTCTCAAAGTTTGTAGTAACCTAACAAATTCCCCCATCTTGTGGCTGTAGTTTGTAAGAGAAACAAATGTCAAGGGGGTAATTGTGATTTTGAAATATTATTGAGTTTTTCTATAATAGGCTAAACGAGAGGGGTAGTTTCTGTAAATTTTCCAAACTCTTGTTTAGTCATAAAAAATATACAGGTGGCGACATTTAGTGTCAATACAATAGAGGATGCAACACGATTTTATCCGTAAATTTTTTAGGGCATCATTTCCTAAGAAAGTTATGATTTCTCTTTCTTTTACAGCGGTGAAAATTTAAGTGCATAGCTAAAGGATGTTAGTGTTGCTGAGGTTGGCAGACTTCCTAACCATTAGAATTTTACCAAATAATTATGGACAAGTTTATATGTTACCTTCACTTGGAGATGAATCACATATCCAAGAACAGCTCCAATGGGTAATCCAATGGCATAGAAACAAACAAAGTTAATAATTGCAACTTTTGTTTGCAAACCTGCTCCTACTGCCACACCTGATTATACCAAACAATAAATCCATGAGAAAACACACTTTAAATGAACTTGAACAAATAGAGAAAGATAAAACAAATAGGGCAACATAAAAGGTTAATAGATAAACCTGAGAGAACTGGATAAATGCCACTGAGCAACACAGAGAAAGCAAGTAGAACAGAGAGATCAGACACACTCTGTGCAACTTCCTCTTCTTCTGTGAACAAGTATCCTAGTTTATTACCATACACCAAACAAAGAATCCAAAACAACACCCCTATTAGTACTGATGTGCTGATCAGAACTTTGATCGAAAATTTTGTAGCTTTGGCGTCCCCTCGGCCTAGCTCGTTCGCGACTCTTACTCTGCTCGGAGAAAAAAAAAGAACGACAACTAAATTTATCTTGGGATAATTACAAAAATTACCCCGAGGTTTGAGCTAATAACAAAGAAACCCCAAAAACTTTTGAAATTTACAAAAATCCCCTTGAGGTTTGATTTTGTATTACACTTTGTTCCCTTGATAAGCAAACATATTTCAAACTTATAGTTGCCCTCTTACATTTAAGACAAAATCAACCATCAAGGAAATTTTTGTAAGTTTGAGACTTCTTTGTTTTTTTTTAATTACTCCAAACCTCAGGGGTAGTTTTGTAATTAAATAAGAAGGAAAAATTCAGTGATTTTGAATGAGCAAATACATACATTGAAGCACCCATTATGCCGAGGCTGATCATGAATTCCCAAGCACAGATGTTGAGGCTGAAAATTTTAAAATTAATCAGCAGAGATTTTTATAATGGTAAATTACAAAACTTACCCCTAAAGTTAGCCTAATTGCAAAACACTCAGATATCTTTAAAAAATTACAAATACTTCCTTGACATATATTTCTATTTTACAGATTGCACGTATTGAGAGGGTAATTTGTAAAACATATATGAATCTCTATTTGTAATGCCTCAATGGATATTCGTAATTTTGAAAGATAACTGGATTTTCTTGTAATTAGGCTAATTTAAGGGTAGATTTTGCAATTATCCCTTGTATTGATACAGGGAAAATGCAATTCAAAACCATGTATTGAAAAGGCTTACCATATGGAGAATGCTGATATTGCAACCTCTGCATTTTTCATGTAACCTGCCAGTAAGACCAGAATGGCATAGTACCATAACTCCAAGCTGTAAAACAATCAAAAATGGCAGATAGTAAAAAGGATAACAAATTTTTACATGGTTTTTTACATATACAGTCAAAAAGCTATTCTGGGCTGATCCCATTCTCTTGTATACTAGTGCAAAATTATTTCGGGAGAATTTCAAATACTATCCATAAGTTGCAATTCGTAAAATTGAAATAAATGTGTAATTTTAAAAGATAACTGAGTTTTTCCGTAATTAGGCTAAAGTTCTTTTAAAGTGGATATTTGTGAAATAAACATAACTTCATGTGGTACTTGTAACTAGAGTTGTCAAAATTAGCCCAGCCCGATGAAAAGACTGGATTAGGTTGCAATTTCATAGACCCGAAAGTGGCCAAGCCTAATTTGGCCCGAAAAGCCGGGCCTCCTGGTGCAATTTACATGTATTTTCAAAGCATTGGCCGGGCTAAGCTCCAAAAATAGTGGCCCAGTGTAGAGCTTGCAAAGTTGGTCCGGCCCGATGTTCCAGCCTAGCCATCCCGAATATAGGATTGGGCTGGGCTTCATTGGTAGAGATCCCCAAAGTACCAACCCGGTCCTGCCTATTGCCAGCTCTACCCGGTAGAATTGTGGGGCCCGGTCCCACCCGATTTTTCTCTTGACAGCTCTACTTAATTTTAAAAGAAAAATGGATTTTTTGTAATTAGGCTAAATCTCAGGGGTTTTTGTAATTTCCTAAAACTGACAGCGTAAATTATAGTGAAGGAGGTTTACCAGACCATAACACCAGAGGATATTGAAAGCTTCACAACAGGCAAAATGTCCCTCAATGCAGCAAAAGTGAACCCCTTCCATGAATCAGGACACCAACCTCCAAAGATATACACAAACTCACCAAACACCAAAAACCATGAAGACATACAAAGTGCACACATTGCTCCATTTACCCCAAAATCCAAAACACTAACAAAAAACCAAGACAAGGGAATGTGGACGACGAATTGCATGAGCGATAGCCACGCGATCACCGTGTTTTTCTGCTGCGCTTGCAGATACATTTGGATCGTTAAGGCGAAAACGATACTATAGATGAAGGGAATGAACCATAAAGAAATGTATCCCGCGGAATTCGCTATGGCTTCTTCCTCACCTAGGAGCTTAAAGATTGGCGTTGCGAAGATAAAAACGGGAAGTAAGATGGTTAGTGTAACAAGATCAACAAACCAAGATCTTTGTAAGAATATGCCCATCATGTGGTATTGTTTTGCTCCGAAGGCTTGGCCACAAAGAGTTTCGGTTGCACTTGACATTCCAATCTGAGAGACATAACAGAATATTATGGATAAACTCATGTTTAGGTGTGGAATGCAGAAGATCAATAGAACATGTATAGGAAGTGTTTATAAACACTTAAAAGAAAAAGTGATTGTCAGTTTTTTGCTAGAAAAAAAAAAAAGAAATTATGGTGTTTTCGAATGACAACTTATACTTCTGATTCTGCATAATTTAATCAAAATCGAAAAGTAGAGAGAGGTGTTTGAGATATCGGATTCTACTTTTGATTTGATTTTTATATGTAAATAAAGTACTTTTACATCTTAATCGGCGAAAAGTTTCCTTTAGTTTATTCAATTTTTAGTCTCTATTTGCAAACATTGACAACTTTTGATTATCAACAGTAAAATTGCAAAATTAGTCGTCTAACTATAGGACGTTAGCAAAAAGGTCATGTAAAATGACATTTGCAATAAAGTCATGTAACTATATATACATTTCAATTTTGGTCCTATAAAATGTTTGTTTTGCAGTTTTGCAACATAGCCTAGTAACTGTATGAAAATCTCAATTTTGGTCCTACTTTCACCAGAAATAGGGGACTACACGTGCCGCTCACATGGTTGAAATCCAATGAAATTAATATAAAAATTGAGATTTTCATATAATTACAAGACTACTTTGCAAACCGTGTATTTTGCAAGACCAAAATTGAGAGTTTCCTATAGTTACGCGACTTTTTTAGAAAACGTGATACCTACCGCCATATATTTACAGGACTAATTTTGCAATTTTTCCAATTATCAACTACTTCCTAAAACATAGGTTTTTGCAAACTCTCCCATAGTATTAACAAATATTCCTAATTTACAACTAATTTTATGAAAGAAAAAAAGTTGAGCTAATTATAGTTCTAACTGATGAAAAAACAGAGTTGATTGTTGAAAAATGCAGTTATGAAAAGTTGTTCTTTAACAAAACGAAAGAATATATATATATATATATATATATATATATATATACAGAATGAAGTTATTACCACAATCCCATTCACAAAACGCACGCTTAATGTCTGAACAAGTGCATAACCAGCAAGATGTGTCGAACTTATGTGTCCGATAAACGACTGCGTAACGACAATTGTTCCGAATGAAGAAACTCTTGAAATAACACTTGGTATTGCAACCCTCCATATTTTCTTGGATTCTTCATATATTTTTCCTTTCAAATCACCTTTTTGTTCTGATTCTTGATTAAGCAGACTCTCTTGTATTGTGCTGTTATCCATGGCCTGCAAGAGTAAATGTTTGATAGACTAATGTTACTATTGAAGGAAATTGAGGGAGTGGCTGATTTATTATATTTTCTCAAGTGGGACATTTAAACAAATAGTTGGTGGGACAAAATGTCAAATGCAATATGTTTTTTTTAATAACTCAGTGTCCAGACTTACGCCTGACTATGGCTGATAACAGCAACTTTGGCCCCTCATCGTTGCTACCAAGGTAAACCGCGGGATGTGCACGGACTGATCAGTGTGTACAACCAGCTGACATACAACCAGGTTCTCCCAAGTAAAGAGAACATGTATGTTCGATCCCTTCAAATCTTTCATAGTTGATCTCCTCGAATCGAACCCACACGGATGTTATTAGTATTAGTTCATAGTTACATCGATTTCCCCTGAATCGAACCCACACGGATGTTATTAGTATTAGTTCATAGTTACATCGATTTCCCCTGAATCGAACCCACACGGATGTTATTAGTATTAGTTCATAGTTACATCGATTTCCCCTGAATCGAACCCACACGGATATTATTCAATATGAGTTCCCAGCAATGTTTCACCAGCTCACGTCGGGGGCATTTTGATGGTGTGTTGATTTGAACCCACAACCTCCACCCCACAACAGACATATGTTCCTTGGGGTGGCCACGTAGGCTAAGCCCGTTAATGCAATATGTTGCTAGTGAATTTCCACTTAATACAAAAAGATCAAGAAGGAAAAATAATGGCCTCTTTTTTCGACTTGTGATGTTTTATTTCTCACCATCAGGGCAGCAATATCTTCAAACAATTTATCTTTGTTGATATTTAATAAATGGGACAAATATAAATAAAAAAAAAAAGAGGTTCAGACTAATTACAAAAAACTTCATAGGTTTTTTAAAATTACAAAAAACTCTTTCAGGTTTGATTTCATCTTACATTTTTACTCTTCATAAACAAAAAACACTTCAAAACTCTCCTGATATTTATAGAAATAGTTCAACTGCCTCCTTAAATTTAAGACATATTCAAACCTGAGGGGGCCGTGTAATTTTGAAATAACTTTGGATTTTTTGGTAATTAGCCCAAACTTCAGGTTTTCTTTTTAATTATCCCTTAATAAAATCATAATAACATGTGTTTATTGGCCTTCATGCACCTAAGAAAAAGTTCTGATGAACAACTTATTTGCAATTTTAGTTCTGCAAATTTTTTTAGGGTTTGGTGGAAATAGATTTTATTCTTGTAACATCTTAATGTCGCGGTTTTGGTCCTTGATAATTTTACTATTAAGTCAAAATAACAATTTCAATCATGTAACTTTTAACGATCATAGGTATTTTTTGGGTATTTTGTCTAAAGGAAAAAGGGTATTGTGAAAACAAATGAAATATTAAAATACCCATATGAGACCAAAATTGCACAAAACCGGAATTTTTAGAACAAAATTGCACAAATTAAAACTTATGAGATCAAAATTACACAGAACCAAAATCTTACGATTAAAATTACTACCTAAAATATTTACAGGACCAAAATTATTAGCCTTATAATTAGGAGATCAGTTTTTTTTTATTTTATTTTTTAGTACAATGGGGGAATTTGGGGAGGGGACACACACACCCGTATGGGATCGAACCCGAGTCATTCACTCTCACAATACATGTCTCAACCATTAGAGCACAAGGTTGATCCCAGGAGATCAGTTTTTTCAATTAAGCCTTTGATGGACTTTCTAGAGCTTCAAAACATTTAGCTTCCCTAAAAAAAAAACATCATTTAGCGGCATGTTTGTATGTCGCTTTGGTGTCCAACAAGAATTATTCACGTATGAGTTATGAGTATTTAAATCAAGATGTGAATGACAAAGAAGAAAGCCAAATTGGACTTTTTTTAGCATTTGTTTAAGAATATTTTTTATCAGGAAAAAGGAAGTTGGAATGGGAAATGCTAAAGGGATAAAAAGAAGAAAAGCACTAAATCTCAAACAATTATAGAGATATCAAAAGCAAGTGCAACTAGCCAACTTTTAAAAAATAGAATTTTGGACAGCTAAAATTGCACATGATCAACAAGTATCCTGTATTTGATTGGTAAATACAAAACTCAATGGGGTATTATAACAGTTTAAAAGATTATTTATAATTTTGAAAGATAATTGGAGTTTTTTGTGTTTAGGCTAAACCTCAAGGGGAGTTTTTGTAATCATCCCTTTAAACTGTCGGAATTGGTTTTATTAAATTGGATTTTGACCCGATTTTGACCAATTATTTAAGTGGGGTCATTTATTCAAAGTATGAAATAAATGAGATAAACGTGATCTACGCCGCGGGTAGATGAGTTTAGCATTTTGAATTTCTCAAAACCAATATCGGGTGAATGAGAAATAAATGCATAAAGTTGGCCACTTAAAATGTTTTTATATATGGAATATAAAAGGGTGGGAATATGGAAAGTCATATTCCACATAGGAAACATATTAAATGTTTGACTAGTTAATAAAGAGCTTCACCACTAATAAGGAGTAATCAAGTGGAACTCCTTATGGTACACCCTAGTGGACCAAGTCAATTTTGACTAGCCTTTGGCTAGCTCAAAGGGCACCGAAGATGGTGCGGAGCACCGTCCGAGCCGGAGCTGGAGCCGGAGCCAGAGTCGGGCCCGCGCACGTCGCACATAGTCGCATTGGGCGCTTTCGACTCGGGTGGCGCGATGACTTGCGAGAATCGTGCGAGTGGCGACACGTGGCGGCCGATTGGATCGTCTGTTCACGACGAGGGCACCGTGGATCGGACGCGTCTCATCCCGATGTGCGGAGGTGTATGCCAAAGGGTGTGTTCCTCCGCAGAGCAGATCACGATCGACCATCGAGACGCAATCGTGCAACCACAGACGCGATCTGACGGTCAAAATTGATCCGAACAAGGGGTTGCACCCAGTCTGAAGAGGCACCATGAGCTCTATATAAACCAGCCCCCAGAATCATTTCATGCATCATGAAATTTTGAAATTCATATAGCATTCAGCATAAAAAAGTCTTGAGAGTTCAAAACACTAAAAGTTCGAAGTGTCTTGTGATTTGTAGTGTTATTATCGCAAGACGTAAGTCGTTGTATCTTGGGAGGCGATTGCGCCTTCGTTAACACCGTGAGCGGGCAATTTTGTCTTAAAGACAAAGAGTCCAACTCTTGCCTCGACTTTCTGTTACTCTGCTCGATTTTCTTTGGCCATTCGGTATACACCATCCAGTTTTTCCAACAATTTAAGACGAAATTTTCGTGTACACCAGCACCAACACCAGCACCGGGAGAGAAACCCGAGAAGTTTGGGGGTTCAGACTTCAAAAGATGGCAACAGAAAATGTTGTTTTATCTTACGACTCTGAACCTTGCTCGTTTCCTTACGGAGAATGCCCCAACTGTGGGGGAAGATGAGATAGATAAGGAGAAGAGGATGGCGTTCGATGCTTGGAGTCAAAGCGACTTCATGTGCCAGAACTACATACTCAACGGACTGGACAACACATTGTATAATGTGTATTGTTCGGTAAAGACTGCTAAAGAGCTGTGGAGCTCTTTAGAGAAAAAGTACAAAACGGAAGATGCTGGCACAAAGAAATTTGTTGTCAGCAAATTCCTTGAGTTCAAGATGGTTGACACCAAGACGGTGACCAGCCAGGTTCAAGAAATCCAACTCATTCTGCACGATATAATTGCAGAAGGAATGGTCGTGAGTGAATCCTTTCAAGTAGCTGCTATTATCGAGAAGCTACCGCCTCTATGGAAGGATTTTAAAAATTACCTGAAGCATAAGCGGAAGGAGATGGGGCTTGAAGACTTAATTGTCGATTGCGAATTGAAGAAGACAATCGCAAAGTCCGAGATTAAGTCCGCAAGTTTCTATATAGAGGCAAAGGCAAACTTGGTGGAGCCCAATGCTAGCAAGAAAAGAAAGCACCGGGAACAATCGAAAACAGGGGAAGGCTAAAAAGTTCAAAGGGAACTCGCTTCAATCGTGGAAAGCCGAATCACAAGGCTAAAGATTGTCGTCTTCCTAAAAAGGCCAATCGGAACCAGTGCATGTGACCGAGGACAAATCGACCAATTGATATGTCCGAGCTTGATCTCTACATTGTTGTGTGTATGAAGGCAACAAGTCTACATGGTGGAGAACCCGAGAGAATGGTGGGTGGACACAGTGCTACACACCACATATGCTCCGACAAAGACATGTTCTCAACGTATACTCCTATCAACGGAAGGAAGCTATACATGGGGAATCATGCAACGTCTGAAATTGTCGGTCTCGGCAAGGTGGTGCTGAAGATGACCTCGGGCGGGAGCGACCCTCGTTGATGTCCTTCATGTTCCGGACATTCGGAAGAGCTTAGTGTCGGGATCGTTGTTGGTCAAGGCAGGGTTTAGATTAGTATTTGAGGCTCAAAAGTTTGTACTTATGAAAAATGGGTACTTAGATAATGGATTGTTCAAGATGAATGTAATGAATGTACTCCGAAACTTTGAAAGCAATAAAATTAATGCTTCTTCTTATTTGCTTGAGTGTTCAGATTTATGGCATGTTAGATTAGGACATGTGAATTTTAACACTTTGAAAAGGTTAGTAAACTTGGAAATACTACCTAACTTTAAAATAGATTCACATCACAAGTGTGAAATCTGTGTTGAGGCAAAAATGGTCAAAACACCATTCCACTCGGTGGAAAGAGAAACAGAACCTCTAGAATTAATTCACAGTGACGTATGTGATTTAAAGTTTGTGCAAACTAGAGGTGGGAAAAAGTATTTTATTACTTTTATCGATGATTGCACAAAATACTGTTATGTATATCTTTTAAGAAGTAAAAATGAGGCCTTAGAAGCTTTTAAAAGTTATAGGAATGAGGTTGAAAATCAACTAAGCAAACGAATTAAGATAATTCGAAGTGATAGAGGTGGAGAATATGGAGCTTCTTTTGATGAATTTTGCTCAGATTCTGGTATTATTCATCAAACAATAGCTCCTTATTCACCACAATCAAACGGTATTGCTGAATGCAAAAACGAACTCTAAAAGAAATGATGAATGCTTTGTTGATAAATTCTGGTTTACCTCAGAATTTGTGGGGGGAAGCAATTCTCTCGGCTAACCACATTCTTAACAAAATACCACACAAAAATAAAGATAAAACTCCGCATGAGTTATGGAAAGGTCGAAAATCTTCCTATAAATACCTGAAAGTGTGGGGGTGTTTGGCTAAAGTAGAAATACCTAAGCCAAAACAAGTCAAGATAGGGCCTAAAACAATCGATTGCATCTTCATTGGATATGCAAATAATAGTAATGCATATCGATTTTTAGTGCACAAATCAACAATTCCAGATGTACAAGAAGGTACAATTATTGAGTCAAGGAATGTTGTATTTTTCGAAGACGTTTTTCCTTGTCAAGAAAGGAAAGAGGCTAGTTCTAGCAAAAGAACACGTGATACTGCCGATGGTGATCATCAAAGTAATGAAGAACCAAGACGCAGTAAAAGGGCCAAAACAACTAAGTCTTTTGGTCCAGATTTTCTAACATATGTGTTAGAAAATGAACCAAGACAATTGGTGAAGCATTGTCGATCCGAAAGCTCCATTCGGAAAGAAGCTATTAACAAAGATGAGATAGATTCCATTATGCAAAATCATACTTGGGAATTGGTAGATCTTCCACCAGGAAATAAGCCTTTAGGATGCAAGTGGATCCTTAAAAGGAAATATAAAGCTGATGGAATTATTGATAAGTACAAGGCCAGGTTAGTAGCTAAGGGATTTAAACAAAGAGAAAGCTTTGATTTCTTTGATACGTATTCACTTGTGACAAGAATCACATCTATTAGAGTTCTCATTGCTATTGCAGCATTGCATAACCTTGAGATACACCAAATGGATGTAAAAACGGCTTTTCTAAATGGTGAATTAAAAGAGGAAATCTACATGGAACAACCCGAAGGGTTTGTTGCTCCTGGACAGGAGAAGAAGGTGTGCAAACTCGTTAAGTCATTGTATGGCATTAAGCAAGCTCCGAAACAATGGCACGGAAAATTTGACAGAACTATCTTTGTCAAAATGGTTTCAAAATTAACGAGTGTGATAAATGTGTTTACATTAAAGACACACCTAATGCTTATGTAATTGTCTGTCTTTATGTTGACGACATGTTAATTATGGGTAGTAATCATGAAATAATCATGAATACTAAGAAAATGTTAATCAAACATTTTGATATGAAAGATATGGGTATAGCGAGATGTTATTCGGGAATTAAGATCTCTAAAACATCGATGGACTTGTTTTATCACGCGTCTCATTATATTGAGACAAGATTTTGAAAGTTCAATGCGTATGATCCTCCAGCTAAAACGCTGTTGATTTAAGCTTACACTTAGCTAAAAATCAAGGCGAGCACAGTATCTTAACTAGAATATTCTCGGATTATTGGCAGTCTAATGGATGTAACAAACTGCACATGTCCGGATATTGCCTACGCAGTTAATAAACTGAGTAGATTTACGAGTAATCTTGGAAATGACCACTGGAAGGCATTGATAAGGGTTCTTAGGTATCTAAGACTCACCTTGAATCATGGATTACATTACTCGAGATATCCAACTCAGTATTAGAAGGATACGGTGATGCTAATTGGATATCCGACTCAAAAGATTCCAAGTCCACAAGTGGTTATGTTTTTACCATTGGTGGTGGAGCGGTGTCATGGAAATCCTCTAAACAAACATGTATAGCTCGATCCACGATGGAATCGGAGTTTATAGTGTTGGATAAAGTTGGTGAAGAAGCGGAATGGCTTCGCAATTTTTTAGAGGATATTCCTTGCTGGCTAAGTCGGTGGTCGCAATCATGATACATTGTGATAGTCGATCGGCTAAAGGAAGAGCTCAAAATAGTATGTACAACTGCGGTAAGTCTCGACATATACGTCGAAGACATAACACCGTTAGGCGATTGATCTCAAATGGGGTTATTACAATCGATTACGTGAAATCGAAAAAACCTAGCGGATCCGTTAACTAAATGTTTGAATAGAGATCAAGTATACTGCTTATCGAAAGGAATGGGCTTAAAATCCACAAAATAAGAGTGTTCATAACGGTAACCCAACCTTGTGAATTGGAGATCCCAAGACCTTGGTTCAATGGGACAACTAAGTTATGAATATTCGAGATAAACACTGGAGCATATTACGACTCATTCCTGTCCCAAGTGGAGAAACCTCGCGAATGTGGTGAGGTTAAGTTATAAACGTTTAATGATTCATATACTTTAAAGAAGTGGAGTATGGCAGATACTCTTAATAGAGATCACCTATAAGTGTGAAGACGGGCGCTTCAATGAAACACTTATGAATCCAAGATGGTGTCCAAGAGGGGTGGGCATCGGCCGGGTAGTCGGGTATTCGGGTATTGGGTCTGCACCAAATAATCGGTAGTCATTGTTTGGGGTGCACCCTACCCGAAAATATCGGTGCACTGACTTTTTCTGCACCGAAAATGCCTCGCACCACCAGCGGGTAATTATTTTCGGTAGCAATTTTGACAGCGATTCTGAGGAATAAACTAACAGACATCCAAACATCCAAAACAATATCAAGCACGAAATATTCTAAATTATTTTGTTAACTCAAACAGACAATCAAGAAATGAATTAAAAAGTTTGTACCTTTTTCACAACAAGATTCCCGAAACTAATCACAATCAATTTTCATGGTCAATCTCATTCAAAACAAAAAGGAAATTAAAAAACGATTTTAACTGGATGAGAAATAGAAAATTCGACCCAAAGTACAAAACCCACAAAACCCAAAAAGAAAAAAATTTGCAGAGACAACCAAATGAAACAACACCTTGATTTTTAAGTGTCGAAAGTTTTGGGGAAAAGTGGGGTGGTGTGGCTGGGAAACCAAGAAGTTCGGAGGAGAGCGGCGAGAGCGCCGTGTGTGGGCTCAGTGTGGGCGGTGCGCCGTGCGAGAGAGATAAACACAGAGACAGAGAGACGATAAACAGAGTGGAGATGGGAGTGGACTTGTAACTAATCTTTTAGTTTTAGGGTTTTTATTTATCGGCACTGAATACCGATCGGGTATTTATTTAATACCCGACCCCAGACCCGATGTTTTATATATCGGGTATCGGTGCACCGATACCCGGGTTTATCAAAAATACCCGACCCGATCGGGTATTATCCGAACGGCCGGGTCGGTGCGATACCCGAATCCGAATGCCCACCCCTAGTGTCCAGGGTCAAAATGGACACAACCGTGAGAACCATATGGTGTTAGGAAAGATATTGTGTGGATATTGTTGTTTTGGTTTACATAAACAGTTGAAGCGTTCAAGACATCGCGTCGGCATGCGGCTAGTAAAACTGTAAATAGTATTCCACTAAGGAAGGTTCAAAGCCACAAGCTACCTCTCCTGATGCAATAGCTTTCCGTTTGAACTCTCTTAGTGTCTCCATACTCATATGCATTTATTTTCATTCATGTGGGGGATTGTTGGAATTGATTTTATTAAATTGGGTTTTGACCCGATTTTGACCAATTATTTAAGTGGGGTCATTTATTCAAAGTATGAAATAAATGAGATAAACGTCATCTACGCCGCGGGTAGATGAGTTTAGCATTTTGAATTTCTCAAAACCAATATCGGGTGAATGAGAAATAAATGCATAAAGTTGGCCACTTAAAATGCTTTTATATATGGAATATAAAAGGGTGGGAATATAGAAAGCCATATTCCACATAGGAAACATATTAAATGTTTGACTAGTTAATAAAGAGCTTCACCATTAATAAGGAGTAATCAAGTGGAACTCCCATGGTACACCCTGATGACCAAGTCAATTTTAACTAGCCTTTGGCTAGCTCAAAGAACACCGGGATGGTACGAGCACCGTCCGAGCCGGAGCCGGAGCCGGGCCCGCACACGCCGCACATAGTCGCAGGCGCTTTCGAGCGCGCACTTTGCACTTCGCACGTGCACGTCGTCGAGGAGCTTTGAGGAGCCTTAAAGTTTTGGAAAATCGAACCAGGGTTGATCCAGGTGGATTGGTGACGCGTGGCAGGCGGCTCGGGTGGCGATGACTTAATCGACCGAGAATGGCAGTGGCGACACGTGGCGGCGATTGGATGCGTCTGTCGGCGACAGGGCACCGTGACCGACGCGTCTATCCAGTGCGAGAGGTGTATGCCAAAGGGTGTGTTCCTTCGAGACAGATGCGATCGGAGACCATCGATCGCGCTTGTTAACCACGAGGTGCGATCGGCGGCCAAGACGATCCAACCAGGGGTTGCACCCATCTGAAGAGGCACCAGGAGCTCTATATAAACCAGCCCATTAATCATTTCATGCATCGAAAAATTTCGAAATTCATATAAAGATTCAAAGATAAAAAAGTCTTGAGAGTTCAAAACATTAAAAGTTCGAAGTGTCTTGTGATTTGTAGTGTTGCTATCGCAAGACGTAAGTCGTTATATCTTGGGAGGCGATTGCCAGTTTCCGTTAACACCGTGAGCGGGGCAATTTCGTCTTAAAGACAAAGAGTCCAACTCTTTGCGCTCGACTTTCATTCTTTACTCTGCTCGATTTTCTTTGACCATTCGGTATACACCATCCAGTTTTTCCAACACTAATTCAAAGATGCTTTCAAACTCAAATTCTTAACTCCAATCCAACAACAATAATACCTCCAAAATATTATTCTTCTTTTGATGACCCAAAGATATTTCCACACCAGTCGAGGCACAAAGCCCACACTTTCTTCGAACTATGAACATTTGTTCTTCCCAGGATTGATCCTAATTAATTCTTTGGGGAAAAGAAGGTCAATCACAACCCCACACTCCGCGATAATCAAGATTTAAACTCAGAATATGGGGGTTGTAAATGGAACCCCATGACGCTAGGCCAACCCCTTTAGGTTCCAAAAATTTATTCCAAGACTTTGATTTTTCGTTAAAAGTATTTGGAAGCATAGATTCCAAAAGACTAGTATATTTTGTTTGATATTGTTGGTCACTGAAAAAGACATGATTTTTTGGTCAAGCCATGTGTGTTTGATTTGGTCACATTTTCCTTTGGAAAGTAACATTTTATTACATGTCCGAGTTGTGTAGAATTATCAATCGTTGTCTTGGAAACTAGTTGCCAAGTAATAACATAGAAATGAAAACAAATTCATTACGTTCATGTCACCCATCATAACATAATTTAATGCTTTATGTAATCCATAAATATTAAAAATGACTTTCATTGCGAATATTTTTTTGTATGTTTGTTCTCTTCCATTTTTTGTATTTATTGTTCGCAAGTTGATAAATAAAATTTAAATGAAAAGATTTGGCATTGAACCTAGCCATTTTATTACATTGTCAAAGTGTAAACATCTTATGGAAAGCATGCAACATACAGCATGCCTTCCTTGAACATAAAATACAATGGTTTATTTTCATTTTTTAATAAAAAAAAGGGATAATTACAAAAATTAAGATTTGGACTAATTACATAAAAACTAAGAGTGATGAGATACAACCCAATCAATAAAAGCCCAAATAATAATATAGTTCAATAGGCCCAATTAACATTTTTCTTCTTGGTCCTAACGGGCCTAAATTGTGCATACACCAATTTACATTGTATAATAACTCGTTCTCATACACCTATAAATACTCTAACCATTTACCAATCATATTATAAAGGTATGAAATTCATTTTAATTCTGTAGCCTTGTGAATTATGATTATTCACATGGTTCTCTGATCTGACCTGAGCATCGGAGGATTTTCGTCGGATTGCCCTAACGACTTCTTGTGTTACATGCAGTGACCCAACTCAATCGTTGATTTCTAACTCAGAGATTTGAAGAATAATTGTATAATTGGCATATTTTAATGGCATAATTCCAAAACTACCCCTGCAGATTGGGCTAGTAACATAATTACATAACTGCCCCCTCAAAAAAGAAAAACATAATTACATAACTGATTATAACCCGAGTTTTTTCTAAAATTAAAAAAAAAAATCCGTCAAGTTTGATTTTGTGTTAGACTTTACTCCTTTCATAGACAAGAACATTTCAAACACCCATTCACATTCGTAAAAATATTACTATTACCCCCATTGGATCAAACCTCGGGTTTTTTTTTTTCTAATTACTCCAAATCTGAGGGATAGTTTCATAATTACCCCTAAATTTGTTCAATTTTCTTTTTCCTTTTTTCCCTTTTCTGGTGATAATAAATTACTAATGCAGGATTAAACCAAAAATTCCCCAGTTACAAAGGAATTTTCAAACTTCTCAATGCAGGGCAGTACAAAGAATGAACAAGAAGGAAAGATCAAATGCATTTTCAACAATTGTCAAAACAAACCAAAATTCTATAGAGCAACTGAATTCTTTAGAAACTCTCATCACAATAGCACCATACTTGTACACTGTTGTTACTTGTTAGCTTCAATATTTCTTCCGAGACATCGTCATTTCAAGCATGCCCGTTATTATCAGGTTCTTCGGAAGATTTGAGGTACCAACGTTGGAGTCGTTCGGCGGCTATCTTTACCTGTTCGTCCCAATCCGTTTTATACGCCATGTAGCTGAGCGCAAGCGACTGTGTAAGAATTCCCAGGTTCATTCCAATCCATATCCCCTGTAAAACACGAACCGTCTCGCGACTTTAGTTATAACAAACCTAGACTAGTTGCATGCCTTTGAAGTATACATTAATTTTTGGGATAATTACAAAAACCACCCCTATGGTTTAGCTTATTTATAAAAAGTCCAGTTATCTTTTAAAATTACAAATACCCCCTCGAGGTTTGTATTCGTTTTACAACTTACCCCCTAAATAAGGTGCAATTATGTCGATGGGGGTATTTGTAAGTCTTGACAGATAACTATTCTTTTTTAAGGGATAATTACAAAACCCCCCCAGGATTTGGGATAATTATAAAAAAAACCAAGACATGATTCAAAATTACAAAATACCCCCTTAGAATTGATTGTCTTAAATTTAAATTTAAGGTTGTAACTATAATATTTCTATAACAGTTAAGGAAATTTTTTAAATGTTTTTTGCTTATGAAGTGGGAATACGGTAACTAACCTCATGGCATTTTTTGTAATTTTCAAAATCTCTGGGTTTTTGGTAATTACACCCAACATCAGGGGTGTTTTTGTAATTATCCCCTTTTTTAAGTAGGCTAAACCTTAAGAGTAGTATTTGTAGTTATCCCTTAATTTTTCCAATAACCAAAACTTGACTATGTTATATAGTTTTTAGTGTTACCGAGACTTCAAGATGAGCCACATATCCGAGCAAAGCTCCGATAGGAATTCCGATCAAATAAAAGCAACAAAGGTTGATAATCGCAACTGTTCCTTGCATCCCTGCTCCAACTGCCACCCCTGTTTTACGTACCAAAAATTTCAGTCGGGACGGTGTGGAAACAAGAATTCGAGAGATTTCGCTCGAATAAAAGAATATGTTAGATCATGTAAGAAAGCAAAAATGACATGCATAACTAACTAACCTGAAAGTACTGGATAAATGCTGTTAAGCAAGACTGAGATAGCAAGCAGGAGAGAGAGATCCGAGACAGTCGATGCAACTTCTACGTCGTTTGTGAATAAGTATCCGATATTGTGTCCGAAGACCAAGCAAAGAATCGTGAAGAATACGCCAATCACAACCGAGGTAGTTATAAGGACATTGATAGAAAATTTTGTCGCTTTAGCATCTCCTCGTCCGAGCTCATTTGCAATACGTACACTACACACAAGACGAAGTTGTAATAAATGGTTAAGACAAAACATAACAGAAACAAAGCGAAGAGTTATTAATTTTAGGCTGTTATAATTGTGTACCATGCAGCACCGAGAAATCCGAGGCAGATCATGAATTCCCAGCCGTTGATATTAAGGCTGCAGATTAGAGTTTAGTCAATTGTAATCGATCGTCTTAAGAGCAGTAGAACACCGAAGAGACTTAAAGCGAAAACTTACCAAATAGAGAAGGCGGATATGGCAACCTCGGCATTGCTCATGTAACCGGCCAATAAGACAAGAATAGAATTGTACCATAATTCCAAGCTGCAAAAGGAACCACATAATTGTAAGAAGTGAAATTTTTACAATTGAAACATTGTCACAATCTGAACAGAAATTGTGACGGTTTAGGGTTGCATGTACATAATGTTTATCTCGAGTGATAACTATTTAGTGATGAGACTAATGTAATATAGGCAAAAGTGCAAAATCAGTCCCATAACACATAGGTAGCAATAAGATCTTGTAAAAATCACGTTTTGCAATAAAATTATATAACCATATAAGCATCTCAATTTTGGTCTTGCAAAATGCATGGTTTGCAAAATAGTCCTATAACTCTATAAAAATCTCAATTGTGGTCCTAATTTCACCAAAAATTGGGAAGTACATGCACCGTTCACGTGAATAAAATATGGTGAAATTAGTACCAAAACTGAGAATTTCATTTAGTTACAGGACTAGTTTGCAAATTGTACATTTTGTAGGACCAAAATCGAGAGTTTTCTATAGTGGCAGGACCTTTTTGCTAAACGTAATTTTTACAGGACTCTTTTGCGATTAAAGTATATATGTGAACGATTCCATTCAGTCGAGAAAATATCATCTTTCAGAATATTTTAGGATCATCGAATTTCCTTTCGACCAAACGTAATTTCAAAAAAGAATCTCATATTAACATCTTCATAAATGAGTTATAGAGAATATTACCAAACCATAATGCCGGACGATATCGAGAGCTTTATCACGGGCAACAAATCCTTAAAAGCGGCCGTACTAAATCCCGTCCACGTCTGAGGGCACCAACCTCCCATGATATATCCAAGCTCGGCAAAAACCACTAACCAAGACGATATGCAAAGTGCTCCCATCGCGCCATCAGTTCCCCAGTGCAGACGGTACACAAATAGCCACGATAAAGGAACGTGTATCGCAAGCTGCACAATAGATATCCACGCAATAATACTATTCTTTTGCTGCGCTTGTAGATACATTTGCATCGTCAGAGTAAAGACAAAATTGTAGATCATCGGAATAAACCACCACGAAATGTATCCTGCGGATGCCGCGACGCCTGCTTCTTGGCCGAGTAGTTTAAACATTGGCGCTCCGAAGATGAATAGAGGAAGTAAGAGGGTTAAGGTTAAGAAATCGACGATCCATGATCGTTGCAAGTAAATGCCCATCATGTGGTACTGTCTTGCACCGTACGCTTGTCCGCAGAGAGTTTCCGTCGCACTTGACATTCCAATCTAACATAAATAATAATAATAATAATAATAATAATAAATAAATTAAAATTAGATATAAAAAGAGAGCAATTATAGTGGAGGGCAGTGCTACTTTACTTAAAAGCATGCTAAGGATGTTTACTTCTAACAATTGAAATCTGATTTTCATAAGAGTTAATTACAAAAACTACACCTAAGTTTTAGCTTAGTTACAAAAAAAATAGTTAACTTTCAAAATTACAAATACCCTCTCGACATTTGTTTCTATTTTACAAATTGTACCTTAAGAAAGGGGTAACTATTAAGTAAATACAAACCTCAACGGGGCGTTTGTATCACCTTAAGGGATTGTAATTTTGAAAGATAACTAGAGTTTTTTGTAATTAGGCTAAACCTATGGATAGTTTTTCGATTATCCCTTTTCATAATTTGTAGTGTGTATGTAATAGCTTACAAGTCCAATACTAATTTCTTGTTATTCGAGTAACTGACCAATGATTTTTACAAAACTAAGAGTTTTGAAGCTATGAACAATTCGAATTATAAACTATAATGTGCCAAAAGAAGTTACAAAAAGCGACAACTTACCAGAACGCCATTCGCGAAACGAACAGTAAGCGTTTGAACAAGAGCATAACCAGCAAGATCTACGGAACTTATATGGCCGATAAATGATTGAGTCACGATAATGGTTCCGAATGATGCCACTCTCGCTATAATGCCAGGCAATGCTACCCTCCATATTTTCTTCGATTCGTCATAAACACGTCCTTTGAAATCCCCTACCTCCTTTCCCTCCGAACCGAGCAGTTTCTCGTGCATGCCATTATCCATGGCTCTGCATAGAAAAATCGAAAAACCATTCAGATTCAGTGCCGTAACATGAAACTATTGAAAATTTCACGTGATAATAATTTAAGGATAATTACAAACCCCCCCAGATTCGGGCTAATTACAAAAAAAACAAAGATTTCTGAAAATTGCAAAAAAAAATTTCAAAATCACCCTTGACATTTATAAAAATACTAGAGTTACCTCCTAAAATTTTAGACAGAAACAAAGCTGATGGGCTTTTTTGTAATTTTGAAATATTTATGGGTTTTTTTATAATTAGCCTATATTTACTTTATCCATTAAATGCAGAAAAGATAACCATGAATGCCTCATCTTCTACATAAATGTGTTCATGCAAAATGAAAACCTTTTTTAATAGTGCATTGAATGATGCTCTTTATTTATCACCAACTTTTATCCAGATTCATTTACATTTTACTTTCTATAGCACCTAATTCTAATTAGTTAAAAAAATATTGCAAGCAAGTTTTTTCAACACACTGAGGTTTGGACTAATTACAAAAAAATCCAGATACTTTTGAAAATTGCAATTAAATAAAAAATTGAAGTTTGATTCCGTATTTATTTTTCCACTTTATAAGCAAAAAAATATTTCAAAAATCCCTCTATCATTTGTAGAAATATTACAGTTATCCCTTAAATTTAAGACAGAGTCAAACCGAGAGGGTATTTTGTAATTTTGAAAAAGGATTTTTTTTTTTGTAATTAACTAGGACGATTTTGTAATTAACCTTTTATTAATTAAAAATTCCCAATTACTTTTGAGCAAGAACTGTAAATTAGTCATGATTCTAGAATTTACCATGAGCAATAAAAAACTGAAAAATCATCACTTGGCATTGGACCACCATATCTGCTATATTCTTATTGGGCCATCCTTTCACAAGTGGGACTCAAAAATGGGCTAACTTGATGATGACAGAAATTAATGACTTTTAAAAAAAAAACAAATTTCCAGCTAAATCTGAATTATTTTTTCAAGATTTCAAAATTTCATCATTTCCTTGGCAAAGCTTGTTCACATAAATTTCTTTTTTCTCATTTTATACCCAAAAAAAAAATTCCAGGTCCAGAAGAAATTCAGAAAAATTAAGAGAAAGAAAGGAAAAAGACAAAAAGGACATCCATGATGACCCAAATCCAAATTGTGGATCATATTCTTTTATATTTAAACCCTTTTTTAGTTTTATCCAACAAAGATTGTTTCCATAAATATGGAGTTACCAAACAAGTCCGCTTTAAATTGGGGACCCCAATAAGGACTATTTTGAGCAAAGTGGAGTTTTGCCTAACATTCTAGCACTTTTCTTGGCCTAAAAAGTCTTTTCACTTTCTAATAAGTTTATTTACTGACAGGGCCAGCGGCTGCGGCCGCCCCTCAACTTTAGAAGCTTTTTTTTATTATTACATATAATGTACATTGTAAAAATACTTGTCTAGCTATTAATCATGTATAAGCTCTAGGCCCCTTTGTCAGTCTAGCTCCTATTAATCCCGTATAAGTTATAGATCCCTTATTCGCTTACTTTTTTTTATTAGGCCCCACCAAATTTCTAGACCTCAGTCTGCTGTCCGACTAGCTTCTCGTGTTGCTTAGAAGGTTGCATATAATTACTGAATCTATAATGTTTTTATGTATAATCCTTAAGATTTGAAATATTGCCCCCATGAAAACAACTCTTTATCTAATATTTTAGAACAAAAAGTGTACTTTATCAGTTTAATTGCATTTGCACCATTTTATGCCCTTAAAAGAAATATTCCAGAAGATTTCTTATTTTATTCATTTAATATTACTTTTTATTACGTTATAATTAACAAATATATTGCATATATAATTTTATTTAATATAATATTAATAAAAATATTGAAAATTAATAAAACAAATATTAACAAATTAAAGAAAAAAAATGTTTAGCGTTGAAACAGTGCAACGCCAGAAATGGCACTGCATTGTAGAATCCTAAAATAGCGCCGGATTGTGGAAAAGAAGTTGTATTTTTTCAGTAATTTAAAATAGGCAAGAAAAAAATGTAGAAATACAGATTTTAGACAAAAGTCATTCATAAATCTTAATAAATTATTAAAAAAAGAAAAACCATCATATGACAAGTTTAAGGATTCAATTTTATTTTCTTATAGTTAGTTGGAGAATACCAAAAGGCAACAACAAAAGTGCAGATTGGAAAAAAACTAGAAAACTTAATTATCAAAAAAACACACACAGTCACACAGAATTAAAATTATCAAGATTAAATCCAACTTATTAGAACCATGTAAATGAGCATTTCCAAAACAAAAAACAAAAAAAAAAACACAGATACACACAGTGACAGGACTTGAGGAAGAAGACTTACACAAGTAAATAAATCCTCTGGTTATAAGACTCTTCTTGTCTCTAGAAAAACAACTTTGCTTTTAATTTCTTGCTACAGTACTTCAGTTGATGCACAAGTTTTCTCTCTCACACACACACACATTAGCTTTCTCTCTCACACAGTCACACACAAACAGAGAGAGAAAGGGCATGAGGAGGGAGGGAGGGTTGGGTTCTGGACTACAAAAATGTCATCTCCAAATTCCAATGGTAGATATCAGAGATGCATATGGTATAACAGATTTGTTGGGGGGTTGAAAAGTAAAATTGGAAGGGGGCAGGTGGAAAATAAAATACTACACACCATGACACCACCTACCCCTCTGATGGCTCTCAACGCAAAACGTGCATGACAGTGAGATACCTAAGTCATAAAAATATTATTATTATTTCCTCGATCTAACTTCTAAGGTCTTTCTTTAACCAAATTTATTAGTCGTATTCGTACAAAATTGGTCCCATTTTTTGTTATGCTAATTAAATATTAAATGATTTAACAGTTTAAATTTTTGGATGAGATAATTGTTCAATAGTCTTAATTGGAATTATAGTCGTGTAACTCTTAAAGGATCGACACTAATAGTCATGTACCTTATTGACGTGGTAGTTTTGGACCTTTGGTCCTTGAGTATTTTTACATTTCTGAAACAGCAATTTCAGTCATTTAACTTTTAACAATAATATGTATTATGAGTAGAGCTGTTAAAATTACTCAGGTCGGGCCAACTCGTCCTAGCTCATCGGGCTTTCTTAAAAAAAATCATGTCGAGCCGAGCCGTGGCAAACAATGGTCGGGCCACTAATTTTAGAGTCCAGTCCGGTCCAGTCAATGGAAAATGCACTAAAATTATCGGGCAGACCCAGTTTTTTGGGCTGTTGAACCAGGCTTTTGAGGCCCAATTTTTTTCGGGCTTGGAAAATTACAACCTAGTTCGGTAAAAATAACGGGATGAGCCGGAATTCAGCTCTAATTCTGAGTATTTTAGCTAAATGACAACACAATATTGTGGGAACAAACATAATATTGGATCATATTAAGACCAAATTAGAACTTGTAGAACCAAAATTACACAACCTATATAGCTTATGGGATCAAAATTCTACAGAATCAAAATCTAACTGGATCAAAATTGCTACCTAAAATATTTACAAGACCAAATTGCTATACCCCTACAGTTGTGTGAATAATTTTGCAATTAAATCTCTTTCAATATGGCATGAAAGTCAAACTTGAAAGTTTTGTTTGGCACGGATATCAAAATAACCATGAATATTGTGCAGAGTGAAAGTGTTAGTAACACTTGTAATTTCATATTGTGGAAATAGGAAATAATAATTAATTGAAATTTATCTACGAGTTGAATAACTCGTATATAGAACATGACAATAGGCCGAAAAACTTCACTAATAAAAGATGTTTACAACTCGATCACAAACACTCGTGTATCGTACTAAATCTCCTTAACATGAGTAGATCTGTAAATATCAACTTCGACTTGTGCAAAATACAAAGTAGATGTACCCTCACACTCAAAGAAAACAACTATGGACGAAAAGTACAAAACAAGAACTATTTGTCTTCGGATATCTTTTCGTGAATGGAATAGCATCTCTATTGATATCTGAATATGTGTGCACACATGCACTCTTGTAACTTGAAATCTCAATTTTTTGCTCTCAATTTTCTCTCTATTCCTGTGTTTTGAATTCCGAATGTGCAACTCCTTTATATAGGCCTCCATACGATTATTGAGTCCTACACAAACATGAAAAAATATATATTTACAGTAGAAGAGTTAGTGTATCAATTAAAGTAGGAATCTAACATATAGTTGTTTCCTAGTCAAAATCAAATCCTATAAAAAAAAAGAAATATAAGAGAAAATATATCCTATTCTAGGTTCCTTGGGATTCAAGATACAATCAAAACTTTCCTAACTATATCCAATCAAATATTTCCTAATATACAAATCATATTCATGGAATAAGTATAAGAAAGGAAAAATCGATTGGAATTAAAATTCCAACATTGATTTCAAGCTTTTAGATAATTAAGGTAGTTAATTAAGTCTTGTTGGATACCTGAGACTAGTTCGATGCACTTCCAGCAATTTACATCCTTCAAGATTTTAGGGATGAGTTCAGGGGCGTAGCCAGCCCGGCTGGCTACCCCTAGCCCAAATCTTTTTCCCATCATTTTCCCCCTAGCTCAATTATTTTTTCTCTTTAAAAAAACACATATAAATTTTTTTAATTTTTTTCCACTAAAAAAACGGACAAAAAAAAAATTTGGGGTGTCTTACGGCCCCCCCGCCCCCTATCTACGCCTCTGGATGAGTTATGAGGGCCCAAGATTAGTCCAGCAAAATCGAGTACATGAGACATAAAAAATAAAAATAAAAATCAAGTTTATGAACCCATTTTTCTCTTACTTCCCTAATTAGAACCCTACAATTTCACCTATTTCTTTTTTCCAAATTTGATGATGTCACGATTCATTCCAATTCTTTAACCCAATCACTAATCAAATATGCCTATACATTTTTCAATATATTTTTATATGAATACCCTGATTTTACAATTTATTACATTAAATCTCTTTCCCCTCAAATATTATGACATTCAAAAACTCAATTTACTAACCAAACATGAGAGAATTCTTTACAACAAGAAGGAAAAAATGGGATATCCTGAAAATATAATAGGATGAAATTCGAACACGAGACTGTTTGCCCGGTAACAAGTTTTTTGATTACTTAGAGCTACATCCGAGTTCCCACAAATGAATATTTTACTATAGAACTAAAGTCAGTTCTAATTCTTAAGATAAAATATGTTGTGTGTTAAGAGCTTGCCAAAACCTACCTAAATTTGACTTCTTGGTAGAGTTGTTTATAGGGAAAATTAGAAAATTGGTCCTACAAGTTTGTCTGTTCAGACTTTTGGTCCTCTAAGTTGGCTTGTTTGAAAATTAGTCATCTAAGTTACGAAATTTCAGACTTTTGGTCCTCTAAGTTGGCCTGTTTGAAAATTAGTCCTCTAAGTTATGGAATTTCAGAAATTTCGTCCGATTTTCACCGGAAATTTTTCAATCCACCGGAAATTGTTGACTAGGATCTAAAACGATGTCGGACGAGCGCAATTATCTTTCAAGAGTATGCAAAACATCACCTTCCACGCCTGACAACTATAAAATCTTCTTCCCGGACTATCAATCGTCCAAGAAGTCCGTACTTGCGCTCGTTTTCCACACGCAAGTACGGACTTCTTGGACGATTGATAATCCGAGAAGAAAATTTTATGGTTGCTAGGCGTGGAAGGTGATGTTTTGCATACTCTTGAAAGAGAATTGTGCTCGTACGACGTCGTTTCAGATCCTAGTCAGCAATTTCCGGTGGGTTGAAAAATTTCCGGTAAAAATCGGACGAAATTTCTGAAATTCCATAACTTAGAGGACTAATTTTCAAACAGGCCAATTTAGAGGACCAAAAGTCTGAAATTTCACAACTTAGAGGACTAATTTTCAAACAAAAACTTAGATAACCAAAAAATCAATGAGCCAACTTGTAGGACCAATTTTCTAATTTTCCCTTGTTTATACAAATGGAAGAAAAGTTGTTCTATTTCATTTAATAGTGTTATTAAATGTACCAATTGTGGTTTTACTTAAGGTGAGAGAAAAAGTAAAAGGGTGGCTTTCCCATTTTCATGCATGAAACTCAGCAAGTTGATGGAGAAGGTATTTAAGAAAGAACAACTTGAGACCATGTTTTAATCGGTTCAAGAATAAATTGATGATTCGTGCAATGCTGCAATTTGATTAGTTTTAAAATAACTATATATTTTTGTAATTTAATTAATCAAAATCGATTAAAAACTGATTCAACCAAACAAAAATTGGTCAAACAACATTTTATTTAATTTCTAAAGAATCTTAAAACCTTAACCTTGTTGTTTGATTATATGTACGTGATTATTTGAACTATGTTATGTATTTTTGTAGTTGGCTAACTAGAATATTAGACACTAATGATTTTCAGTAACTATCGACTTTATGTAAAACAAAATAGAAACATTTATAATCGCTCAAATTAAAATTGCATTCAAATTTGATGACCTAGTTAATACTTAAGTTTATGTAATTATGTTTGTTCTAATATTTGCTTCAAACTGAAAATGAGAATTAAATATAATGTTCACTTGTAAAAAATATATTTACTTAGTTTCGCTTTGATTTAACTCCGCGTAGAGTTACTAATTAGATAAAGCTTGTAATCTAATAGTAGTCTTTATTTTAATTTTTTTTTTTTTTGGTAGAATAATAGAGCGAGACACTAATGATTTTCAGTATCTATCGATCCAAGATTAAAAACAAAAAAAGTAGAAACAGTATATATTGTCACTCGAATTTATTGTTAGGAAAAATGTATCTAGTTTCTGTTTCAAAGAAAAATGGCTAGTGTTTGAAATGTATGGCTAGTTGAGGCTTGAATTGGATTCAGTCTTCGCAATACGAAAACGTCCCGTATACAAGTGCTAACGGTTCCGGCGTACGTCCCTAAGATACAACGACTATTTCTATTCCAGTTTAACAGCATTTGCAAAAACCGGAACTACATCGAACAACTCGTGTTTGAACTTTCAAACTTTTGAAGGAGGGAGTGTCAATATGCAGATAATGCAATGACCGGTTTTAATCTTATGATTTTCATCTCTAAAATCATCTGTAGGGGCTTCTGTTATATAGGCAAGCAAGTGCCCGTATGGAAAATCACGTCTTTTGGCTCGAAAAGACATGTTTACACTGAACAGATGCATTTGTTCAGCCTTTCGCATCGACACACGACCTGGCGCACGGCCCGTGCGCCTGCCCGTGCGTGGATGCGAACCAAAATGATAAAGTTACGGCCCGACGCGCCGTGGACCGTGCGTCAACCCGTGCTCGGATGCAAACAGGTCTGACTAACGCACGGGCCGTGATTCCGCCCGTGCTCGGGTGCGAACACTTCCCAGTTGAAATCATAATTAATTAATTACAAAAATTAATTAATTTATTTATTTTAAAGGTTTTTGGTCCAAAAAGAATAAGGGCCTTGAAGCCCAAGCCCACGGCTCGGGCTGGGCCTGCGGGCGGCGGCGGCGCGCGCGTATGTGCTTAGAACCAAACCCACAAGCATGTTGTAGGTCCTCACCCTTTTAAAAACTTGGGTGCCCCCAAGAGCCCAAACCCATAAGTCCAACTTGGGATAAATATAGTGTGCAAACTTTGCCTCTTTATCCTATGTGGGATGGAGCATTTCTCCTTCCCCATATTTTCTATTTTCTATACCATTTACTAGTATTAAGTGGTTAATTTCTAGCATTAATTTCTCATTCACCCGGAATTAGTTTTGAGAAATTTTAAATGTTATTCGCATCTACTCTCTTAGTATAATTTTTACAAATAATTTAATTCAATTTTTCACTAATGGAAATCAATTAATTATTTGGTCAAAATCGGGTCAACACCCATTTTACCAAAACAAAATTCCAACATTTATAATTGCTCAAATTAAAATGACATTCAAATTTGATGTCCTAGGTTAATACTTTTAAAGTTTATTAATTATTTTTTCTATATAGATTTCGAATTAAGTTCTTCCTATGGGTTGAAGAAAAATCATTTTTTCTAGTATTTACTTCAAACTGAAAAAGAAAATTAAATATAATGCTCACTTGTAAAAGGAAAAATCAGTAACACCAGAAATCTTAAGATATTACTTCGTGAAAACAAAACTAGTTAAAATAATAAATAAAAAAAAATATTTTTCAAATATTATACTGCAATATTATTATTTAATAAATTTATAGTAAATAATGCTCTTTGTGAAATGATGATATTATTATAAATTTTCGAGTTTTTCTATTTTTTTAGAGGAAAAAAAAGTGAATAAATTATTTTTTTGTCAGAGTGAAATACATATTATATTATAACATATAAAGTGCAAATATCAAGAAGAAGATAAGAATTGAACCTTGTATAAAATTTTAGCTGTGTATTAAATGAGTTTCTGCCAAGTACATTTCAGTCCGCAAAAATAGAGTTGTTATTTGATGTCATAATATTCCTTATTATTCCATTTACAATAACTATACATTTTGCAAGATATGTATTTTGTTTGTTAGCATATTAGTATAATCATATATTTGTGTTGGGCCAAAAACGATATTTAATTAATTAATGTATAATTATGTTTATATATTTATTTAATATTAATTGTTCAATGGACTTTTAACAAAATAACCCGGCCCAAAGGTGTTCAGGACTGACCCATAGACCGAATTATCATACGTAGATTGGCTCATAGGCCGAATTCTCCTACACGGCCCACATGGCCATCTCCCAAGTATAAAAAGGTCACTCCTATTCATTTGCAAGTTACTTAAATCATAATTCTCCTGCGTATTTAATTCAGTATTCAATTACTGTTTTATTCTCTCGTTCACCATACTGACTTAAGCGTCGGAGGGGCCTCCCTGGGATAACCTATGGGGCCCTCTAACATTTGTGCGTGTGTGCAGACAAAATCACAGTCGAAGGATTTCCAGCTCTCAGAGAAGAAGACTTGAAGACTTCCACATCGGGAAGAAGGATTTCGTCAACCCCGTTGACTTTGAAAGATCTGCCTTAAAAAGAAGCATTATATTGGCGCCATTTGTGGGAAGAAGCCAAAGCACACGAAGATGCAAACTCGGTCGCAAGCACGTGGAGTCGGATCTCAAACTGCAGACTGTGGTGCCGGAGACCATCAAGATGAGCACCGCCCGGCGAAAGGAGCCCCTCTCTCCTCCGGGAGGAGTGTTGCCTCATCCTCCGTTTCGCAAGGCGGGGCGTCGCCCTATTCTGGGGGCTCCGCCTTGAAGAATTTTTTTCTATCTCGGGAAGCCCTCCCCGGCTCTCTGGATGAAGGCTACTCTGAAACGCCTTGAGAAATCAAGATGTCGCCAATGCCGCAGAAAGACAACAGCGGGCTCCGCCCACCGCTGAAGACCCTGACCATGAAGATCGGGGAGAAAGAGAAGAAGGTCACGGTGAAAATCGTGAAGAGCCGCCACCAGTTGATAAATCTCAAGCAGTGCACCCCGACCAAGCCAACTCACGAGCAACTGCTTTGATGAAGAGGAGCCCCTTTGGCCCTTGTTATTTTGATTGAACCTCTACCTTCGGGAATCAAGACCTCCAACCTCCTAGAGTATGATGGAACTGGAGACCCGCAAGAACACTTGGACAAATGCTACGCCAAGATGGAACTATATGACATGACGGATGCCTCCTACTGCAGGGTATTCCGCACTACTCTGACCAAGCGAGCACTGACTTCGTTCAATTAGCTCCTGGTAAGATCAATCTCCGGATGGAGAAGCTTACTGAAGCCTTCATGCAACAGTTCTCCATCAACAGAAAGTGCCCCAAGACTATCGCACACCTCTTTCAAGTGAAGCAGAGGGAAGGATGGACACTGCAGGAGTTTATGAAATGGTTCGTGGAAGTCGTCAATGAAGTCGCCAACATCCAACATGAGACCTTAGCCGAGATATTGCAGCAGAATCTCCACCAAGGGTATCTGAAGGAATCTCTAGCCGTGAAGCCTCCATCCAACATGGAAGAGCTATTGAGTCGAGCGGAGAAGCATATTCAAGTGGAGGAGTCCACCAAGCCTGAACTCGGTGCCAAGCGCAAGTCCCAGGAAGAAGACAATAATCAACCGCGAAAGGGTCCGAGAAAAGATCATGGGCCAAGCTACATACCTCTCAATGCTCCAATAGTCGGTACTAATAGCCGCCTTTAAAAGGGATCATTGATCCGCCGCAACCACCGAGAGCAACCTGCGCGGCACGCTCCAATTTATATTGTCGGTATCACAAACATAGGGGGCACACCACTTAAGACTTTTTCTGAAGAAAGAAATCAAGCGACTTATCCAGAAAGGCCACCTAAAGGACTATGTGGATCAGAACAAGTTTCGCCATGATCCAAGACCTCAAGAAGAAGAATCTCAGCAAGACTAGCGCCGCTCAGACCCCCGCAAGAAGAAAAGGCGCGACAATCATGTAGCCTGAGTCATCAATTTGATCTCTAAGAGACTAGAGGCAAAATACGTCTGTAGTACTATCCGGAAGTGTAGCAAAGAGACAAGGGGACAACCCGAGGAAGCCCCATCCAAGTAAATAAGCGTAGAGCCGCATCTGACCAAGGGTATGCCCATCACATTCGGTACTCAAGACTATGAGTGTAAAAGAAGTGAATCTTTTTTATTCGATTCGATATCTGAATTCATATATTGACTTTCGAATTTGAAAAATTAGAATACGAATCCAAATAAGAATATTTATTTAGACTCATATATTATGAGAATACGAATATGAATATTATTATATTTGATTCCAGTATTCGAAAAAATATTCGAATAATATTATATATATATATATACGATCATTTATTTATACAAATCACTTATATATAATCTATAATTCTATATGTATATATATGAGTATATATTTATTCAGTTAGATGATTAATATAACAACTTCTATATTCATATTCACTTATAAAAAGTCTAAACTAATAAGTCCATATATGATTATATTCTTGTAGTATTTGTATTTTCTTGATGGACTCGACAATAGTCTCTTTTTTATTGTTGTATTTGGTGATGAATATATTGATGTATTTAACAATTTTATAACCAAAAGTTATTATTGAGATCCTAATTATTTTTGCAATATAATCAAGTATTGTCAACAAAAAAAAGATAAAATATAGGTTAGGATTTTGAATACGACGATATTCGAATTGATTCGTATATATTCTCAAATATGAATAAAAATAAATTTTTATATTCGAACATTAAGAGAATACGAATAAGAATATTCTCTAAATTCATTGAATACTAATAGAATATCTTGATATTCGACACGATTCGATCGTTCACACCCCTACTGCAAGACTACATCCCAAAAATCCAAGTTCACCTTGACGCCATTGCCATATCACATGTTTGGCCAACTTTATGGCCAAAAGGGTCTTGGTAGATACGGAAGCGTAGTGGATGTCATATTTCGGGAAGCCTTGAACAAGATGAGGATCGACCCACCACAAGTTATTCCAGTTTCAGCACCGCTGATTGGCTTTACTGGAAAAGTGATCAAGTCCTCAAGCGATATCAACCTACCGCTCGCGTTGGACATGGATGTTCCGCATCAGGTTACGAAGATGGTCTGTTTTCTCATTGTAGACGCTCCTTTTCCGTAAATCTGATATTGGGAAGGCACAGCCTGAACCAATTCCGGGTCATCCCCACTACGATTCACTTAAAGTTGAAATTCTTCATGAACTCTGGGATAGGAGAGACTGTTGGAGATATTAATACGGCTCGGGAGTGTTACCTGACCACCTTGAAGATGAGCAAGCTCTCAAGATCAAATGATGAAATCATCGCACAGTTTTAGACACCAGCTCTCCATGGACTCCCGGAGGCCTTAGTATTTAATATTTTTGACTGTTTTTAGTTTTTTTCCGCCCAAGAGGCATTAAACATTTGTTTACGTTTCAGTTATATTTCCGCCCACAGGGTGTAAAACTTTATCATTATAATGAATAAAAATACTTTCACTTTTCTATTTTTGATTTTGTGAATGCAGTAACTGGCCAAATATGGCCAAGGTCAATAACCATTTGGGTGCTCTCCTCAACAAACCCCTTCTTCCCGGCTAAACTCCCGGATGGGAGGGGCCTCATCACAGAGGTCCTCATAAATAACTTCATCTGGCTAAGACCCTAGAGGGGAAGACCTCACCCGATTAAGACCCGAATGGAAAGACCCTTTCCTGGCTAAGACCTCGGATGGGAGGGGCCCCTCATAGTCATAGGGTCTTAGTAATTCACCTCCTCCGACTAAGACCCCTGAGGGGAAAACCTTACCCGACTAAGATCTGCGTGGTGGCAAGACCCCTTCCTACTAATACCCCAAAGAGAAAGATGCATCCTTTTCCAAAAATATGCGGTGAGGGTAAAATCATTTTAGTAATCTTTTAAATATAAAAAGTACTACAAAATGTTACAGTTAAAAAAATGAATATAGATAGAAAAACATTACACCAGAAAATGGAGCAATGATGTGCATTACTTCAAGTTGGCGAATGGAATGGCAGTAGCTCATTAGAAGATAGAGGGAAGGGCCCCGACAACCCATATTTAAAAAAATAATAATAATTTTTTTAAAAAAATATTTTAGTTATGATTTATATGTTGGGATACAACAAAAATCAGAGGGATACAATGGGGGATGATTCGAACTAACAATCGTCTATTACAAACAAAGCGAAAAACAAAGCATTAAAGCAAGTCGAGGCGAGCGAACTCTTTCTTTAAGACTCTTGTTGCCCCATCACGATGCTCACGGTTGCAGGCAATGAGTCTCCCAAGATACAACGACTTTGGTAAAGGATAGGAGCACCACAAATTCTCTACCCTGGCGAACCGATAAGTGAGGCCTGAGGACACTTCCTGTGCAATGCAGATTTTTGAGTGACAGGCTATGAATGTGTATGCACGAAATTTCCTGTGATTGTGATGTATGTTGCACAAAACCACTAAATGGAGGGTTTCCATATATAGGGAAAATACAAGGATCCTCCAAAGGAAAGCCCTAATGATTTGGACTCAAATATGTCCATAATCCTCAATCAAATCCTTCCTTATTTTGATTGATTTGTACCAAGTCAATCCTTCCAATTGTGTCCTCAATCGGTTTAAGAATGATTTGATGCACTCAATCATGATACCATAAAATTGGTGATTTGGGTCAAAATTGCCTATTTAACAGATAAAATCAAGCAACTTACCAAACACCAGATTTGACCAATCTACCAACATTCAATATGTTGGATACATTTCCCACAAATATATCTTTCTAAGTGTACCATTTATGCATCGATTTCTCACTCACCAATAAATGGTTTTGTGAAAATAAATACACCACTCGTTTCCAAAATTAACGAGTCTTCACACTTAGAATTTCGGCTTAACAAAATTGATTTTTCCAACAATCCCCCACATGAGTGGAAACTATGCATGAATGCATGCAGACTCAATCACTCAGCCCCAGGAAACATTGTTGCATCAGGATAGGTAGCTTGTTGCTTTGAACCTTCCTTAGTAAGATACTATCGGATATATCCGCGACTTAGTGGATATGATGCCTTAAACTACTCCGCTCACGAATATACCAAGACAACAGTATTTACACAACAATACTTATGCTCATCTCGAAGTTCTCTGGTTGTGTCCGTTTTGGCCATGGATCATACTTGGGATTCATAAGTATTCCAATGACGCGGCCCGTCCTCACACTTACATAGGTAACTTTGCCTATCGAGGGTATCCTCGCAATCAAAGAAGGGGACAGTGGGGCCAAGGGGGGCACTGGGCCCCCCTGAGATTTAAAAAAAAAATTAAGGGTATATATGTAATTTCACTTCTAACCTATAATAAAAATAAAAAAAAGAAAAAAGAACTAATAACTAACGGTTAGAGAGATTTAACTTCGAAGCCCACTAACACAACCTTCAGCCCTTCACATTTCACGGCTTCCGCGCAACATACGGCACAGGCATATGCCACGTTGACTTTGAAAGATTTGCCTTAAAAAGAAGCATTATATTGGCGCTGTTTGTGGGAAGAAGCCAAAGCACACGAAGATGCAAACTCGGTCGCAAGCACATGGAGTCGGATCTCAAACTGCAGACCGTGGTGCCGGAGACCATCAAGATGAACGACCGCCCAAAAGTCGGGGAGCCAGCCCTCCTCCTCCTGGAGGAGTGTTGCCTCATCCTCCGTTCGCAAGGGGGCGTCGCCCCCATTCCTTGGGGGGCTCCGCCTGCTGAAGAATTTTTTCTATCTCGGGAAGCCCTCCTGGCTCTCCTGGATGAAGCTGCCTGAAACGCCTTAAGAAATCAAGATGTCGCCAATGCCGCAGAAAAGACAACAAATGGCTCCGCCCACCGCCAAGACCACGACCATGAACAATGGCTCCGCCCACACCGACTTCGAATTGAGTTACCTTTGCATGTTACATTTTCCGATTTGATTTTTTTTTGTGTGTGTTTTTGTTGGTTTCAGATGGAGGATGATAAAGTGATAATTGTCCATAGTAGTTTTTGGGATGGTAGTTTCTATAGGAATGGTGAAGAAGTACTCGTTTTTACGTCGTTGCGGACAATATCATATAGTGGGTTTGTGGATATTGTTCATAACGTTGTAAATGGTGATCGGCGTTTGTGTGAATACAAATTACACTTTTTTAATGCCAACTCGGGGTGGTTACGAGGTTAAAGTCTTTGATTATGTGTGAACGGGATCTTCGACGAGTAGCTGAGATTTTCAAAGATCCCCGAATATTTGTGACCTTGCAACCAAATGATCATGGGATGATGGGGACTTCGTACACTGGAAATGGCAATCCACATGGTTTTATGAACCTAATGGCTGCTCAATCGTATTCATATGGTATCGCCAAATCAATTTATGCCCTTAAATCCATATAATTCTCGATAACATGAATTATATACATGGTCCACCACAATTATTATGCCAACCTATATATATGCAACAGTCGCGCCTCAACCGATCAAGTTATGCAACACGTAGTGCGATAATTGTCCAAGTAAATCTCTTATCTTGGAGCCTCAACCGAGAATCAATAATAGTGATCATGTGGATGGTGATGATGATGATGATGATGGTGGTGGTGGTGGTGGTGGTGGATTTAATGATGATTTTAGGCGGTATGATGATATTGGCGGTATGATGATTTCGGTGGTGGTGGCCATTATGATGACCAAGATTTTGTTGGTGATGACCGTGAAGGGAATGAGCGGTGACACATCCGATGAAGAAGATGACGATCCAGTGCGATGTTGACATGGTGAACTAGTCCGTCGATTGATTTATGATCACTTTGGATGGGAAAAGGATGACTATTTTGTTCCCGATGACCGTGAAGAGAATGATGTGAACAATGATATCATAGTAGACAATGACGAGCATGTTCTTCGGAATAGACGATTTCCAATCCATAAGGTACCTCCTGTTGATGCCAACGAAGTAGATAATGAGAACGCCGATCACGGGCTCCCAATGGTTAGGTCTAAATATGCTTGGATGGCTCCTGAACGCCTCTATCGCATCCCGACCCGATTCCATTCCACAAGAACCACCTAACATTGAGTGTGACTTATTCAAAGGTGCAGTGCTTGAAAGCAAGGAAGAAATGGTAACAAAGTTGGTCTTCTACCATCTGCACCATCGTGTGGAGTATAGAACAACCCGGTCTTCGACTTCACGTTATGAGGCTGTTTGCAAACATAAAGGATGCACTTTCTTACTTCGTGCAAACACTATCCAAGGAGGAAGTTGGAAGGCGATGACGGCGATGATAGATCTCTGGGTCATCAGGATCGTCCATCTGATGCGACAATGGGTCGTACAGCTGAATCTCCCAATCGAGCAGTCGAACGCGACATACGACCCAATGCCCTTCGCATAGACATACGAAGACGATCTACAAGTAATAATTGAAACATTGTTATTGGATTATATGACTAATACGAACTACAAGTAAGATGCAATAAAGCTATAACATGACTAGTACTTACATCTGGAACCTCGTACCAAAGCTGACCCCACGGTGGAGACTGCCCATGAACATACGGTAGCAACTGTCTAGGTACAATCCAATCCACGTACGGGCAGCTACCCCCATAGGTACCCAGACACTCTGTGTCATCAGCATGGATGGTATCCCATGCATTCTTCAAGTTTATCTGATAATTTTCATTCAATTTAAATCAAAAGTATAAGCATTTGAAAGTATGTTAAACGAATGTTAATCAAATTAAAAACTTACAAAAAATAAACAATCCTGGATGTTGAGTGTACGCTTTCGACACTAGGGTGCAGCCGGACCCCGTCGTTCAATCTCCGAGCAAGGACCCCAAGATAAGGATCAATATCTTTGCCGCAAATATTTTGAACAACATGAGATTATTAATTGAAATGAAATGAAATAAATACTTAACAAAACTACTTACATTATAGGCTAGATCCTCATTTACGTTCTCAATCTCCCGAAAGACGCTTCTTTGCTAAAAACCAAGCGGCACTAGCCCTACATCTCGACCGATCGACAGACATCAAAGAAATCAATTTAATAAGTATTGAAATGAAATATTATTAAAGACAAACAAAATATATACTGAGAACATACTGGGGGCGGGGCATCTCCAAGTACCGCGTATCTTTGGCGACGGATCGATTTACGCCTCATATGCTCGCTTCACGTCTGCAAATGGAGACCGTAGGTACCTCGACGATATACGGACGTGGCGGTGGGGCGTATATGAGCAACGGGGAGTAGTCTCTACTACCGCGTCCCCAATGCGGCCCCCGCTACAACATCCTCACAGACTCTCCGGTATGCTCAACAACTAATGCCGGTGGAAGTTGTGGGGTGCGGTGTGCCACGCGGCGTACCACTAGACACTCGCCGTGAAAAACCTCTACAAATGCGGTAGGTAGCTTTAGTGTCCGACAAATAGTATAGGCAATTGAAGTCTATTAACATCATTTCCAAACCAACTTAAGTTTTGAATTAAATAGAAGATAAAATGCATACCATAAACATACCCCATACACAAAGTCGGATGTCGAGCGCTACTGCCGCCCATGCACTCTATGAGTCCCATGGCTGGTGCGTAGAGATGGATCATTTGTAACCGCTCGAAATCTTGAGCTCGACTCGCTCCGCAGTCGCTACTCACGCAATACCCGACAGATCAAATCGAGCGATCGCGCATCCAAGACGACTCCATGCTCACCTCGTAGATCGGCCAAGATTATCTCTCTCTCGACGAACCAACGATGACGCTCAATCACCCGACTACGGCTCCCGGGTGGGCTCGGCCAAAGTGGGGTCGATCGAAAAGTCGGTCCTCGGTCGTGTGCACTGGGCGTGATGATGAGGACGAGATCCCCCAGTCGGAGATGGAGCCGGTGGAGGTGGAGGTGGAGGTGGAGGAGAACGTCGAGGCGGGGATAGAGGCTGTGTATGGGGCTGTGTATGGGTCCTCTGCCTCTGACGTGCAGGACGCCTCTAACGTGCAGGACAATCACTATCCTCAGCCTCACTATCATAATCAACATCATCTACACGCAAAGGTGGGGATCGGGTCATCGTCATCGGCCTCTTCGGACATCGAGCAGAGCGATCCTGGAAGCGGCGATGCGTCATGGCTCCAGAACAAGCCTCTTACCAACAGCGTCAGGGTCAAGTGGGGCAATCTTATGGACATACATCAATCGGTGTGACATGTCCATATCGATGCCCTGCATGTAAGGGAGTCGTAACTCCACCTCGGTGGGTTGTACCGGTGCGCATATCGTTTGTGGAAATCTTAGGAAAAATTAAACTTAATTACGACGAAAATATTATCAATATTACTCATATTATTTCGTAAAAAAAAATTAAAATTACCTTAGGGCTGTCAAATAACGCCACTGCACTGAAGGTCCTCTTGGGGCATCTAACCCGTATGCCCCTAGGATAGCCATCCAACCCAGAGGCCTGGGCAAGGACCCGACCAAGAGAAGGAATAGCCTCAAATGCCCATAGTTGTATCAAACAAAAAACAAATAAGCAATTACTCTGATTAGAATATGAAATGCTCGTGTTAATAGATGAAATACGTGTTTAACTTATGTATACCTGCATAGGGTAGATATAGGCATATATGTGGAACTGGACGGATCTCTCAGGATCATCAGGGGCTCGGATCCCAGCATCAAGATAATGGAGGAGGCGCCCATACACGTAGGAGCCCCATGGGAATGCCTTAAATCCGGGGGCATCCTCAACCAAGGTCCACAACCATAACGGGATGGTGCCACACGGATCGAAAGCTAACAGATACTTCGTGATGAATAAGATATATGCCATCTTCAGATTCTCCTCTGGTCGCTCTCTGAAATTACCTGCTTTGAAATGCGGCACTGCCTTTGCCGGTATCAAGGACTCCCCGTCGAAAAACTATCGATATACTCCTCCTTCCGGAGGGATATGCTGTGAGGAGCATGTGTCAATCGCTAAAGGGCCAAAGCGTAGCCCTGTAAACATAGCAAACTCTTGTCGCCCAAATCTGAGGTTCCGCTCACCAACGCGGAACCACAAGTCCCCGGTCTCAGATCACTCTACCAAAATCTGTCGACCGAGCAAACGGAGCATACCGATGCTGATCAAGTATGCGTCATTGTCGATGTCCAGAAACGCCCCAAACGGCCCATTCCTAAACTCGTCTAAATTGCCCGACTCAGTCAACTCCTTCTTGATATCCGCTATCAAGTGGTGCTTGGAGTATACATTCAGTTTTCCCCTCAAATGCATGCGAGAACCCCATTTCCATCGCCAAATACGCGAAAAAAACACAAAACACAATACTGAGGTTAAGGGCATTTGTCATGTATGTAACTTGAATTGATTCTGAAAACATGTAACTCGAACTGTTCGAGTTACCCACTTAACTCGAATTCGAGTTACATGAAAAAGATAATTTGATTTCGAGTTACCTTTTTCATGTAACTCGAATTTGAGTTACATTTTTCCGTAACTCGAACTGTTCGAGTTTCCCATTTAACTCGAATTCGAGTTACATGAAAAAGATAACTTGATTTCGAGTTATCTTTTTCATGTAACTTCAAAATCAGTTACCCATGTAACTCGAAAATCGCAGTCCGTCTTCTTCTTCTTCCCCTCTATCACAATTTCCGCCATTAACAACATATGAAGCTCACCAAAACCCAACCCACCATCTAAACCCTACAATTTCTACAACAAATCCTAACCTAAAACACTTATTGACAATTTAAAACAACAAAAATACATGAAATAGAAAATAGGGTTCGATTTAAAACAAGTAAAGGAAATAGGGTTCGTTACATACCTGAGAAGAAGTCGAAGCACCCTCCTCGCTCGTCGCCGTCGCCATCATCTCTCCTTTCGATGTGTCGCCGATTCGGTAGTTTTGGGGGAGAATTTTGGGGGATTTCGAGTGACAATTTCGAGTGAGGCAATAGTATTTGGGAGAATTATTTAGGCTTAAACTACTAAAGGGCAGTTATGTCTTTTCGCACCCCAAAATGGTTAAAAAAGATGTGTTTAAAAACATGGCTAAAAAGAATTTTCAATTGGCCAAAAAAGCTAAAAAAAAAAAGAATGTGTATCAAATTACAAACAAAATACTTTTTTTTTTTTTTGATAATCCAGATATCCAGGTTTTTACACCTGACTAATCCTGGACCTCTTAGTATCGTGAGGCCCCTTGACCCAGCAGGATGTAAATCGAGGGATGTGCCCAAGTGGCAGGTTTCTAAGGGAGAGAGCCAACAAGATTCGCCTCCCAGAACAGACCCCCACAATATTTCAGTGAAAATCTACTTCACACGGGATTCGAACCTGCGTCGCCGGAGAAATTCACCCCACATCACCTTAGCCCTTACCACTTGGCTATGCCCCTGGGGGCTACAAACAAAATACTTAGTTACACTCATGATAGTGTGCACTAAGTGCCACATTTTATAACATTAACCCCAAAAGCCCATTTAATAAGAAATATATACTGACATGATAGACCATTTTTAAAGTCTATATCAACATTCTTTTGTTAATTTGTGCTACGTGTATATATATATATATTGATACTCAAATATTGAAAAGTAATTTGGCTCACGTGTTAATTTATAGTGCAAGATTTGGTCCAAAATAAGTTGGAAATATAAATTATTTTAGTTACATATCTAACTACTTTGATTCTCGCAAGTGGCAATATTATAAATCAATAATGACAGGCTATAACTAGCCACCGGGAGACCTTTTACTTGAAGACTTTCTAGATTCGTAATGAACGTGGACGTACGGCTGCCAGTTATTACCAAGAAAAAAAAAAAAAATAGAACAAAGGATTTTTTTTTTTTTTTCGAACTCGAACTGCGCTTTTATCTTTTTTGAGACAACAGCTCCATTTCCTCATTCTTTGCCGCCAAGGTAAACCGCGGATGTGCACGCATTTGACCGGCCAAAGTGTTACGGCGGTCTGGACGACGCAAACCGAATCATCCTCCTGTAAAGAGAACAATTATGTTCGACCCCCAATCTACTAATAACGATCTCTCCCCTAATCGAACCCACACGGATGCTATTCAAGATGAGTTCCCACCAAATCTTCACTACCGCGCATATGCCCCGGGAGCAATTTGATGGAGGAGGATATGAACCCCGACCTCCACCCCACAAACAATTTGATGGAGCGGGGATTTGAACCCCGACCTCCATCCCACAATTGCTTGTGGTGGCCAGGTGGGCTAAGCCACCTGGTTTAGAACAAAGGATTATAAGTTATATTTATATTTGGTTTAAAAAAATTATTTATATTTAATAGAGAGGATGAAGCCATGTAAGGGCCAAGGGGGGCATTGCCCCCTCAAATTTTGAGGGGAAAAAAGGGGGTATTTTGGTTATTTTATTTTTTAATCTTAAAATAATAGAAAAATAGAAAAATAGGAAAAAAAGAAAGTCTTCAATTATATTGCATTCTTCTGTTCTATTTTGATTTGTGAATTTTGAAAATACGAGTCTTGGTCATTTTTTCCCTTTTCTTAAAATTTTGTACATTTTTAATTAAGTTTCGCCATAAAATTTAACTTGATTTTTGCATTATTTTCTTGTGTTTATATTTGTCTTTTTTGGTCTATTGATGAAATTGTATTTTGTTATTTAATTATGAATATGAAGGTATGATTGAATTCATATAATGAGTTAATCAAGACTTCTACGTATTTTAAATTTGATGTATTGCTTTTCATTTTTATATGTGGTAATGGACAAATTGTCCACTTATGTTTTGTAAAAATAAAAAATATTCACATTTTTCGAAGACATGTTTTTAGCCATTTTGATGGGCATACCCTTCTTGTATTCTCTAATGAGGTATTTGATTATATTTTAAAAAATTGATGCGTTATTTTTTTTGGTACCGAATCATGGACCGGTCCCTAGAAATTAAAAAAAGACAAAGTAGAAATTTGAACTCAAAAATAGCTAAAAAACATGGTTAAAACTATTTTATTATCGAGAAGTAGCCAAAAATTCGACGGACTCTTTTTATATTAATATTAGTTGGCCCCCCTACCCAAAATTCATGGCTTCGTCACTGCATATAATACAAATTTAATCTCATTTACTACAATATATTGAGTATGTGAATAATAGATAATTATTTTCTTTTACCCAATATAAATAATATATAAGATGGTTTGGATAAATATTATTATGCTAGGTTTGCGAGGGCTTTAAATTAATTTTCTCAATCTTTGTCACTCCTAAACTAATTTTGGAAATATACTCCTTATGTTAGATTGTAGTGAAGACTGTGATAGTTTGACTTGGTGATTATTGTTTATGGAGAATTAAGATAAAACAAGGTTATTGATGTATTTAGTATAAAATAAGGTTATTGAACCTACAGAAAACGAGTAAGGCAATTTCTTAATTGAATCTAAAAGTTAAAATCTTTTTGTTTTCTTAGTGATTTATAAATTCCAAAGTTTTGGATGTGATTGGATGATCTTTCATTTTGTTCGTTTTTCTTTTCTGAGTGAATGGTCGTGAAAAAGTTAATTTTGAAAAATTATGTAATATTTGTGGAGTGGATGTAGGATATAAATACGATGATGATAATTTATATGATGATTTTGAAAAAAAAAATAGTGATTGGGGGGTTTCAAAAAATAAAAATAAAATAATGATTGGATGTGATTGGTGATTTGAAAAATAAGATATAATAAATAGTATTGTATGTCTGATATGATTGTATAATCATGATAATTGATGGTGATATTTTTTTAATAAAATAATAATAACATGTGAATAAAAATATGTTTAGTAATAATAATAAAGTAAGAGTTAGTGAATAAAAATAGTGTACATCCTATAATGAATAAAGTAAGAGTTAGTGAATAATGTATTTTTTTAAAAATTTAAGAAGTAATCGCATGTTGGACCATAAATATGTTTTTAAAAATAATGTTTTGTCAAAATTGGACCACATATATATATATATATATATATATATATATATATATTATAAACATATATTTTTACATTCAAAAATAAATTATAACATGTGATTTACATTGTGTGACCTTTCTTTGTCTAGCTGACCCGTTTGTCAGCTTCAGAATGTTGCATATAAACTGTTAAGTATTATAAGAACATGTTTCACACTTCAATCTCTTTCTTCATATTGTCCACAAATTTCAATTTGGCACTCTTCTTGCCTGCCTACAAGTCAACATGCATGCTTCGATTAAAATTTTGAAAATTTTATTTTATTGTTAAAAAAATGAAAATATCTATTTTTTTAATACATTGATCTCGTCTCTAAGTTAGGACTTTCTACTGACTCAATAATGAATCATGATGCACGCTGATAGAATCGATGCCTTGAACTTTAAACAATTGATTCTTACGATTGTTTGTATGTTAATGTTGTAACACTGGGCCAACAACACAAGTACACAGCGAATAAAAAATAACACGGGAATTTTTTACGTCTTAGATTCCTCAATCTTAATGCACGAGGCCACGCCGAGAAAAACAATCCAATATTAGAAACAAACAGTTATTACAAATACGATTTGGATTTACGTAAAGCATAAAGACTCCATCTTTATCTTATACACCAACACTCGTATAAAACTAATATTCTTGATCGATTCTTCCAAAAACCTCAACCTTGTTGGAGTCCCTCCAACTTCAAATCCCTTGAGCGGTTGAGTCGATCCACACCGTAAATCTTCACCGTCTTCTCCCGAAGACTAGAATTATAACACAAATATTTCTTGAAGAAGAACAATAAGCTCAATATGTATTTTTCTCGATCTCTTCTTCAAAGGCTTAATTCCCTTTTTATAGAGAAATGAAAACGATCCTCACAAGGCAATCGATCCTTTCATGGCCGGAATCAAGACGACATAATTCCAAATAATCACGATGTTATACAAGGAAAACAACATAATACAAAATCTTTCCTTATGGGTAAGAATCAAATACATAAGGAAGGAGTTTAAATGGCAATTTAAATAAATTTGAATATATCAATATACGCAATCACAGATTATCGGCAAGCTACCTAAAATAAAGACAATCGCCATTAAATAATCACGAGAGAATGCGCAAGATATCACCCGATTCGCGCGAGAAGGTGTTATCTTTGCGTGTTACAACACTAGATTTTCAGACCGTGTCGGATAAACACAAAATTTCCAATACTCATAACATTAACAATCTCCCCCTTTGCACTTTTGGTCAAAACACAAAATGCGGGAATCAAGAATAATCAATAGTGAAGCAACACTTTGGACATTAAATCCTGGCAGGTTAGCACAGGTCAAAATCGTGGCACATATAAACCAGTTTAATCATCATTTGACTCTCCTCAAAGTCGGACATGTTATCTTCATTATCCTCATGCTCAAACTCCCCCAGATTGTGCGCTTCTTCTTCACCGGACTCCCCGAGATTTTGCTTGTTCATCCATGGCAACGTCGGCTAGGTTGTCGAAGCCGATGTCTACTCCCCTTTGAGCAACAAAGCCAAAGGTGTAGAAGAGACACAAATCTGTGAAGAAATCTTTGAGCGTCCGACTTTTCGAGCATGAATGCGAGCCTCCAGGTCAATATTTCGATGTTTGAACACCGGAAGAAGTAGCACCAATGCTTGATCCCAGTGGGAGCGGGATGTCAATGTCATTTATTTTATTTCCCTTTAAGATCTTCACAAAGATTGAAATTGGAGCAGGTACAACAACCAAGTCTTCTGAGTCCTTCTTTTTGAAACCCTGAGAAACAAGAACCTTGTAAATTAAAGAAGGGTAAGGGAATATACCGTACATACCGGTGTAACCAGCATGAGTCCCATAATGAAAGGGTGTATTTGTTGTCCTCAAGCTCGGAGTCTGATGGTTCATGGTCGAGTCGATGCCGATGTGATCTTGAGATGTTTCAACAACATGTCTTTATCCTTGCCGCCAGTTCACGAGGTTCACCAATGTCCTTCAACAAATCGGACTCAGTCTTATCACCATCATCATCATCGAATAGGAAGCATCTTGAGGGTTTCATCTGAACATCTGGAGCAAGAATGCTATCAAGAGGATCAATCCTGGGAATTTCATCCTTCGAATCAGTGAACATCATTTGCCTTTGAGATGTCTCAGCACCGGAAATCGCACCACCAGAGGAAGGTGGTTGATCGGAACCAGGGTTTCGAGGAACGATTTGCTCTGTTTCTCCTTCGATTCTCGGCAACTTCTCGTAGTTCTCTCGAGTATTTGCTCTATTGTACGAACCATAATATGAATCTGAAACAAAATCAAGCCAAGAAAGCACAAGATTTGACAGAAAATATCGAGAAAGGGAGAGTTAGGGAGAAATAGCAATCTTCAGTAAGAAATAGAATGTGAGTTTCAATACCAAGCCACAGAGAGAATATAGGGAAGGAAAATAACTCCCATAATTAGAATGATACACTTGGCGGCTAAAAAGTGGTTTCCATAAAACTTCCCAACTGTTATTTTTGAAATTCAAATATCTTTTTGGAAAAGTCCCAAAAGTCAAGGTATGCAATATTCCAAAAATAACCACAGATGTCAATACCTTTTATAATCAGAGACAAATTTAAGGAATAAATCATTTCCAAAAATAATACACCACATCGAATCAAGAGAGAAAATATTTTCCACAAGCCCAAAAATGATCCTGAGGGATGTCTAGAATGATGAGTTTATTTCTGACAGGAATAAAAAAGGCCTCAGACGTTTCGGTGTGTAACCCAGTGTTGTACCACCTTTTTCAAGAACACCACCATACAAAGTCAATGGATCAAAATCCTTTTCTCATTTAATATATCTTTTGAGTGAAAGGAATCAGCAGAAAAACAATTAGCCAGTCGGTAGCTTTTCGCTCCAAATACATGGGTAGCTCTTTCTCGAAGATCACAACAAGATTCAAGCATATAAAAGAACAGAGAATGGTTCACAATCGAATAGCTTTCACACAATGTAAGGGCAGCTTTTTCCGTCAAAGGCCCAAAAATAAATACATCTTTCACATGGGAAAAATCATTCATTTTGCAATTTGACCCACAATTGTTTTTAAAGGAAAATTCATCAAAGGAGTACTTAATAGGGTTACACAATAAAACAAAAAGCCAATGAAATGATTTTAAAAATGCAAAATGTCTAATGCACAAGAATTAAGATCAAAAAGAGGTTGCAACACATCAAGAAGGAGAAATGATACACATGGTGTTGCAACACTGAAACTCACACTGCTCAGAGAGTACAGACACCTGAGATTTTCTGTAATTAAACCTTTGGAAGTCTAGGGCTTTTGTGAAAATATCAACAATTTGATTCTCAGTAGTGACAAAATTAATGGTAACAATTTTATTCTCAACCAAGTCTCTAATGAAATGGTGTCGAATATCGATGTGTTTAGTTCTAGAGTGTTGCACAGGATTTTCAGAAATGTTTATGGCACTCGAATTATCGCAATAAGCAGTAAGAATTTTCTCTTCAACCCCATAATCGCCAACATTTGTCTCATCCATAATATTTGGGAGCAACAACTTCCCAATGCAATATACTCGATTCAAGAAAGGGACAACGAAACACGATTATGTTTCTTACTATACCAGGAAACCAGATTGTTTCCAAGATAGAAACACCCTCCAGTAGTGCTCTTTCTGTCATCCAGTTCTAATTGCATGGCATTTACCCAATATTCATCAACAAGAGCTTTTTTAACATTTTTGAGTTCAATTAGAGAAGTAAAACAGACAAATCTTACCATTTCCCTGCATTTGACTTTCTCTTTACCTCTTGTTTTAATGCCCTCAGTTACTTGCCCAATAACTTGATCCACAGGATGGTTCTTCCTTATCCTGCTTGGTGGTTCTTTTCTGGTTTGATCACGGATATCAAACTTAGTGGCTCCATCTACATCAGACTCAGGGTCTGCTTCAGGGTCACCTTCAGCTTCAGTCGCTGGTGTGGAATCAGGTGTTGCAACACCACTCGTTGCATCTTCAGCAGTCACGCCATAATCAGCTTCTTCTGCACTTTCATCATCCTTGTTCTTGGATATATCTGCAAAATCTTTAGTATCGTCTACAACAACATTTATAGATTCAATGATAGTACGAATTCTCATGTTGTAAACCATATAGGCTCTGCTATTAACAAAATATCCCAAAAAAATTCCCACATCACTTTTCGAAACAAACTTACCAAGATGATGTCTGTCCTTAAGAATATAGCAAACACATCCAAACACGTACTTCTTTCCTCCAACACTTGCGACTTGCATTGGCCCCATAAGGTCCATATGGACAATTTCTACACAGTGTGAAGAACTGAGGTGTTGAAACACCTTGTGTGCTTCCCCTTTTTATTTTCCAAGTTGACACGGACCACATAAACCAAGGTGATCTTTGCTAAGTTTAGGAACATCTAATACTGCTCCTATTTTAATAAGGTTCAGCATACCATGAAAATTCATGTGCCCTAACTTCTGGTGCCACAACGCAGTGTCATTTAAGGAAGATTTATTGCACACAAGAGAAGTGTGTCAAACACCGACCTTGTTCCTGTATCGATAACGATTATCGACGATCTGTTACCTTTCAAAATGCATTTGTCGTTTATCAAAAACAAGACACACATTTTTATCAAATCTCACAAGTAAATTATCGTCACAAAGTCGACGATCATCGATAAGATTGATTTTTAATCCTTCAACATATAGAACGTTTTTGAGAGAATGAAGACCGGACACATTCAGTTCCTTTTCCCAAAACTTTCCCTTTAGTACCATCACCAAAAGCAACCAACCCATTTTCATGTTTTCAAACTCGATCGGTTTCTCAAGTTCTCCTGGTCATATGATGAGAGCATCCACTATCAAAGTACCAGGATTGATTCATTGGCTTTCAAAGAGGTGTGCACAACATAGCAAGAGAATTCATCCTTCCTAACCCGATTTTCTTGGGTTTGTTTGATAAATTTATTTTAAAACGAGGAGTGCTTCTTTTTGATGTTGGTACACTTGAGATTGCACCGCCTTGCCTAATTTGTTTTTGAAGACGATAACACTTAGGTCTTATGTGGCGGGGCGATTGCAATAATGACATATAGGAACAAAGCCATTGTTTCTTTTCCCAGTTTGACTGAAAGATGTCCCTTCTTTAACAAAAATAGTCTTAGAATTTTTCTTTTTATTCGCAATATTTTTGTTAAAATTAGAATTAAAGCCAATACATGCACGACCTTGTTGAGATTTAGATAGAATTTCATCTAATCTCCCTTTCCCAGAATTCAGTTTCTTGACAGAGTTAGTCATGTCACTAAGTTCTTTCTTTACTTTGACAAGTTCTTCTCTCCTATCGGTAGCAAGTCTTTCGAGCTTAAGTACTTTCCCCTTGAGTATCTCTTTTTCAGCAGTAAGAGACACAACTTTCTTCTCCAGAGTCATATTTGTCTTGCTGACGAATTCGCATTTGTCAAGCATCTTTTGATAAATTCTTCTCAGTTCCTCATTTCTTGATTCTTCATCTAGTCGGACTCATCCTCTCGAGCTTTCGATGTCGAAATTATTCTTCTCTCTGCAAGAAGTGTAGAATTTAGACACGTTTGATAAAAAAAGGAAAGTTAGAGTTATACGATTGGTGTTGTAACACCGTAAGTAGAGGGCGTTTGATTACAACCAACCTCTTCTTTAGTCACAAAGAAGCAACTTGATTATTCACATTTTCTTCATTATCTTCCTCGGTTCATCATCACTCCAAGATGTGGTGAACGATTTTCCATTCTTCTTCAAGTGTTTGCACATTCGGCTTGAATATGTCCAAAACCTCCATATTCCCTACATTTTATGCCTTTTCCACCATCATGTTGTTTTCTCTGTGTTCCGTGTCTTTCCATTTCTAGGAAAATCACTTCCTTTGTTTCCCTGTTTTAAGATTTCATTTGAAATTCTTGGTAATCAACTCAACGGATTCTGAATCTCTTTTCCCACCGCAAGAGTTATTCCATCCGGTGTTTCGACCAAAGCAATCTCCTACGTTTCTCCTTTTTGTAACTTGCTTCTTTGAGTTTCTCTTTCTTGGTTTCTTCAAGATTCATCTCAAATGTTTGAAGAGACCCATTAGTTCATCAAGATTCATTTACGAAAGGACCTTTGATTCTTCAACGGCCGTTTGCTTTGTAAGCAAACCTTTCGGAAGAGACCTTAACTTTCTTAACAAGTTTAAAATTAGAGTATTTCTTTCCCAAAGTAAAAGACTCATTAGAGATATCACAAAGTTTTGAGTTAAAATCACTTATGGTTTCATTTTCACTCATTCAAGATTCTCAAATTTAGAAGTAAGCATTTGGAGTTTAGACATTCTTACGGACTTGATCCCCCCTCATACGCAACTTGTAGGATATCACATGCTTCTTTCGAGGTTTCACGGGTAGATATCAATTTGAACCGATTTTCATCTACAAAGATTGAAGATTGCATTGAGTACTTTTGAGTTTGCATTAGCCAGTTGATCCTCGGCAATTGTCCATTCGGTTTCATTCTTTGGGACACTTTTGTCGTCAACAACTTGGGTGGGTGGTGTCCAAAATGGTTAGAATAGATTTCAAGCGCGTTCATCTGATTTGATGAAGGCTCTCATTTTTGCTTTCGATAGGAGAAATTTGTCCCAATGAGAAGATGTGGTCGAGAAATAGAGCTTCCCTCACGATAGATGTCCATGTTAGCAACAAATAAAAAAAAAAAAAGGATCACACTAATAAGGATTAGTGGAAGGTTCTTGATGCCCGATTGATAGAATCGATGCCTTGTAACTTTAAACAATTCAGATTCTTACGGTGTTGTATGTTAATGTTGTAACACTGGACCGAACAACACAAGTACACAACGGAATAAAAAATAACACGGGGATTTTTTACGTGCTTAGATTCCTCAATCTTAATGCACGAGACCACGCCTGAGAAGAAACAATCCAATATTAGAAACAAACAAGTTATTACAAATACGATTTGGATTTACGTAAAGCATAAAGACTCCCTCTTTTATCTTATACATCAACACTGTATAAAACTAATATTCTTGATCGATTCTTCCAAAAACCTCAACCTGTTGGAGTCCCTCCAACTTCAAATCCCTTGAGCGGTTGAGTCGATCCACACCGTAGATCTTTATTGTCTTCTCTTGAAGACTAGAATTATAACACAAATATTTCTTGAAGAAGAACAATAAGCTCAATATGTATTTTTCTCGATCTCTTCTTCAAAGGCTGAATTCCCTTTTTATAGAGAAATAAAAACGATCCTCACAAGGCGAATCGATCCTTTCATGGGCCGGAATCAAGGACATCATAATTCCAGCGTAATCACAGATGCTATACAAGGAAAACAACATAATACAAAATCTTTCCTTATGGGTAAGAATCAAATACATAAGGAAGGAGTTTAAATGGCAATTTAAATAAAATGGATATATCAATATACGCAATCACATTATCGAAAAGCTACCTAAAATAGCACAATCGCCATTAAATAATCACGGAGAATCGGCAAGATATCGACCCGTATTCGTGCGAGGAAGGTGTTGTCTTTGGTGTTACAACACTAGATTTTGCACTGTGTAGATAAACACAAAATTGACAATACTCATAACATTAACACACGCCACTAATACATATGCAAAGAAAATTATACTATTCAATATTATGTCCGATCACATTGAGATCAATTACGAAACGAGAAAAGAAAAAAATAATTATCATATAAATAAGGGATAATTATAAAGTGCTAATTATTAAAAATCAAGAGAAATTTTAAAATTACACAAATAAAAAAAATCTATGAGGTTTGATTATATATTTAAGTAAGAGGATACCGCTAATATTTTCACAATGTAAAGGAAGTGTTTGAAATGTTTGTAGTTATCAATAGGAAAAAGTGTAATATAGAATCAAACATCAAGAGAATTTTTATAATTTTCAAAAATCTCTCGGTTTTTTTTTTTGTTGTTATCTCAAACCCCGGGTAGTTTTAATTGTAATTATCTCTATAATTAATGCGATTAAGAAAAATGTGCGGTGGGGTTAAAAAAATTCTCCTAGATTTTCTAATTTTTGTACTATGGTGGGGTTAAATTATTTCTAATCTTCTAAGTTTTGTACTATGCTTTGTCACATTCGGCAAAAAAATCAAATTAAATGAGGAAAATATGAAAAGTGGGAGTTAGGTGGGAACTATGAGCAAACTTGACTAAAAACAATCACGTGCATAAGTAGGTGGACTTGGAAAGGGATTGGCTGTGTTGGTGGCTTGGTGCTTTGACGAGAAAGTGGGGAAAACAAATATTTTTAGTATCATTATTATTATTTTAGGTGGGAATATTATTTGTTGTTAGTTAATGTCTATATGATACATTGGGAGTGTTTACAAACACTAAAAATAAGTCTTTTGAGTTTTTCTTCTTAAGCGTTTTAGTGTTTGCGTATACCAATTATCTTCTAATCTGCCATTTAATCGAATCTAAAAGCGGGGAGAGGGTGATTTAGATTCTAACCCCTGCTTACTCAACTTCTAGTTTGAATTTTACAAATAAATAAGTATTTTTACTACTTTTTCACCAAACACTCTCAACTTCTCATTCTCAACTTTTAATTCTATTTTCAAACACTACCAATTTCTGATTCTCAACTACTTCTGCTTCTGCTATAATAAATTATTTTTTCTAAAAGCAGAAGTTTTTGCAAACACTCCCATACAGACTTCTAATGAATCTCGCGCGGACGTAAAATTTTGATTCTATTGTATACATATCATGTTTTTAAAACTTGAGTGATGATTAGATCGGTTCCCTAAAAGTTCAATTATTAATTTAATCAGTTTATTAAACAATATTTATTTTAGTATATTATATAAAATAATCATATAATACGATAATTGTTATGTAAGATTTGATTAAAAACATAAATAAACAACTTTTTTAACCTCATAAATAAACAACTTAAAAGCACATATAATAAAGTTCAAAAATTTAAACAACCATATATATATATATATATATATATATATATATATATATATATATATATAAAACAACATACCAAGTAAAAACATTACACAACCAAAATCATAACACCTACAAAATCATGATTTAAAATATAAACACATTTTTAACTTATAACAATCTAATTGCTCCAGTAGAATTCAAATCAGAAAATCGCAATAGCGCTGGATAAATCACGTACATGTATCTGTCACTAATCTTCCGAAAGTTGGTCAATTGAATTTTCTACACACAAAAAACCACAATACGGACAATTTATTTAGAAAATAAAACTCGAGCAACAAAATATAATACTACAAGAAAATTCCGGTTCTGACATAATTTCTTGATAGAAATGATTTAATTAGTCACTAAATTTTACTTTACCGACAAAATTACTGTAGGTATTTACCAACAGTTTTAGATTAGGTTGGTAATATTTACTTATAATGATATTATCTACAACGATTTTATCTACACTTTACAATTATCTCAACACTTACCTACAAACTTTCTATAGGTAAATTGATTTTTGTGGAAATGGGTCGAATTAAAATAACCATTTCCAAAATGTAAAGATGAAAAATAACCATCTTTTGTAAATACATCTTTTTAGCCATTTTGGGGTGTAAAATAACATTCATACCCTTCTAGCATGTTTGTTTGATATTTGGATTATTTATCTCTCTCTTTCACTTATCTATATGTATATATCTTCTTACTCTTTCTTTCAAGCTTTATTAAAAAATTGAATCTGTATTTTTCGGTTTTAAATATGCAATATGGGTGTTGAATTATAGATATCAGAAAGATGATTAATTTGATATATTATACATGCAAAACGAATTTAAAACGAAAAATTTATTTGAATTTAGAATTTGTTGGAGAAAAACAAAATAACTGGGTTATAATAAATGAGAGAACTGGATGTCGAGTCACGATGGCTCGACGCTACAACGTCATCTTTATAGTGTCGAGTCACAAACTCGATGCTACTATCATGCTTCTGATGTCGAGTCATTGTAACTCGACACCACAGTGACATGCTACAGTGTCTTGTCATTGTAACTTGACGCCACAGTGACATGCTACAGTGTCGAGTCATTGTAACTCGACGCTACAGTGTCACGCTACAGTGTCGAGCCATTGTGACTCGACGCTATACAATGTCATGCTACATGCTACAAAGTGTCGAAGTCACAATACTCGGCGCTTCTGATGTCGATCTACGATGTCGTCTTCTGAGTGTCTTTTGGTGCAAGTAAATTGACTCAAGGGCAGATTGGATTTTTCACACCCCAAAATGACTGAAAAGATGTGTTAGAAAAAAAATGGCTAAAAACATCTTGACTTGATGAGAATGACTAAACAAAAACTACCGTTGATTTTTTCTTATAGTAAAAAATGCAAAGCACCACCTATTATGGGGACAAAAAACTACCACTTATTAAAAGAAAACAAAAACTCCAGCACGTACAAGGAAACAAAAACTCCAACAAAGCTCATAAAAACGAAATGAAAAATCTCTTCGCCATCTTCCCATAGAAGGATGATGATCAGGGAAAAATAAGACAAAGGACGATGACTTTTTTTAAGGTTAGAGGGGAGAAGGGGAGGAGACGAAAGGAAGAAATTTGGATATATCTAAATTATTGGAAAAGAATTCAATACGTCTTCCGTGTGGCTTCTACCTTTCCTTTTTTCCCTCTCTAATAAATGAGTAGATAATTCGGCACTATTGAACCTAGAAATTTAAAATGTATAGTCATGAATGGTGTTACATATTGGTTGATTACTTGCACGGCATTAATTCATGCATAGGTATCCAGATTTGTTCTTTCTTTTTCTTTGTGGGCATTAAAGGAAGCCATCTAAACTTGACATGTTGAATATTTAGTTAATTGTTGCATAAAGGAACTCAATTCAATAATGACATTTCTTTGAAAAGTTGAAATTGTATCAATATCTCATGGGTCACGAGCCCGAAATAAGTTTACTAGGCTAAGTACGTTCATTGAAATTATGGGTTACAACAAAGACAACACTTGATAGACTAAATTCATAGGTCCACAAATTAATACACAAAGTGAAATATAATAGTCATATTAAACCCGCGAAGGGCTAGTTGTCCAATTCACGAAAATCCTCATATATCAGATAAGTATTATGCTTTGAACTGCTCTTATACTTACTTATTTGAGAATTGACTTGAGAGTCCGAAGATTTTCGTCGAATAAATCCAAACCTCTAATAATTTTTTTGTGATGCATGCAATAACCTATTCAACAACTCGAATTCAACAAGAGCAAATTACATGCTTTTAGTTTGAATATGTGTATTTACTTAACTTTCTCACATTTGGATTTGTTCTAGGTTTCATGCAATTTGTATCACTTATCTCTCCATTTGGGGTGGGGAGGGGGGAAGTATTTTGTTTCTTTATTGTATTGATGGGCACAAAAAGTAAGAAAAAGAAAAAGAAAAGGACAATTGAAATAATATAATCAAAATGAAAGGCATGTGATGTACATGCAATGTGGTAGGATTTTGGGGGGGTTCTCATGATTTTTTTTGGGAAGAACGAATTTCCTATGCCACCTCATGTTCTCAATAAATAGCTTAATGTCATTATTTATTTATTTACTTTTCCAAAATATCTCAATCATAAAAGTTTAACAATGACTTGCCCAATTTACCCTTAAGTCCAAAAACAAATACATGAATTTTTGTGGAAAAGGAGTAACAAACTAACAATACAATACATACCTTCAACTTTTAATTTTGTAACGCATTTTTTATTTTCAAACATTTCATTCGAATAGGAGAATTTAGAGAAGGGCATACATATAAATTTAAAAATTTTAAAATACATTAATATACTCTTAACAACTTTTTTTTTTTTTAGAATCATAACAACTTTTGTTTCAACATGATGTTTATTCAAACATGGTGCTCTACCAATGAGCAGAAATAAGAATTTAACAACATTTACATGGGAATTGATTGTAGCTCAGTTGGTTTGAGCATTTGTAAATCAGGTTATTGATCTGGGATCAAATCCCATCCGTCTCACCCCTATCAGGACTTTGTAATTGTACTCAACAAAAACAAACATTTACATTAAATAAATCAAACTTTAACAACTTTATAGTTTAGACACGACTCCAAATGACTCAAATTGTTAGGCGAACCCTGACTCTTTTTTTTTCTTTTCAATTTCAGTAGTTTTAGTGATTCAAAAATTAAACCAAACATTCAAATACACGTTTTTATTAGATACTGCTTTTTAGGGCATATCACTCCAAGTCACGGTGTTGATGAAATAACTAGGGGGCTTAGTCCATCTGGCCACCACAAGCAATTGTGGGGTGGAGGTTAGGGGTTCAAATCCATACTCCATCAAATTGCTCTGCGGGGCATATACGAGCTGGTGAAGTCAGACGTAAGCCTGGAAGCTGAGCTATCAAAAAAAAAAAAAACGGTGTTGATGAAATCCTTCTTTCCAATGGGGAAGTCTTCAAGTCTTCTTCTCCAGAAGATGCAAATTCTTCAATTAGGAACTTGCTTGTACACGTACACAAACGTTAGGGGGGTCCCTGGGGATTGCCCAGGGAAGCCCCTCTGACGCTCAAGTCTGCTTGGTGATTGAGAGAATAATTAAGACAATAATTGAATACTAAATTAAATGCGTAGGAAAGTTATCAGAATGTGAAAATATACTTACAAATGAATAGGAAGGACCTTTTTATACCTGGGAGATGGGCCTTATGGGTCGTGTAGGAGGACTCGGCCTATGGGTCAGTCCGTGTAGGAGAAATCGATTTATGGACAAGTCCCAGACTCCTTTGGGTCGAGTTATTTTAATAAGAGTCCATTTGGCAATTAATATTACATTAATATAGAAACCAAATTATATATTAAAAAATTAAAAATCTTTTTTTGCCACCAACATTATCCAATTTTGAATATTATAAAAACTCATGATCATTTTTATACAGCATACATACATACACATATCTACTCTATATTCAAAACAAAAAACAAAAATGACACATGTCATCATCTTATTGATCTTGAACATTTGTCAACTTCTTATCTTTATAATTCCACATGGCAGCTTCACATTTATCTACATGGCAACCATATGTACAAATTTAAAAGATAACAAATAATCCAGAAATCAATGATTCTATTTAGACTATCTTTTAAATTTGTTATCTTTAAAATTATTATGTACAAAATAATCATGAATATATATTATTTTAACACCACAATAATTTGAATTTTTTTCTTTAGACAAATCCCGTGTAATACACAGGTTTTATTCTAATATATAATTATATCTTTTATATAGTCAAATCATTTGACCCAGTGACGAGGCCACATTGGGGCCAACAGGGGCATTGCCGCATTGACCCCCTGAAAATTTGAAAAAAATACAAGGGTGTTGTGGTCATTTATATAACCTTAAAAAGAATTACAAAAATAAGAAAAAATGAATAAAGTTTCCAATTCCTTAACTCTTTGTTCCCCTTCTCATTTATGAATCTTGAAAAAACTTTAGTTTTAATTATAATTTTTCCTTTCTCAAAATTTCGAATATTTTCTTTTACCCCACCATAAACTTAAACTCGAGTTTTGGCATTATTTCTTGCGTCTCTAATTTTCTCTTTTGAGATAATCTATAGTTCTTTACCAAATTCCCATTAAAGAATTCAACATTCGAGATGGGTTATTGAAATGATTGTTTGTAGCATAAAAAAGAGATATAAATGAAGTTATTATGCAACGATTTTAAAATGTGAAGAATAGAAGAGCAATGTTATAATATATCGAAGTAAGTGTATCTAGTATTTATTTTGGAGTATTAAAATGTAACTAAATTAATACATTGATTTTATAAAAAAATGGTACTTATTTGAAGTTCAATTTTTAGAGATGATGTATTGTATTTTATTTTTTATATTAATATTAGTTGGGCCCTCTACACGAAATTTCTGGCTTCGTCACTGATCTGAGCAATATAAAATATGTATATTTACATCATTCAGTCGTCATATTAATCTCAAAACATTATATGATAATATAATAATTATCTGACATCAGTAATAAAAAATTATCTCCTTCTAACATCCTCCATGAATATTCATATAATAAATCTTGCTCTTATTTTTCATGAAACGTTAAAAATAAATCCGAACTAACTCCAAACAACTCCATCTTTCCACAAATTGACTCGCTCAAATTGATTAGTGGGCCAAGTTTCATTATGTTATCCACAAACTTTGAACCTTGGATAGGATTTAAGTAATTACAAATTACAGTGGGTGTAATAAATGCAGAGATTCCATTGTCAAATTTCAATTAATTTATATCTCTTTCATAACTTTTGAGGGCTGACATTATAGGTCAATCCCCTAAATATACAGTTTATTTAATTATTTTTTTACAAGTGTATGCCAGTGGTCCACTCTATCCATTCTATCACAAACTTTTTTTTTACCTTGCTCTATAAAATTTAAATGTGAGCAATATTTCAAAATTATTATTTGTAAATATTTGACTATTAAATTGGATCAATAGAATTTGGGGACAAAAACAAATATGGTCTCTGTTAGAGCTATATTGGTAGAAGCCTAAAATATTTTTTACTAGATATTAAAGAAAAGAGGATAACTATACTATACTATTTAATTGATGACCAAGTAATGCTTATCCACAAGAGGTGAGATTTTTATCCTTATAAAGGTGGCGTTCAATGAAAAGGGAGTATTCTATTCCTTTCTTTATACAATCTACATTACATTCATGTAAATCACTTTGAATTATTTATCCATTGGTAGATTTCTGTTTTGAGAATCGGAGAAGTTATGCCTGAAAAATGCTCCGGCTCCCTTCTCACTGTTATTTTGCATCAAGGTGGAAATGCATTAGAGATCGGATTTTCTTGGTGGCGTAAATTATTTGCCTCACCATGTACCGACTACCGAGTACAAAAACAACGAGACTTTGATCCATGTTCAAGTAAGATTTTGGTCCCGTCTCATGAATAGCCCAATTGAACAGCATGACACTTCTTATTCGTTGTGGATATTTCCAATGGGCCTAGCAGATGATTAGTGTATTTTCTAAATGGGCTTTCCCACATCTGATTCTTTTGGTGTCTCTGCCAGCCCAACAACATATAGTTATTCGTCTCATAAACTAGTTTTGATATTTTGGCATCAAAACTGGAAATGTATTAGTTTCAAATTTCAGTAATCTTGTAGGATTTTCATCGTAAATATATTTCTTTCCCATTTTTTTTTTAAAAAAACTATGATGTATATCATGTTTATGGCTATTACGAAACAAAAATACTTTTAATTTTTTTTGTTCGCACTTTAAGTTGAGGAAGTCATTTCAATTACACAGAGTTTTGGACTATTTCTTGACATAGTATTTTAAAAACTTTTATATTATAAAATCTAAAAGCTTATATTATTTGACGAAAATAATATTTAATGTTTTTCCCTACTTATTCAAGGTTCAGGTAAAAAGAAAGTAATGCGATTAGAATTTAGATCTGTTAAAAGTGCCGGGCCCAATGGCCAAGATCAAAACCCAAGAGCCCAACCCGTCCTGTATATAAACTTTCATATATAATTTCTCTCAGATTGGGCTAAAAAACGAGCCAAGCCCGGCCTATCGGATTAATCAAGCTGGCCAGATAGATCCGATTTTTTGAGCCTGCAAAATCTGAATCCAGCCAAGCCTATTCTTAGGCTGTTCGGGTCAGACCCAAGGGCTTCATTTTGACAAGGCCGCCGGGGCTGAGGTAGGAGGAGGATGCGGTTTTCTCCATCGTGGCTAATGGACTGCGTGTTTGTGTAAGGGTTGGTATGGTTTGGCAGAAAACATTTTTTGTTTTAATTTTTCCTTCTGTTGGTTACGAGTTTTGGAGTTGGAACTTCAAAGTTGTAGCTTTATGCTAGCAATGATAAAGCTGTAGCTTTGTGCTTTCAAACCCACCAGGAACAATTTTTTCCTTTTCTTCGAACTATCATACTAATTAAATCCTTAAGATTGTTGGGAAAATATGATGAAGTTAAAAATAGAAGAAAAACAAAAAGAATTAACTCACGAGGCGTGCGAAAATTAGCACTGTCCTTAAGGATTTATTTGCATAATCCCCCATGATTCAACATGAGACACATGACAAGATTATTGTTCACCCAGCGAAATCAAGAAGGAGCATGGAGAAGCAAAGTTTAAGCTGTGGATTTTTTCTTATATCCATCCTCCAGACATAAAACAACATCATTTTATAGGAAGCAAACTAAAGGAATCTTCTTTTGCAAAAGGATGGCATATATTGAGCCACTAAAAAGTAGGATATGGTATTTTAAAAAGTTGATAAAAATGAAGATAAGATTCTTAGACAAATAAAATTGAAAAGTGGGATTGTAAATATTTTAAAACACTATTTTATACAACAGCAACTACTTCGATGCACGTGCTGGCGAGTCAAAATGCGAAGCTCAAAACAAAATAACTGTCGAGCAAATAACTGCATCAACAATATTAACAGATCAACAATAAGTACCAATGCTGTGAATGTGGATTCTTGATTATGGTCTCCAACTTCACCATTTCTATGACTGATCAATTGATATCCATAATAAGGGATGCATTGGCGTAGCCAAGGGGGGGCCAACCCGGGCCCCGCCCCCCCCCCCCCCCTCTTTTAATTTTTTCTTTTTACTAAGCAATTTTTTTAAGAAAATATAGGGATATTACATAAAACCCCTTGAGGTTCGGGCTAATTACAAAAAGATCCAGAGATTTTTGGAAATTACAAAAATACCCTTAAGGTTTGATTTTGCTTACATTTTTCCCTTCATAAGCAAAAATATTTCAAACTCCCCCTGAAATTTATAAAAATATTACGATTACCCCCTTTAATTTAAGACATAATCAAACATGTGGGGTTTTTGTAATTTTAAAACACCTCTGGGTCTTTTAAGTAATTAGCCCAAACCTCAGGGTGTTTTTGTAATTATCCCAAAAATATATTAGTTGAAATTTATATGATTTTTATGGTTTTTATTCTATTCTACCACCCCACTTTCGTGTACCGGCCCAACCTATTATACTGTCCTGGCTAGGGATGCACAAAAAGCTCATGCAAATGGGAAAAAATTACAACAAGAGAAAGGAAAAAGTAAACATACTAATTGTAACCTTTTCTGAATCCATGTGCAGAAGAAATTTCGATTTTCAGGCAGCTCTTGAGTCGTTGTTAGACGAGTTATTACTACTTTCAGCTTCAACAAACCATCGGTTGATTCGTCCCTGAGCAAGGGATACCTGCAGAAAGAAAAAGCAGATGAATAACTAAAAATGATACTATCTGAACAAACTTCTTGAAGAGAAAATTAAAGGAAGAATGAATGAAAAGCAAAATCTACCTCTTTATCCCAATCGGTTCTGTAAGTCATGACAATAAGTATAGTGGTCTGGACCGACGTGCCGATTATCATTCCAATCCAAAAACACCCTACGTAACATGTTTTCATCGTAAGAGAGTAGTTCAATGGATCAAAGGAACGCGCAGGCAAAACACCGGAAAAAAAATGATTATCAGCTTTTGGCTGAAAATAGACTTTTACAATTTCTTCACCAAACACTCTCTTTTAAGTTATTCAACTTTTAGCTTCTATTTACAAACACTGCCAATTTCTATTTCTCAATTATTGTTTGCTTCTGCTACAATAAATCACTTTCTCTAAAAAGCACCAGCTTTTGCAAACACTCCCTTAAAACGAAATGTAAAATGTCAAAAAAACTCACTTCAACTTGTAGTTTGATGACATAACCAAGTATAACTCCCCAATGGAATTCCTATCAAGTAATAGGAACCAAGGTTAACGTAAGCGACACTGCTTTGTCGTCCAGCCCCATTAGCAACACCCGCGTGCAGAAAAGGATTTTCCGTACAGAAAAAGATTTTCCTTATGATGTCTGAAAATTCTACATTGATCGAAAATTTATCGATTAATTTAGTTGCTGCGTGAAATAGACTCACCCGAGAGAACAGGTTGAACACCGTTCAAAAGTATAGAAAACGCCAAGAGAGGCGATAGATGATTAACTGCCATGGCCACATCACGACTTTTCGTGAACACGAAAGCCAAACGTCCCCTAAATAACAGGAAAAACACAAACAGAACCAATGCAATGGCAAATGATGTAAGAACTATCATCAAGATTGAGAATTTTGCCGCTTTAGAATCCCTCCTTCCAAGCTCATTCGACACCCGAACACTAGAACATGTTGAAACACAGGGACAGAGTAAAAGGTTTATTTTACGTAAAATAAAGTACAAAATTTTACGATTGTCCTAAGACGAGAACTAAAATTAGAGTACCTTGTTGTACTCAAGAAACCTATAGATATCATCATAGCCCAACCACTAATTTTAAGGCTGCAAACAAGAACAAGAAGTTTCATTTTGACAAACACAACGAAGTAATTAACAAAAAAGATTGAGAAAGTATTACCAGATTGAAAGAGCATCGATTGTGACCTCGGCATTTTTCATGTTTCCGGTCAAAAGAACCAGTATTGAGTTGTACCAAAGCTCAAGGCTGCCAATGTAAACCAAAGAGTATTAGAATAGCTGAGCTGAGAATCATTTTTTTTTTTAAGAGTTTGCAAACAGTACTCCCTAAATCACTTCCTCTAAAATAGCTAGAGTTTTTGGAAACACTCCCTAAGACTCTATTCTAATGGAGAATCTAGAAGCTCATAATCACTTTTTTTAAGTATTTACAAACACTCCCTCATAGTCTTCTGGACCAAAATAATCGGAGCATAGCAGGACATTAAACAACATCCGAGGAAGTAAAGTAAGAAAAACAATAACAAGAAGGTAGCAAACGAACAGTTTATTTGGAACATTATACAAACCTTAAAACGATCAACAAAAAAAGTATGAAATAAGCCTAACCAGATCATTGCACCAGACGATATAGAAAGCTCGATCATCGGCCCAAGATCCTTAAACGCTAAGGTTGTAAAACCTCTCCATGTTTCTTTGCACCCTCCAAACATAACATATATAAGTTGGCCTATATTTGGAATCCAATACGCCAAGATAGTCGATACCAGGAACACCAAACTTGTACTTCATCGTCAGTAGCCACGAGAGAAAGACGTGTAGTAATAATGAAAAAACCGCTAAATATGAATAATTAAGTTCTTGCTTTGTGCTTGAAGGTACATTTGGCAGCTAAACTGTACAACGTAGGAGAATATCACGGGAATGAACCAGAGAGCAATACGACGACAGTGAAGACGAGAGCATAGGCAGCAAGCTCCGTGGCACCAATATGGCCGACGAAAGCCTGGCTGATAACACTTATTCCGAACGTAGAAAATCGTATTAAGAATTTAAGATAGAAGGGCCGGCAACTGTCCACATTTTTTTTGGTCTCACTCCATATCTTAATCTTGAGAGTCTCTTCCTTATTACTACCATTTGTTTTCGGATACCTCCAAAAGATTTTTGTTCATGTCACCTTCCATTAAGTAAAAAGATTTAAACTCTTGGCCTTTTTCTCCTGCAACATAAGAATGAAATGTGGATGGTGTAATTAAATTAACAATCTCTATTGTTCATACAACAAAGGAAGAATTTTTTTGGTGCCAACTTAAGTATTTATCTAATCTAACAGAGAGACGATGATTGAAAGCGAGGATAAAAATTATACATTTCATAATGCTGAACAAAAATTATACAATTTTTTAACACTAGAAAACTGGAAATAGACTATGGAAATATAACCATACATACCACCTGAAAGTTTTTGAGGTCCTAAAACGTTTTTTTTTAGTAAATGTCAGAGAAAGTGTTGTTGGAAATTATTCGGGTCCCGGATCTAATCCGGGCCAAATAAGATCCGACTTTTCGATCTAATCGAGCGGAAGCGGAAGCGTGGGATTTCAAAAATCGAGTTTTAGATATAAGAACACAAGATCATGCTTATTAAATTTATTCAAACTAAAGGAAGAAAAGAAAATTTACCTCTTTCGACGATTTTCTTGTTCTTCGCTTTTTATCCGTCAATCCTTCGAATCCCCGAAGCTCGTAGACACCGCGATCTTCCAATTCGATCCTTCCTATCAACGGCAGTGTGTAGGCACCCAAATAATAATTCTAAGTTCCTAACTTTTATTTTCCTACGATGTACTCAACTCATGAGATCGTAGGATTGGGCTAACTGGATAGGAGGGAAATTGAACTAGGTAAAAGTTAAACCATAAAATCTCACTTTTGCAAGAAACAAAATCACGCTGCCCTATTTATGTTTCAAGATCAAAAAAATTGAATCACCAAAAAACTTCAATTAAAATTTGGCCAAATGATGATGTTTGCCGTGAACATCAAATCAACAATTAATAGACCAAAATTTTCCTTTTCAATTGTAAAGAGTAAAGGCAAAAGTGGCACTTGATTTTGTTACTAATTGAAAGTGTACGATCCTTTGATCATGAGGCGGCGAAATTTGTCGGTGTGAATCGTATATTCAAACCGTGAGATATGGTCCCCTTTTTATGGCTAGTTCAATTAGTTTCCCACTCCACTTGGTTTCTATCTATTCTAGAATTAATAATTCTAGATAGATTCAAACTCTAATTAATAATTATCCAATATAATTATCAATTTAATAATTATATTAATATTATAAATATCTTATATTTATTTAATTCCAAATACAATAAAATCAGAATATCATATATTCCCTAATTAACTAATATTAATATATTAGCCCAAATATTTTGGAAAACTCTTTTCCATAAACCCTTAGGAATGAAAATATTATTTCCAACCCGTTTACTCTGGGAAGGCGAACCGGGGACCATGGACCTATAATTATAAGCTCCAATAAACCGAATAAATAATTAACTCTTTAATTAATTTATTCGACTTATTAATTTCGATATTACTCCACTATAAATTGGAATTGCACTCTTATAATTATAGAATATCTTACTCTACGAATTGATCACCATTTGATATAATCATTACATATAGATTAATCCTCCATAGACAATTCGTAATTGAAGCTAGGTAGTATCCGTTAAACCTCTTCAATTACCTCTTATCCTCATTTACCATTAATTCACTAGTGAATGGTTAATTTATAATCGATTATAAATTAGAGATCTCAAACCATTCGATTCGGAATTAACAAATAAAGGGAATCGTCTTTCTACTTCCCGCAAGAAGGAATGGATTCCATATCCGTGAATTTATATTCTCGGCTATTTAATTCAAATGTGAATCTAAAATGCAAGTGTTGGGAATGTCGTAGGACAAACTTAAACGAGCAAATTAAGAATCACACCGAAATAAACAGGAGTCTATAATCACTCAGGATTAAGATTTATCCATATATGATCATCTAGTGATTTAATTTGATTTTCCATTTCTACAACGGAATTTGTATGGAAAATTCAAATTAAATCGATCCCAAGTCCTATATGATCAAATCATATATAAATGCCCCCACTAAGATGTCTCCACATCGACCAGTCCGGATAAGACATCACATTCAAAATGTTAAGGCGCATTAATGATGTTTTAATTAAAGATCCCATACTTTAATTAATTTCATCACGGACTTATTTTTTTTTTTAGTTTATTATCCATAATCTTAATCCTCTTGTATATAACTCTTATATACTAAGATTATGGTTACAATAAATAAACTAGGGATTTTCATGATGTTCAAGAAAGTACATACAATATGCAATAAGTCCGAAAATAAATGTCGCCTTTATTAATAATCAAAAACAATTCACAATTGCTTTAAGGGCACTATCCCTAACAATCTCCCACTTGCCCTAAAGCATACGGGACATGTCTTCGATCTATGTTTTTGTGCCTCTAAAAATACTTTTTCAGGTGGGTCTTATGTGAGGATCAACAAGAATGTACACCGACCCCGGATATCGACTTTCGAGTATCCTTGTCCACTAGAAGTCGAATCGGTGTTGTCGTCTATTTCACGGTCAACCACCAAAATAGACAAACATCTTGATCTCAAGCATATTTGAGAAGGTTCCCGACTATTATCTAATGAAACATTTACGGATTAGATTGAAACTCGGTTGGTTATCCCTATCGCGTATCAAATCAGGAGCTTAGTACACAATATTGTATACTTGTAGAGGCATAGGGAATGCGTCTCATGTTTTTTCCTCCGAGGTGCCTTTAAACAATCCTCTTTGGAAAGAACGACTCCATATCAAGTTGGTAGGTAACCCTTTTGAATCTTGCATTCTTTAATGCAACTACATCTTATCGATATAAGAAGAGAGACAATGCCAATAATTTGTTCTTGTGATTTTGAATCATTCAAATTCCAAGAACATAATTCGCTTATCCAAATCATTCATTTGGAATTGCTTGGCAAACCAACCTTTAACCGCAAAACATTTCTACTTCATTCTCAATTAGTAGAATGTCATCTACGTAAATCACTAAAATTGTCACTTTACCATCATTGATCGCTTGTATACACAAGGCTCATCAACACTTTGGTCAAAACCAAGACTTGATCATCTCATCAAATCTATGATTCCATGACCTTGAGGCTTGCTTTAACCCATAAATGGATCTAAGCAATTTGCGGACTTTACGCTCTTGACCTTCGGCTACAAAACCCATGGTTCGAATCCGTTTCTTGGTTCATAGCTTCAAGCTACCTCGCTATATCAGAATCCTCCATCACTTGTCAAAAAGACAATGGATCATCATCTACCCCATCAAAGACTGCAACATTTGCCTCTTCGATTTGACGATAGCGGATTGGTGGTCTAATCACCCTCCCATTGCGTCGGTATCATGACATTCGATCGGTATAGTGGTATTTCTAGCGATTTCCCAACAACTCTTGTTGGTTGTGGTCGATCTCATCGTAAAGTAACTCCTCGAGTACAACTTTACTTGAGGTCGGAAGTTTTCTATATAATCGTTCTCAAGAAAGATAGCATTAGTCGAAACTATTACTTTCTTTTCTTGCGGATCATAAAACAAACCTCCTCTCGTTCTTTTGGGATATCCAACAAACAGATACACTTTTGAACGTGGATGCAACTTTCCAGTCTTTCCTTTCAGCACATGTGCTGGGCACCCCCATATGCGAAAGTGGCGTAAACTAACTTTACTCCCATTCCACAATTCTAGTGGTGTCTTTTGGATTGACTTAGACGGAACTACATTCAAAATGTAAACCGCCGTTTGCAATGCATAGCCCCAAAACAAATCAGGCAGTGTCGCGTAGCTCATCATCGACTTAACCATATCAAGAAACGCGTTCGGTTTCTCCTTTCAAAGAACACCGTTTCTTTGAGGGTCTTCAAGTCTTTGTGAGTTGGTACAAAATACCATGCTCTAGCAAATAATCTTTGAACTTCGATATCGACATACTCGCCCCCGATCGGATCGAAGGCACTTCAAAGATTTTCCTAGCTAGGCTCTTCCGCATGAAATTCCTTGAACTTTTCAAAAGTCTCGGATTTTCTATGCATGAGATAAACATATCCAAACCTCGAGTAATCATCAATAAAAGTGACGAAGTACTTTCAAAGCCACCTCTAGCTTATGTGGTCATGAGACCACAAACATCACTATGCACAAGCTCTAGTGGTTCTTTGGCTCTATGCCCTTTGCGAAAAAAGGTCTCTTAGTCATTTTTCCTTCTAGACAGGATTCACAAACAGGAAGAGTGCCAACTTTTAGCTCTCTCAAAGGACCATCCTTTGCAAGCCTATTTATCCTTTCTAGTGAAATATGCCCTAACCTTAGATGCCAAAGATATGTTTCATCATCTTGAGAAACCTTTTGCCTTTTTGGTTTAGGATGTTCTACTTTAAACATTTCGGCATTTAGCAGTGGTTGTTCATTTGGCTTAATTAAATAGAGTCCGTTTTCCAATATTGCAGTACAAATATCACGCCCATTTTTAGAAATAATAATCGAATTATTATTAAAAGATAGTGAAAATAAATGTTCATGCAACTTTGAAACAGAAATCAAATTTCTACGAAAACTAGGAATGAAATAAACATCGTTTAAAATTAAAATCCTATCTCTAATATTAAGCCTAATTACTCCCACTGCTTTTGCCGAAACCACTGCACCATTGCCAACTCGCATTGTGAAAGACCCATCGGCAAGCTCCTCATAAGAGTTAAACATTTGTAAGGAAGAACAAACATGATTAGTAGCTCCAGAGTCAACTACCCAAGTAGAAGAATCTCTAGCTACCAAACAACTTTCAAAAACAAGTAAATCAAATTTACGTTTCTTGTTTTCCTTTACTTTGGAGAGAAACTTGGGGCAGTCTCTCTTCCAATGTCCCTCTTCACCGCAGTGGAAACAATTTCCCTTTGGTTTAGAGGAACCTTGCTTCTTGCCTTTGAGATTTTCACATACGAGTGCAATATTCATGTTACTATTCCACTTGTCACAATTTTCTCAAGTTAATGAATCATTCAAATTCCAAGCATAGGACAAGACATCACTGCTGAAAATTAAATAAAGCGACATAAATAAGCGAACGAACATCATAGAGCATTCAATTTAGGAATCATAAACATGATGCATGAAAGCAATAAAGTTTATCCTACCAATTCCAAGGTAATTTAATCTCACATTTGAGAAGCGTAGTAGGGTAGGTCAAATCAAATGATGATTAAATCGAGACCATCTCAGTTAATAAAATAAATAATCAAGACATCTCATATCTTTATTTATTAATTAATCACCTTTTAATTTAGCTTTAGATACATCCAAACTATTTGATTGTATCCTTATGAGTGTTACCCATTATTTCGGATTTTAAAAAATAACTCAAAATCGCCGCCGTAGTAAGTAGGAAAATTAAGAGTTAAATTTTAAATTCCTATCCTTTCGGAGATTAAGCCTTGTTTATTGATTTAAGTGAAGGCCATCCGTAGGGGGCGAATACGGGCGTCGCGGCGTCACTTAAATCTCACGGTGCTTTGATCAATAATGGAGGCCATAGGATTTATTGTCATGAATCCTTCTCCCACTCATTATTTTATAATAAATGTTTCCTAAACATTTAAGTTATAAAAACATCTTATGTTTTAATAAGTCAAGTCAATCTATTGGTCTTTTGATTAAAATTCTCTAATTTAAAAATCCAACTATTAGAAATTAAATCATAATTTTAATCAACTTTAAAAACCCCTAAATTATCAAAATAATTAAGGGAATAGGGATAAGACGGAAAAATTTCATGAAAGAACAAAGGAAACAACGCGTCAACTGAAAACGGGACCTGCCCAAGCCCTGCCCGGGACCTGCCCGAGCTGCCCGGGACCTGCCCGAACTGCCCGGGGCTGCCCGGGACCTGCCCAGGGCCTGCCCGGACTGCCCAGGGCTGCCCGACACCTGTCAGGGCTGCCCGAACGCGAATCCGAATAATATTTTGTTTCTAAAACATGTAATTCGGAGATTTTTCATAAAAACCGAATCCAATTTCCACAAAATTAATTCCAAACAATTATCCCAATTTTAAAATCATATAAACACTTTTATACAAAATTTAAAAAATTATATAAAACACTTTTATACAAAATTTTAAAAAATTATATAAAACACTTTTATATCAATTTTAAAAACCATATAAAACACTTTTATATCAATTTCAATCCATCTCATAGATCTATCATAACAATTAAACAATTCAATTATCATGATGCATGACATGCTTGGGAGTGGGTTCCATGAATGACATATCAATATGCATGGCATCTATATAACATATACATCACATAAATATTAATCTGCGAAATAATAAATATGACAATTGATGCCTTAAAATCAAAAACGCACATGCATCCGTATATCAAAACATGCAAGATCAAATCCTAAACTCACTCCAAAATAAATTTAATAAAGTAGATCTAGTTCTTATATCAAAAACCAAATGGCTCGATACCATTTGTTGGAAATTATCGGGTCCGGATCTAATCCGACCAAATAAGATCCGACTTTTCGATCTAATCGGCGGAGCGGAGCGTGGGATTTCAAAATCGAGTTTTAGATATAAGAACACAAGATCATGCTTATTAAATTTATTCAAACTAAAGGAAGAAAAGAAAATTTACCTCTTTCGACGATTTTCTTGTTCTTCGCTTTTTATCCGTCAATCCTTGAATCCCCGGCTCGTAGACACCGCGATCTTCCACCGATCCTTCCTATCAACGGCGGTGTGTAGGCACCCAAATAATAATTCTAAGTTCCTAACTTTTATTTTCCTACGATGTACTCAACTCATGAGATCGTAGGATTGGGCTAATCTTGGATAGGAGGAAATTGAACTAGGTAAAAGTTAAACCATAAAATCTCACTTTTGCAAGAAACAAAATCACGCTGCCTATTTATGTTTCAAGATCAAAAAAATTGAATCACCAAAAAACTTCAATTAAAATTTGGCCAAATGATGATGTTTGCCGTGAACATCAAATCAACAATTAATAGACCAAAATTTTCCTTTTCAATTGTAAAGAGTAAAGGCAAAAGTGGCACTTGATTTTGTTACTAATTGAAAGTGTACGATCCTTTGATCATGAGGCGGCGAAATTTGTCGGTGTGAATCGTATATTCAAATCTGTGAGATATGGTCCCCTTTTTATAGTGCTAGTTCAATTAGTTTCCCACTCCAACTTGGTTTCTATCTATTCTAGAATTAATAATTCTAGATAGATTCAAACTCTAATTAATAATTATCCAATATAATTATCAATTTAATAATTATATTAATATTATAAATATCTTATATTTATTTAATTCCAAATATCAAATCAAAATCGTAGAATATCATATATTCCCCTAATTAACTAATATTAATATATTAGCTCAAATATTTTGGAAAACTCTTTTCCATAAACCCTTAGGAACTGAAAATATTATTTCCAACCCGTTTACTCTGGAAGGCGAACCGGGGACCATGGACCTATAATTATAAGCTCAATAAACCGAATAAATAATTAACTCTTTAATTAATTTATTCGACTTATTAATTCGATATTACTCCACTATAAATTCGGAATTGCACTCTTATAATTATAGAATATCTTACTACGAATTGATCACCCACCGATATAATCATTACATATAGATTAATCCTCCATAGACAATTCGTAATTGAAGCTAGGTAGTATCCGTTAAACCTCTTCAATTACCTCTTATCCTCATTTACCATTAATTCACTAGTGAATGGTTAATTTATAATCGATTATAAATTAGAGATCTCAAACCATTCGGTTCGGAATTAACAAATGAGGGAATCGTCTTTTCTACTTCCCGAAGGAATGGATTCCATATCCGTGAATTTATATTCCCACTATTTAATTCAAATGTGAATCTAAAATGCAAGTGTTGGGAATGTCGTAGGACAAACTTAAACGAGCAAATTAAGAATCACACCGAAATAAAATGCAGAGTCTATAATCACTCGGGATTAAGATTTATCCATATATGATCATCTAGTGATTTAATTTGATTTTCCATTTCTACAACGGAATTTGTATGGAAAATTCAAATTAAATCGGGTCCAAGTCCTATATGATCAAATCATATATAAATGCCCCCACTAAGATGTCTCCACATCGACGGTCCGGATAAGACAGTCACATTCAAAATGTTCTGGGCCGCATTAATGATGTTTTAATTAAAGATCCCATACTTTAATTAATTTCATCACGGACTTATTTTTTTTTTAGTTTATTATCCATAATCTTAATCCTCTTGTATATAACTCTTATATACTAAGATTATGGTTACAATAAATAAACTAGGGATTTTCATGATGTTCAAGAAAGTACATACAATATGCAATAGAGTCCGAAAATAAATGTCGCCTTTATTAATAATCAAAAACAATTCACAATTGCTTTAAGGGCACTATCTCTAACAAGTGTTACTTCAGATGTTGTAACACTTTACGGAACATGCAGCGGAAAAAAACACACGAAGTAAAATTTTATCTACAAGTTATAAATAACTTGTAGAAGTGTCAATTATGACGAAATCACTAGTTGAATATGTACGGATTACAACTCAAATCTCAATGTATCAACTAGTCTAGTAAAACAAACTCCTATCGAGTAGATCTTAGCTTTGTAAACCAGCTCGTCCAACAAAACAAGTGTATGAACTCTCGTACGCTCAAAGATAAACTTATATGGACGAAAAACACAACAAGACGTCAATCTGGACTGGATCGATGTTATTCTGGATGTTATTCTGGATGGCAGCGACACTTCGAATAACATATGCGTCAGTATTCTTCTTTTTAAGCTCAGACGTCTTCTTGCTTCTATGAACGAATCTCTCTCGTATTTCTCTCTCAATTTCGTGTGTCAAGGTGTAGGAATAACTGATGGCCGATCCTCTCTTTATATAGGGGTTGAGTCCTTGATGTCCAAGAATCCTACAAGCACATGGAAACAAGGAAAAACACAAATATAGAAGGAGTAGGATTCTATAAGTTAGGAAATCAGATAATATCTAAAAGGAATCCTAATACAACTAGAAATTCGAATCCTATTGTAAGTAGGAATCTAAAATAAATCTTTCCCAAATTCATTAAAACTCTACGTTTGGAAATAAGTCTAGAAAGGCAAAACTTCTAAACATATTTTATAAAAAATAAAAAATCGGAGGAATTAAAATTCCTAACAATCTCCCCCTTTTTGCCTTTCTGGACAAAACCAATCATTCCAAAACTTGAGAATAAATCACAGTAAAAACTCCCTCTAAATTAAAAATCCTCTGTTTCAAATGTTAGTCAGAATGTGACTAAAAATGTCATAACATTTTCTATAACACCTGCAGTTAATCAGAAAATAATACAACAAAAACAAGATATAGATATCCTCTGTTTCAAATGTTAGTCAGAATGTGACTAAAAATGTCATAACATTTTCCTCGTAACACTGCAGCTTAATCGAAAATAATACAACAAAAACAAGATATAGATATCGAGCAAAATCAACCACAATTCTTAATATCATACTCAAATCCGGAGAACTCCCTCTAAATTGAAAGTATTATAATCAAGATCAATCAACATGTTCAAACAATCATCGACCATCACCAAAATATCCACAAGCTTTTTCTCCCCTTTTTGTCCGGAAAACATAGGTAATCAAATCGTGTATACTCCCCCGACTTGGACACTAAAAAGATCAATTCACATTTAATATAATGAAGAGAATAAAGGATCGAAAATCTTTGAAAATTTTGAAGAACGAGCATCAAAAATTGTGATCAAGACAAATAAAAGTCAAAGATTTTCCAAATGAGGATTCCAAACAACATGGAGATAGAATCCTAATAATTTGGGAGAAAATTAACCACGAGATATAGATAACTATGGCAAGATTTCAATCAATCTCCCAAGTCTCCATAATGCACACAACTCCACTTTTCATAGGATACCAAGAAATACAAGATTTTAGAGAGAGAAAAATAAATATCACATATCTTCTATTATTACCAAAAATCACGATTCAAAAATCACCAAGCATGCAACCTAACAAAAATGCCTAGACAAAAAAATAAAAAAAAAAAAAATGCACACAAGGTATAAATGGTATCATCAAAATTTGTTGTTGTTTCAAATGTTGCAACATTTTGAAAGACACTGTACTCCACGATTCAATGAATTGCCATCCGAGTACCCAAAGATAAGGAATTTTCGAGTTTTCTTGAGAGAAACATGTCGGTTTAGCCAAATGGGTAGCTTTCACACTAGTCCAAAGGTAGCTCTTTTTCACATTGATCATGCCTCTTTAAACACTTTAAACATATGTAAAAATTGGTCACAAGGAATAGCTTTCACACAGAGGGTAGGTAGTTGTTTCCCTCAAAGGCCTCTAGCCATGATCTGCATTTTTTTTACTCATCAACTGGGAAAATAACAAGAATAAAATACGCATTTGGAAAGATCAACTCACATCAGTTTTCCAAGTGAAATCCAATAGTCACTAGTTCAAAACCACAACAGACTGTTCCAGACATGCAAATATGATCCTATAATGCAGGATGTCTAAAAAGAAAAAAAAGAGAATAAAAGAGAGGAGAAAAATATGCGGTGTGTGCGGATGTTACGGTGATGATGTGCAATCTTTGTAACATTTTGTGGAACACATTAGAGAACACACAGACCCGAGAGATTTTCGCAGATTTGAAAACCTCTCAAAATCTAAAGCTTTGGTAAATATGTCTGCCTTAACCGATTTTCGGTCTAATATGCTCAATGCGAACAATATTTTTCTCAACCAAATCTCGAATAAAGTGGTTTCTAATGTCAATGTGTTTAGTGCGAGAATGTTGAACTGGATTTTTGATATATCAATCGCACTTTAGAGTTATCACAATAAATGGTTAAAATATCACAAAGAAAATCCTTTTCTTTTCTAGTGAATCGATCAAAATTTTCATGCATATAATTAATCCAAAGATCATTTTCCAAAGCATCAAACACATTCTTGGACTCAAAATTTGAAACACATCGAGAATTGCTTACCATCATGCAAGTAGAAGACAAACAAACTAGTCTTACCATATCTCGATAATTTACCCTTTCTTTTCTTCTTGTTCTTATGCCTTCAGATACTTCACCTATGACTTGAGAGATTGGATGATTCTTTTGAATTTTGCTTGGGGGATCTTGTCTTTCATTGGTGATTAAGTCAAGTCCTAAGTTTGCTTCAATATGAGGATCGAAATTATTTTCATTCATTTGTAGAGCGGATGTCTTTAGCGGATGTGTTATGACATCGGGACAACATCTTCGACGACATCTGTATTAATAGCCAATTCAGTTGGCGAAGATGTGCTTGCAGATGTTGTATCACTTGGTACAACCTCTGGTACAGACTGCGATTGTTGAGCCCATGGCATATCCATCAAGTAATCAAAATTGTCCTGTTCAATGTTTCCTGCAAGACTAGAAATATCATCAAATACAACATTCACACATTCTTTCATGATCCTTGTACGAAGATTGTATACCCTATATGCATGACTATCAGATGAATAACCCAAGAATAGACATTTGTCACTTTTTGAATCAAACTTTGCAAGGCGATCTCTATCATTCAAAACATAACATACACAACCAAAGACATGAAAATACTTAAGGTTGGGTTTCTTTCCGAAAAAGATTTCATAAGGAGTCATAGTACTACCCATCCTCAAATAAACTCTATTTGAGATGTGACATGCAGTGTTTAAGGCCTCAGCCCAAAAGCGTTTTGTCAAATTTTTAGAACTCAACATCACCTTTGCCATTTCTTGTAATGTTCGATTTTTCATTTACGCCACCCCATTGTGTTGTGGGGTTTTAGATGAAAATTCATGAGATATTCCATTTCTATCACGAGAAAGATGAAAAAGAATAATTCTCAAATTCCTTACCATGATCGACCTTATTCTAGAGATGTTCATGCAAAGACAACTTACACACCTTTTTATAGAACTTCTTGAAAAACTCAAAAGTGTCAACTTTTTCACGTAAAAGAAGACCCATGAATAACGTGAGAAATCATCAACATACACAAAAGAATACCTTTTGCCACCAATGCTTTCAACCTCAGTAGGACCCATAACATTCATATGTAGAAGTTCAAAACAACGAGTAGTATTGAAGTGTTGTAACACTTGGTGTGACACCCTTTTTGTTTACCATTTTGACATGAATCACAAACAATAGAATTTTTCAAGTTCGGTTTAGGCATCCCTTTGCAAAGATCAAATCTAATCAATTTAGCAAGAATTTTAAAGTTCACATGACCTAATTTTTTATGCCAAAGTTCAGTTTCATCCAATTGCACACGACGACACGTTTTGACTCCTTCAAATTTGTAGCAATTGTCAACTGATCTCATACCTACTAGAATACATGAGTTAGAATCATCAAACACTTCACAGGAATTTTTATCAAACTTCACATACAGATTGTCATCACATAATTGGCTTATGCTTATGAGATTTGCAGTAAGCCCCTCAACATGTAAAACATTTTGGAGCTTAGGAAGCCCTTCCATATTCAAAGTACCTTTACCAACAATCTTACCATGAGTTCCATCTCCATAATTTACCTTTCCACCATTGTACACCTCGTAGTCTGTCAAGTATTCTAAATTACCTGTCATATGACGTGAACATCCACTATCAAAGTACCAAGTACCTGCAATGTTAGTCCTCAGGGATGTGTAAATAACATTACAATTTACTGCATATTTTCGAACCCAGACAGATTTTGGAAAACGTGAGGTGTTACTGGACATGTTACTGGAAGTGTTGCCAGACGCGTGTGACATTTCAGATGACATCTGATGTGACACCTTTTTGTGCAGAAGACCAGATTTTAGTTTACGACAAAAAGGTCTTATGTGTCCAGGAGCAAAACAATAGTGACAAATAAAATGACGTTTTCTAGGCTTGGACTTCTCTAAAAGTGGCTTTTTATGATTTGAAATTTCTCCACTTTCTTTAGCCTTCAAAAACACGGGAGTTTTATAATCAAGTCCAGTCTTATTTTCACATCCTAAAGACAAAATTTCATCGAGTTTCATCTTACCAGAATTCAGCTTCTTTAAAGTTTCAAGGGATTTTTCAAGTTCAGATTTTACCTTTTCCAATTCTTCATCCCTTCGTCACTAGTCACTTCTTCCAAACGGGTTAAAAATTCTTCGCTCCTCATTCTCCTTGGTGAGTCTTTCATTCTCCTTTGAGAGACATCTAATTTGTTGAATACGTTTGCGCCAATCGTGGTACAACTCTTGGTAGGCCTCTACAATGTTCTGTTCTTCACCATCGGAATCTTCTTCAGCCTGTATACCTGTTTCATCTACAAAAATAGAGTTTAAGCAAAATAAATCTGAAGTGTCAGATAAAGTGTACCTATCAGGTGTCGGAACATCCCGAGTGACACCTCGAGAGACACCCATTGGATTGATTTGTAGCAATTTTTTCTCTTTGATGACAACCCCAGAGTTGGTTAGATTTGTTGTCTGCTCAGTATTGTCCTCCTCAGATTCGTCATAACCAGAACATGAAGTACTCGTGATGTTGGACATGGCTGTGATTTGACCTTCCAATAAAAAATTAAAGTCGTCTGGTGGAGACTTCAACATCGAAATACCTTGAACCTCCATATTTTCTTGAATAAACGCAGGATCAACACTTAGTGTAGTCAAGTGTCGGCTCTTGATGCCAATTGAAAGTTTTTGAGGTTCTAAAACGTTTTTTTTTAGTAAATGTCAGAGAAAGTGTTACTTCAGATGTTGTAACACTTTACGGAACATGCAGCAGAAAAAGAACACACGAAGTAAAATTTTATCTACAAGTTATAAATAACTTGTAGAAGTGTCAATTATGACGAAATCACTAGTTGAATATGTACGGATTACAACTCAAATCTCAATGTATCAACTAGTCTAGTAAAACAAACTCCTATCGAGTAGATCTTAGCTTTGTAAACCAGCTCGTCCAACAAAACAAGTATATGAACTCTCGTACGCTCAAAGATAAACTTATATGGACGAAAAACACAACAAGACGTCAATCTGGACTGGATCGATGCTATTCTGGATGTTATTCTGGATGGCAGCGACACTTCGAATAACATCTGCGTCAGTATTCTTCTTTTTAAGCTCAGACGTCTTCTTGCTTCTATGAACGAATCTCTCTCGTATTTCTCTCTCAATTTCGTGTGTCAAGGTGTAGGAATAACTGATGGCCGATCCTCTCTTTATATAGGGGTTGAGTCCTTGATGTCCAAGAATCCTACAAGCACATGGAAACAAGGAAAAACACAAATATAGAAGGAGTAGGATTCTATAAGTTAGGAAATCAGATAATATCTAAAAGGAATCCTAATACAACTAGAAATTCGAATCCTATTGTAAGTAGGAATCTAAAATAAATCTTTCCCAAATTCATTAAAACTCTACGTTTGGAAATAAGTCTAGAAAGGCAAAACTTCTAAACATATTTTATAAAAAATAAAAAATCGGAGGAATTAAAATTCCTAACACCACCTTTTACATTTCATACTGCTGAACAAAAATTATACAAAATTTTCAAAATACATAGTCAAAAAGGACATTTGATCTTAAAAAATCACCCTGATGGAGAGTACAATGTGTGAACACAATTTAGAGACTTTCTGGTTATGCAAATAATGCAACTGGTCAACTCTGTCCCCATAATGAAAAAAGATTAATTACTTAATGATCAATCAGCAATATATTACCTACTAAAATAATATTCTATAAACCCCTTTATTAAGGGTAAATTGCAAATTTAGCCCCCGTATATTATGGGCATTTGCAATTTTAATCATGTAACTTATAAAGTTGCAGTTTTGGGTAAAATGGTTAAAAAGTGTTTTCGGTCATGTATCTTTTAGAAGTTAACAATCATAGTCTCATATCTTTCTGGAAGTGGCAATTTTGACCCTTTGCACAAAATGGGTTAATATATCGATAATCCCAATGTATTATCTTTCTTTATTTATTTTATAATCCTTCAAAATTTTGAAGATAATGTTGTAATAAACGCATCTTGAACATTCGTTCGTATCCATTATGGTTTGGAAAATTCTCCTCACCACAAGTTAATTACATAATATAATAAATTATTCTTAAAATTCTTAATAAATCTAGGCTATGATACTATTTTTGTGCCAAGACTTAGCAAAATAAGTCATTTAAACAAACAAAAAGAGCATTCGGGGTATTATGAAAGTATAAAATAGCCTTTGAGGACCAAGATTGCAACATCTAGAAACTTATAGGACCAAAATGGCGAAAAATCAAAACTTACAGAATCAAAATTGTAAATTCAATATTTACGGGACCAAAACTGCAAGTCCCTTATAATTATGGGACCAATTTTGCATTTTACCTGTTTATTAATTTGTTTTATTCTCCTTCAAAGTTTCTCTCATAATCTTCAAGAATTCCAATAATTTTCTTAACTTTAATTGCTCAAGAATAATAAAATCAAGACTGACACACACACCACACACACACAAAGTGGTAAAAGAAATGGTTTCAAAAGATTTACCTGAGTTCAACAGATGATCCCTTTCTTCTTCTTTTTCTCAATGTTTCTTTGCTATTGCATTGCAGACTATAAAGTGAAAGAAAAATAGCAGGAGGGATGACGTGTAGACTGTAAGAAATTCCATTTTTTTATATAACGTGTAAGATATCAAATCCTCGTGCAATTTTTCCTTTTTTCTTGTACATGCACGCAAATGATTCTTATATCTACCTTGTCCGCATCACTAGTTCTTTTCCATAATTACAAAAAGGTAAAACTAAAAAAAAAAAAAAAAAAAAAAAAACTCAGAGGTTCGGGTTATTAATTGCAAAAAAAAAACCCAGAATTTTTTGAAAATTACAAACAAGCCCTTGAGGTTTTTTTTTTTTTTTTAGGGAACAAGCCCTTGAGGTTGATTATTTCTACAATTACCATCTTAAGTTTAATACGCAACAAAATCTGAGGGAGCTTTTTGTAATTTTAAAATATCTCCGGATTTTTTTTTGTAATTAGACCAAACCTCAACGGGATTTTTGTAATTATCCCTAAAAAAACTCCGAGGAATTTCAAAATCAGAAAAACCCCTATTGAGGCTTAATTTCATCTTACATTTTACCCAAATTTTAAGTTGACCCGACGAAATTTGTTGACATTATTAAATAATATATAATTACATCTCTCAACTTTTCTAAGTATTCCAAAAAATCGCAACATTTTGTCTGGCTATTTGTAATACTTATAAAATATTGGATGACATCAGCTACCTCCGTCAATTCAATTAAACGATTGAAGTGAAAATGTAAAAAAAATAAAAATTCAAACCTCTATGGGTTTATGTAATTTTAAAACTTTTCTGGTTTCGTTTTTTAAATTACCATAAACCTCATATTTTTTTCCTTGTATTTTTTTTTAATTTGATGCAATGTACTAAAAGTGCTAGACAGTCAATAGACTGAAACATAGTAACTAGACGAGGCCTGGACTGGATTTGGTGGGGTATAAATAGAATTGGGCGAGACCTATTAAAAGAAAACGTAGATGGTTAAGAGAAACTAGCACCTAAACAAGACTAGTCGGGGAAAAAATAGAATTGAGCGAGATCTATTAGAACAACAACGTAGACGGTTAAGAGAAATCTAACGTCTAGGCTAGATCAATTGAAATAATTTGACAAATATATATTGCACTGCCAAGAATATGACAAAAACTCTGGTCAGACCGTCTAACGGGTCTAGCCCGTTAGACGGATCTGATCCGCGACCCAGAGTCATTTTGGTAATTTCCACCGCTAATGGCATTTTTGTAATCTTAAAGTGACAGTTTTATTATTTGTTACGTAGTCTTTCAATTTCAGTGGGTATTTTTTTATGTGGTGTTAAGTTGTTAGCTCTGTTTTTATGTTGATAGTTTTTTGTATTTTGTATTACTTGTGGCTCTCAATTGTATTAGTTGTTACACTGAAAAGTATTAGTCAAAAACATCTTTTACCACGAAATTGTCTCTTTTAATTATAAAACAAAGAATTACTACGAAGTTGTAAAGTCTAATACATGTTTTTGATAAATCTAATACATTAGAACGCAACGTGTAATACATTTCTACAAAGTTGTCTCTTTTAATTATAAAATGTATTAACAAATCATACTTCAAACGTATTAGTCGTCCTTCTAAAAAGTATTAACAGTTCTTCCGAAATGTATTAGTAGTTTCCCGAAGAGTTTTTTTAGTATTTCTTCTGAATATACTCCCGAAATGTACTAGCAATCCATCAAAAAGTATTAGTAGTTCCTCGAAAAAGTATTAGTAGTTCCTTGAAATAAATTAAAATTTTCTCCCGAAATGTATTAATAGTCCTTCTGAAAAGTATTAGTTATCCTTCTAAAAAGTATTATCAGTTCTTCTGAAATGTATTAATAGTTCCCTGAAGAGTTTTAGTATTCTCATTAATATACTCCTGAAATGTATTAGTTGTCCATCGGAAAAGTATTAGTAGTTTCTCGAAAAAGCATTAGTAATTTCCTAGAGAGTATTTTAGTAATGTTCCTGCAATGTATTAGTTTTTCTTATAAAATGTATTAGTATTTCTACATAAAAATATTAGCTGATGCTAAGACTTGTATCATTTAGTGCAATATTCATTCTTCATACACATAAAGCATCACCACCACGAGCCATCATCAATCATCGTCATTTTTCCTTTCACATTGGTGTTGTCCATTGATTAAACATTTGAAAAAAAAAAAAAAATCTCGTTCAACAAATCTCGTTCTTTTCCTCGTCTAATTCATGGACATTTAGCAAATCTCGTTCTTCTCCACCGTTTCCATGTCTGATTCAATCGAAAATCCTTTTGATTGGAAAATCTCGGGTAACCACGCTCGAATTTGCTGAATCGGCTGGAGGAGACAAGAACGGAGGTGTCGTAGCCGTCGACGAAGCAGTCGTGAAAGAAGAGGCGGAGGACAACGACGGTAGTGGTGGGGAATGTGGGCTCGCGCGCACTGGTTGTGGTTGGAGGAGGAAGATGAATAAGCTGGGAAGCTGAGAAATTAGGGCTCCAATCCGAATGAGCTTTTTTCTGTATTTTTTCTTTTTGCGCGAATCCGGGTCAGCGAAATGGGTAGGATATTTGTATTATTATTTCCAAAAGCAAGGTAAATTACGAATTTACCCAAACTCCAAGGGCTTGTCAAGTAAATTATCACCGAATTTAATTACTCCGTACACGGAAAATATGCTATTGCCAGGACAATACGAAAACACGAAATGCCGCAGCACACCAGAATGTTTCCTGGCGTTAGCTTTTTTCCAACGGCCATTATTGAACAAGCATCTTTAATACCAAAATTGAACCCTCTGAAAGTGGAAAGACACAGAGAGAGAGAGAGAGAGAGAGAGAGGAGGGAGAGAGAGAGAGAGAGCTGCTTTTAAAGTCCCGGTTTTTCAAATCCATTTGAAAAAACAAAAAAAAAAACTAAAACCCTAGATTTTTTGTTAATTAATCCTCTCTCTCGCCGAATTTTTAACGCTCAGCGGCCTTTAATTCTTTAGTCTTCATCTTCCTCTTGTTATTCTTATTGATTATTTTGGGGAAATACTTGTGTCGTCTTGATTTCTTGTTTTGAAGTTGCGGATTGAGTTTTTCTGAAAATGGGTAGCAAAAGAGAAGAGGAGAGAAATGAAAAGATTATCAGGGGTCTGATGAAGCTCCCTCCCAATCGACGATGCATTAACTGCAACAGCTTGGTAAATATATAATATTTTTGTATCCTATTGTGATATTTGTTGAATTTTACTATTTTTTGTGACTTATATTTCCTCTAAATAGACTATTTCGATTATAAACTTTTGTGGGTTTCTCTTTGAGTGAATTTTTGGCGGCACAGATTATCAAGAGTTTTTTTTCTTCTCATAATTAACAATTTTCGATCAATGAGTAGTTGGAACTCTCATAAATAAGCTTCTGTGAAACTGTTTTTCTGAGAGGAGTTGAAGAATAGCTTATGTTTATAATTCTGGTTCTTTTTTTCTTCTTTGCATTATTTTTGTTTATATGCGTTAAGTCAAAATTGTCTGTTGTTTTTCTGGTTACAGGGTCCTCAGTATGTGTGCACAAACTTTTGGACGTTTGTTTGTATGACATGCAGTGGAATACAGTGAGTATCCATATTTCCTGTTTGTGAAGACAAGTTTTATGATGTTAATGTTTAAAGTTAACAATGCACCTGTTAATATGATTATAGTTATATATTCAAAGAATTTAATTAGTTATTATTTCGTATTTCCCAATTTTTTTTTTTTTGGTTCTGGGGCTTATGATATAAATTTGGAACTTTGGAAGATTGAGGCTTTCGGTGAGGAACTTCCGAAGAATATTACTAATAAGAAAATTATCTGTGGATTCTTTAGACATGGATTTGTCAAATTTTGGAACAAACTGAGTTGTATTTTCTGATTGAAGAGTCATATATATGGATTTGAATTTGGATTTCTGTAGCTGGTGGGGGGTATTGGATCCAGGAACATATGATACTATAAGTCAACTAAAACCCTTTAAGTGGATCTCCTGAAAGGTTGTTAATGGTGCTAATGATATTGATCTTGGACCTGTGCTCTTCAGATTTTTGTAGACTTCATTGTGATCCAAGGACGAACACATACTTATACATGTGTGATGTAATATTCTAGGGTGGTCAATATTTAACCTCTGCAAAACTTTTATGTTGGCCTATAGTTTGATGATACATGCTTTCTCTTGTTGAGATTGTCACTGCAAGATATAGTATGAAACACGTTAATTCTTCTTGAGTTGCAGTCGTGAGTTTACTCATCGTGTTAAGTCCGTTTCCATGGCTAAGTTTACTTCTCAAGAAGTGGATGCACTTCAGAAAGGTGGGAATCAGGTAAAATACGTTTCTGCTTTGTCCTTGGCGATGTTCCTATGCAATTTCTCATGATATATTACTATTCCAGCGTGCAAGGGAATTATTTTTGAAGGCTTGGGACCCACAAAGGCAGAGGCTTCCAGATAATAGGTCCAAATTCTATTACTTTAATGTCAATGACAAAAAATAAAAAAAACAATAAAAAGGTTGATTTTTTTCTTGCAGCAACGCTGATAAGGTTCGTGAGTTTATAAAGAATGTTTACATAGACAAAAAATATGCCGTCGAGAAGTCATCTGATAGGCCTCCAAGGGATCCACAGGTTACACCTCTTGACCATAAACTGAACTTTATTGAGACAGATTTTTGGGGATGTTACTAGATACAATAGCTGTCAATATCTAACATCAAACTGAATGTATCGTGAACTGATTTGTCAGAGCACGAGAAGCCATGAAGACGAGACAAGGCGCGCAAGCTCATATCATTCTTACTCTCAAAGTCCACCATATGATTTTCAGTATGAAGAACGGCGTTATGGTAATCATGTACCGTCACTTACCAGAAAACCTGGTTCTGATCGCGGCCTTTATGAGAGAAAGTTCTCTAGTTTCTTGAGTCCTAGTCGTTTTAGTGATCATGCGAATGATGAAAGGCTTGCAAATGAGGGATCCTATCCCAGACCTTCAGACTATTCTGTCTCTAGTGGAGGTGATCCATTCAGATCTGATGTGCTATCGCCTAGCTCTCAGAGAGAAATTGGGAGCCCCTTTAGTGAAACTTCAAGTTATTTCTCTAGTGAAATTCCTGGGCATCACACAGTACTGCATAATTCAGATGCAAATAACGGAAGCAATGGAGGAAGAATAAGACATCCGCAGGTCAGTTTTCTAAGCTTTTATGTATATGGTAGAAACAGAAGTTATTTTGAGTTTTTGTTTGTACAAGCACGAGCAAAGTATCATAATGATGTTGCAAATCTTCAACATGGCTGCTTCACCTGGAATTTATTTGGAAATGCTTGTGTTTTGAAATGCTTTTTGTAGTTAAAAAAAAAGCCAGCGTGCAATTATTTTAATGTTTCTGAATAGTTTTCAAACTAGACTGGTAACTTGAGTTGAATGTGCCATGCGGCCCATGCCATTTTTGCCATCGCCCATTCTCCACCAAGAAGAAAGTAATGACAAGAAACACAACAGAAAAATAAAAGAAACAATAATAAAATAATTAAAGAGAAAAGAAAAACTGCAAAAATGAAACTATGAATTGTTGGAAACATCCATCTTCTACCTATCCATGACAATCATATTATTTCTTCTGCTGGATACATCGAATAGGTTGGGGCTGTATTCATAAGACTACTCTAAGTTGAGATAAATATCTAAGTTAGTATTGTGTTTCCTGATTCCTGCTCTGTTTGCAGATGGACGTAAGTTTTTTGAAAAATTGCCCTTGTAAAATGTTATGTTGGCTAAATTGTTTACTGAAAAAAATGATTTCCAAGTTGCACCCTCCATGGTCGATACCCGTGAATTCTCTTCATCTATTGTTGAAAGTCCGGCGAAGGCCTTTCGGAAAAAAAAATGACATTTTTACTGGAGGATGGGTATTTCATGTTTTCTATAAGTTATGATAGAAAAATGGCTTTGTCTTCAGCTCAAGTGGTTTAAACATGCTTTTATGCTGATTGGTCTTTTGTTTGTAAGTTGAATGTGTCTTTGTATCAGTAGATTTCTGATGTGATTCAGTGCCTGACTGTAATATTCTTATATGCAGAGAACTGCATCGTCAGGAAGCTTTGGATCATTTGATTCCATGTCTTTCAAATCTGTAAATTCTGTGGGCTTGCAAGAAATTGCCTTTGAACCTGAACAATCTGTGGAGATGTCTCATGACAAAGCTTCATCTGTCCCTTCTCTACTTCAGTCTTCAACTTCCACCACCTTCAATGGCTTGGACCTCTTTAGTGAACCCTTTGCACCACAAAATGTTAGTTCTACACCTCATTCTCAGTTGCCAGAGTCGTCGGTAGCTCAGTCTGCTGATTTATTTCAGCAATCTCCTATTTCTTCAGTTGCAACATTCAGTGAGCAACAGTCAGTTGCTTCTTCTGATGTGGTAATGCCAAACAACGGAGGATGGGCGACATTTGACGAACCTCAGAATTTGGTGCCAATGGGTACTGAAAATTCTGTCCCTGCCGCCGCGCCAACTTCTGATGAAAATAATCGAGGAAATTTTAACCCATTTTCACTTGATCAGAGTTTTTCCAATCAAAGTTCAGCCCGCCATGAACCCTCTGCACCAACGTGTACACTTTGGCATGACGGGGTGCAAAATGTTGAAACCACCACAAATAACACCCCTGTAAGTACTATCCTATATGAAAGGGATAATTACCAAAAAAAAAAAAAAACCTGAGGTTCGGGCTACTTACAGAAAAACCCAGAGGTTTTTGAATAATACAAAAACAATTAAACAAAATTGAGGTTTGATTCCGTCTTACAAATTTTCCCCTTCATAAGCAAGTAACATTTCAAAACCCCTAACATTACAGTTATCCCCTTAAATTTAAGACAAAATCAAACTTGAGTTTTTTTCTTTTTGTAATTCTGAAACATCTCTGTTTTTTTTTTTTTTTTGTAATTAGCCCAAACCTCAGGGGTGCTTTTATAATTATCCCTACATGAAATAGGCGCACAGGATGATAAAGAAAATCACCTCTCTGCTGGACATTTCCAGAAGTGGAATATATTAAAACTGATTAAATTTTTTTCTGAGTAATTTATAGATTCTTTGGAATCTTGTTGTGCATTTTTAATATCGTGCAGTTGTGGAATGCATTTGAAGATTATCCTGGACAACAGCCAATCCAGAACGTGCTAAAAGATAGTGATCAAGCTGCAGTGCCTCATGCTTCAGATGCTAATAAATCTTGCGGCTTTGGTGTATGTAATAAGGTTAAATACATCTCTGGGAAATCTGATGAATGTTGCTTATTTGCAGACCTTTATTTGTGCAGGCTCTGGACAATGATGGAAATGCAAGGACTGTAGATGAGATTGAACCTCCTTCATCTAGCTTATTTTCACATTTCAATATGGCGTTGCATGATTTCTCCACGGTTCCTGTAGTGGTAAATTAGTGAATTTTTCCTGGCCTGATAGTTCAATTGAAACACACATTTCCTATTAAATCAATATTTTCTTATCGTTCTTTTTACTGTTATTATAGGCTGGAGTACATTCACTCTCAACTGAGCATAAGCCTACCAACCCATTTGATCTTCCATGTGATGCTGAGTTGGAATCTAGCAATATGGTATGATTTGTGACTTACGCTGTATAGATACTTAATTGTGTGCCTTATTTGCAAATATTGAAAAATCGTGAATTTGCGGGGACCTTGTTATGGTATAAAGGAAGTGGTTATAATATGTACCTATAATGAACAGTTTCAGGGATGATATAGTGCACAATGTGCAAACCTAACATGTTGGCAGCAGTTACAACAATTTTATAGTTTTTTTATAAAGTTGTGTTTTAATTTATTAATTAATAATTAGTTTATTTATACATATTCAACTGCAAATAGAAATATACTTGGTTAAGCTGTCACCGTACGTATTTGCCTGATCGATGAGTTGATTGATGACTTGTTGACTTATAGACTCTTTTATGTATTGAACCCCTCCAGTAACACATAAAATTTGGACATGATAATGCTTAAGAAGTGCAGCAAGTTGGAATAATTCTATGATTGGCCAAGTGTATGGGGCGGCTGCTTAGCATGTCCATATTCACAAAAATTAGGGATAATCACAAAAACTACCCCTGATGTTTACCCTACTTGCAAAAAACTCAAGTTATCTTTCAAAATTACAAATACTCCATTGACATTTGTATTTACCTAACAAATACCTCCTCTTGAGGATGCATTGAGGGTGCAATTTGTAAGATAAAAACAAGGGATAATTACAAAAAAGTCCCTGAGGTTTGGGTTAATTACAAAATAACCCAAAGATTTTTGGAAATTACAAAAACCCCATTGATGTTTGATTTCATCTTACGTTTTCACTTTCAGAAGCAAAAACCATCTCAAAAACCCCCTTGGCATTTGTAAAAATAACACATACCCCCTTAAATTAAAGACAAAATCAAATCTGAGGGATGTTTTTGTAATTTTGAAACATCTCTGGAGTTTTTTGTAATTAGCCCTAACCTCAGGGGTGTTTTTGTAATTATCCCTAAAAACAAATGTCAATATTGTATACTTGTATGTGTCTAGATGTCACCCGTCTATGATAATTCTACATTATTCTATTTATGCTCTGGAATTTCTCTAATGTCAACATTTTCGGCTAATTCAAGTTATTGTTTCATTTTCACCTAGTCCTCTTTTGGTATGAGCATCATCTCACCACAAACTTGATGGAAGCATGCTAATCATTATGCACACAATCTTGATGATATATGAACTAGTAGGGCTAGAGAAGTAGAAAACAGAGGGATGTAATGTCAAAATTGTTGGTTAAAATTGTCATGGACCCAAGGAATTGCAATACTGCTCTTTTTCTATTTGAACCAATGTTGTAAAAAGCGCTAAGGAATTGCAGTACTGCGCCTAGGCGGAGCCTAGGCGGGGTTAGGCGGGATTTTAGGCGGGCCTGATTTTTTTACAACGAACCCATTCTCAATTTTTTATAGTTGGGATAACAATGAGGGATAATTACAAAAAAAAAAAACCTGAAGTTTGGACTAATACAAAAAAAAAAAACCTAGACATTTTCAGAAATTTCAAAAACCCACTTTAGGTTTGACCCGTCTTATCTTTTCTCGTTCTTATGCAAAAAACATCTCATAAGGTCCCCTTACGTTTATCAAAATATTACTATTACCCCCTTAAATTTAAGACACAATCAAGCCTCAAGGGTGTTTTTGTAATTTTCAAAAACCTCTTATTTTTTTTAATTAGCCCAAACCTTAGGGGGCTTTTTGTAATTATCCCTAAAAATAACCCAGAATCTTCTTTTCATCTGATATTTGTTTGCATGGAAATTGGAATGATTCTAATTCTATGGCGTTTTGTGTTTAGACCCAGTTCTGGGACATGAGCTCATTGCAAGCAGCTTTACCGAATAATCATTTGCCAGATCCCTATGTTGGTGATTCAAATGAGTCCTGGTTTCCTGAAAATTCTGTTGCATCCTATGGTCCTGGTGGGGCTACATTTGATTGTCCAAGTGGTATTTTGTTTCTGCTCGATTATTCTCTTCAAAGAAATTCTTTCCCACTATCCGCATCACACTGAATCCATGCTTTGTTCAGCAGGCTCTTTGGGATTTATAGTCGGGCAAGCGCCAAGCACCCAAATATCGTAAGCTCTCTTTATATTTCTTCTTTGGCTTCACTTTTTTTTCTTGATAACATATTGTATTTAGGGATAATTACAATAACTACCCCAGAGGTTTGAGCTAATTACAGAACCAAAGGTTTTTGAAAATTACAAAAATCCCCTTAAAGGTTGATTTTGTATTACACATTACCTCTTCATTAGCAAAAACATTTCAAACACCCTCCTTTGTATTTGTAAAAATATTAGAGTTAGTCCCTTACTTTTAAGACAGAATCAAACCTCAGGCTTCATGTGGATTAATGGATTGGAGCTAAGGATTTCAAATCCATAATAACACATTGAGGTTGTTTGGATGAAGTAATTTTATAATGGATTTCAAATCCTTGAAGCTATTTTTGGAGTTATTTTGGAGGATTTCAAATTTATCTTAGATGGAGTCATTTGAAATTCTTCCGCCAAATCCCCTCCCCAAATCCAAATCCTCCAATCCAAATACATCCTCAGTGTTTTTTTTTTTTTTGTAATTTTGAAACTTATCTAGGTTTTTTTGTAATTACCCCAAACCTCAAGGGTAGTTTTTGTAATTGTCCCTTGTACTTGTAGTGTAGCTATCCAGCAATATGACTTAGATGCCCTAGGTGGATTTGCCTACTGCATTCAAGGCTACTACAACAACAAACTAAGCCTTTTCCCGACTATGTGGGGTCGGCTATCTGGATCATATGACACCATCGTTTATGCTCAAAGGCCTTAATTTCATTTCTACTGCTTTCAAGGCTGAACCTACTAAAATCTATGCGTTGAGTGCAAGTATCATTGGCGCAGGCAGTCAGTTGTGCTATATATTTCGATAGCAAACATCCTAAATTATCTCTATTCTTGATCAAATATTTAAAATCGAAAATTCTAACTGCTTTGGCAGTCAACATTCTTTGATTAAGTCATTTATTTGTCTTAGCTTGCTGAGAGAAGCGGAAAAAATAGTTTAATTATTGGACAAGGGAAGTTCAAACTAAGATAAGTGAGTTAGTGAATAAAGTTAAGAAGAACCACCAAATGTTTTTAGCTGTTAAAGGAGGGAGGGAGAGTTCTTTTGCGTTCAGGCACGTGCATAGTTTGACTGGTGGGAGGAGAAGGTCATGAGAGGACTTACAAAAAAAAAAAAAAAGAAAAGAAAAGAAAAAGAGCAAGAAAAAACAAGTAGTTCTGATATGGAGGTGGAATAAATTTCCTCTCTTAACATGGAAAACGAGTCGAGCATGTTTTTGTCAATAGATTGAAATTTCCTTAAAAGCTGAGTGAGTTAAATGAGATTTCTACCGAGTTTGGCAACTTCAGCATAAGTGATTTAAATATTACGCCATTTATTACAGCTGATGAAATAGCATGTTAAATTTTGGTTGGATTGGTAGAATTGGACTCATGTAATTGGAATACATAGAAAATACGCTAAAAAACTAATGACAGTACTTCGAATTGTAACTCCAATTTCTATACAGTACCTTCTCTATTATTCAACAAACACTTTAATTGTTCGACTCCTTTCAGTTTATTGTGCCATACTAGAAATGAAATGTGATACATTTATTCCAATCAAACCAGTCTCACTAATTAGTTGGCATTCTTGCAGGACTATCCCTGCTCAAGGCCCTGTTGCAGCATCTATCGGAGGAAATCCTTTTGCATAGCGTTCGACTTTTTTCCTTCATATAATATTATCGTATTAAAAGTTTTCTGGCCATTTACATTAGGCTATTATTTCCTCTACATAGAAGGCAAAACTGCTAATATTCTCTGTTTTCCCATTTTGGTGTTTGTATTGTATTTTTAGCTAAATACAATACTATCGTTGTATATTATACATTAGACAGATGTTTGTTGTATATTAAGCAAGGGCCTTGGCATTGTAGCCTTTTTATCGCAGCACGTTTTGTAAAAATGGCGAAATTGGATCAAGGTTGTATATTTTGTATGGAGATTTTTCGCTCCTCATCGACTCTCTTGTGATGGAGTTAATGTGTGTAATTCTAAGTTGCTGTTTTGGATACATGCTGCTTGTTAGATGGGTTTCAGAAGTGTAAAATGTATAGCTTTGTAGGTTAATTTTCTTGTTAGTTTAAAAATAATTAGCTTATGATGATCATTTTGTGATTAATATGATAAGGTCAGGTTTGTTGGTTTCTTATAAAGTAATTGTTGGTTCATAAGATTTTCAGGAGCTTGTTTATGTGTCATGAATGTTATATGAAGGTTATAAGCAGTTTTTAAAGAAGTTGCAATGTCCTTAACACCTTTTTTTTTTTTTAAATCAAACTAAGACCTTATTGTGACATCCCCATTTAATTTTGACACTTTTAATAAAAACAATTGTTGTTACTAACAACTTACAAACTATATCATCTTATTCTATCCAAACTCTCTTGAGAGTCCACTATTTTAGCGATTATACTGTTATTTGGCAGATGGGATTTAAAATCACATTCAGTTCAGGTCGAGCAAAAAAGAGTTATCAAGATTCTCAAAAAAAAAAAAAAAAAAAGAGTTATCAATTATCTCCTATTTTCAAGAAAGAGTTCTAACAAAACTTGTGCACCTGTATCTTTTTAATCAATTAAGGGACATTATCGGTCAAAATCCAAAACATGCATACAAATAAAGGAATTTCATGTAAAAGTGGAAAGTATACAATCAAGAGTTGTACAAAATTCTTATGAGAAGCATTGGGCATTTGATATCCCCACCACACACTTGCACTTTTCTGTATTCTTCTGTAATACATATAATCCCGCTTTACATTTTACATCACAAACGAATTCGCTATACACCGAAAAATACACAACACAAACACTAACTAAGCTAATCCAAACTGTACAATTTTCTTCCAAAGCATATCGATCCCCAGATGTAGACGAACGAAATCTGTATAGACTCGTATATATATATATATATATATATATATATATATATATATCCAACAATGAAGTACTATGAATTATTTAGATAACGCTTGGAGGATCGGTCGACGCCATTTCATAGGTTCCATATAATGAACTACTATATGGGTGCATTATACGACGACCTCAATTATGCATTAGATTGGTTCAAGCTATTGACATCGATAATCACCAGTATAAACCAAGAATGGAGCTCAATTGTTGTCCTTGCGTGCTTTAGCTTTTTCTACAGATTCAATCGCCTCTTCAAAAGATTTCTGCGATCACATAGCAAACATACTAACAGAAATGAGTGGTAGTATAAGCCACAACAGGCAAACAGTTCTCAAGATTCCATCTGTTACCTGCCTTTTTGGAGAAAAAGCAAGATCCACATTGTAATCTACTCATTTACCCTTTCGAAATCATAACAAGAAAGGATAATTAAAAAAAAAACCTAAGGTTTGGGCTAATTACAAAAGAACCCTAGAGGTGTTTGAAAATTTAAAAAAAAAACCCTTGAGGCTTAATTTTATTTTCTGAAAGGTTTTTTACTTATGAAGGGTGAAAATGTACGACGGAATCAAACCTCAAGGGTTTTATTCTAATTTTCAAAATCTCTGGGTTTTTTTCTAATTACCCCAGACCTCAGGGCTTTCTTTTGCAATTATCCCTAAAAAAATGAAGAATAATGTGTGAACCAGACCCATTCCCTAATTAATCTTGATGTAGAGAACCAAATTGCCAGAATGCTTTAAGACAGTGGATAATCATAAGAACCAGGTACTACACTCAAGTGTATTATTTTATTAAGCTTTATCATGCTGTATGGTTTTTTGTTTGGTTATTGATGCCATTCATGGTTATTGTGAAATGAAGAAAGAAGCCTAAAATATTAATAAAGATATTAGCATAAAGCAAGGAAAACAGCTCCACGCCTTACCCCAGGATTACGCATTTCCCATAGTGCCTTGCCGCTGGCATCGATAATATACATCCCACCTAACAAAACACTGGTGCGTATATCGTAAGTCAGTGCTTTGATTTGTATATGCATTAAGCACATGCCCAGACACATGAAATCCCAGAAAGATAATGAATATTGAGAAATTTGATTTGATCATAAATTTATTAACGCTTAAAACTCTGGTGAACTATCTATAAAACCAACCCAATTTTGCACGATTGTCACTTTGGCATCTTAGTTCACAAAAAAAATATTTAAATCAGGAAAATTGACCAATCATTTTAAATAATCTGTATAGCATTGAAACTAACTAACATAGCACAAAGTAATGGACGGTTCATTTATGTAAAATTATAGTTTCCTAAAGTAGAATATGAATTAATCATCGGCGAGGTAGGTTTCATATGAATTAGGGGTGTGGAGTAGATCTTACAGTTCGATCTATATTATAATGCCACAGTAAACAGAACTGTGGTCAGCAAGACATGCAGTAACTGCTATAAAATAAGACTTTTCATCCTGAAATTTGGTCTCATAATGTTTTGCTAAAATAAGATGTACACAATATCATATTAGCACAAATATATATCTGTTGAAACCAGACTAATTTATGTGGATCAACTTAGATGTAACAGAAAAAATGAAATCCAAAACACTGAAGATTAAACTGAATAAGACTCAAGAAACACAATATATAAACGGAATACTCAGCTTTTTATCCAAAAACACCATGACAGAATCAAATCAGTTGTTTTTATATGCTTGTCATCAGCAAGTAATACTTTTTCATCCTCGCCAAAAAAGGAGAAACAACGACTTGCACCTTTTTTGTAATTTTAGCCTTTAGATTTGTTCCAGCAATTCTGAACATGACCAGAAGAGCTTAGTTCCACTTGCGAAACAAACTCATATTATTGTAAGATATTTTGGAGTTTACTGACATAAATATGCCTTGGAGCATCTACAAGTCTGTGTTGTAAGTCATGAAAATCATTTATGAAGATTCGTTCTGAAGCTTTCGGAGCTTCTGCTAGGATTATGAGAACCAATTGAACTCTAGGACTGAAGTTACTTTTGATCACCATCACGTCTTTCTTATATTCAGCTTTGAACTATTGAACTTGCATCCAGCCCCACAAACAGTTTTTTCTACTACTAATATTTAAATTCGTCATCCCAACTAATTGTCTTGGAAACAGAACACTAGTCCCATGACTTCCAGGAACAAAATCACAATGAAAGTGATTTACAACACCTGAGCATTCTTAAATGTCATTTTTTTTATAAAAAAAAAAATTGATTATACGTGGTTCCAAATATCACACATAGATAAACAAACTGAATCTCTTCAAAGAGACCATATAACCTCATTATCATCCACATAATCTGAGAGAGATGGAAATACATCTCATTCTTTCACTTTGAGAAAGAATCTCATATCAACTGTCAAGAGATAAACCGAGATACTTGTTCAGCATCACTGAAGCTATCTACACATTTATAAATACACATATATATAAGCACGTTTCTGCTTAAGAAATATTGAATAAAACGTCCAATCCATCAATTAAATTGAACTCGAAAAGAACAAAAGGACATAACATGAAGATTCAGATATTTATTTTAACTGAATGCCTCAAAGCATGCTTCATCAAGCACAGGGTGTCCTCCTTTTTGATCTCGTTCCCTATTCATCAAACTGTCAATGTCATTCGACGGCCACTATCTATATCAGCTGTTCACGTTTCCATTCTGCAGTTCTCATAGAAATTCCATGTAACCATAAAAATTAATAGAAAAACTGACCTAAAGATTCACTTGGAGCTCTGAAATCCAGGTTTTTCTATTTACTCAGCATAACACTTAGAAAAACAGAATTCACGATGATCACTCTATTCCGCTTGTTATCCTAATATTTCTCGACGAAGATCATTCTCTCTCTTTTTCCTTATATTGTAAAACCGAATGATCCTAACTTACAATGTAAAGATATGGCAGCTACAAGGTTATCCTGAAAACTAATTCCTTGAGATTTTCCATTATAATGTCAAGCTCCTAAATTTGTTTAGACTGTTAGCTTCCCATTTTGAAATCTATATCATCATATCAGATGCTCGAGAAATAATTTCAATTAGAACACATTAGAATTGCCCCATGGAAAAATAGAAGCTTCAATATTCACATCCCTTCACAGTTCACTCTATATCCTCAGAATACTTCAGAAACATGACGAAATATCACACACACACACACACACAATTGCACAAAACACAGAAAAAATTAAAAAAGATTGAACATTAAAGAACATAAAAAGAAATTAATTACCCGACAAATGTGGCATTGAGAAGAAAACTCTTCGTCGTGAGATACCGAAGACCTATCTCAAATTTCGTAAAAATACCGTCGCCGCCGCTTCTTCTAGCGGACTCACTATATCCATAACCATAAGGATTGCTATAAGTATAACCGGCGCCGCCGCCTCCTCTGCCGTAATTGTAATTATAATTTTTACTCTGGTGAGCCCCATAGCCATAGGCGTTTCTCTTGAGATTATACTCCGCGCGCTTGCGATCGTCAGTGAGAGTTTCGTAGGCTTCCGAGAGCTGTTTGAACTTGTGGGTGGCGGAATCTCGTAAATGCTCCGAGGACTGAGAATGCTTGTCCGGGTGGAATTTCATCGCCAATTCCCGAAAAGCTTGCTTTATTTCGTCCTTGCTCGCATTCTTGTGAACCCCCAATACTTTGTAATGATCCATTTTGTGTGTATTTTTTTTTTCTTTTTAGGTTTCTGCTTCTCTGGATTGTCTTTCTCGTGGGAATCGAAAACCCGCCGCCGTCGGTTAATTTGGCGGTGAAAAAGGGGCGGGGAGCGGTGGCGTGGCGCTAGCACAGCCGCATTTCCTATTCTCCTTTAGTCCTGTAATTTAAAATCGGTGGCAAAAAGGTACTGCAAAATTCACTAATTGCACAAATAGTCCTTTAACTATATAAACATCTCGATTTAGGTCCTACAAAATGTATGATTTGCAAATAGTCGTGTAACTATTAGAGGTGTCAAACGGGTCAAACTGCTCAAGGTCAAACAAGCGATTCTTGGGCATTGTTTTGGGAGCTGGCGGCCAACCCATAAAAATACAAAGGAAAATCGGCAGACAGGATCGGGTCGGTTTTTCGGGCCTTATGGGCTGGGCCAAAAAAAACCAGCTCATTTCGGGCTTAATAAACCACAGCTCAGTTCGACCACTTTACCGGGTCGAGCCAAAATTGACAGCTCTAATAACTATATAACATCTAAATTTTGGTCTTAATTTTATGGAAATCTAGGAATTACACGTCTGATTGTTGTTCACGTGATTGAAATTTGATGAAAATAGGACAAAGATCGAGATTTTTATATAATTGCATGACTATTTGCAAAATATGCATTTTGCAAGATCAAGATTGAAATGGTTATATAGTTACAAAATTATTTGCAATCATGAATTTTGCAGGACCATGTTGCGACATCTTTTAGTGGTAGGACCAATTTTACAATTTTGCTGACATATTTGTTAAATCTTAATTATTCAAAATAGCGTTATATTATTTTGTAAAGTAATAACTAAATATATATATTACGTTGTTTAATAGAAAATAGAGAATATATAAAAATACTTAGGAAAAGAATAAATTAGAAAAAAAAAATGAGAATATTATGACAGAATGATTGGATATGAGAGTAGTGTTCTATATGTGGAAGTATGCACCTTATTTCCATGTTAATGAAAGTTTCTTCTCCCCCTCTTTGTGGGTGTGTTTTTCTTGGATCATTTGGTGATTTTTGGATTGGGCTTCGACGATTTTGGAGCTTCTTCCTCAGAGCTGCATATTAAGTGAGAATATGTATCTTTAATCGTTCACTTCTCTGTTGTTTGTGCAAACAGTTAATAAAAAATTATTGTCTTCTATGAACACAATATTTTCTTTATTAAAAAAATGCTTTAGTTTTTTTATTGGAATTGAAAACTATAAGACAGAAAATGCTTTAGTTGAATCTTGTGAACTTGGAATGCAAGTTTAGAATTTGAATAAAAGTTATTATACTATGATTTGACATTTAGTTCAACTTTTTTTTTTTTAAAGAGCAAGTCTCTTGTGAGACGGTCTCACAGATCTAAATCCGTGAGACGGATCTCCTAAGGGCTCCGTCTTGAGAACATGAACCATGAAAATAAATTTAAAAATAATAATGAACCATGAAGAAACAATAATAAACCCTAAAAACATAAACCATGAATAATAAACCCGAAAAACAAAAATAAACCCAAAAAATAAAAAATAAACCCTAAAAAAAACTAAAAATCCTAAAAATCCAAATCAATTAAAAATAAACCCAAGAAACAAAATAAACCCTAAAAAAACAAATATAAACCCTAAGAAAAATAAAATCTGAAAAAAAAAAAAACTTTAAAATTTTGTGTAAGGGCTCCGTCTCACGCAAATTTTTGCCTTTTTTAAATCGACATTTAGTTCAATTTGATAATGATTGAGCCAACTGATGCTTATTTTAAGATATCAACCTTGTGATATTACTGAGATTGACACGAGGTCCGATCTATATAAGTGTGTGTTCCCTACTCGATCCTACTATACATAGAAAAAAAGGAACCAATCCAACTCCATATTTCATTTGTAAGACTAAAGAAACTAACATCATTATTGGTATGGGGGAATGAAATGAGAATGAAATGGGCATTTTCAAGTTCATTCACATTCACATGATTGGTATATTTTAAAGATATAAATGTTCATTCCCATGGAAGTTCTTATACCCAATAATATGAGATTAGTCATTATTCTCATCCCTCTTGGATTTAGTCATTCCCAATCTGTTAGAAATAAAGTTATTTTTATTTTAAATAAAATGATCATCTTATTAATCTCATAAAAAATATTATATAAAACTAAACGTACATCAAATTTTATTTTTTTTTCTTAGAATTACAAATTTTTAATAATTTTAACATGCTTCTCTATCCATTTTTTCTTTTTTCTTTTTATTTTCATTTAAACATGTAAATATTCGTGTAAATGGACATTAGAGTTGTCAAATAGATCGGCTAGACCAATCCGACGCTGGCCGCCGAGCCAAAGGGGAAAATTGGGCCTGATCGGGTCGTTCTAAATAGTGGTTGGGCCATTATTTCTGGAGTTTAATCCTGCCCAACCCATGAAAATACACACAAAAAATAGGCCCAGTCGGGCTGGGCCGAATGGGTCGGGCCAAAAATACCCGGTTCATTTCCCGGATAGGCCCATCGGTCCGGGCTCATTTTGAGCTCTAATAGATACACGAAAAATTTAATCTTGAGTTATTTGATAATTTGAAACTTAATAAAAGTAAAATTGTGTCATTCATGTAGAACGAATACTTTGCATGAATTTAAAAACATCTAAAAATGATCTGCTGTATATTTTGCTGAGGAAAAAAGATTATTTAAAATTTAAAGATAAAGTTAATAAATGTAGTTGAAATCATTGTTTTTTCAAGAAAAGATTCTACTAAAAGGTAATTTAGTCATTAAAAATATTTCATTACATTCTCATCATTTATTTTTAATTACCACTTATAAAATTGGAATCAAGTTAGAAATGACTTTTTCATTCTTTATTGATATCAAACATAAGAAATGAATACATATAACATTTCATTCCCTTTGTTATTGTATTTCTAAGTTTTTTTTTTAAAAATTTGAAAATGATATGTTTTTTTTTTTAAGCAAAATAACACCCCGGGGGGTGGGGGATTGAGGCGTGATCCCCTACCTATATATCAAATAAACAAAATGTCATACAATGTCATGCCCGTCAAGGCGGGAGAAAATCAAAGAACAAATAACCTATCACTAAGATATCTAGAAAGACTATCATAATGAGAATCTAAAAATACAAGGAGAACCAATTATCTATGAAAATCGGAAGCTCGGATAACCCAACCGGTCCATGCGAATGAGTGCTAGGAGGTGGTGAGAAGTCGTGCCCTCATCAACAATATGACTGCCAAGGGCAACCGCTCCCAACTCCGCTAGGTAATCTGCTGGTCGATTCCCCTCTCTGTGTATGTGGGAAATCGAGTACCGAAGGTCCTCAAAGATGTTCCGAATGCGAGTCGATGTATGTTGAACTCCGCCAAGAGCGAGGCCACCGATGTGATCGTGGTGACTACCACTTGCGTCGGTCGATCCAAATCGAAGTGAGAATCGTCGGGCATGCCGCAATCCCATCTCAAGCGCTAGTAGCTCGGCATGAAAGCTAGACACCGCCGGAAGGAACGTGAAACGCCAACATAAGTCTACCTAAATGATCCCGAATCAATCCCCTCCGCCATATCGGTGTGCCTGGATCAAACGAACCATCCGTGTTCGAAAACTTGATCGAGGAGACCGAGGGCTCGCCAAATCACCAACCTGGCACGTGTGAAACATGTGGTGGAGCATTCCCCGCAAAAAACTCACGGAGGGAGGCATCCGGACCAATCAAAAGGGCTCAAACGCCCGACTGAAACAAGAATCCGGGATATCGCTCCACGCCAAATAATATGAGATGCCAAGAAAGGAATTTGTCGATCTTGACACTATTCCTTTCCGTCGGACAAAACCATAAAATCAAGCGGGGAACCAAGAAACTCAAGTGCCTCGTGTGTGATCCGTGTGTGCGATTCCTCCAAAATGAAAGGAACAATATCATATCGGTGGTGTGTGGAAGTGTAGTGTCAAACCAAGGAAGAAAGTGATTCCACACTGACCGAAGATCATTCATCAAAAAGAGGTGAGGGATAGATTAGACTGAGAGAGATGAATGTGGATTATTCAGAACACCCGAAGCGTGAGGCAGGAAGTGCCACGTGCACGAAGCGATATCCACAGGAAGACGATTACGAAGGAGGCGCCAAAGGAAAATAGAGATAGTAGGTATAAGAGCATCGTTCCAAATGGCACCATACGAGAAGGTTACGAGCATTTCTACCCCGGAGAGAATCCCAAGCGAGAAGACATAGAACCCACCATGAGAGGTAAACATCCACCGCATGATATCCTCGACCCCGGAAGAATCGGAACCCTGGATATATCCTCAATGAGACTCTCGGAAACCCACATCCGGAGACCAAGACGTCTACAATCTATCTCTATCCCATATACCATCGCGAATGAACCAATCAACCGTCATATGACCCAAATCGGCGATCGAAATAATGATCCAAGCGGCCTATGCCCAAACCAAATATCATCCCGAAACTAACACGGCTACGGCTACCACGATAGACCAAAAAATCCGCTCCTGGGCCCGAATACCGATCCGTCTCAAGCGCCTCCACCGATGACTATGATTATGTGTTCGGAGGCTCTGAGGGAGATCAAGCCCATTGTAAGATCTTGTTGATCAAGAATTGAGCCCACAACGAATGGCCCTCGCGTAACCTCCACCACAACTTGTAATCAAGGCGTCGGCAATATCCGAAAGTCGTCGCAACCCTGACCCACCCTCGAGAAATAGGATGGCGGATAATATCCCAATCGATCCAATGAGTCTTCTTCATCGCATAGGATCCCCAAAAGAATCTAGCCATGATCTGCTCCAATCTGCTGCGGAATCTTTGGCGGTACGCATGACACTGAAGAATATGCAGCGGGGTGGCCATTAGCGTGCTCGAATAAGAGCGAGCCTACCACCAAAGGAGAGATGTCGATCGACCACCCAAAGAATCTCTATCCAACATCCTGCAATCACCTGAGGAAGGAAGAGCTCTTTCGTCATTCGCCCGAACAAAGGGACACCCAAATAAGTCATCGGCAAGTCATCGCGAACAAAGCCAGCTCATGAACCATGTGCTCCCGGCCCGTCAATAACGTGGGGCGAAAAGAATCTACTCTTTCGGACACCGACCCGGTGGCCGGAGTAGCGAATAGTGCTCCAGAAAGTGCCTCAACGCGTGGCGGACCATCCTCGACGCCCTAGTGAAGATAACCACATCATCGGCATAGGCCAGGTCGTCAACCGAAAACCTCGTCGCGTCCGATAAATCATATCACGGTGTTGTCTAATAATGGAATCAATCCCGGGATAAATACTCCGCCGAGAACAAACAAGGCGGAGATAGGGGATCCCCACTGTCGTAGTCCCCGAGTCGAAGGAAAATATCCAGGAAGAGATACCATTAACCCGAGCAGAGCCGCAGCGTCTTCAATACAACCCAACCATATCAATCCACCGAACGGGAAGCCCATGTGAATCATAGATGTATACAAGAAATCCCATTGCACCCTATCATAAGCTTTAGCCATATCGACTTCATCACCACATTAGGAAACTCGCGTAAGCTGATATCATGGATAAGCTCTGCGCAAGCAATATGTTATCCGAGATGACACGACCGGTGTGAAACCACTCGATTCGGCGACACAATCAAAGGCAAAATCGAGACCAACCGCGCATTCATAATCTTAGAGATGATCTTATTCGTCACGTTGCCGACAAAGTCGGCCTAAACTCCGTCCACTTCGAGGGTGAGGAACCTTCGAATGAGAACTATAGATGTAGCGTGAGCGTGGGCGGCATGAGATTACCCGAGAAAAAGTCAACCACCGCATCCTCAACATCCGGTTACTCGACGAAATCCCAATCTTTGAAAGAACAACGATGAGAAACCATCGTGCCCCGAAACACTAGATGGATCAATCCCAAACACCGCATCGCTAACCTCCCCGAGCCGTCGGCATAAAGACAAAGTCCATCAAGATCAACGGAATTAGGAAGCCGAGGAAAGAACTCATCGACGGAGTGAGGAGTCGGATACTCTAAGTCGGAAGTCGAAAGACCGAAAGAATCGAATCGCCGACTTCCGAATCTCGAGAATCTGTGTGATCGTCACCCCCATCATCATCAATCGAGTGGATCTGGCGTGACCGCCGCCGCTTAACAAAATCGTGGAAAAACTTAGTGTTGCGCTCCCCGATTGCCCACTTAATAGCCGCTTTTTGGCGCCAAAATCCTCCTCCATTTTCAAACGTAGCTCGTGACTCGGCCACACAACGATGTAGCTCAACCCGATCAAAAACATTACCAAACGTCTGGTGATTCCAAATCTTGAGTCTGCGCTTGACCTATTCAACTCAGTTGCAAGCTCCTCATTCCAAAACAACGGTGGATGCCCCCATGCTTCCTCGACAATCTGCAAAAAAGTATGGTGACGTATCCACATATCTTTGAAATCGGAAAGAAGAACGCGAGGCACATGCGGTACAAACCGACAAGATATGAATAAAGGAGCATGATCGGGCGAACACGAGATAAATGCGTAAGCAGAAGAAAAACGCGCATCGGCCAGTGTTCATTATACAAAGCCCTATCAAGTCTCTCCGAAGCCCACCTCTAGCCCACGTAAAGATAGGCCCCTCACACCCGCATCAAATAACTCACAATCAAAGGCAATCATGTAAGCAAAATCCAACATCTCATCCGACCTATTAGTAGTACCACCTACCCTCTCATGATCATGCAAAAAGATATTAAAGTCGCCACTAACAAGCCAGGGTAACCCTCCATACTAATCGCAATCTCACGTATGGTGTCCCACAAATCATATCTAGCTACTCTATCACATTTAGCATACACAAAAGTCAAATAAATGATGCGAGGCAACAAAGCGGATGTCAACCTACAATGTAAAAGTTGTGCATGATCAACAAGAATGTCAAAATGTAAATGAAGCGTGAGACATAATCCAAATATGATTAGAACAATTACTCAACCCATTATCAAGGCCAAATCTCGACAATAGAAACTAAACTCCGGACAAAGTCATAGGTTCTAAAAGCGCAACAAAAGGCAATTTATGACGATTAATAAGAGCATGCAAATGACGTTGACTACCCTGGATTAGCAATACCCCTCACATTCCACGTTAAGAATTTAATCGACATAATTAACAAGTAGAATGAGAAGAGAATTTAGAAACACCTGATCGATTTTGATGTCGTTGGCTCCCTCCTCCTTTGTAGAGAAAATTATGAACCAATTTGCCCACCTTTGTATTTCTAAGTTCATTTCATTCATATCCAATTACATTCATTCACATCAATCATGCCTAAACAAAAATCAAAGCAAATAATTTCTGCAAATAAATATATAAGCTTGACCTAAGAGCAATTATTTAAAAGAAAAAAAATTACAAGCAAAACAATCTGATCTTGAAATGCAAATCACAATTAATTAACTAATAAAAGGTGTGGTCCTGTCTTGTGTTGTGCTCCCCATTCATCACACATACACACACAAAAAGAAAAAGCAACTCAATTTGCACATTAAAAAAAAATTACATCCCTTAATCCAAGAAAACAATGATTACCCTCGTCTCTCCCACCCCACCCCCATCCCCAAACAAATAAATAAAATAAAATAAAATTAAAAAAAAAACTCAAATGCCACAAATCATGGAATGTTTGATTAAAAAAGGACTCAGCCCCAGCATTTGGGCTTGAAGCCCTCAAACATGATCACCCCATCTTCTGTATTTAATCCTTTTCATCAAAATTATATTTTAGCACAACTTGAAAATGACCACAATTAAAAATAGAATTTTTATATACATGAATGCATAAGCCATTTGAATAACAAACTGGATGGAAAAAAGTATACAGGGGAAAGGGAAAAAAAAACCACAACTTTCCCTTTTTCACATTTTCCTTTTTCAGCTTTTTAGGTTGGCCCCCACCCCACCCCCTCCCAAATAATACCTCTTTTCCAGCACAATTTTGATAATGAATACCTGTTAGCTGAATCATGCACAGGAGAAAGTGAGTGTAAAGCAAAGAAATCAAGTTTAAACTTCGTGGGCTATTTTCATTTTCCTTTTTCTATTACCCATATGGAATTGATCTGTTTTAAGCAGGTATAGTTAAATTCCTGTCTAAATTTCTATGAATTCATTTAAATTTCTGTGTATTCTTATCTTCCTCTGTTTTCTGTTTTTGCAGATTTCTGAATCTAATTCCCTAAAATTCTCATTCTAATATTAAAGGTGAGTTCTTGACTAATTAGGTTACCTTTTTTGATTCTTTCGTGTGTGTAATGTGTATATGGTGATCTTATGATTTTTTTTTTGAATTTTATTAATTTGGCAGATTTGGGAAAAAAGGGTTACTATTTTGAGGTGAAGATTAGAAGAAATGGGCGTTGAATTATTGGAAATTGGAATTAAAATGAAAAAAGGTGTGATCTTTACAATGAGAGGGTGTTTTAGATCAGTATGCAATCATCCATTTCTTGTGGGCATGTTGTGTTTCTTGATATTTTTGTACAGATCATTTCCGTTTATATTTTCATTGTTGGTTTCTTGCTCCCCTGTCCTAATATGCACTGCAATTTTGCTCGGAACCCTTTTAAGTTTCGGGCAGCCAAACATACCCGAAATCGAAATAGAAGAGAAAACAACGTATGAGGCCGTGTCGATAAAAACCGGGGTGGTGTCGAGAGATGCTATTGTTGTTGAGCAAAATGAGAGCTATTATGTCGAGAGATACAGTGACAAGTCGGACACTAACGAACCGAGCTTGTCCGAAAGTAGACGTGGCGAGATTTGTAGTGAGGGTAGTTCGAACGATGGTGCTCCATCGGTCGAGGAAAAATCACGGGGCGAAATTGAATCGGAGAACGGTGATAATTTGATAAGCACGCAGAAAAATGAATGGAATGAGGAGAGACTTAGTGATGGAGAAGTCTCGGAGAATCAGTACGCGTCGATTCCGAATGTGAACGATGAACGTGTCGAATCGGATGACGAGAAATCTTTTGATTCGGAGACGGTGATTTTAAATTCTCCGGACTCTCCTCGTTCGCCTTGGAAACACGTGGAGGAAGACAAAGAGGAGAAAGATGACGAAGAGGACGATGATGACGCTATTGATTCTGAATCCGATGGGGCCGAGAGTTCCTCTCCGGACGCATCGATGGCCGATATAATGCCGATGCTCGACGAGCTTCATCCATTGTTAGACGAGGAGTCGTCGCATCCAGTTCAAATGTCCCGTAATGACTCCGATCGGAAATCGAACAATCTCCACGGCATAGTTCGAGCAGTAGTAGTGAGTCGGTCGACGAAATCGAAAATCACGAGGACTTTGTCAAGACGATGACAATGAAGACGATGAAGATGTACAAGGAGACAAGGAGGAGCAGACAAAGTCTGCGATTGTTTGGACGGAAGAGGACCAAAAGAATCTGATGGATTTAGGGAGTTCCGAGCTCGAAAGGAACCAACGGTTGGAAAATTTGATTTTGAGACGAACACGGAAACACGTGAGTATGGTGCGGAAATAAACTTGATAGACTTGGAAAGTTCCGATTTTCCGCCTCACATTGCTCGATTTCGACGACAAAACAAAACCCTTTCGACCTTCCGGTTAAATGCGACAATATTCCCGGTTCGGCCCCTTCTATCTTATTACAAAGACGAAATCCTTTCGAAATGCCTTACGACTCGAGCCAAGAAAGGCCGAACCCAATGGGAGATGGATTTCAAGAGGAACTCGCGGCATTGCAATCGAGAGAACCATTCTTTAAACGACACGAGAGTTTTAATGTAGGACCGTCGGTTTTCGGACCCAACAGACAAGATATCAAAATGAGGCCCTACTTTGTTCCTGAACGGGCGGTTCCGAGAAGAATCTAGCTATTCCCGTTTCATCGCCAATCAAGTGAACTGAGTGATTCAAAGGTGAGTTCTATTCCTGAAACAGAATCAGTCGGTTCGGTCGAGGATCTGGACGAGCAGAAGCTTCTAGAAGAAGATAGTCCTCAGAGCCCATCAGAGGATCAAGAAATGATTTTACCTAAGGAACCACAGCTGATCTCGGAGATTAATCATGTTTCTGAGCATATCGGACATGGAAGCCAATCTTCAGATGAAGAAGAGTCTTCGGAGTTGGGCGAAGTTGAAAAGAGAGATATCGAGTTCAGTGAAAATAAATTCCAATCACACGATTCTGATTCCGAAGATGTTAAACGGAGTTACAGTAGGGGTTCGAGCTCTTCATCAATGTCGAACAGTCGTCAATATTGGATGAAAGAAAAAATGTTGCAACTGAAGAGACGGACGTCTCGACACAAACTTCCGTAGAAAGTGGTGATCTGAATATTAAAAGTACGTCGGTTGATGATGTGTCACACAAGGAGCCCGTTTATGATTCGAGCCCTCCTGCAGTCAGGAAGAATTTATCGTCCTCGTCTATTTCGTCTGACGTGCATGTGGACTTGAATCCGAGTTTGCCCCCTGTGGTGGTCAAGAGGACGGTATCTTTTGTCGAAAGAGATTCTGAAAATCGGGAAATAGAGAAAGAGATTCCTAGTGACACTGAGATTTTGTCTGAACCTTCAATGGCTCATCATGCGAATGAAACTGAATCTGCACGAGAGCATGATGATATAAACTCTGGTCCCTCCAAATCGGAGGACGAAAAAGATTTAGTAGTTGACAAGGGCGAAACTGTCACTTCACCAATTTCTGATGCTGATTACCATGAAGCGAATGAGAGACTAATGTCTACGCCTTCGGCTGGAGGAAGCACGCCTCTCTTTTATGATATAGCAATGCACGAGCCGAACTTTGAGCATCACGAGGAAGTGCCGGTAAGTAAAACTATAAGTCTTTTTATTGGATTTTATTCTAAATTTGCCTCATTATTACAGCAGTCCGTCCTTTTTTCGTCCTGTTAGATGTACATGATTCCTAAAATTTCTAGATTGTAGATATATTGTTTTAGAAAGAACAATGAGTGAACTGGAGTTAAAATATAGGTTCCTTCAATTTGCCTCATTAAACCATTTAGTGAAATATAGAGCATGGTGAAGATCTTGTGGCTCTTAATATGGTGGTTGAAAAGGGATACATGAGTTGGTTGTGGCTTATTTGGCTTTGGTATTGCTTATTGAAAGGTAAAAAGAGGTGTAGGGGATTCATTAGAATCATATTATGGAATAATTTAAGGGATAATTACAAAAACACCCCTGAGGTTGGGCTAGTTACAAAAAATTACAGAAATGTTTCGAAATTACCAAAAAAAGACCTAAGGTTTGATCTTGTTTTAAATTTAAGGAGGTAATTGTTATATTTTATACATGTCTGGGGGTTTTTGAAATGTTTTTTGCTTATGAAGGGAAAAATGTAAGACGGAATCAAACCTCAAGGGGTTTTTTGCAATTTTCAACAAAATTCTGGGTTTTTTTGGTAATTAGCCTGAACTTCAGGGTTTTATTGTTATTATCCCAAAATTTAATGGTAGTTAGGATTTAATTGATGTTCATGGTTGTAGGATTTAATATTTGAAGAAGAACATCCCAGGACAGTTGTAAGACTTTTGAATACAAACAATTTCAATATATAGAAGGGATAATTGCAAAAACTACCCTTAAAGTTTGGCCTAATTACAAAAAAGTTCCTATTATCTTCTAAAGATACAAATACTTCCCTTAAAACATTACAAAACACCAGTGGAGGTTTGTATTTTCTTGACAAAAACCCCTCCACTTGTAATTTTGTAAAATAGAAACAAATATCAAGGGGGTATGTGTAATTTTGAAAGATAGCTGTGTATTTACCTTGATATATGCAGATTTAGATTTTCTGTATTTCTATTATATCTTGTTTCTATGGTGAATATAGGATCCAATCACCATATAGGCGACATGGATACATTTCGCACTGGCAAATGTGATATTGAAAATGAATTTCATGATTGCTTTCTTATTACTGGTTCAGTTGTCCCGTTTTAAGGCTTTGGGATAATTACAAAAACTACAGATGAGGTTTGGGTTAATTACAGAAAACCCCAGAGATGTTTGAAAATTAAAAAAAAAATCCCTTAAGGTTTGATTCTGTGTTAAATGTAAGGGTTTATTTGTAATATTTTTAGAAATGTAGGGGGGGAGGTGTTTCAAATGTTTATGCTTATGAAGGGGGTAAAGTGTATTACATAATCAAATCTCAAAGTTTTTTTGTAATTTTCACAAAAATTCCGGGTTTTTCGTAATTAACCCTATCCTTAGGGGTAGTTTTTGTAATTATCCCAAAGGCTTATATAAGCTTTTTTCACAACCTTGCTGTTTCAAAGAGAGCATTCAATAACCGTCATGGAAAAAAAAATTCTCTCATATGATCATCTCAAGATAAAAACCAACAATCTTGTTCTCACACAATGTAGGTTCCAAATACACCGGTCGAATCACATGAGAAAGTGCGAACCATACAGAATCTGAACATCCCGGAGATTTACGAGCTCGATCACGACACCTCATCAAGTATCAACTCTCCGTTCAGTCCCGACTTTATCTCCATGCCATCATCATCCAGTGCTTCTGAGGAAGCTTGGTCTCACGTCGATATGCAGACGATACTCGAAGAGGCAGACGAGATCAAGGAAATCGACGAAGGGTTATTGTCCGAGTTAGATAGTGTCGGGGATTTTAGTGTCACACAATCGGGACCCGGCTCGAATGATTTCGAAAAACACATAGATTATGTCGGAGAAAGCTCGTCTTCGGCAGATCGTGCTGAAACGAGCACTACAGAAGTTGTTGAGGTTGTTAACTCTGTTGAAGTGAATGAAATAGAAAATCCAACAGATTTGGAGAATTCGAGGGATGAAATTGATGTGTATGACGAGGACATGAAATGTATTGAGCCACAAATATCTCAAAATAACTCAGATGAACACATCGATACATCAAATAGGGAGTTCGATGAAAAGGACGGCCAAGATTCTACAATTGAGCGAAAATCCGAAGAGGAAACACTTTCCGAGGAAAACAAATCTTATCAAGATAATAATTCTTTGCCTGAGAAAGCTGAATCGACATCTGTGGAAACTGAAGTCCCGGTGGAACGTGCTGAGGTGTCCCGATCAAGTTTATATGGAAACGGCTTCTGGAATGCCTCAACTTGAAGCACGAACACGTGAAGATATTGATGTGGTATTTAAACAATTCAGGGATGAGGAAATCGAGAAGCCCGTGATCTCAGAACCACCACAAGTTGAGCTAACATCTGAATCGGAAAATGAAGTGGATATCCAATCTACCGAAGATGTTGATTCTTTGCCTAAGAAAGCTGGATTGACATCTGCGGAAACAGAAGCCGGTCAAGTTCATATGGTATCAGCTTCTGAAATGCCGGAAGTTGAAGCTCGAACGATTGAAGATATTGATGCGGTATATAAACAATTCAGTGATAAGGGAATCGAGAAGCCTGTCATCCCAGAGCCACCCCAAGTCGAGCATTCTGAGCTTGGGACACCGATTCTTGAAGTTAGATCAGTTGAAGAGGATACTTCGGATAATGATCGAGTTTATTATGGCAGCATAGAAATTCATAGAATTCCCGATTCGGTTGATTCGGGAGAAACTCGAGGAACTTTAGAGTTGCATGTTGTAGAAACCATTCCTTCAGAAGGTACTAGTTTGCCACCAAAGAATGCGTTAGATGATAACTCGGAGGAGAAAGACGTGAAGCCAAATCCCGATGATGGATCGGTAGAAGTCGAGTCGAGCGTAAAGCTTGACCATGAAGTCAAAGCACCTGAAGAGTTGCATTCAACCACATATGTTAAAGAGAAAGGCAATACTTCTAAAAGCTCAGGCTCGAGCTCGAGTTCGAGTTCGAGTTCAAGTTCTGAATCAAGTTCGAGTGATTCTGAAAAAGAATAAGAATGCGATATTCAAAAAAAGACGCGTTTCGGGTTCATTATGAAACGATGTTTGATCATAGTACTGGGTTCTTGTTTGTTGCTTTATTTAACTAGCAAGATGGTTGGGCTCTTCAAGAATGAGTTTTTCGTTTAATTCGTTTGATATTTTTGATGTTTTTAGTTTTGGGTTTTTTTTTTTTTTCTTGGCAGTTTAGTATTTTATGTGAGGGCATTATTTGTTAGTTTTGGTGAGTGAGACCCTGTTTTGACCTGTTATGTTGGGGGAACATTAACTGTAGCCTTGATATCTGGGGTAAAAAGTTTGTTTTTTAACCTTTGACATTTGTATAATACTGTTTTTTTGAATGTACAATGAGAATTTGAGTGAAGTTTTTTACAAATATGATGTAGAATCAATCTCTATTATGACTGTTTTAATTTTTCTTGTGCAAGATTTCTTCACCTTCTTCTTGTGAAATATGAAAATTGATGGGTAATTTTGTTCCTTCATTAAGTGCAGTCCTGTTAATATGTCAAGATTTTTACTTCAATTTTGAAACTTTTGGTCTGCATGAAGTAATATTATGATTAGATGTGTTTGTTATATCATAAGAAAGGATTTATTGGCAAATTCACCATTTTCTCTTAGGACTGAAAAACCAAGTTACTCGATACTCAATTGGATATCATCGTTACAAGTTCATTTGAGCTCGGTTCATTAACATAACGAACCAAGCTTGAACGTATTTTCCGTTTGATAAGATGTATAGCTCGGTTCAAGCATGACTCGAATAGTAAAAAAAGAATAAAATGTGTAGAAATATCAGACTACTCTAGCTCGGTCCGTGTTTGGCTCGACTAAAGCTCGTTCGAGCTCGATTTGATTAATAACAAAATAAGTTCAAACACAATTTTTGAAGCTCGATTAAAATTCAAACAAACTTGAACAATATTATAGTATGTTCGGCTCGACTTGTTTACACCCCTATTGACTCTTGCTCCGTTGACTTCAGAGTACAGATTATGTCCTGTGATCTTGTGATGGGTCAACTCAAATGAATTGTACCTTCATAGAAATTTTCCACTCAAAACAAAAGGTTTTCATAATTGAATTAGAAATTTTTTGGTACATATGAATGTGCCTTCCAATAAGTACAATAATCTTTTTATCATTGTCTTTTTAATAATCACAATGACTAATGATGACTAACATTACCCATCACAATAATTTTGGCACATTCCATTAACAATTTCAGAATCTATCTGTAGAAATCCCAGGCAATTGAAACGTTTTTTTTCTGATTTCACATGGTGTACAAACCCTATTTTCCAAGTCAAATTTTTTAGGCCATTTACGAACGGTTAAGAAAAAAAACAAAGGGACCATCAGATCCAAATACGACATAAACTATGGTTACCATAAAGAATAGGAGAGCTAAATTCATAAATATTATACACTATATAGATCCAATAAATGGCAGTACAAAACCTTTTAACACGATATTCGTGTCGTTCATGGTTGATTGCCATCATCGACACTGGCAACTACAACGAGTTTACAATACTAGGCATCTTCGGGCACACACGTTAACTTAGGCATATATTTTAAGAGAAAAAAGCACAGATTGGGACAAGAAGAAGAGTGTTATCAATTATGAAGTTCTTCATGTACCATCCAATTTCTTTAAGAGCAGTTTGTATCATAAGTAGCAAGTCCCTGCAGCTCTGGACCTTCCAGACGAGGGTTGTTCTCAAAGCTGCAAATACAAAGTACAATATTACATGAAACCAAATTAACTACAAAAAAAACGAAAAAAAATGGAAAGGATGTTAAAACAATGCTATGGATCAAGCATTTTACTTGTTCAAGGGGATGTGCTCAAATGAGCCAGTAGTAGGTATTGTACCGCACAAGTTGTTATTTGAGACATCCCTGGAAAAAAATAAATGCAAATATTTAGTAACCATCTTTCATCAACTAACTTACTAATGGTTACTGGTCAAACCAGAAGCACTTACACAACTTTCAAGGTAGATATGCTAGCAAGTGCTCTTTGGGATCGGCCCACTTAGTTTATTATCATTAAGACGCCTGTCAAAATAAACAGAGATTTATTCAAGTAATTTGCATATTCAGGCGGAGCGTGCATATACATGCAGGGAGGGAAAAAGAGGGGGTGGTACAAGCAGGGCCGATCCTATCAAACTTTTTAGCCCGAGTCGAACTTTAATATTGGGCCATGTTTTTTCTATACAAACTGAAAGACAACATAAAACAACAACAACAACAACAACAAACTAAGCCTTAATCCCACTACGTGGGGTCGGCTATACGGATCATATCGCGCCATCGTGTACGGTCATAGGCCATATTTTCGTTTATTTCTAGGTATAACATGTCATGTTTAATAGCTTCTTTCCAAGTCTTTTTAGGCCTACCTCTTCTTCTTTTGATTTGTGTGAGTGATTCTCTACCTTCTAAACGTCGCACAGGTGCATCTAAAGGTCTCCTATAAACATGTCCAAACCATCTTAATCGTGTTTCTCTAATTTTCTCGTCTATTGGTGCTACTCCCACTTTGTTTCTAATGTGTTCATTTCTTATTCTATCTAATCTAGTGTGTCCGCACATCCATCTTAGCATTCTCATCTCTCTCTACCCCTCATTTTTTGTTCGTGTTCAAATTTAGTCGCCCAACATTCTGCTCCATAAAGCATTGCGGGCCTTATGGCCGTTTTATAAAATTTTCCTTTCAATTTTAATGGTATTTTACGGTCACAAAGGATAGAAGATGCACTCCTCCATTTATTCCAACCCGCCTGGATCCTATGTGTGACATCTTTATTGATTTCTCCGTTCTCTTCAATTATAGATCCTAAGTATTTAAAACTCTTTGTTATACTCACTTCATGTCCATCAATTTTAACCTTCGTCTCATTGTTCCTGTTGTTTTTACTAAAGTGGCATTCCATGTATTCTGTTTTAGCCCTACTTATAGTAAAACCTTTTGATTCGAGTGCTTCTCTCCAAACTTCCAATTTTGCGTTTACTCCTTCCCTTGTTTCATCAATTAAAACTATATCGTCCGCAAATAACATACATTCAGGGATGGATTTTTGTAAGTGTTTAGTAATTTCATCAATTATTAGGATAAAAAGGTACGGAACAAAAGAAAAAATAATGTGCAATATATAATACAATTCTATTATATTTAAAATAATTTGACATACCATGTTCAAAAATCAATTTGAGTAGTTTTAATTGAGGACCTTAAGAAATTATGTGTGATAATTTTAAAAAAAATGTGGGCCACAGAATTTGAACCTGGTTCACTTTTCAAAGTTTCAAGAGTGGCAAAAAAAAAAAGTGGCAAGATTCAACCAATACAATAGATTTACTCTTAGTGCAATATTTTATTTTTTTATACGTGAACTATATATAAAAAGTATACAAAGATTTTGGGGCCCTAAATTTCGTAATTTTTTCGGGTCTGGAGTCGACCAACTCCTTGGCCTAAGGCAAGGAGTGGCCCTGTGTACAAGGGAGGATTCAGCTACGATTTGAAATTTTGATTTCTCAAATTTGTTCAGGATGGCAACATTTAAGCACATAATAAGCACCAACTCTGCACTCTTAGATCAGGAAAACGTATGAAGCTATATAAATTAACTTATACAGAACTAATTCCTATGATTATAAGAACAATATGCAATCAGGATGGTATAAATGATAAAGAATGATGAGAGAAAACTTACAAAAACACAAGAGATTTCAAATTTCCCAGTGACGGAGGTATTTTTCCTGAGATGTTGTTGTTGTATAGATCCAAACTTATCAGGCTTTTCAAGTTACCAAGCTCAGTTGGAATTGCCCCTTGAATATTATTTTTGTAAAGCTCCCTGCAAGATAAAGTGTTTTAGTATGCTGCAATACAATAATGATGTGTTGTAAAGGAAACAAAATAGACAAGAGTATTTCATAAAGCTGATTTCAAATGAACAGTGGCATAATATAATGATTGCTGCAAAAAAACAGTATATCATGGAAAAAGACTTAATATATGCAGGAATACAACCAGAGAGTGGCCAAGAAAACTGCAACTTCCACTGTGAACCAAAATGGTAAGAGTTACATAATACTCACAGATACTGGAGATGTTCAAGTTTCCCAAGCTCAGGCACTAGATGTCCGGACAAATTTGAGTTTCCAAGGTCCCTATCCAAGTCATAAAATGATAAGTTTGATAGTCCAACAGAATGGACAAATCCAATAAACAAGACAGAAACTGAAAACTTGATCCAAAATGAATATTTATGAAAAAACACAAGTCCCAGAAGGAATGTTAAGGGTTAACACTCTGAAAACAGGAAAAATTCTGAGGTGTCTCGGTAAGACACAAATCCAATCAACAAGACAGAAACTGAAAACTCAATCCAAAATGAACATTGCTAGTCTCGGAAGGAAGGTTAAAGCTTTACATTCTGGAAACAGGGAGAATTCTGAGGCGTCTCATTGCCTTGATATGAATAATGCACTAGAATAGAATAAAATGATACACCATCCCAAGCAAACCCTTAACCACTTTAAGTCAGAAAGACATACTCCCAACTACATCACATGAAATAATGTATGCTAACCCAATTCTCTAATTCCACTTGATACTGCATCTATAATAATCGTAATCGCCTAGCATCAGAGGGGTTTTTGTTCGAACACAAACCTTCACCCAGCCAAACTTTTGTGAAAAATGAATACAAAAACTAGTGCTTAACATAATGAGGAACAAAACAGCCCAATTTACCTCATCCACCCCAAAAGAAGAAAACCTTATCAGCATCAAAAAGATGAAAAAAGGCCACATATAACATAATCATACCTTTTCAGCACAAAGTAAATTAGCAGCACAGTTTGAATTAAGCACCTATATCCTTAAAATGTGAATTTTAAAGATCATATCCACCAACTGAACAAAATCAACTAAGAATGCAACAAATAAAACATCTCTGCAAATTTTCCAAATAAAATGATTAAATCAATACCAAATAGCACATATCCACACACACATATATAAAGACCACTAGTCAAACTAACTTCTCTTCTCAACAAGCTAATAAAAATGAAAATTGAAATATATTCGCTAAAAAAGAAAACCTCCAAGATCCAAACCGAAATCTATCAACACATACTCATAAAAACATTCGATTAATTATATAAATCAACAGATATAGTTAAAATGCATACAAACGGGTCACGCGGTTGTCTTGGTTGCAGGTGACGTGAAACCAGGTGCAGGGGTTAACGAGGTTCGGATCCCAGCTGAGGAGCACCTTATCCGGGTCGGACAAGCTCCGGCGGAGCGCGGAGAGCGCGTCGCCATCGGAATTCCCACGCGCTGACGAGAAAATGGTTAGGGCTACAAAAACCACTAAATTAATGGCGGCCATGGCTCCCCAGGATTGCACTAAGCTCTTGGGCTTAGTTCAAGTTTATCCTTTTGGGGATTTTTTCAGTTGAAAGTGCTGTACTTGTTTGCAGAGTTATTGATGAAATGTAGGTGAAGAATCGATGTTTTGGGACTGGCAGAGAACAAAAGAAATAATCGGAATCTTTTCCTTCTTTTTTCTATATGTACTTAAATTAATTATTACTTGGACAAAAATGACATGGTGGTTAAAAGTCAGGGTGGCGCTATCGGCACCCCCAAATTTGATGAGTACACTCACTTTTTAAAATTTCAAAAATGTCATTAAGTTAAATGACTATAATACTCTTACTAAAAGCCAAGTTCTAAATACAACCCCCCTAATCTCTAAATACACCCACATCATTCACTCACATTCTTCTTCTTCTCGAAGAAAGTTAAATTTTCTTTATACAAACCCTAGATTTTTCCAACACCCAAATTGTTGAAGATTCGAACAATAAAGTATTCATATCCCCATATAATGAACATATATTCTTAGTTTATAGCATAAAATATGTTATTTTTCAAAATTTCAGGTTGAAAAATAATGTCGCACAGTAGCAGTGCGATATAAGGCACGATCACGCGCTATGACAAAAAATTCAGTGCGCCATCGTACCACATCCATCGTGCCACATGAGCCATCGTGCCATGTGGCATGATGGTGAAAATGCCATCGTGCCATGTTTTTGCCATCGTGCCATCTTGCCATCGTGCCATGTGCCACCTAGGGTTTTTCATGAAAGGGTAAAATTGGAAAAAGGGGGGGTGAACTCATCAATTGTGCCATATTTGAAAAAGTGGAGGGTGGTGTACTTAGAAGGTGGGTGTACTCATAAAAAAAAGGGGGTGTCAATAGCGCCACCCTAAAAGTTAAAACTAGCTGTGGCAATTCCTGAAACTATACAGTACACACTATAGCACGATACAAATTCGACCTAAAATTATTAAGAGAAACTCGAACACAAGAAATCCAGAAACGAATATAATCGACATGTATGACACGATGTTGCCAATTTATCTAAAACGTAATTATTTGATGTTTTAATTAATTTTTGATTTTTTTAAACATAATCAGAAATCGACACGAACCCAAACACGAATCCGACTTAATGACCTAAATTGACACCTCTAGTTAAAACTAAACTCAAGTTAAAGAAATTAAATAAAAATGAGGAAATTAAAAAAAAAATCTTAAGGTATGAACTGCTTATAAAAAAACTCAGATATTATTAAAAATTACAAAAACTCACAAATTGATTCCTTCTTGCATTTTGGGAGTATTTGCAATCACTATAAGAAAAAGTGATTTTCAGCGTTTCATTGGAATTTTTTTAGTGTTTGTTAACATCAACTTATGTTTTTTTTATTTTGTTTCATTCATTTAGAATATAAAAATATGGAGATGATTGCTTTAAATTTCTAATTCTATTTCTAGTTTGTTTTTTACAAACAAATAATTATTTTTACAATATTTTCACCAGAAAAATCTCAACTTTTGATTCAATAAATCATATTTTTTCTAAAAACATAAGCTTTTGCTAACACTCTCTTTCTCATTTTATAAGTAAAAATATATTTGAAAAACTCCCCTAATATTTATAAAAATAATACAGTTACACTATTAAATTCAAAACAAAATCACTTTTTTTTTATTTTGTAATTTTCAAAAATCTTTGAGTTTTCACGGTAGTGTGTGACGTGTTTGGCCAAATTTATTTTTTTATTTTCGGAAAAAAGCTTGGATTTGAGACCAATCTAGTACCTTGCCGTGAACGCAAAATCAGTTGATCCAATTTACTTGGACTTCCCAATTTTCGAATTAAAGTTTTAGTCTTGTATGTACTTCAAAGTCGTTATCTGTTTAAGATTGACTTCATTTGTCTGAGTTTATCTTAAATATTTTGAGCAAAACTGAATAATGCAACAATTAAATTGTCTTTTAGTAAACAAAATCGAACACGAGAAATGGAGTTAATTAACTTAACCCTTTCGATTTTGCATATGATCATAACATTAAGTCAGGAGCCGACCCCAAGAATAGTCATCGAGGGTGACAACCTAAGACCCCTATTTTGATGTGCCCTACTTTCATGTAAGCCTTTGTATATAGTTACAAGTTTTATATATAATTACACTTATTTATTAAGTTGTTTCAATAGGAGACACCAAAAAATAGAAAAAATGCCAAATGACATTTTGCTTTCAAAATTGTACCCAAAAAAAATTATAACTTCTAAGATCAAATAGAATTGTTTTTTTTTTCCTTTAGCTTTGGGACATTGAAGTTTACTTTTATTTCGTTAGTAACATATTTACATGTCCTTTTATTATATTATTTAAAAAAATCTATATTTTCAGATTCTTATTAAATTATATCCGAAATGTATGTATTATAAAATACTTGTTTATATATATTTTTTATCGGGCCCAAGGTCAGGATTATTGTAATTGTATTAGAGATGGCAATTCATCCCATTTCGATCAAGCCCGGTCCCACCCCGCCCCATTTGGGCCGCCCCGTGATCCGTGGCGGGGCTGAGTATCACCTCGGCCCCGCCCTGTTCCGTGCAATTTTTTAATTTAATTAATATATTTTACATTATATAAGATAATATAGTTTTACGTATTTAGTATTATATTTAACATACATAATGACAAATCTGATTAATAATATGCATTGATAATGCAGTATATAAGATTAAGAAATTATTTATAATACGAAATACAAGATAAAAATATTAAAAAAAATAATAAGATTATTTCTAACATGTGGCGACCAGCTCTGCCTCTCCCGTGACTCGTGATGGGTCGCCCTACTCTGCGCACCTCATTGTCATTCCTAAATACTGTGGTTCAAATTTGTATTCAAGTATATAACATTCTTTTTCCAAAAACGATAGACTATTGCAAGTACGGTAAGTTTTCTAATTTATCAATTTTATTTTTGTAGCTCTTGTGATTTAATGCTTAACTTCAAGGTGTAGTAAAGTAATGCCAAAAGAAAATCATAAATATTACTGTATATGTTTTACTACATATGATGCTCAATGAATTGTTTAATATGATAGAAGATGTAATAAAATTTAAAAAGTTTTTACCAATGATGGTGAATAATATTTGCCTATTTGGTGGTGACTAATGAGGTGTTGTCCGCTTTTTATTAGTCAACCCGGGCCATTTAACTTTGACTTTTGGTGATTGATTTTTCCTCGTGTGGTTTCCTTTTTCCCATCTTTTACTCAATTATTGATCCACTAAGATTAGTAATTTGACCAAATCATAAATGATGGTTGTAATAATTAGTGATTTGGATGCGATTTTATGTTAAAGAAAATATTCAGCTCATATTACATCGCATGAATAATTATGTGTATAAAAACTATTTTTAAAATATATAATTTACACTTAATTTATACTTTAAAATCAATATGATAGTTTTGTACATGCAACAATCGGGGAAATAGCTATTATATACCTTTTTGGAACAGAAAATTCCTTCCGCAAGACAATAGTGTTCCAATTTCAATGGATCTTTGATCTTTGTAGGAGATAATACCTTTAAATTTTTTTTTACCTAATTTTTCTCTTATTAAGAAAGTTAAAGAAATATATATTTGGTTAAGGGCCCGAACATCCCAAGCGCTCTTGTCAAGTATTCAACTCTAGTTTTGAATTTATCGTTTCAAGATATTGATTATTCTATCATTCTATGCAATTTGGAGTAAGAATTGTGACTTTTTAGACAAACGTGTTTGCTTAACTAGTTAATAAATAAGTTTCAAAAAAGAAATCCAACTTATATTCGAAAAAGAGATTGATGTGACAATGAATTTCACAGATGACAGATTTAGTGTTTTTGATATAGAAAACTAATTAATTTAATTGCATTGATGCTTATTACTCTAAAGTGAGTTGAAACTCACAAATCTTGGATAGAGCAAGTCTCTTGTGAGACGATCTCATGGATCTAAATCCGTGAGACGGACCTCCTAAGGGCTCCGTCTTGAGAACATGAACCATGAAAATAAATTTAAAAATAATAATGAACCATGAAGAAACAAAAATAAACCCTAAAAACATGAACCATAAAGAATAAACCCGAAAAACAAAAATAAACCCAAAAAATAAAAAATAAACCCTAAAAAAAACTAAAAATTCTAAAAACCCAAATCAATTAAAAATAAACCCAAGAAACAAAATAAACCCTAAAAAAACAAATATAAACCCTAAGAAAAATAAAATCTGAAAAAAAACCTTTAAAACTTTGTGTAAAAGCTTCGTCTCACGCAAGTTTTTGCCATCTTGGATTGACTTTACTAACGATCTAGATTATGAAACGAGAAGTAACATCATTCGAACGTCCACAAGGAACAGACAATCACCCATAAGAGTTCCGCTATAACAGTTTTATTAGTCAGAACCATGGATATTAAATATTAATTGTAATGTGCATTCCTCCGTTCATATATTTTTTCTGATATATTTGTATCTATTTTTATAGTTGAACTAGTTGTTCGACTTTGTGAACAACACCCTTTTTATTTTTTGTATTATATTGGATCTATTTAAAAAAATATTTGTTTGTCTAACTCTCAAATACATATCAGCTGACAACCCCAATATTAGGCATGTCCAGAAATTGTGAACACACTCAATTACAAGAGAAAATTGGATCTATTTAAATTTTGAAGAAACACAAGAGAAAAGAGTCTAAAACTACTCTTTCAATCCCAATTCTAATTTCAAATCGAAAAACTCAAATTTCTAATAATTTTGAACTAAAAAATTTGTCGTTTTAGAATCTAACGGCGGAAGTACCTATAGATAATTGGAGTTAATCAGACAATGAATAAGAACGGAAGTCCAGAAAACATCTCCCCTCAAACTAACATAGTTGGGATACTTCAGTAAATGAAAACATCATTAAGACGGGATTAAATGTACATACACGCGGATAAACTTGTCCACCAACAATTTTTCTAGGCAATTTTTGCAGGAGGACCCAAAAAAGGCAGAGGCCGGAAAACAGAAGAATAACTTGGAACAAATATATATGTCGAAAGAAAAGCAAATCAAAATTCCAACTTCAAATCGAAAAACTCCAATTTCTTATAATTTCGAACTAATAATATATAAAAGCCCTGCAGAAATTGAGAGGAAAAGAAGCATAATGTTAAGGTAATCTTTTCTTACCGTAAGAAGTACCCTTACTGCCGAAGTCAGTTCAATCGCCAAAAAGTCCAATTTGAGGGATTTCAAAAGGGGATGAGTGAGAGACCGGCCTGATAGAAGAAATCTGATGAATAATGCCGACACCTCAAATCTCAGAAAAAAGGGACGAAACTTGAGGATTCCTCACATGACCAGGCACCATTGCCGGAGATAAAAAGTGATTGGAGAATACTAACCTACGGTGTGTTCAATCACTGCAAGGATGCATATATATCGCTATATAAGGCACAAAAAAGAAAAATTGCTTTCAAATACAAAACTTACAAAATGAAACTGCAGAATATCTTGATTCTACAGATGCCTTGACCCCACGTAGTGGGATTAAGGCTTAGTTTGTTGTTGTTGTACAGATGCCTTGATATAACATGCTAACAATTAAAGATATTCTATATATGTGCAATCCCGGTCCAAATCAATACAGTACTCATTTCATAGCTTGAAATATTGTCCTACAACCTACGCAACTTGCTACTTCGGGAATTGCATTAAAATGAACATGATTTTGGTCTATAAATAACAAAGATTTAGCTGAAAACCTGGGGGTCATTGATGTTGTTGCGCGCACGACAAATGTTGTGTGTTGTAACTCGTGACAAGTTTCCTCTTCCATGTCTGTCCAGTCAGCCCCACACCACATTGTCTAATAACCAGCACATCATTGCCTGAGCATTGGAGTGCAAAATTATACAGAACATGCTAAGGATAGATACTAAGTTATAGTTATACAATGCTGATTACATACAACATTCCAAAATGAATTGTTCAAAAAGATTTATATACACGGGGACTTGGACTAAATTCTTCCATCGCACATCTGGACCATAACTGATAACGCCGATATAAATCAGCCATGTCACTTCAAGAAAGTACGATATATCATACATAAATCTTGTCTGAATATGGATCCAATGGGATTACATTTCCTAAAAAAAAAACAAGTTGGGAATACACATAAATCATATTAGATATTTAAAATTACAAAATTCACACCATAATATGTGCGAGTCGCACAAAGGTAATGGGATGATAAGAACTCTTTTCGTGGCCAATAGATATTCCCACACGAGCCCTTGAGGTATCGCTCTAGGGACAAGCTCAAGTGACATTGCTCACCATTTGCAAGTGTTGATCGGAGTTCGAAAATTGAAGTCTTTCGGGTTGTATTTGGATGGAAGAATTTGGATTTGAGAGGAGGATTTGTTGAAATCCACAACAAATAACTCAAAACAAGAGCTAAGAATTTGAAATCTATTGTAGAATAACCTTATCCAAACAAACTCAATGGGTTTGTTCTTATGGATTTGAAATCCTCAACTTCAAATCCATTTATCCAAATGAAGCCTCAGTTTCTTTGAGATTTATCCCCCCTCCCCTCCCCTCCTCCCAACTCATTAAGAAAAATGTTCGATACGCAAATGTAATTGAAGCAATAAAAATCAAATTTAAAAAACAGTTTGGACAACCTTAAAACTTATAAGACAAAGAACTTGGAATAAATGCATTACAAAATTCATGTGAATATGTAAAGTACTTATAATGCTTCCTATCAGATCGAAGAGCAATAAAAAAATGAAAAGGACGACGAAATACTTATATCAAAATCAAGAAGAAGAGTGTTGTCAATTATGAAGTTGTTCATGTACCACCAATTTCTTTAGAGCAGTGTGTATCATAAGTAGCAAGACCCTGCAGCTCTGGACCTTTCAGACGAGGGTTGTTCTCAAAGCTGCAAATACAAAGTACAATATTACACAAAACCAAATTAACTACAAAAAAAAAGAAGGAAAGGATGTTAAAACAATGCTATGGATCAAGCATCTTACTCGTTTAAGGGGATGTGCTCAAACGAACCAGTAGTAGGTATTGTACCGCACAAGTTGTTATTTGAGACATCCCTGGAAAAATCAAATGCAAATATTTAGTAACCATCTTCTATCAACTAACTTACTAAGGATTACTAGTCAAATCAGAAGCACTTACACAACTTTTAAGTAGATTTAGCAAGTGCTCTTGGGATCGGCCCACTTAGTTTATTATCATTGAAGCGCCTGTCAAATCAAACAGAGGTTTATTCCATTTGCAATAGAAGTGCTCAAGTAATTTGCATATTCACGTGGAGCGTGCATATACATGCAAGGAGGGAAAAAGAGGGGATGGTATAAGAAAGGGAGGATTTCAGCTGCGATTGCAAGTTTCAATTTCTCAAAGCTAAAACAATTTAAGCAAAAAACACTAGCTCTGGACTCATAGATCATCAAAAAATTAACTTATACAGAACCAATTCCTGTGATTATAAGACCTGTTATTATAAGAACTATATGCAATCAGGATGGCATAAATGATATAGAATGATGATTGAGAACTTACAAAAACACGAGATTTCAAATTTCCCAGTGATGGAGGTATTTTTCCTGATATGTTGTATAGTTCCAATCTTATCAGGCTTTTCAAGTTACCAAGCTCAGTTGGAATTGCCCCTTGAATATTATTTTTGTAAAGCTCCCTGCAAGATGAAGTGTCTGCTTTTAGCATGCTGCAATTCAATACTGATTTCAAATGAAAAGTAGCATAATATAATGCTTGCTGCAAAAAAAAACCAGTATATCATGGAAAAAGACATATATGCAGGAATACCAGTGGCCAAGAAAACTGCAACTTCCACGACTGAACCAAAATGGTAGAGTTACATGATACTGGAAATGTTCAAGTTTCCCAAGCTCAGGCACTAGATTTCCGGACAAATTTGAGTTTCCAAGGTCCCTATCCAAGTCATAAAATGATAAGTTTGATAGTCCAACAGAAAGAAACAAATCCAATAAACAAGACAGAAACTGAAAACTCGCTTTTCGTTCTTAAAAGAGGGAGAACTTTGAGCCGTCTCATTAACTTGGTACGAATAATGCAATATAATAGAACAAAATGATTTATCATACCAAGCAAACCCCTAACCTTTTCAAGTCAGAAACATGTACTCCCAAGTCACATGAAATGATGTTATGCTAGCCTAATTCTCCAATTCCACTTGATACTGCATCTATAAAAATCAGAATCACCTGCATCAAGAGGGATCCTTGTTCGAACACAAACCTTCACCCAGCCAAACTGTTGCCAAAATGAATATTAAAACTAGTGTTTTACATATTAAGGAACAAAGCAGCCCAATCCACCTCCTCCACCCCAAAAAAGAAAACCTTATCAGCATCAAAAGATAAAAGAAGGCCACATACAACATAATCGTACTTTTTCATAAACATGTACAAAGTAAATTAGAAGCACAATTTGAATTAAGCACATAATCATAGCCAATGGTCGAATACCACTACAAGCAGACAAAACATCCATGAGCAGGACCAAATAGTCATTCTTGAATATTAATTTCCACTAGGAAAATGAACAATGGAACATGAATACTACTGGGGGAAAAACAAAGAAAAAGAGTCACTATCCTCGCTCCTTTTTCTAACAACTTTGAAGTTAAATATATTTTGCAAACACCAGGAAGGAATATTCGACGAAAAATATGTTGACACTTGACTATATCTTTTACCATGTACACATCAACAAAGTAATACCTTAAACACTCTTCATTTAACAGTCAAAAACAGAAATGACCAAATTAGCCCTGAGTCCTAACTCCGATCTGAAACTATCGTGCAAACTAGCAACCAAAACCCACAGTGTAAAAGCTCTTTTATGCATGACGCAGAACCTCAAATTGATTAGATACTCTAACACTTTTACTGGATCCAACAAGTATCAATAAACTAAACAGCTTAATTACAATGAACGGAAAAGCAAAAAGTTGATAAACCATTTTAGGTATGGAATACAATTGAAACCATACAACTGAACCAAATGATGTCTCCCTAAAAACTGGAACCAAATACAACTGAGCCTTTCAAAACACATCAACACTTCTCTTTTTCTAAACTATAGGCTACTGATGTCTCCCTAAACATTGGAACCAAATGTAACTGAATCTTTCAAAACACGTCAACAAAACACAGTCAACAAAACATATCAACACCATCTCCCGAAAATATGTTGAGGCTTCTAACTCCTCGTAAACGTATTTGGAGCTGCCGACCCCCACTTCTCAACCACTTCAAGAAGAGGATTATCCTCCATTGTCTCAAGTGATTTTAATAGCAATTCCATTGTACGTGGATCCGGAGATAATCCTTTCAACACCATTTCCCCAAAATATGTTGAGGCTTCATGATAGTATCCATTCTTGATATATTGTTGAACAATGGAATTGTAAGTAATTCCATCGGGCAATATATCCTCTTCCTTCATCTTCAACAAAAAATGATTGGCTTCATTGATGAGCTTATTTTGGATGCATCCACCAATTATAGTGTTATAGCTCACCAAATTAAGCTCCAAATGCTTAGAAGGGATGTCCCTGAAGATGGAACGAGCCATTTCAACATTCTCATTCTTGCAAAACCCGTCCATAACAATGTTGTAGTAGGGAAGACGGTCTTCTTTTCCATTTCCCTCAACAAAGAAAAGACTCTTTGAACTTGTCCATTACCACACAGCCCCTTTAACAAAGTACAATAGATATAAGAATCAGGTTGTACACCAACATGATGCATTTCATTAAAGATGTCCAACACAAGAGTATATCGGCCACCTCAAAACAATCCATTCATAATCGAAGCATATAGAGGTGCATCGGGCATCACCGTCATGCTACGGAAGATACGCATGGCTTCATCAATTGCATCATCAATCACGTTCATATCCCTAAAACACCTCTCGATTAAAATCGCGAATGTCCAAGAATTGGGAGAAACCTTCATGTTGTGGAAAATATCCCAAGCTTTGCTAGCTCATCCTAGCTTGAAAAGCCCATCAATCAAAGCATTGTACGAGTAAACATTGGGATGAACGTCATTCGCCGCCATTTCGTTGAATACATCAATGGCACAATCTATTAATCCCTCTTTACATAATGAATCAATTATGCTAGTAAATATCTTCACGTCCGGAAACAACTTATACGCCACCATTTCCTTCAATAGCATGTGAACTTTTCCCCAACGGCCATGACTTGATAAACCACAGACTAAAATGTTATAAGAGATAACATCAGGTGTTATCCCTTTTTCAAGCATTCTATTAAAAAGGTCCAAAGCGTGATCAACCTTCTGGTCTTTACAAAGCCCAACCATAACCATACTATATATGAGTATGGTTATGGTTGGACTGTATAAGGATGAAAAGTTTGATTATGCGTGGGAGTTTTACAATAAGATGTTTGAAAAGGCGATAACATATGATGTCATCTCTTATAATATTTTAATCTGTGGTTTATCGAATCATGGTCGTTGGGGAAAAGTACATATGTTATTGAAGGAAATGGTGGCGTATAAGTTGTTTCCGGACGTGAAGACATTTACTAGCATAATTGATTCATTATGTAAAGAGGGATTAATAGATTGTGCCATAGATGTATTTAATATAATGATAAAGAATGACCTTCATCCTAATATGTACTCGTATAATACATTGATGGATAGACTTTTCATGCAAGGACGAGCTAGAAAAGCTTGGGATATTTTTCATAACATGGTTAGCCAGAAGATTTCTCCCGATACTTGGCTTTCGGGATTTTAATCGAGAGATGTTCGGGGATATGAAATTGATCGATGAAGCAATAGATGAAGCCATGCGTCTCTTTCGTAACATGAAAGTGAAGCCTAACACAGGCTTCAATAGTGAATGAATTATTTCGTGGTGGCCGATATACTATTGACTTGGAGATCTTTAATGAAATGCATGTTGTTGGTATAAGACCGAATTAATTTTATGTATATTGTACTTTGTTGAAGGGATTGTGTGATAATAGACAAATGGAAAGAGACTTGTCTTTTCTGAGGGAAATTGAAAAGAAGAACATTGAACTCCATTTTTTCTACTACAACATTCTTATGGACGGGTTTTACAAAATCAGAAAGTTGAAATGGCTCTTGCCATCTTTAGGGACATTCCTTCAAAACAATTGAAATCTAATTTGGTTAGCTACAACACGATAATCAGTGGATGCATTCAAAATAGGCTATCGGCGGCTAATCACTTTATGTTAAAGACGTAGGAAATTAATAAATTGCCTAATGTAATTACTTCCGATTCCATTGTTCAACAATATATAAAGAATGAAAAGTATAATGAAGGCTCAAAATATTTTCGGGAAATGGTGTTTAAAGGGTTACCTCCGAATGCACGTACAATGAAATTGCTAGTAAAAGCACTCGAGACAACGGAGCATAATCCTCTTCTTCTTGAAGTGGTTCACAATTGCAGCAACATGATGACCGGAACGAAACTTGAAATGCCAATGTGTCGACGTCGATTGAACTGATCGAAATCACCGTGAGAAGGAACTGAAATGAGAAATGGAGAAAAATGGTTACTCCCGCATGCTCACCTGAATTTGTTTCTATTTCCCTTTATTATTTTATTGATTTTTTTTAAAGTTAAGTGCATTTTTTACTTTTCAAGGCACAAATATCCTCATTTAATAAAGTGGGGATATATTTCTATAATACATCATATTGAGATTTACCATACTTATTCTTCATCTCACAAACAAACGAAACCCAAATTTTCACATCATTACGTTACAAATGAAATGCCACCGAGTACAAGCTAGATAGTAGTTATAGCACTAACTGAATTGCGAGAATATCTTAATATGAAAGCTCGAAAAGAATTCCATCCTCCAGTATAATGAAATGAGTTCAAAACCACATAAGCTAATCTGATCTGAACAAAAATATTTACCTCGCCCGAGATAATAAAAAGGTCTCGGCTCTCCGTCCGTCGATGTCGACTACATTTGCTCCGGAGCCCTAAATTAAATGGCTGGTCGAGAAGGAAAGGGTTTTGTACTCCATCGTTACATCCCTTTCTCCACCAATATCACCATCACCAAGTATCAGCCAATGTCAAACCCATCTCCGTTTCAGTCCAACCAACAGAAAGCAAAACAAATAAAAGAAATAGAGAAAAAAAAGAAACAGAGGGAAGAAGATAGGACAGCCTTGGAACCACCGGCCAGAAACCAAACGCATCAACCCCGACCGAAATCGCCGGAAACCCGACCAAGCCCGCTACCGTGCGTAGGCAACAAAAGAAAAAAAAGGAACAAGAGAAAGGGGTCAGAGAGGTGGAGTCGATAGTTTGCCATTTGGGGGAGAATGGCTGGCTTCCTTTTTTTCATGTAATTAGGGTTTTCGAAAATAGAGAAGGAGAAGTGAGATTGAGAAACAGAAGGGGAAAAAAGAAAAACAAAGGAGGAGGAAAGGGAAGGGTTTAAGCAAACTATTAGGCTGTGTTTGATTACATTTTCCAAAAAACTGTTTGTTCTTTTTTTTTTTTAGAAGAAAAAATGTAAGGCTTCAAATGAATCCAGCGATCGTGGGCGATTTGGAGGTTGATTTTCTATTAAGTTACTTTAATGAGGCTCATTAAAATAATTAAACAAAACTCAAACTTAGATATATTTAGTTAATTAAATTTCACGATAGGCTCGTTAGCAAGTTGCTATAAATTAAACTACTATATGACTTTAATTTTTATTTTTATTTATAAAAATATTTAATTAAAACTTATTTATGTTAATAAAATCATGACAATAGATATCTTATGCATTTTAGAAATATTTAATTTTATTTTTTGTTGCAGATATAGTTAAAATGCATACAAGTGGATCATGCGGTTATCTTGGTTGTAGGTGACGTGAAACCAGGTGCATGGGTTTACAAGGTTCGGATCCCAGCTGAGAAGAACCTTATCCAGTCGGACAAGCTTTGGCGGAGCGCAAAGAGAGCATCCCCATCGGAATTCCCACGCGCTGGCGAGAAAATGGTTAAGGCTACAAAACCACTAAATTAATGGTGGCCATTAGCTCCCCTAGAGCTGCAAACGAGCCGAACCGATCCGAATAGGAAAATGTTCGAGTTCGGCTCGAGTTCGACTCGTTTAAAAATTATGTAGTTCACGAACAGTTCGAGCTCGACTCGTAAAAAGCTCGTTTATATTCGACGAGCTTAGCTCGAGTTCGGCTCGTAAAAGGCTCGTTTAAGCTTAAACGAGCTTAGCTCGAGCTCGGTTCGTTAAAGGCTCGTTTAAGCTTAAACGAGCTCGGCTCATTGAAGGCTCGTTTACATTTTAACGAGCTTAGTTCGAGCGCGACTCATAAAGGCTCGTTATATGGTTAAGCTGGAATTCGAGCTCGTCAAAGCAAACTCGAGCTCGTTAAAGATCGAGTTCGAGTTCGTTAAAGCTTAAAAAATATGTTAAATTGTCCTTATTTTTTAATCAAATTTCATATTAAGACTAAATTACTTGTTGTAGCATTAAAAAGTAAAAATCAAATGCATAAGAATTAGTAAAAATCTTATATATTACTAAAAAGCAAACCATAAATGAAACTACCATAAGTTTTTAGAATAATTAACTAATAAATTATAGTTTTGGATAATTATGATAAAATAATTATATTAATTATTAAGTCAAAATCTATAATTAATACTAGGTAACTCTCATATGATACACGAGTTTTGTTGGTTTTTTTAGACTAAATACTTTTTAGTTTTCACCAAACTATTCAATTTTTTTAAAATAATTTAATTTTAAATAAAATCAAATAATTTAAAAGTATTCCAAACCAACACTTTTTTAAATATGCCTCAATTAGGGTAACACCCGTGTGTTACATGAGATTTTTGTTCACAAATAAATTTCAAAAGACAGCGTAGATAGAATCTTCGATTTTGAATTATTTATTATCTTTTAAAATTATTATCTTTTAAATTCAAATTATATTATTAATTCAAATGAGAGAATATATTCAATAAACAATATATATTTTGAACTAATAAAATCTTTTTATTTTTTTCCTTTTTTGTTTTTTATATATTTATACATATAATATAATTTTAAAATAGTATAAATAGAATCATTGGTTTTTGGATTATTTGATTTTAAATTTGTTGTTTTCTAAATTCAAATATATTATCAATTCAAATGAGAGAATATCTTCTATAAAAAAAATATATATGTTGAACTAATACAATCTTTGTCAATAAAATATGCAAAGGAGATAAATGGTTCGACATTAACTTTTCCAAACTATTTGTGAGTTGTGTACAAATTTGAGTTGAATTGTTTTTTCTTTAAATTCTCGATTATTAAAAAATTATCAATGTTAATTATTTTTCTTTCTTGTTTGTTTTTTGCAGTTTATTTAATATGGTAAATATTAAAAGAAATTAAATTTCAAAGATGAATCCTGATTTAATTTTTGGATTATTTATTTTCTTTTAAATTTATTCATAGAATGCCACATGGATAAATGTGAAGCAGCCCCATGAGATTAAGAGAATGAGAAGTTGACGCATATCCAAGATTAATAAGGTTATAAATTTTTTAAAATTTACATACTCTTTTCAACATTTTTAATATGCTTATGATTTTATGATAAATATTGGTTAATGATCACAATAATTACTAAGTCTAAATTTATAATTATTATTAGGTAAGTCTCGTGTGATATACAAAATTTGTTTGTTTGTTTAGACACTTCTTAGTTCCCTAAACTATTTTCTTAATATTTTAATTTTTAACAAAAAATAATTTAAAATTTCTAAAACAACACTTTTATAAGTACACCTCATTATTATGTATGTGATTCTATATAAACTATATTATTTTATATTGTACTATTGGATTCATTCGATTTTGATTTTGTAAGTTTGATTAATATTTTGTTTAGACTTAATCCTTATATATATAGTTTGTTACAAGGAATAATATTATTTTATCAACGAGTTTGAACATAGACTCACGAGCCTATAAATCACGTGTCATAAATGAATATGTTCGCGAGCTTAATTATCGAACTGAGCTCGAACACAAGCTAACGAGCCTATATACGAACACGTTCACGAGCTCAATTAACGAACCGGACTCGAGCCTAGGCTTGCGAGCCTGTAAACGAACCGAATTTAAGCCTACGCTCGCAAGCCTGTAAACGAACCGAACTCAAGCCTAAGCTCGCGAGCCTGTAAACAAACATGTTCGCGAACTTTTGAGTCGAATACTTGTAAGCTCGAGTTCGACTCGTTTAAAAGTTCGAGCTTGAATTTTAGCTCGAGTTCGGTTCATTAAGCTTGACGAACGATCTCGAACGAATATTTTATCGAACCGAGACCCGAGTAGCTCGCGAGCGGCTTGGTTCATTTGCAGCCCTAAGCTCCCCAAGTTTGCACTAAGCTCGCTTAGTTCATACTAAATCGCCTAAATATTGTGAAAATGGAATGAAATTGTGTAAATATGGTGAAAATAGACTCAATGGCGCGCATGGTGTGTGCGCCTTGAAAAACTGTTGGCGCATCACCCATGTGCGCCAGGAATTTTTTTTTATTATATTTCGAATGGATGGCTCAGGTCCCATGTGCGCCAACCTTATTAAATAAAAAAAATTAAAAAATTTGATAGCACATAAGTTGATGACTGAGGTGCGCCAGCCGCCCAGCCCATTAGAAAAACAAAAAAGTTTGAATTATATTGACTGGCACAGAAAAACGCCAATTTGAAATTTAATTTTTTAATTTGTTATCTGAAATTAAATTAAATTTCTCATTTTTTTCTGAATTAGTATTTTTTAATTTAAGAAAAATTAAATTAATTTATTTTGGTGCTTTAACTATTTTTATAACTAACTAATTGATACACAAATTAATCCAAATATAGCCATTAATTATAAATTTACATCCAAAATTAAAAGATCTTAACAAAATTAATTACTAAATACATAATTTTGACTAATGCTACATCCTAATATTTGAATTACGGGATCTAACTCGACAAACAAATCAAAAAACTCAAGGTAAAAACTTGTATGAGACGGTCTCATGGGTATTGTCCTTGAGACGGATCCTAATATAAATAGAATTTCACTCCAAACTCAAACCCATAAAAAAGATCCATATTTTTTATGTTTTGTAGGATCCGTCTCATGAACTTAAGTCCATGAGACGGTCTCACATGAGACCTACTCAAAACTCAATCTCAACCCATTGATCTATAAAAGACCATAAATCTTCATCATTTGCGATAGAAATAATTTCACACATTGTTATAACCATATCTAGCCGAAACCTTCAACTTCCATTGACTTATATCAACCTCTGTCATCGAAATTAATATTCAGTCAATTTCACAAAAATCATCATGCGAGAAATCCTCCTAGCACCAATTGCATTACGGTCATATCTCACATCTCTCCAAGTTTGTACAATTTGCCCTTCAAAATATGTGATTATGGTGATCATGTTTGACATTGCATATATATATATATATGTGTGTGTGTGTGTATATATATATATATTGTAATGATATTACAGTTACAAAATTGAAATCATGTTTGACATTGCCTATATGTGAAAATTACATACGGGTGTTATTTATACAATTCAATAAGTATTATACGGATAAGATAAAAACTCTTGTCAGATAGTCTAACGGGCCAAAAACCGTTAGACGGATCCAAAATCGACCCGGTGGCATTTTCGTAATATTAGCAGTGGTGGTTTAGTAGCTTTCAGGGACCACCGATATTAACAGTCCTTCTGAAAAGTTTTAGCCGTCCTTCTAAAAAGTATTAGCAGTTTTTCTGAATGTATTAGTAGTTCCCTGGAGAGTATTTTAGTAATTCTACTGAATATAATTAACATTTTCTCCCGAAAAGTATTAGTGGTCCCTCGGAAAAGTATTAGCAGTCGATCAAAAAAGTATTACTAGTTCCTTGAACAGTATTTTATTAGTCCTTCTAAACATATTAGTTTTTTCAATCAAAAGTATTAGTAGTCTCAGTGAAACGTATTAGTAGTTCCCCTGAAAAATATTAGTTTTGTCCCCTGAAATATTTTTAGTAATTTTTCTAAATTGTATTAGTTTTCTCAATAAAAAATATTAGTAGCCCCACTGAAAAGTATTAGTTGTTACCCTGAAAAATATTAGTTTTTTTCTTACAACTAAAATAATAATTTTCAAACTCCAACTTTCAGAGGACCGAGAAAGAAGAAAGAATATCTCCAACTGACACATTATCAACAACACATAATATCAACAATCTTTCCCCATTTCCTCTACTCAAGCCATTTCTCCACTTCCAACCCCTGCAGTTCTTCCACTCAAAGAACCATTCTCACTTCACAGTCCCCTACAAATTTCCGAGCTCGAATTTCCCCATTGAATCGTCTTCTCAGCTCTCCGACGATGACAACGAAGCAGAGTTCGATGAGGAGGAGGATGACAATAATGATGTGGTAGCGGAAGAGTATGACACCGTCTCTGGTGAAATCGGGAAAGACAACGAATAAGACGAAGATGAGGAAGACGACGAGGTTTTAGAGGGGAGTAGAGGTATTGGTGTTAGTGTTAGTGATTCGAGGTATGAGGAGTTCAAGTGGCAGAGAGTGGAGAGGATTAGGAATGAAGTCGGGAGTTTGGGGAGGAGATCATGATGTTGAGGAGCTGGAGTCAATTTACGACTTACTGGGGTGATGAGGCAAAACAGGGTGATGGAGTAAAAATGAATTTGTGATAAATGCTGATGGCGGGTTGGGGTTGGGATCCGTCTAACGGATTAGATCCGTTAGACGGTCTGACATGAGACCTGCTCTACGATAAATAATGGGAATATTAAAATTTATTTCAGTGATAGGAATTAATTTACAAAACAAATGAATTACAATGTCAAGAAAAAAATTAACACACACTAAATGGTAACAATTACACCATATTATGTTGAAATTAACATACAACATATTCAGACAAAAATTACATACAATATATTATGAAATAAAAATTAATTTAAGACATACTTGAAAAATGTCGCCGTTTACTTTCGCCACCGAAACTGATGCAAAACTACTGCCGAAAACTATTGTTCTTGTCGCCGCAAATGTGTGCATGTTTGTGTGTGTAACTGCCGTGTGTGTGTGTTTTTTTGTTGGGGGGCTGGGTGATGTTTGCTTGGGGGGTGGGGGTGGATGAGAGTGAGAGAGTAGCCGCGTGTGTGTATGTGAAAGGGTGTGTGGGATTGTGATTTCGAGGGGATATTTATGAGCTGGGGGAGGATTTTTTGGGTTTTTTTTTAATGGATGGTGCACCTGCAAGGTGCGCCTGAGCAGTCAGCCTTTGAGTGTTGTTAATGCTAGTTCTTAGATTCCGTGCAGGCGCACCTTGTAGGTGCGCCTGACTTTTTAGTTTTTTTTTTTAGGGTTGGCGCACATGAGATCTGTGCCGCCATTCGAAATCTATTAAAAAAAAATCTGGCGCACATGGGTGATACGCCAATAATTTTCCAGCACACATGTGTGCTGCGAGTAAAACAGACAATCCCTCCATTTTCACCATATTTACACAATTTCATTTTATTTTTATAATATTTAAGCAATTTGCCCTGTAGTTTAAGTTTATCCTTTGTAGGTGAAGAAGAATCGATGTTATGGGAATGACAGACAACAAAAGAAGTAATCGGAATCTTTTCCTTCTTTTTTATATACTTAAATTAATTATTACTTGACAAAAATGAAATGGTGCTTAAAAGTTAAACTACCGGTGGCAATCTTGAAACCACACACGACAACAAAATATGAATCCAATCTAAAATTATTGAGAGAAACCCAAATACAAACACGAATACGTCCGACACGAATTGGCACGATGTTAACAATTTGTCTAACACGTAGTTAATTTATGTTTTAATTAATTTTTGATATATTTTAAGTATAATCCGAAACCAACCCAAAATCAAACACGAACCCGACCTAATTACCCAAATTACCACCATTAGTTAAAATTGAACTCAAGTTAAAGAAATTAAATAAAAAATGAGGGAAATTAGAAAAGAAATCTTAGAGGTTTGGGCTACCGATAAAAAAAACTCAAATATTTTTTAAAGATTACAAAAAGTGATTCTCAACGTTTGATTGGAATTTTTTTTAGTGTTTTCTAATGTCAGCTTCTGTTTTTAATTTTGTTTCATTTAATTAGAACCTAAAAGTACAGAGATGGTTGCTTTAAATTGCTAATTCCCCCCCTGGTTTGATTTTTACAAACAAATAATTATTTTCACAATTTTTTCACTTAAAAACCCTCAACTTTTGATTCAATTTGCAAACACTATCGAAGTTTGATTCTCAGCTAATTTTACTTTTGCAACAATAAATTATTTAAAAAAAATGGAAGTTTTTGCGAACACTCTCTTTCTCATTTTAATAAAAAAAACTCCCCTAAAATTTATAGAAATAATACAGACACCCCCTTAAATTCAAGACAAAATCAAACATCAAATTTTATTTTTTTTTCTTGTAATTCTCAAAAATCTTTGTGCTTTCACGGTACTCTGTGGCGTGTTTGGCCAAATTTAATTTTTTTTTTCAGAATTTTGGATTTGAGACTAATCTCTTACCTTGCCGTGAACGCAAAATCAGTTGATCCAATTCACTTATACTTGCCAATTTCCGAATTAATTTTTTAGTCTTGTATGTATTTCAAAGTCGTTATTTGTTTAAGATTGACTTCAAATGTCTGAATTTAGCTTATACAGTTTGAGCACAACTAATTAATGCAACAATTAAATTGTCTTTTAGTTAACAAATCGAGCACCAGGAGTAAAAATTAATTTAACCTTTTGATTTTGCATATGATCATAACAAGAATTCATGGGCCGACCCTGAGGGCGGTCACCGAGGGCGACAACCTAGAACCCCAATTTTGAGGTGCCCTAATTTTACATAAGCCTTTACTGTTTGATAAATGGTTTTATAATGATTTTGATGATTTTGTTTTTATACCAAAACAATGTTTTGAAATGTTGTCCAAATACTCCTAAATGATTTAAATTGTTTCTACTAATTTTTCGGAGTATTTCTTCAAGTTTATTTTCGACAAAATTGGACAACACTTTTGATGATTTTGTTTAAATAAGTTTTTATACCAAAACAATGTTTATAAATGTTGCCTAAATACTCCTAAATGATTTAAATTGTTTCTACTAATTTTCCGGAGTATTTCTTCAAGTTTATTTTTGATAAAATTGGACAACACTTTTGATGATTTTGTTTAAATAAGTTTTTATACCAAAACAATGTTTATAAATGTTGTCCAAATACTCCCAATTGATTTAAAATATTTTTACTAATTTTCCGGAGTATTTATTCAAGTTTATTTTCGGCTACGAATGAAGTCTACCTTACCGGCGCCTCCACCACCAAGCCACCACTATTTGATTCCAAAAATTATACATTTTGGAAAGAAAGAATGGAATGTTGATTGACAGACTGACCAGTTGATTGACAAGGAGAATGCTAACTTAAATAAGACCATTGAGACCGGTAATAACAGTAACCCTATTAATAATTACGTGTTAACACCTAGTGCTCCTTCGGAAAGTTTTAATTCGACTGAAATTTCGGGAAGCTTTCAAGCCATGACGGCAATAGTCCCAAAGAGGTGGTCCGATATGGCGGAAGACGAAGAGCAAGATGAAGAAGAACAACAAAAATTAGAGGCTTTAAAGACCAAGCTAGGTGTTTATTCAACAACTCCGTTTGTCATTCACTCATGTGCTTCCTCAGAAGCTATAAAGAATTTGGACACTATAGCTAGAGGATCCTGGGCCGACATTGTACAAGATCCATCATACCATCAAGACGATACTCGCGCACGTGCAATAACAACAAATAACAATATCACTCGAAAATCTTTGAGACAGAAACGCCCTTCACTCAAATTGCGTTTTTAAGTTAATCTTTTTTTTGCTACATGATCGGCTTGTGATCAAGACTTTTTCCTTTTTTTCTATATATTTTCATTTCATTTAAAAAAAAAAAGAAAAGTTTTTGTGCTCAAAAAAAAAAGAATGGAATGTTATTTACAAGGTTGCGGGTTTGATATTTGAAACACGGTCGTCAATAAAGAATCCATTCCGATGATGAACACACCACACACCTCCAAAGGCTTCAAAGAGCTCAATGATGAAGAGAAGAAAATCATCTCCTTAAATGGTAAAGCTCTTAATATTTTGTATTGTTCACTTACCATTTTGGAATTTGATCATATTTTAGGAATTAAATCGGCACATGAAGTATGGAGAAAATTAGAAGAAGTATATGCAAATGAAAGGAGTCACTCAAAAGCATCTACTTCTCAAATGGGTACAACTTCAAACCCAACAACATGGGATGAGCTTCCTACAACTTCCGACGACGATGAAAACGAACATTGTTTTATGGGCTTCGAAGAAAACGAGGTAAGTTATAAACTTTCTACTTCCTATGATAATGAATTACAAAATGAGTATGATGATTTGAAAAATGATTATGATGAGCTTCAAAATGAATTCCAAAGCTTACTTGTTAAATACAAAAATTTGAAAAAGGAATTCAATGTTTTAAAAAATGATAAGGATAATTTATTTACTTCTTATGAATCACTTTCATGTGCTCACACCACCACACTTGATAAGGTTAGAAACCTTGAAAAAGAAAATATTACTCTTGTTGAGGACATTAATTACATGAAAAAGGATTTATCAAAATCCAACTTGAGTGCCGATAAAACGACCAATATTGTTAATGTTCATAGTTGTGATAAATTGAAACAAGGACTTGATCATAAGCCTAGTATTGTTAATTATGTGAAAAGAAATCAAATCCCTATGCATGTTGGTCATTATGCTCCAAAAATTATTACTTGCTTCTATTGTGGTAAATAGGGTCATACGGTAAATACTTGTCGGGCTAGAAATAGCTCTAATTATTGTTGGAGACCTAAAAGTCTCAAAGCTAATCCCAAAGGACCCAAATACTTGAGGTTACCACAAAACGATGTCATATTAGGTACCCAACGGAATAAAAATCAAGGAAAATTCATTCCGCCTAGAAGACATCAAATGACCGTTTCATTTGATCAAAGGAGAAGACATCACCACAATGAATTTCCAAGAGAAAGACATTATCAACAATGAGAAGGACATAATCCTTGGAAATGGAGCAATTGGAGAAGCCATTATCTACAAGATGGTTTTCAAAGGGGAAGATACCATCAACAACGGGAAAGACATAACCCATGGAAATGGCGTAATTGGTCAACCATATCTCCTCATTTAAATATGCATTTTATTTTGTTATTATGCATGTTTTTATTTGTGCCTTAATGGTAAAATGAGTTCTCAATTTTTTTAAAATTACGGTCTTCAATATATATATTATGATTTTAAAATTATTTGAAAAAGAAGACCTTGCATTATGTTTTTTAAAACTCTTGTGTATTTACAATGACTTGTATATGTTCATCATCTCTTATGGACTCATTATGCATAATATACTTGTGATATCTTTTATTGCTTTAGCCTACACTTCTATTGCTATGTTTTTGGGCAATATTTGTTTTAAGAATTGTGTAGGACTTATATATCATCTTCAATGGTTATCTACTCATTATTTGACAAGAGTGACATAAACTATCTTCAATGGTTAAGAATTGTGCTTATTTTTCAAGATATTTCAAAGTATCTCATACAAGTGTAAAAAGATTTTTCGATTTTTGAAAGGCACTATTCGATAAAGCTTGTTTTGTCCGAGACTTGTAAAGTATATATTTTATTTTGAAAAAACATTTGATTTTCATCCTTATCTCAAAATTATGCATTTGTTTGCTCATATTCATTCTTGTCAAAACTATTGTTCAAATGCTTCTTTTAAATGATGTCTCAACCATATGCTCTTGTGGAAAGAATACACTTGGGTGATCTAGGTGATAGGTGTTTCAAGAGTGTGGTGCTCTTGAGGTGCTTGAAGAATTTGGTGTTCTTCAAGATTGAAGATTGTGGTGATCTTCACAAGGTGCCGTTGAAGGAAGGTTGTGGTAATCTTCAAAAAAGATTGTGGTAATCTCAAAGGTGGTGTTGAAGAAGAGTGTGGTGCTCTTCAAGGTGATGTTGTAAGGTGTTGTATTAATTTTGGTAATTAATAAAATCTTTTTTCTTTTTAAAATCCATCCCGGATATACTGGGGTGGTAGAGGATTAGGCCCTAGGTGGGTTGAACCTCTATAAATTGATGCGTGTTGTTTACTTCCCGCACCTTTATTATTGTCTTGGTTTATTTGTTTCGAAAAAGAGGGCATAATCGAAAAGATGGAGATAATCTATTCACCCCCCTCTAGATTATCGTAGCCGCTTGGACTTACATTTACTACAAGGAAACAAGGAAATTTCTACGGAAAAAATCTGTTGGAATATGGACAATTACCGTTGGAATTATCGATTCCAATGGAAAATACACCATTGGTAAAATGGCCGTTGGAATGGCAAAACTCCGATGGAAGTTCCAATGGAAAAAATATTCATGTACTTTCAATGGTATTTATCCATTGGAATATACAACTGTTGGAAAAAACTCTAACATTTTCTCCAACACTGATTTCCACAGAGTTATACCATTGGAATATTTATAATCATTGGAAAAACTCCAACAGTTATTCTAACGAAGTTATACCATTGGAATTTAGTCCAATGGTATATGTCCGTTGGAATATTCCATCATTTTATCTTATTATCTAATATCTTTAACTTCCCAGTATGTCACCCATCATCAATTTGTCCCAAGTCAAGCACATATAACTATGTAGTTTCAATATGATTGACTCTAGAAGATAAGATATATTTTATCGATATGGATAATACAATCAAATATTTTAACCCCTATTGAAATTTTCCAACGATATTGAATTTTTCCAACAACCTGTTATACCATTGGAATTTCCGTTGTAATTTTAAAAAACTCCAACTGAAATTCCAACGATTAATTCCAACATTTTGTTTACCGTTGAAATTTCCCAGTGGTATGTTTTAGCTACAGATCTTCTGTTGGAATTTTTAAAATTCCAATAGTATTTCCAATGGTTTATTCCAACGATTTTATTACTGTTGGAATTACAGTTGGAATTTTAAATTCTAACGGGAATTCCAACAGTTTATACCAACGATTTTGCTTATCGTTGGAATTTTCGTCGGAATTTTCCATCGGTATAATGTAGCAATGGAATTTCCGTTGGAATTTTAAAAATTTCAACAATTTTCCTTCTTATTTAATTACAAAACTACCCCTGAGGTTTGGGGTAATTACAAAAAAACCCAGAGAAGTCTCAAACTTACAAAAATCTCGTTGATAGTTCATTCTGTCTTAAATGTAAGGGGTTAACTATAAGTTTGAAATATGTTTGCTTATCAAGGGAACAAAGTGTAATACAAAATAAAACCTCAAGGGGATATTTGCAATTTTTAAAAATCTCCGGGTCTTTCTGTAATTAGCTCAAACTTCGGGGTAGTTTTTATAATAATCCCGAAGATAAATTTAGTTGTCATTTTTTTTCTCCGAGCAGAGTAAGAGTCGCGAACGAGCTAGGCCGAGGGGACGCCAAAGCTACAAAATTTTCGATCAAAGTTCTGATGAGCACATCAGTGCTAATAGGGGTGTTGTTTTGGATTCTTTGTTTGGTGTATGGTAATAAACTAGGATACTTGTTCACAGAGGAAGAGGAAGTTGCACGGAGTGTGTCTGATCTCTCTGTTTTACTTGCTTTCTCTGTGTTGCTCAGTGGCATTTATCCAGTTCTCTCAGGTTTATCTATTAACCTTTTTTGTTGTCCTATTATTGCATGAACTTTGATTATATTTGGATAAAGGACTTGGATTTGAGAGGAGGGTTTAAGGAAATGATTTCAGAATGACTTCGTATAAGATGGATCTGAAATCTACTATCATAGTGACTCCAAAATAAGCTCAAAATAGGAGCTCAAGGATTCGAAATATGCTTTTAAGAGATTACTAAAACAAGCTAGGGATAATTAAAAAGGAAAAACTCCGAGAGAAAAAACCTAGAGATTTTTTAAAATTACAAAAAAGCCCCTTAAAGTTTTATTTTATTTTAAATTTAAGGGGTAACTGTAATATTTCTATAAATGTCAGAAGATTTATAATTTTTTTTTTTGTTTATGAAGGGAGAAAATGTAAGACGAAACCAAACCTTAAAAGAATTTTTATAATTTTTAAAAACCTCTGTTTTTTTTATAATTAGCCCGAACCTTAGTTTTTTTCTTAATTATCTCTTGTTATCATTATTATGGATTTGAAATCCTTAACTTCGTATCAATCGACCCAAATAAAGCCGCACATACTTCAAGATTTTATACTTCTTAAAATCCCTTTAAATTTCAGTTTTCTCCCCCTATTTGTACAAGTTTATCTAGAGTGCTTTCTCATGGATTTTCTGTTTGCTATAACCAGGTGTGGCAGTAGGAGCAGGTTTGCAAACAAAAGTTGCAATTATTAACTTTGTTTCTATGCCATTGGATTACCCATTGGAGCTGTTCTTGGATATGTAATTCATCTCCAAGTGAAGGTAATATATAAACTTGTCCATTGTCAATGGTAAATTCTAATGGCTAGGAAGTTTTCCATCCTCAGCAACACTAACATCTTTTAACTATGCACTTGAAATTTTCACCAAGTAAAAAGAAAGAAAAGTCATAACTTTCCTAGGCATGATACTCTACAGATTTACGGAAAATCTTGTCGCTTCGCATCCTCTATTGTATTTCACTAATTGTCGCCACATCTATATTTACGAATAAAAGTTGAGGTGGTATTATGTGAGACAGTTTCATGACTTAAATTCATGAGACGAATCTTACAAAACACAAAAAATATGGGTCTTTTTTTAATGAATTTGGGTTGGGTTGAAACTATAGTTACATATAGGATCCGTCTCACGAACAATGCCCGTGAAACCGTCTCATATAAGTTTTGTCATAAAAGTTTACACGTGGTGTGTAATCGGGAATATATAATTGGTCATTTTTACAGTTTGCAACCTAAACTATTTATTTTTGCAATTAATAACCTAAACTTTACGAGTTTTTCATTTTACAACCTCCTAGTCCGACCAGTCAGAGTTGGAATATTCCTAGAATATTCTGGATCACATGGGCAAATATTCCTTGTATATTCCAACTCCGGCTGGTCGGAGGTTGCACAGTGAATATCCCGCAAGGTTTAGATTGTTGATTGCAAGAATAAATAGTTTAAGTTGTAGAATATAAAAACGGTCAAAGTTCAGGTTGCACAAAATTATTTCCCCCGTATAATCAATACAATACAATAGAGATGCAGTATGCATTTGAAGATCACGCAACGTGAAGAATTTGAACACTTGCCCTCCTGATAATCCCAAGATTTCAGATGTATACGGTAATAAGAGTTAATTATAAAAATAATAGGATTAATTACAAGAAACATCCTGAGGTTAGGGGTATTTACAAAAAAACCCAGAGAAGTTTTAAAATTACAAAAACTCCTTGAGGTTTGATTCCATCTTAAACATAAGGGGGTAATTGTAATATTTTCCATGGGGATGTTTGAAATATGTTTTGTTTATAGAGGGGTAAAATGTAAGACAAAATCAAACCCAAGGGAATTTCTGTAATTTCGAAACATTTCTTGGGTTTTCTGTAAGTATCCCAAACTTCAGGGGTTCTTCTATCCCTTAAAAATATCCTTAAGGTTTAGTCTAATTACAAATAAAAATAAAAAACACCCAACTATCTTTTAAAATTATAAATATCTCCTTGATTTTGTTTCTATTTTGTAAATTGCACATTTTTTAGGAGGGTATTTCTTAAGGATCACAAATCTCAAGGGGCTATTTGTGCAGTACACTAATTGAGTTTTTGTAACTTTGGGAGATAACTGATCTTTTTTCGTAATTAGGCTAAACTCAAAAGGCAGTAATTGTAATTTACCCCACTAATAATTCATTGATAAAGCTGTGAATTTCTGAGACTCGGAATCGATTTTGCAGGGGATATGGATTGGTATGATCAGTGGAGTTATCACTCAGACACTTGCACTTAGCTTTATGACTTGGAAAACAAACTGGGATCAAGAGGTAAACAGTGCCCGGGTAAGTCGATGCTACCCAATTGGGTAGCTACCCAAGTCGGCAGCATCGGCTAACCCACAGTGTCCTATTGACACAAAAAAGAATATAACCAAAACTATCAATTCATCTTAAATATATTATTTTGCAGGTTTCCATAACTTCAGCACGTCTCAAAAGGTGGTATTTGAAATCTGGCGAAGAAAATAAGCAGAGCTCTGATCATGCGTGAGTTCATAAAAAGAAGACGAAGTGGATAACCACAGCTTATGTGATCAACTTGGCTCAACAAAACTACTATGGAGATCTAATATAATTACAAAATAGCCACCAATCTTTTAAAATTGCAAATATCCCCTGGACATTTGTTTCTATTTTACCAAGTATACCTACTAAGGGGTATTCGTGAAACGAAAACAAACTTCAAGGGTATATTGTAAGGCCTCAAGGGAGCATTTGTAATCCTGAAATATACTGGATTATTTTGTAATTAGACTAAACCTCAAGGGTAATTTTTTGTAATTTAACCCTATTTTTATATCGGGAACACCTAGGGCTGAAAAAAGAGCAAAGTTATTCGATACTCAATTCGAGATCGATCGTTAAAAACTCGGTTCATTAGCATAACGAACTAAACTTGAACACATTTTTCCGTTCGATAAGATGTAAAGCTCGGCTCAAGCTCGACTCGATTAGTAAAAAAATAAAATGTGTAAAAATATCAAGCTACTCGAGCTCGATTCGTGTTTGGCTCGACTAAAGCTCGTTCGAGCTCGATTCGATTAATAATCAAATCAAGCTCCAACACAATTTTTGAAACTCGATTAAAATTCAAACAAGCTTGAACAGTACTATATTCGGCTCGACTCGACTCGACTCGTTTCGTTTACACCATAGGAACACCTAATAGTTTTACGCTTCCAGCTCTGAAAGTTCGAGCAATGAATTCCTGAGCTAAAACCTTTAAAATGAGAATTATATTCCTTGGACAGGACTGATCCACCAGGATAAAAGGGGATAACATTTCAACTGTATACAATGTTTACAAATATTGGTATGAAGAATAGTTTCTTGGATTGGTAATTTAAATGTGCCTCAGAGAGAAAGTATGGTATGTACAGAACTCACAGAAAAAGATAAGGTTATCTGTATTAGCTTTTCATTAAGTTAAAAGCTGGCAAATCTCGCACACTTGACGCATCTTCCAGTGCCATCTCGCGCTCTAGTTGTGATCTTGTAGACTTGAGAACATCCTACGTCGAAAAAAATTATAAAAGATTTCAATAAAAGCGAGATGAAAGGCAAATTACATTGATTTCCAATATATGATAGTCTATAAACTTTGATGCAAGAGGGATATATGTTCTTACGTTAAATTCCATATATGAAGCACGCTTTGCGAGCCACTGGGCGTCCAACATTTTAAAAGCGACACAGAAAAGGTTGTCAAAGGCCATCTCGTCTTGGCTGAGTAATTCCAGAAAGCGGTGTCCAGCCAAAGTGTTAGGATTCCCTGCAAAAATATTTCATATTTTGAAAAAATAATGTTTTGAACAAGTGATTTGACAATTCAATGCTCTATTTGCAGAATTACAGTATGAAGTCTAGTTAGTGTTTCAAAGAACCACAATGCTGAACGGACAATGCAATCGGATTGATCATTTATATATTGGGTTAACTACAAAAAAAGAAAAAAAAAACCAGTTACCTTCAAAATTACAGCCCCCTTAAACATTTACCATTTGCACCCTCGTGAGGGGTACTTGTTAAGTAAATACAAACATCAAGGAGGTATTTGTTAGGTAAATAGAAACGTGAAGGGGGTATTTCCAACACTTTAAGGGAGTATTTGTAATTTTGAAAGATAACTGGAGTTTTTTCTAATTAGGCTAAACCTCAGGGGTATTTATTTAAATTATCCCTAATATATTTCCCTAACCCTTAAACTGAAAAAGTTATTGAAGGCAACTCTAACATAACCACACGATCACTCAAAAGCACTTCCAATGGAAATATATTCCAAATCATATGGAAACTCCTCCGTCAAAGTAAACACGAAAGCCAAGCATAAAATGCAATAGGCGAAATGTTTCTTAAAACAACCACGAATCACAGTCCATTAGCCTCTGTGTGTTCACATGCATCTGTAAGTTCTTACACTATAAAGTTCTTACTCTACCATCCCGAGCGTAGGATTTTTCCCAACTCCCTCATTCAAAGGAAAACAAGCCAAACACAAAAGAAAAGAAATAAATAAATAAAACAAATACAAAAAATCCTATTGGCTTGTGAAATTTAAGTCCAATGCTCATCGCAGTACCTTCTGCCCAAACCCCACTACAGGTGTTTCACTACAAAAATGACCCAGGGTAATTAATTTAATGCACCATATGTGAATTATGCTTAAGGACAGGCAACTTCAACAGAGAGATGATGGACTAACAGGATTAATATGATACAATCAACTGTCACATGAAAAATGCATTTCGATTGTGCTACGGTAATTACCAATACGGTTCACTTTAAGATACCTTAAACAAAAGAAAAATTGACGAATTATGCAAAAAATGAAAAAAAAATTCATCTATGTTGTACGATCAATGGGTTAAAAAAACATATTAAAGTGATAAAGGCATAAACTAGTCACTAGTATTATTCACATCAGACATCACTTTTGACGGGGAGTAGACAAAAATTCAGTTACTAACACACCTGGGGAAAGAAATTCATGATCATTCCAGCAATCAGTTTTTGCTATAATCAACTGAATATATTATAAGAAATAATCTTTAGATGACCAAACAGAGGAATGCTATGCTTAGGGAAGAGATTGTAAACAGAAATCATACAGTTTTGTTTGACATCTAGCAAACTAATCAAACGGAGATATGACGATAGAGGTAATTCAACTGAAAAATCCAAGGAATTACGAAATAATATGACAAACCCTCCCGCACCTGATTGAAGGTCTAACATTTGCACCAGCATAAAGGAAATATTGACGCCAGCCACAGCAAATAGATACTCCCATTCAGACCTGTCTCCATCTCTCTTGTGCAACAAGTTTTGAAATGCTTCCTATCAGATCGAAGAGCAATAAAAAATGAAAAGGACGACGAAATACTTATATCAAAATCAAGAAGAAGAGTGTTGTCAATTATGAAGTTGTTCATGTACCACCAATTTCTTTAGAGCAGTGTGTATCATAAGTAGCAAGACCCTGCAGCTCTGGACCTCAGACGAGGGTTGTTCTCAAAGCTGCAAATACAAAGTACAATATTACACAAAACCAAATTAACTACAAAAAAAAAAGAAGGAAAGGATGTTAAAACAATGCTATGGATCAATCATCTTACTCGTTTAAGGGGATGTGCTCAAACGAACCAGTAGTAGGTATTGTACCGCACAAGTTGTTATTTGAGACATCCCTGGAAAAATCAAATGCAAATATTTAGTAACCATCTTCCATCAACTAACTTACTAAGGATTACTAGTCAAATCAGAAGCACGTACACAACTTTTAAGTAGATTTAGCAAGTGCTCTTGGGATCGGCCCACTTAGTTTATTATCATTGAAGCACCTGTCAAATCAAACAGAGGTTTATTCCATTTGCAATAGAAGTGCTCAAGTAATTTGCATATTCACGTGGAGCGTGCATATACATGCAAGGAGGGAAAAAGAGGGGATGGTATAAGAAAGGGAGGATTTCAGCTGCGATTGCAAGTTTCAATTTCTCAAAGCTAAAACAATTTAAGCAAAAAACACTAGCTCTGGACTCATAGATCATCAAAAAATTAACTTATACAGAACCAATTCCTGTGATTATAAGACCTGTTATTATAAGAACTATATGCAATCAGGATGGCATAAATGATATAGAATGATGATTGAGAACTTACAAAAACAAGAGATTTCAAATTTCCCAGTGATGGAGGTATTTTTCCTGATATGTTGTATAGTTCCAATCTTATCAGGCTTTTCAAGTTACCAAGCTCAGTTGGAATTGCCCCTTGAATATTATTTTTGTAAAGCTCCCTGCAAGATGAAGTGTCTGCTTTTAGCATGCTGCAATTCAATACTGATTTCAAATGAAAAGTAGCATAATATAATGCTTGCTGCAAAAAAAAACCAGTATATCATGGAAAAAGACATATATGCAGGAATACCAGTGGCCAAGAAAACTGCAACTTCCACGACTGAACCAAAATGGTAGAGTTACATGATACTGGAAATGTTCAAGTTTCCCAAGCTCAGGCACTAGATTTCCGGACAAATTTGAGTTTCCAAGGTCCCTATCCAAGTTCATAAAATGATAAGTTTGATAGTCCAACAGAAAGAAACAAATCCAATAAACAAGACAGAAACTGAAAACTCGCTTTTCGTTCTTAAAAGAGGGAGAATTTTGAGCCGTCTCATTAACTTGGTACGAATAATGCAATATAATAGAACAAAATGATTTATCATACCAAGCAAACCTCTAACCTTTTCAAGTCAGAAACATGTACTCCCAAGTCACATGAAATGATGTTATGCTAGCCTAATTCTCCAATTCCACTTGATACTGCATCTATAAAAATCAGAATCACCTGCATCAAGAGGGATCCTTGTTCGAACACAAACCTTCACCCAGCCAAACTGTTGCCAAAATGAATATTAAAACTAGTGTTTTACATATTAAGGAACAAAGCAGCCCAATCCACCTCCTCCACCCCAAAAAAGAAAACCTTATCAGCATCAAAAGATAAAAGAAGGCCACATACAACATAATCATACTTTTTCATAAACATGTACAAAGTAAATTAGAAGCACAATTTGAATTAAGCACATAATCATAGCCAATGGTCGAATACCACTACAAGCAGACAAAACATCCATGAGCAGGACCAAATAGTCGTTCTTGAATATTAATTTCCACTAGGAAAATGAACAATGGAACATGAATACTACTGGGGGAAAAACAAAGAAAAAGAGTCACTATCCTCGCTCCTTTTTCTAACAACTTTGAAGTTAAATATATTTTGCAAACACCAGGAAGGAATATTCGAAATGAAAATATGTTGACACTTGACTATATCTTTTACCATGTACACATCAACAAAGTAATACCTTAAACACTCTTCATTTAACAGTCAAAAACAGAAATGACCAAATTAGCCCTGAGTCCTAACTCCGATCTGAAACTATCGTGCAAACTAGCAACCAAAACCCACAGTGTAAAAGCTCTTTTATGCATGACGCAGAACCTCAAATTGATTACATACTCTAGCACTTTTACTGGATCCAACAAGTATCAATAAACTAAACAGCTTAATTACAATGAACGGAAAAGCAAAAAGTTGATAAACCATTTTAGGTATGGAATACAATTGAAACCATACAACTGAACCAAATGATGTCTCCCTAAAAACTGGAACCAAATACAACTGAGCCTTTCAAAACACATCAACACTTCTCTTTTTCTAAACTATAGGCTACTGATGTCTCCCTAAACATTGGAACCAAATGTAACTGAATCTTTCAAAACACGTCAACAAAACACAGTCAACAAAACATATCAACACCATCTCCCGAAAATATGTTGAGGCTTCTAACTCCTCGTAAACGTATTTGGAGCCGCCGACCCCCACTTCTCAACCACTTCAAGAAGAGGATTATCCTCCATTGTCTCAAGTGATTTTAATAGCAATTCCATTGTACGTGGATCCGGAGATAATCCTTTCAACACCATTTCCCCAAAATATGTTGAGGCTTCATGATAGTATCCATTCTTGATATATTGTTGAACAATGGAATTGTAAGTAATTCCATCGGGCAATATATCCTCTTCCTTCATCTTCAACAAAAAATGATTGGCTTCATTGATGAGCTTATTTTGGATGCATCCACCAATTATAGTGTTATAGCTCACCAAATTAAGCTCCAAATGCTTAGAAGGGATATCTCTGAAGATGGAACGAGCCATTTCAACATTCTCATTCTTGCAAAACCCGTCCATAACAATGTTGTAGTAGGGAAGACGGTCTTTTTTTCCATTTCCCTCAACAAAGAAAAGACTCTTTGAACTTGTCCATTATCACACAACCCCTTTAGCAAAGTACAGTAGACATAAGAATCAGGTTGTACACCAACATGATGCATCAGGTTGTACACCAACATGATGCATTTCATTAAAGATGTCCAACACGAGTATATCGGCCACCTCGAAACAATCCATTCATAATCGAAGCATATAGAGGTGCATCGGGCATCACCGTCATGCTACGGAAGATACGCATGGCTTCATCAATTGCATCATCAATCACGTTCATATCCCTAAAGCACCTCTCGATTAAAATCGCGAATGTCCAAGAATCGGGAGAAACCTTCATGTTGTGTAAAATATCCCAAGCTTTGCTAGCTCGTCCTAGCTTTAAAAGCCCATCAATCAAAGCATTGTACGAGTAAACATTGGGATGAACGTCATTCGCCGCCATTTCGTTGAATACATCAATGGCACAATCTATTAATCCCTCTTTACATAATGAATCAATTATGCTAGTAAATGTCTTCACGTCCGGAAACAACTTATACGCCACCATTTCCTTCAATAGCATGTGAACTTTTCCCCAACGGCCATGACTTGATAAACCACAGACTAAAATGTTATAAGAGATAACATCAGGTGTTATCCCTTTTTCAAGCATTCTATTAAAAAGGTCCAAAGCGTGATCAACCTTCTGGTCTTTACAAAGCCCAACCATAACCATACTATATATGAGTATGGTTATGGTTGATATATAAGGATGAAAAGTTTGATTATGTGTGGGAGTTTTACAATAAGATGGTTGAAAAGGAGATAACATATGATGTCATCTCTTATAATATTTTAATCTGTGGTTTATCGAATCATGGTCGTTGGGAAAAAGTACATATGTTATTGAAGGAAATGGTGGCGTATAAGTTATTTCCGGACGTGAAGACATTTACTAGCATAATTGATTCATTATGTAAAGAGGGATTAATAGATTGTGCCATTGATGTATTCAACGAAATGGCGGCGAATGACGTTCATCCCAATGTTTACTCGTACAATGCTTTGATTGATGGGCTTTTAAAGCTAGGACGAGCTAGCAAAGCTTGGGATATTTTACACAACATGAAGGTTTCTCCCGATTCTTGGACATTCGCGATTTTAATCGAGAGGTGCTTTAGGGATATGAACGTGATTGATGATGCAATTGATGAAGCCATGCGTATCTTCCGTAGCATGACGGTGATGCCCGATGCACCTCTATATGCTTCGATTATGAATGGATTGTTTCGAGGTGGCCGATATACTCGTGTTGGACATCTTTAATGAAATGCATCATGTTGGTGTACAACCTGATTCTTATGTCTACTGTACTTTGCTAAAGGCTCGAAATATTTTCGGGAAATGGTGTTTAAAGGGTTACCTCCGAATGCACGTACAATGAAATTGCTAGTAAAGCACTCGAGACAACGGAGCATAATCCTCTTCTTCTTGAAGTGGTTCAGAATTGCAGCAACATGATGACCGAAACGAAACTTGAAATGCCAATGTGTCGACGTCGATTGAACTGATCGAAATCACCGTGAGAAGGAACTGAAATGAGAAATGGAGAAAAATGGTTACTCCCGCATGCTCACCTGAATTTGTTTCTATTTCCCTTTATTATTTTATTGATTTTCTTTAAAATTAAGTGCATTTTTTACTTTTCAAGGCATATGAAGGGGCAAATATCCTCATTTAATAAAGTGGGGATATGTTTCTATAATACATCATATTGAGATTTACCATACTTATTCTTCATCTCACAAACAAACGAAACCCAAATTTTCACATCATTACGTTACAAATGAAATGCCACCGAGTACAAGCTAGATAGTAATTATAGCACTAACTGAATTGCGAGAATATCTTAATATGAAAGCTCGGAAAGAATTCCATCCTCCAGTATAATGAAATGAGTTCAAAACCACATAAGCTAATCTGATCTGAACAAAAGTATTTACCTCGCCGGAGATAATAAAAAGGTCTCGGCTCTCCGTCCGTAGATGTCGACCGCCTTTCTCCGGAACCCTAAATTAAATGGCTGGTCGAGAAGGAAAGAGTTTTGTACTCCATCGTTACATCCCTTTCTCCACCAATATCACCATCACCAAGTATCAGCCAATGTCAAACCCATCTCCGTTTCAGTCCAACCAACAGAAAGCAAAACAAATAAAAGAAATAGAGAAAAAAAAGAAACAGAGGGAAGAAGATAGGACAGCCTTGGAACCACCGGCCAGAAACCAAACGCATCAACCCCGACCGAAATCGCCGGAAACCCGACCAAGCCCGCTACCGTGCGTAGGCAACAAAAGAAAAAAAAAGGAACAAGAGAAAGGGGTGAGAGAGGTGGAGTCGATAGTTTGCCATTTGGGGGAGAATGGCTGGCTTCCTTTTTTTCATGTAATTAGGGTTTTAGAAAATAGAGAAGGAGAAGTGAGATTGAGAATTAGAAGGGGGAAAAAAAACCAAAGAAGAGAAATAGCAGAATGGAGTTGCTGAATGTAACTAAGGAATTAGGGATTTGGTTGCTGACACTTTCATTGGTTTGGGGATTAATTAGGGGCTTATTTGAAGAGATTGACAATTTTGCAATTTGTGTTTAAGTTCCAGATTGAAGATTTTAATTTCCTAAAATTGATAGGATTACACTTTGGTCCCTTCAGTTTCAAAATCCTTTAAGTTTAGCCCTAAATCAAATGGCGGATTGAGGACGAAAGGGTTTCCTGCGGGAATAGAGGGAGGAGGAAAGGGAAGGGTTTAAGCAAATTATTAGGCCGTGTTTGATTACATTTTCCAAAAACTGTTTGTTCTTTTTTTGAGAAGAAAAAATGTAGGGCTTCAAATGAACCCAGCTGATCGTGGCTATTTGGAGCTCGATTTCATTTGAGTTCGTTTAATGAGGCTCGTTAAAATAAATGAACAAAACTCGAGTTTATATATATTTGGTTTGTTAGCTCATGTGTAGGCTCGTTAATAAGTTCCTATAAATTAAACTAATAATTTGACTTTAATTTTAATTTTTATACATTTATTCACAAAAATATTTAAATAAACTTATTTATGTTAATAAAATCATGACAATAGATATCTTATGTGTTTTAGAAATATATATTTTATTTTTTGTTGCAGATATTGTTAAAATGCGTACAGGCGAGTCACGCGGTTATCTTGGTTGCAGGTGCATGGGTTTACAAGGTTCGGATCCCAGCTGAGAAGAACCTTATCCGGGTCGGACAAGCTCTGGCGGAGCGCGAAGAGCGCATCCCCATAGGAATTCCCACGCGCTGACGAAAAATGGTTAGTGCTACAAAACCACTAAATTAATGGTGGCCATTAGCTCCCCAGGTTTGCACTAAGCTCGCTTAGTTTAGGCTAAATCGCTTAAATATTGTGAAAATGGAATGAAGTTGTGTAAATATGGTGAAATGGACTCAATGGTGCACATGGTGTGTGCGCTTGAAAATCACATTGCACCAGGAATTTTTTTTTTATTAAATTTCGAATGGTCAATGCGCAGTTCCATGTGCGCCAACCTTATTAAATAAAAAAATTAAAAAAAAATTGATAGCACAGAAGTTGATGACTGAAAAGTCATTGTTGCGGTGCCACGGCCTGACTATTAAAAAAAAAAAAAAGTTTGAATTATATTGGTAGCCGGAAAATGCCAATTTGAAATTTAATTTTTTAATTTGTTATCTGGAATTAAATTAAATTTCTCATTTTTTTTTGAATTAGTGTTTTTTTAATTTAAGAAAAAATAAGTTAATTTATTTTGGTGCTTTAACTATTTTTATAACTAACTAATTGATACATAAATTAATTCAAATATAACCACTAATTATAAATTTACATCCAAAATTAAAATATTTTAACAAAATTAATTACTAAATACATAATTTTGACTAATGCTACATTCTAATATCTGAATTATGGGATCTAACTCGACAAACAAATCAAAAAACTCAATGTCAACCGACTGATCTATAAAAGACCATAAATCTTCATCATTTGTAATAGAATCTATTTCACACATATTGTTATAACCATATTTATGCGAAACCTTCAAATTCCATTGACTTACATCAACCCTGTCATCGAAATTAATATTTCAGTCAATTTCACAAAAATCGTCGAGAAATCCTCCTAGCACCAATTGCATTACGGTCATATCTCACATCGCTCTCAGTTTGCACAATTTGCCCTTCAAAATATATGATTATGGTGATGATGTTTGACATTGCCTATATATATTGTAATGATAATACAATTAAAAAATTGAAATCATGTTTAACATTGCCTATATGCGAATATTATATACGGGTGTTATTTATACAATTCAATAAGTATTATACGGATAAGACAAAAACTCATGTCAGACGGTCTAACGGGCCAAAAACCGTTAGACGGATCTAAAACCGACTCGGTGATATTTTCGTAATATTAGCAGTGGTATTTTAGTAGTTTTCAGGGACCACCGATATTAATAGTCCTTCTGAAAAGTATTAGCAGTTCTTCTGAAATGTATTAGTAGTTCCATGAAGAGTATTTTAGTAGTTCTACTGAATATAATTAACATTTTCTCCCGCAAATTATTAGTAGTCCCTCGAAAAAGTATTAGCAGTCCCTAAAAAAGCATCAGTAGTTCCTTGAACAATATTTTATTAGTCCTTCTAAACGTATTAGTTTTTTCTGTCAAAAGTATTAATAGTCTCAGTGAAACGTATTAGTAGTTCCCTTGAAAAATATTAGTTTTGTCCCTGAAATGTTTTTAGTAATTTTCCTGAATAGTATTAGTTTTCCAATAAAAAGTATTAGTAGCCCCACTGAAAAGTATTAATTGTTACCCTGAAAAGTATTAGTATTTTTCTTGCAACTAAAATAATAATCTTCAAACTCCAACTTTTAGAGGACCAAGAAAGAAGAAAGAAGATCTCCAACTGACACATTATCAACAATATATAGTATCGACAAGCTTTCCCCATTTTCTCTACTCAAGCTATTTCTCCACTTCCAACCCCTGCAGTTCTTCCACTCAAAGAACCACTCTCACTTCACAGTCCCCTACAAATTTCCGAGCTCAAATTTCCCCATCGAATCGTCTTCTCAGCTCTCCGACGATGACAACGAAGCAGACTTCGATGAGGAGGAGGACGATGATGATGTGGCGGTGGAAGAGTATGACGCCGTCTCTGGTGAAATCGGGGAAGATAGTGAATAAGACGAAGATGAGGAAGACGACGAGGTTTTTGAGGGGAGTAGCGGTATTGGTGTTAGCGCCAGTGATTCGAGGTATGAGGAGTTCAAGTGGCAGAGAGTGGAGAGAATTAGGAATGAAGTGCGGGAGTTTGGGGAGGAGATCATGATGTTGAGGAGACAATTTACGACTTACTGGGGTGATGAGGCAAAACAAGGTGATGGAGTAAAAATGAATTTGTGATAAATGCTGATAGCGGGTTGAGGTTGGGATCCATCCGTTAGACGGTCTGACAGGAGACCTACTCTACGGATAAATAATGCGAATATTAAAATTTATTTTAGCGACAAGAATTAATTTACAAAAAAAAAAAATGAATTACAATGTCAAGAAAAAATTAACACACACTTAATGGTAACAATTACAACATATTATGATGAAATTAACATACAATATATTTCAGACAAAAATTACATACAAAAAATTACATACAATATATTATGAAATAAAAATTAATTTAAGACATACTTGAAAAATACCATCGTTTACTTTCACCACCCGAAACTGCTGCAAAATTACCGTCGAAAACCGTTGTTCTTGTCGTCGCAAATGTGTGCATGTTTGTGTGTGTAACTGCCGTGTGTGAGTGTATTTGTTGGGGGGGAGGGGCTGGGTGATGTTTGCTTGGGGGTGGGGGTGGGGGTGGGGTGGATGAGAGTGAGAGAGTAGCCGCGTGTGTGTATGTGAAAGGGTGTGTGGGATTGTGATTTGGAGGGTGTATTTATAAGCTGGGGGAGGGTTTTTTGGGTTTTTTTTAATGGCTGGTGCACCTACAAGGTGCGCCTGAGCAGTCAGCCTTTGAGTGCTGTTAATGCGAGTTCTTAGATTCCGTGCAGGTGCACCTTGTAGGTGCGCCTGACTTTTTATTTTTTATTTTTTAAAATAGGGCTGACGCAAATGAGACATGCGCCAGCCATTCAAAATTTATTATTAAAAAAATTTGGCGCACATGGATGATACGCCAACAGTTTTCTAGTCGCACACATGTGTGCCTGCGAGTAAAGACAATCCCCTCCATTTTCACCATATTTACACAATTTCATTTTATTTTTATAATATTTAAGAAATTTGCCCTGTAGTTTAAGTTTATCCTTTGTAGGTGAAGAAAAATCGATGTTATGGGAATGGCAGAGAACAAAAGAAGTATCGGAATCTTTTCCTTCTTTCTTATATACTTAAATTAATTATTACTTGACAAAAATGAAATGGTGCTTAAAAGTTAAACTACCGGTGGCAAAACCACACACGATAACAAAATATGAGTCCAACCCGAAATTATTGAGAGAAACTCGAATATAAACACGAATATGTCCGACACGAATTGGCACGATGTTAACAATTTGTCTAACACGTAGTTAATTTATGTTTTAATTAATTTTTGATATATATTAAGTATAACCCAAAACCAAACACGAACCCGATCTGATTACCCAAATTGCCACTCCTATTTAAAATTGAACTCGAGTTAAAAATATTAAATAAAAATGAGGGAAATTAAAAAAAAATCTTAGAGGTTTGGACTACCAATAAAAAAACTCAAATATTTTTAAAGATTACAAAAACTCACAAATTGATTCCTTCTTGCATTTTGGGAGTATTTGCAATCATTAAAAGAAAAAAAATGATTCTGAACGTTTGATTGGATTTTTTTTCAGTATTTTCTAATGTCAACTTTTGTTTTTGATTTTGTTTCATTTAATTAGAATCTAAAAGTACGGAGATGGTTGCTTTAAATTTCTAATTCTCCCCATGGTTTGTTTTTACAAACAAATAATTATTTTTATAATTTTTTCACCAAAAAACTCTCAATTTTTGATTCAATTTGCAAACACTATCGAAGTTTGATTCTCAGCTAATTTTACTTTTGCTACAATAAATTATTTTAAAAAAAACAGAAGTTTTTGCGAACACTCTCTTTCTCATTTTATAAGTAAAATGATATTTGAAAAACTCCCTAAAATTTATAAAAAATAATACAATTACCTTCTTAAATTCAAGATAAAATCAAACTTTAACTTTTTTCCTTGTAGTTCTAAAAAATCTTTGTGCTTTCATGGTAGTCTGTGGCGTGGTTGGCCAAATTATATATATATATATATATATATATATATATATATATATTTATATTTATAATTTGGAATTTGAGACCAATCTCTTACCTTGCCGTGAACGCAAAATCAGTTGATCCAATTCACTTGGACTTACCAATTTTCGAATTAATTTTTTTAGTCTTGTATGTATTTCAAAGTCGCTATTTGTTTAAGATTGACTTCAAATGTCTGAATTTAGCTTATAAATTTTGAGCAAAACTAAATAATGCAACAATTAAATTGTCTTTTAGTTAATAAAATCGAGCTCCAGGAGTAAAAATAATAATTTAACCTTTTGATTTTGCATATGATCATAACAAGAAGTTATGAGCCGACCCCGAGGGTAATCACCGAAGGCGACAACCTAGGACCTCAATCTTGAGATGCCCTAATTTCACATAAGCCTTCACTACAAGAAAACAAGGAAATTCCAACGGAAAAAATCTATTGGAATTTGGACAATTACCGTTGGAATTATTGAATCCAACGAAAAATACACTATTGGTAAAATGACCATTTGAATGGCAAAATTCCGATGGAAATTCCAATGAAAAAAATATTCCAACGGTACTTCCAATGGTATTTATCCATTGGAATATACAAATGTTGGAAAAAACTCCAACATTTTTTCCAACACTAATTCCAACAGAGTTATACCATTGGAATATATATAATCGTCGGAAAAAACTCCAGTGGTTATTCCAATGAAGTTATACCATTGGAATTTAGTCCAATGGTAATTACAATGGTATATATCCATTGGAATATTCAATCATTTTATCTCATTATCTAATATCTTTAACTTCCCAGTATGTCACCCATCATCAATTTATCTCAAGTCAAACATATCTAACTATGTAGTTTCAATATGATTGGCTCCGGAAGAGAAGATATATTTTATCGATATGGATAATACTATCAAATATTTTAACCCCTATTGAAATTTTCCAATGGTATTGGAATTTTCCAACAACCTGTTATATCATTGGAATTTCCGTTGGAATTTTCCAATGATATGTTTTATAGTTTTAGCTACGGAATTTCTGTTGGAATTTTTAAAATTCCAATAGTATTTTCAGTGGTTTATTCCAACGATTTTAACTCATTTGGAATTCTTCATGAAATTTTCCAACGGTTTGTTGTGGTGTTGGAATTTCCGTTGAAATTTTAAATTCCAACGAGAATTCCAACAGTTTATACCAACAATTTTGCTTATCGTTGGAATTTTCGTCGGATTTTTCCAATGATATAATGTAGCAATGGAATTTCCGTTGGAATTTTAAAAATTTCAACAGTTTTCTATTTCATTGGAATTATTTTGTTGGAATTTTATTATTTTCTTGTAGTCCTTGTAAGTCCAAGCAGCTACGATAATCTAGAGGGGGGTGAATAGATTATCTCCATCTTTTCGATTTTGCCCTCTTTTTCGAACCAAATGCTCAAACACAATAATAAAGGTGCGAAATGTAAACAACACACGTCGATTTATAGAGGTTCAACCCACCTAGGGCCTAATCCTCTACCACCCCAGTATATCCGAGATGGATTTCAAAAAGAAAAAGAATTTTATTAATTACCAAAATTAATACAAATTCAACTTACAACACCTTGAAGAGCACCACACTCTTCTTCAACAACATCTTTGGAGATTACCACAATCTCCCTTTGAAGATCACCACAATCTTCCTTCGACGGCACCTTGTGAAGATTACCACAATCTTCAACCTTGAAGAATACCAAATTCTTCAACACCTCAATAAGAAGATCACCACAATCTTCTTGCACCTATCACCTAGATCATCCAAGTGTGCTCTTACCACAAGAACACTCACAAGGATATCTTGTGTTTGAATGATAACCAAAAATCAAGATTACAACTCAATAATGAATATTATAATTTGAGTGCAAAGTGTAATCAAGAATAGCCTAGACCTCAAGGATATGAAAGTGAAAAGCTAGGCAAAAATACAACAAGAATAATAACAATGAAGAACAAATATTTGCTTGAAGTGTATCTTGTTGTGTTGTATCTCAATTGTTGTATTGGTTGCTCCAAAACTTCCTCTATTTATAGGAGATGATTGATCAAGCATAGGCTCCTCTTGGGGATTGAAAATCTACAGAAAAATACAATTAAAATCAAGAATATAGCTGTTAGAAATCAATCCCACATATTAAGGAAATGTGTCTGCTGTCAAACGGTCATATTTTTGCTGTCAAAACACAGGGCGACCGGTCGCACAGAAATAGAAGATTTGAAAAACACATTGAGAAATACAACAGGCGGCCGTCGACATAGGCTTCGGCCGGTCGACCCTTGTCTCAACCGGTCCCCTAAGTGTTTTGTTGAGAAAAAATTGTTCTTTTGAAAGAACGTTCAGTACCGGTCGACCGGACGGTCGACGCCTTGAGGCGCGTTCACTTGGTTTTATACCATTAATTTGGGCTTCAAGACTTGAGTTTTGTGTTGTTTTTGAGTATTTTGAGTCATTTGAGTAGCCAAGCCATGTTGAGAGCCAATTATATTGAGTTTATAGTCATAGTAATGAATCGTGTATCAAAAGAAGTACAAACGAGCAAACAAAGAGAGATTGATTTGAAGAAACGTCCAAACGCGTCTCGAAATTTCCATCACTGGCAGTGTTTCGTATTTTGGCCATAACTCTCTCTACAAAATTGATATTGAGATGATTCAAGTGGCTATGGAAAGCGAAGAGATAGGGCTACAACTTTGAAGAAGGGCTCAAAAGCAAATTCCAACATTTGGTGGGTGAAAAACTCAGGCGGGCGCTGCGGCTCATCCGGGCAATGCGGCGCCAAGACAAAGAAATTCACTCCAAAATTCACGTCCCGGGCGCCAGCGCCCGGACGGAAATTCCTAAGTTCTTCCACCTATTTCTTGAACTTTTGAGGGGCTATAAATACATACATGGGAGGCTTGATCTAGGGTATGGAGGAAAGGTGGGTACACCCAAGAACACAAGAAACACATCAATTTCATCAAGGAAGAATCAAGAGAAGAATCGGGTCGAATCGGAGCTTGAGGATTGAAGATTAATCGAGAGATTATCCATTTCCCTAAGTTTTCTCATTCTTTGTGCTTTAATCTTTCATTTTAGTTTCTTATGAAGATGAACAATTTGTCTATGAGTTGTTTATTTATAATGGGTAGCTAAATTTCTTGTGATTTCCGGGGTTTTGGAAGTAGATTAATTGAACTCTTGTTGATTGTTTTAATCTTAATTGAAGTTATTGTCTTGAAGCCTATTTGAGTACTTTGTTCTTATTCTTGTTTTATCATTTGGCCAATGATTTAACATGTTTGATATATTGATTCATAATTCGAGAGATGAGTTTCAATATTAGATCTTGAGTACTTGACATGAATATTTGCATAATCGAGAGGTTTGTGAATATTTGTGAGGATATTTGATCTTTTGTGCATTTGGGAGTTGTGTATCTTATGTTGAGTAGAGATACTAGCATAGATATTTCAATCTACACTTTATATACATCTCGAGATGGAGGATAAAATACCGTTGTGATCGTCTTATAGGTGTATTGATAATAACTTTGGCTTTGATTAAATCGTAAAACAAGAGGAATATTAATTGAAACCATAACCTGGGAATCCATTTCATTTCCCTTGATAATTCCACTATTATTTTCATCTTGTGTTTTTGTGGTTATTCTTGTCTTTTCTTCCACAACAATCATTCAATTTTAATCGTCTAAATAAAAATAAGGCTATCTTAGTTCAATACTTAGCGCATTAATTTATTAGTCTCCATGGATACGACCTTGCTTACCCTATTCTATAAACTACACCGTACACTTGTGGTGAAGCTAAAAATAAGGCGAACAAGTTTTTGGCGCCGTTGCTGGGGACTAATACAATTTTTGGTGCTAATATTGCGATAGATAGAATTATTCTTAATTTAGACATTTTTTTATTTTTATTTCATTTTTCTTTTGTAAATTCTACTTCTACAATGCTTGATTTGTTTCTTTGAATTGGTATAGGTGCACCTATTCGGATGGAAGAGGCAAAACCATCTTTGAAAGACGCCCTCATTTCATTCATGAATCAAACGACTTCATTTATGAGTCAAATAAATTTATTCATGAGGGAAATGGGAAATAGCCTTACCAAAAACGAAGCAAAGATGGACAAGATGAAGTTGCAATTGACACATTGCCAATACTATGGATTCACAATTGAAAAATCTCGAGACTCAAATGGGCCAATTAGTTACAATAGTTGGTGGGCAACATCAAAAGAGCCAATTTTTAAGCACCACTGAAGCCAACTCGAAGGAACAATATAGTGTCATTCATCGAAGGAATGATACCGAATACGAGGAGTTGAAGATCCTGGAAGAGCAAGAAAGCTCAGAACCACACACAAATTGTATGTCTATGCATGATCAAATAGTATGTGGTGCTGAAAAGGAACAAAAACAGGACAAGGAACACACAACCCAAGCGTGTACGAATGAGCAGTTCGTGCGAGATATTATAAGAAAGTTGTTCCAGAACGAGAAAAATACTGATCATACATATGCAAACGAACAACATACACGTAAACCAGATCAGTATATTCCTACGCCAGGACTCAAATCCTTGCTTGGACACCCCAAGTATGCATTATTAGGTGCAAGTAAGGCAAATATGGCACTTGACCATGACCCAAAGCAGCTAATATATGCATTCAAGGGAGGCACCAATTCATACGTCGAGCTATAGACGGTAAATCTAGCGCTTGTTGGGAGGCAACCCAATGGTAACTTCACATTTTTCTTTCTTGAAATTCTATCTTTTCCCTTGTTTCGATATAATTTCATTCAAGTTTGGGGGGGAGAGTTAGTATTTTGATTTGAAATGTGTGAGTATTTTGATTTGAAGTGTGTAAAAAAAAAAAATGCATTTGTTTGTGTGTTTCCATATAGTTGCATGTAAAGCATTTTAGGTTGCATTTGCATTAGAAACACGTTCTGATTTAGCACGTTTATTATTTTCATAGATTTTAAGGAGTGAGTTGACCATGTGCGACGAGACTTGATGCTTATATTTTTTTTAAAAAAAATTGTATTGTTTTGATTGGGTATTGAGTATGAGTTGATTGAGCCATGAATAGATGATATTGAGCATGTGGATATTGAGAACATGGTTTGATGCTTTGAATTACGTATTTGCAAGCCTGTGAGCTTTTGAGCCTTTACTGCTTTCATCATATGCAGTCTTGTTGTTAATTTGAGTGTATCATTCATGTTGTTAGAATTCTAGAACTTGCTCTGGTATCTCTGTCAAGGTCACATGTTGTATCGGTGTGAAAATGATCAAAGGCCATTTTATTAGCCCTTCAAGCCTTTTGCTTACCTAATGATGATATTGAAATCCCTAGTTAGCCAACTTGAGCCTATTGCCTAATTTTTAATAGCCACAATTCAAGCCTTAACTTGATAAATCTTTTACCCAACACTTGAGCGTATAGCATTGAGTAAAGGAATTGAATAAGGGTGAATGGGTGAAATCAAAATGTTAGAAGGTGATGTTATAGTTGGTTGATGAGAACAAAAGAGAAAGAAAAAGGAGATATGAAATGTTGAAAACTCATATAAGAGTAAAAAAAAAAAAAAAAAAAAAAAGATAGGGCTACAACTTGTTCACTTGGTTTTATACCATTAATTTGGGCTTCCAAGACTTGAGTTTTGTGTTGTTTTTGAGTATTTTGAGTCATTTGAGTAGCCAAGCCATGTTGAGAGCCAATTATATTGAGTTTATAGTCATAGTAATGAATCGTGTATCAAAAGAAGTACAAACGAGCAAACAAAGAGAGATTGATTTGAAGAAACGTCCAAACGCGTCTCGAAATTTCCATCACTGGCAGTGTTTCGTATTTTGGCCATAACTCTCTCTACAAAATTGATATTGAGATGATTCAAGTGGCTATGGAAAGCTAAGAGATAGGGCTACAACTTTGAAGAAGGGCTCAAAAGCAAATTCCAACATTTGATGGGTGAAAAACTCAGGCGGGCGCTGCAGCGCCCGTCCACGAGGATGTATCCAATATAGGACGTGTTTACGCTCAATTCAATTCAATATTGCAGAATTACCATAGGCTTGCAAATCGTCTCATATCTCCGCCACTAGGATGTATGCAAAATTGTGAATCAAAAAGGACTTTTTCCTTTGGTTGTAATGAAGGCTCTTTGGTTGGGGTAGGAAAATATGGATAGAGTGACTCAAACTCGAGCATATAGACCGGTGAGCATATAATTCATCTATATTAAAGCTCAATATTCTACTCAAATCACCTCTCATTTTCACCAACTCTTCTTATCTCCATCCCCTTTATTTTGTAAACTCAACCATTCACATTACAATTCTTAACCTCCAAGTTCAATCAAAGAAAACTCATTCATCGATCTATTTTTTTTTTTTTTTTTTTTTTACTCTTATATGAGTTTTCAACATTTCATATCTCCTTTTTCTTTCTCTTTTGTTCTCATCAACCAACTATAACATCACCTTCTAACATTTTGATTTCACCCATTCACCCTTATTCAATTCCTTTACGGCCGACGCGGCGGCACGGTCGACCCGTTTTTTCACTTCTGTCTCATTTTTGTTCCAAAATCATCTTGAGTACGGGTTGCCCTATAGAGGCGACCCAAATCGACCTCGAGCCAGAAAAAAGTTGTCCAATTTTTATCGAAAATGAAACTCAAGAAATACTCCAAAATATGTTAGAAACATTTTAAACCAATTGGGAGTATTTAGACAACATTTAGGAACCTTGTTTTTGAAGTGAAAATTTATAAACATAAAATCATTAAAAGTGTTGTCCAATATTATCGAGAATAAACTTGAGGAAATACTCCGGAAAATATTAAAACCATTTTAAATCATTTAGGAGTATTTGGACAACAATTAAAAATATTGTTTTGGTGTAAAAACAAAATCATCAAAATTAAGATAAAAACATATATCAAACAATCTCCCCCTTTTTGATGATTACAAACCAAAACAATTTTTACATAAAATAGGAGAACAATTTTAGAAATGATTTTCCGGTAAAAACATTTAACCGTTTGGAAGCAACCAAAATTTCCAAAGTACATAAGCAACCATTATGGAGTAAATATATTCAATAATAAGCACAAGCTCCCCCTATCAATAAGCATATCAAGAATAATGTAAAAGTAATTATCCATAAGCTAAAAGCTTAGCTTTTACATTTTGTTCAAGAGCTTATAAGCTCCCCTGTCACAAAAACATCATTAAACAATTATATAAGTCCATCAAGCAACCATTGGACTAAAAATGAATCACAACTTATGGCTTTTTTATGAGCCATAGCTTATAGCTTTTATAACAAGCTTTTATTAGCTTCTTTGAGCTAATGAGCCAATTTCCTGTTTCTCCCCCTTTGGAATCATCAAAAAGAATGTTAGGATGATAGAAAGCTCATATAATGACATCAAAGTGCACCAAAGGGACGGTTTATCAACCGTTGAGCAACTTAAGCTTTAAAAAAAATCCAAGGAAAAATTGGAGAAATGTATCATAAGAAGTCCATAAGCTCATTTGTTAGCTAAAAACATGATCTCAAAAAGATTTTAAGACATTTGGAAACAAGAGACTCATGTAGAAGTTGAAAATTTCATTGTAACATTTCATCGAACACATTGTGGGCGTGAGAATTAAAAGAGATAGTATATAGCCCTTGTAATTGTTTCAAGCCAAAGAGTTTTCATATCATCATCAATCATCCTCATTTCAAAGCTCAACAAAATACATCAAGAAGTATGCAACATTTGTCCATAAAAAAAAAGAGGCTCAACAAAGAGATTCTCAAGGTTCAACCAAATTGAGATAATATAAGCCAAAAAGGATTAAGACGTTACAAATGCCAAAAATTAGAGCATCCATCAAGTAATACAAGTCATGCCTTAAACAATACATGTATGATATATCAAATGTCCCAACATATCCATCTAAGCATAATGATCAAAGCATTAAAAGAAGCACTTTGACCATCAAGTACTTCATACCAATTATCAAACAATGCCATATAAGAGTATTTTTACCATCAAATACTCCATCAATATCATGATCATCCACAAGTCATTATCAACTCGCAATTTTAACCCTTTCAAGAAAACACGCAAATCTCATTAGTGCAAAGGAGTTTTACAAGATAGTTCATGAAAATACAAAACAACAAAAATAGAAAATGCTCGAATAGTAAAGGGGTGGGGACATCAATCCTCGTCCGAAGAGAAGCAAGTTCCGGGAATAAGATCTTTGATGAATTTCTTCAATTTGCCGATAGACTTTTGCATTTTGGAGGTCTTTTGCTCCAAAGCCTCATACCTTGCCTCATGAAAGGCCCTTAGCTCATCAAATTCGGCTTGGGTATACCTCCTAGGCGGTTGAGCACCGGTATTACCCTCTGGATTGCTCGGTTCGCCTTCCTCCGCCAATCTCGTGGCCTCGGCGTCATCAAAGAAGTCGTTAGGATCGGGGGAATCTTGACCTCTTCCTCTAGCCATTTTGGTTGGTCGGATGTCCATATTCTTGTGCATAGTGACCATTTGGGAGATGTTATCAATGTCAAAGTCATTTTGAAATACCTCCGAGTTACATTCCGACGAAGGTAGTCCCGATTGTATAAGAAGTTTACAAATCCAATTTCCCATAACCAACTTCTTATTACATTGAGTGATGTACTCGATTAGACATTGAATAAGTATGGCGCCAAAGTTAAGAGGTTCCCTCCTAGCAATCTTATAAGTCAGAAAATAATCCATGTTGCTAGGCATCTTACCCGTCTTTCCACAAATACAGTAGGCGACAATAACAGATAAAATACGATGCTCAAGTGTCATCGCCAACAATGAATACTTAGGCCATACGCCCAAATAGGTCTTAACTTCTTTCATGGACACCCCCAACATTTCATCATTCCAAGTACCACAAGAAAAATAATCCCAACCACCTTCTCTAACACGTAAAAGCCGACAAATATCGTTAGGAGTCCACCTAAAATGACGACCCCTTACAAACGAATTAACGGCAATCGGCTTCCTTTCAACATCATATTGCACCCACATATTTGCATAAAAAAGTTGGATAATTTCATCATCATATAAGACATAAGCATGCTCCCATAAAAACATCCAACCTTGCTCCTCAAAGAATCCTCTAATAGTGGGATATTCATTTGTAAATGTATTAAAACGACACATTTTGGTCCGAGCAATCGATTTTCCTCCCATTTCCGAATCTTCGTAGTACCATTCCGCATATTTATTGATGAAATTAAGAACATTGTGGGAATGAGGTGCTTGAGTAATAAAAGATTTTTTACCTTTCGCCCAACGGCAATTTTGGAGCTCAATTGTTCCGCGGAGCTCGGTAATTTGGGCCCAAGAGAGAACGAGATTTTGAACATCATCACCTTCTTGAGCTACATTTCTTTGGGCAGCTCGGATATCCCTTTGTTCGGCTTCTTCTTGCCGATTTCTCGACGAACCCTCTCTGCCCCTTCTACGCTTGGAGATGGGATTTCGACCGGTAGAATTTCTTGGAGGAGTCATAAATGTGAAATTCTTGCAAAAATAAAAGGATTAGCAACAAAAATCGTGAAAAATGATGAGGAATTGAGGATTTTAGAAAAAAGGGGTGTTTTTGCGCTGTTGTTCGATGTTGAGGATTGAAGGGTTCTGTTTTTAAAGAAGAAGACAAACGATTTAAACAAGTAAAAATAGCATGGGCGACCGGTCAAGGTGGGTGGCGACCGGTCGACGTGCAGGGCGACCGGTCGCCCCTTCTTTGACCGTCCCAGTGCAATTTTACATTCTCCCGGTTTTTTAAAAATTCGATTTTTCACCTCAAAAGTTTTAAAACTTTGCAAAAAGATAATTTTGGACCAAATCCAACAAATACGGGTTTCGGGAAATCATATATTCGAGAAAATCGAGACTTAACAAGTAGTGCCCTTTTAAGAGAATATTTGCAAAATCATTTAGGGGCACTTAAGGGGTTAAAATGAAATATCTTGAAAGATATGTGCATAAGCATAATATCGAGTTCTAAGAAAAATACGAGTGAACATACCTCGATAGTTTAAGAAGTTTGATGACGAAATAGCCAATGAATATGCGATATATATCCTACACAATTCTTAAACAAAATTTGCACAAGAGCACAAGTGTAGGCAAGTAATAGGAGATATCAAGAAAAATGTTTATGCTATGAAAATACATAGGAGATAATAAACCACATAGGTCTAATTTAATGCACAAGAGGTTTAGAATTTTCATGCAAGGTCTTCTTCTAAAAAATTTTGAAACTCACAAATATATTGAAGACCTAAAATAAAAATAAATACTTGAAAACTCATTTGCAATTAAGAAACAAATAAAAACATGCATAGAATTAAAGTAAAATGCATATATAAATGGGGAGATACGGTTTACCAATTACGCCGTTTCCATGGGTTGTGTCTTTCCCATTGATGATATCTTCCCCTTGAGAAGTCACTTTGTTGATGATGACTTCTTTGATTGCTCCATTTCCAAGGTTTGTTGCTTTCCCATTGTTGAAAGTCTCTCCTTCTTTGAAAATCATCTTGTTGATGATTTATTTGCCATTTCCAAGGATTGTGTTCTACCCATTTTTGATTATATCCTCTTCTTGGAAATTGATTTTGTTGAAAGTGATTTCTCCTTCTTTGATCAAATGAGATGCTCATTTGATGTTTCCTTGGTGGCATGAATTTTCTACGATTTTGCCGGGTACCTAATAAAACATTATTTTGTGGTACCCTCAAGTGTTTGGGTCCTTTAGGATTAGCTTTGAGACTTTTAGGTCTCCAACAATAATTAGAGCTATTTTTAGCTCGACAAGTATTTACCGTATGACCCTTTTTACCACAATAAAAGCAAGTAATAATTGAGCATAAATTAATGACCAACATGCTTAGAGACTTGATTCTTTTTCATATGATTGACAACTTTAGACTTATGATCAAGTTCTAGTTTCGAATTATCACAACAATTAACAATTTCATCGGTACTCAAGTTTGGTTTAGATAAATCATTTTTCAAGCAATTAATATCCTCAACAAGAGTACTATTTTCTTTTTCAAGGTTTCTAACCTTATCAAGTGTGGTGGTGTGAGCACATGATAGTGATTCATAGGAAGTAAATAAGCTATCCTTTTCATTTTTCAAAACATTGAATTCCTTTTTCAAATTTTTGTACTTAACAAGTAAACTTTGGAATTCATTTTGTAGATCATCAAAATCATTTTGCAAATAACTATAATCATTTTGAATAACAATATCATAAGAAGTAGAGGGTTTAAGACATACCTCGTTTTCTTCTTCGATGCCCATAAAACAATATTCAACTTCTTCATAGTTGGAAGTTGCAAAAGGCTTGTTCCTTAAATTTGAGCTTGTATCCCTTTGAGAAGTAGATGCTTTTGTTTGACTCCTTTGATTTGCAAATACTCCATAGATGGCTTCTAATTTTTGCCATATTTTATGTGCCGATCGAATTCCTACAATATGTTCATATTCCGAATTAGTAAATGAACAATACAAAATATTTAGAGCCTTATCGTTTAAGGAGATGATTTTCTTCTCTTCGTCATTGAGCTCTTTGAATCCTTTGGAGGTGTGTTGTGTGTCTATCATCGGAATGGATTCTCCATTTATGACGATGTTCCATAAATCGAACCCGCAACCTTGTAGATAACATTCCATTCTTTCTTTCCAAAATATAAAATTTTTGGAATCAAATAGAGGTGGCTTGGTGGTGGAGGTGCCAGATAGGTGAGCTTCGTTCGTAGCCGACGATCGTTTCTCTTCACTCGCGATGTGAAACGAGCTTGCCAAAGAGTTTGGCTCTGATACCACTTGTAAGTCCAAGCGGCTACGATAATCTAGAGGGGGGGTGAATAGATTATCTCCATCTTTTCGATTTCGCCCTCTTTTTCGAACCAAATGCTCAAACACAATAATAAAGGTGCCGAATGTAAACAACACATGTCGATTTATAGAGGTTCAACTCACCTAGGGCCTAATCCTCTACCACCCCAGTATATCCGGGATGGATTTCAAAAAGAAAAAGAATTTTATTAATTACCAAAATTAATACAAATTCAACTTACAACACCTTGAAGAGCACCACACTCTTCTTCAACAACACCTTTGGAGATTACCACAATCTCCCTTTGAAGATCACCACAATCTTCCTTCGACGGCACCTTGTGAAGATTACCACAATCTTCAACCTTGAAGAATACCAAATTCTTCAACACCTCAATAAGAAGATCACCACAATCTTCTTGCACCTATCACCTAGATCATCCAAGTGTGCTCTTACCACAAGAACACTTACAAGGATATCTTGTGTTTGAATGATAACCAAAAATCAAGATTACAACTCAATAATGAATATTATAATTTGAGTGCAAAGTGTAATCAAGAATAGCCTAGACCTCAAGGATGTGAAAGTGAAAAGCTAGGCAAAAATACAACAAGAATAATAACAATGAAGAACAAATATTTGCTTGAAGTGTATCTTGTTGTGTTGTATCTCTATTGTTGTATTGGTTGCTCCAAAACTTCCTCTATTTATAGGAGATGATTGATCAAGCATAGGCTCCTCTCGGGATTGAAAATCTACTGAGAAAAATACAATTAAAATCAAGAATATAGTCATTAGAAATCAATCCCACATATTAAGGAAATGGGTCTGCTGTCAAACGGTCATATTTTTGCTGTCAAAGCACAGGGCGACCGGTCGCACAGAAATAGAAGATTTGAAAAACACATTGAGAAATACAACAGGGCGACCGGTCGACATAGGCTTCGACCGGTCGACCCTTGTCTCAACCGGTCCCCCTAAGTGTTTTGTTGAGAAAAAATTGTTCTTTTGAAGAAGAACGTTCGAGTCTGCACCCCGACCGGCCACCGGTTGACCTGACCGTTTTTCACTTCTGTCTCATTTTTTGTTCCAAAATCATCTTCAGGTACGGGTTGCCCTATAGGGCGACCTGTCGACCTCGAGACAGAAAAGTTGTCCAATTTTTATCGAAAATAAAACTCAAGAAATACTCCGAAAATATGTTAGAAATATTTTAAACCAATTGTGAGTATTTAGACAACATTTAGGAACCTTGTTTTTGAAGTGAAAATTTATAAACATAACATCATTAAAAGTGTTGTCCAATATTATCGAGAATAACTTGAGGAAATACTCCGGAAAATATTAAAACCATTTTAAATCATTTAGGAGTATTTGGACAACAATTAAAAACATTATTTTGGTGTAAAAACAAAATCATCAAAATTAAGATAAAAACATATATCAAACAGTCCTTTATATATAGATACACCTATCTCATTAAATTGTTTTTATAGGAGACCCCAAAAGATTAAAAAAATACCAAATGACATTTTGCTTTCAAAATTATACCAAAAAAGTTAACCTAACTTCTAGAATCAAATAGAAGAAATGTTTTTTTTTCCCTTAGCTTCGGGACATTGATGTTTACTATTATTTCGTAACTAGTTTTGACATATTTATAAGTCCTTTTATTATATTATTTAAAAATATATATATTTATTTTCGTTGTTTTATGCAATTATATGCAAAATATATGTATATAAAATATTTGTGATTCAAATATTTTTTATTTTTATAGGCCCAAAGTCAGGATTCTGGTAATACTGTGATTCAAATTTGTATTCAAGTATATAACATCTATATAATATATAAAAACAAGATAGTCCTATTTCTGGAATTTTCCCGCCTAAAATGTATTTCCATATATGGCAAGTCAGTTTTGGCAAAAAGTTCTGATTTTCAATGCAACTAAACAACTTTTGGTGTTTCTTTTTTGGAAATTAATGATAGTCATTTAATGAGCGTTGCATTGTAAATTCGTTTCAGGTTTAAATATCCAATTCATTTCAATTTATTTTTGGGAGTACAGTTCATCATGAATTTTTTTCATAATCTGTCCGCATTGTGTACTATTAAATTTGATTTTATGGGGCAGTTAAATGGCTCATCGATTTTGACTATGATGCATTTCAAAATTGAAACTTCTATTGAAAATATAAATGACTGACGTTCATTAAATAATGTAGTCTAATATCATCTTGAAACTCTGAGCCGAAAATTATTCAAGAACTCTTAATAATTGATACAACCTCTGCAAAAATAATAAAATTACAAAAAATATAAAATATAATGTCACATTGATAATCGTGTATCAGCTAATATAAATAACATATTCCATTAACACAAAATCTATCAGTCTCCAAAAGATTTCAACTCTGCAATGTACACTTTCAAAAACAAAAATCTGCATGAAAACCAATTATAAACCAAATTGAAATCATGGTTCCATTAAGCTTGGTTAAAAATCTCCACCAAACAAAAATGCCCATGTCTTCCGTTCATATTTACAGTGTTCCTTCTTTTGGCACAACTCCGATCGTTTCTGTTTAGAGCGTGTTCCATTCAAAGATAAAGAGGTATCTGCACTCTATTTTCAAAATGAACGTTCATTTTTATCATATTTTCTTTAATAATGCATGTCTTTTATGCTATTTTTTTCAACGTGTACATTAATAAAGCATGTTTTTTATACACTGTCGCTCATATTGCTTGCACTTTCCTTAATAAAACAGCAAAACAAAGTTCCTACTATAAATGCATTAGGAAGCAACACATAAAATACATACAAATTTTAGTGTTCTGTAGAAACATAAACATATTAGATTTATAGATTATACATATGAAACACATTTGTGAATAAAAAATTTTGAATTTTGAAATCAAGTTTGGATGATTATATGTTAATTTTTTATTTACAGAAACTAAATTCTATTTTAGATTGACTTCTATGTAAACAAATAATTCTACAATATAGGAGACAACAAAAATATTATTAGATAAACACATTAGAGTAAACACATAAGACATTACCAATATATATAAATTTAAATGTTTTGTAGAAAAAATTGAAATGTTTCACTAGATTTGCATTCCTATATTTTATTATTTATTTTTTAGTTTCTCTAACAAATTAGTCTATAATTTAAAAGAGATCGGCAAAAAATATGATTGAATGACATTTGTTGCATTCGCATGACAGTTGCCACACCCGTGTTTTTTCTCTGAAAATTTAAATATTCATTAACAATACAATTAAAAATTCTAAAACATTTTGGGGCTATTTAGTGCATAGACAACTGTATTCACATATTCCAATCAAAAGTTTAAATGAAGTCTTTCATGTTTTGTCTAACATTCTTATATATAGTTATACCAAAATGAATGATGATGCTTCCAACTCTTTCTCTGAAGCCTAAATACTTGCTACTATTCATCCAACTAATCTATAAATATTTCTTAATCGACCACAAACAGATTATCAAGAAAAATATTCTGAAGACATCTACACCTATTACAAGAAGAAAAAAGGGGAGCTTGAGCATTTCAATTTCACATCAGAGGAAACAAAATCACAAAAAGTGGGAGTTTCAGCATTTCCAAACCAAGATCATAAAATCTACTGTAATGTCCAACAAGCGTCAAAAGAAGGAATAGTTCAACAAATGGTGTGTTTTTTACTTGCTAAGTTTAGTTTAAATATAGATGAGTATACTGACTGTAGATTCAGCTTAATTTTCATGTTTCTGCCGATTGTAAATGGAAGCAGATATTAGATAATAAAGGATATTTGAGAATAATGAGTTTGCTTCTTAGATACCAGAAGCATTTTTTGAAAAACTGATTAATAGATAAGTTTACATTTGAATTAATCTGTTTTAAATTCCACACTTCTTGAATAGTAAAATTTGTCAAATTTTAGTGAAGGAAAAAGTAACCAGATAAAATGTTTCAAAACAAAAAATAAAACTATATTGCACCACGAAATAATGAATAGAAACAACTATTTGATTAAAAACATACTTACAGGAATCAAGGAAGCAGGTCTTTGCACAGTTCCTTTTAAAATATACCAGCGTACCTGAGATGCAACACAATTTCCATCTTTGTATCAATTGTAAATCGAATGATCGGTTCAGTCAGATTGACATTTTCTAAATAATATGTTTTAGAACAAAAGAAAAGAAAATATGTTGTAACAAAAAAAATCAAATGTGAAATAAAACTACATGAACAAAATAAGTCATTTGAAATAATAATAGTAGTTCTGAAATAGTAACAAAAAAGCAAACAAAAAAAATTAAATTAAAAGTGTAACCAAAATTCGAGGCATATCTCATACAAAAAATAGATCCGTGGCATATATAAAAAGTCTAATGTTCAGAAGAATATCTTTTAAATTATCCGTTTTGGAACAAAAAAACGTTGAATGCAAATCAGTTTGTAAATGCAAATAAAAATATTATTTTCTCAAATCAGAATGACAATAAATCAAATCTTTATAATAATATATTAGTTTCAGAACAAAAAAAAACACAATAAAAATAAAAAACTTTTGATTTCTATGAGAGGAATGCAAACCCGACCATCTTTGTAATGCCTTTACTGAATTACGAACGAAAAACATCAAAAGGAATTTTGTCTACCGTTTTTTCCGAACCTATACAATTTTAGGAATTTTTACAATTTTTTCCAACAAAGCAAAAAAGAAGAAGCGGCGCTGATGACGTTCTACCCTAAAAGTGGGCAAGAATGAATATATATGTGGCACTTTAGTGCTAAAACAATCTGGGCAGATCTTTTTCTCTTTGTTTTTTCTCTTTTTTATTTTTAAATTTCGCCCAATTATGGATGCATTTGGGCCATGCTGGGAGCCTGGGACCTATCAAAGAGAGAGTTTTTTTATTTACATTTTTGGGTCGGTGCATCCTGGCCCATAGACGATTGGTTTGAGTGGGTCTCGTAGTATAATTCATATAACTCAAATTAGTCAATTGGGAATTTGGGATAGATATCATTGTATGACTAAGGAGGTTTCCAAAAGTTATTATAATTTTTTTTATTAATATAACCTATTTATTTAAAATAATCTTTTTATGTACTTATATAAATTTTGTCCTGTCTTAGGTAATTTATTTTTTTGACTTCATATTTCAAGTTTTCTCATTTTCTAATCGAAGATTTTTAATGTTAATTTTTAATTTTTTACTTAATGTTTACAAAATTGTATTATTATATTTTTCATTATGGTTGTTCTATTTAAATTAATCCATCTTAATTGTATAGAAAGAGGTTTCTAATAGTTGATAATAAATTATTGTAAGATCGGGGATCGAGTGTGGAACAAATGTTTAATGCTTAGTTTTCCAGGTTTCCACCTTGGTTCAATCCCCACCACATCCACCTCTAATAAGATTTTTCGTATCTTTTGGGATTATAATAAAAGAAATTATGATTTATGATCAAATTTATTTATTATCTTCTAATTATTTATTCAAATTCAAATTTTGCAATCAACAAAAACTAAAATATATTCTGTGCATCACACGGGTGGACTGCTAGTTCTTTTTCAAAGCACGATAGACTACTGCAAGTATGGCAAATGTTCTAATTTAATCAATTTTATTTTTGTAGCTCTTGTGATTTAATGCTTAAGGTATAGTAATGCCAAAAAAATCACAAATATTACTGTAAATGTTTTATCATATACGATGCTCAATTAATTGTATAATATGATAGAAGATGTAATAAAATTTAAGCATCCCATTAACCTATATTGCAATTCTCATAGAGTAGTCCATACAATCTTATTTGGTTGAATACTTAGCCATAAGCTCCTATGTTCTATTCAATATAGGTTGTGACTTTAATGGGGAGTAATTATATATGTTGAATGTGCATCGCAGAAATAAATTGATTTTACATATCACCTTTCTATCTTAAGGAATTCCCCAACAAAAAAAAATGAAAACCTAAAAATGAGTAAACTCAAAATTAGAGATCGAGTTCTTTTAATATTTGTATTTAGTACAATGGGGGATAATAGAAGATAGGGGACACACATTTCTATGAGTTCGAACCTGAGTCAATCGCCCTGATAAGACAAGTTTGTACCGCTCGAGTATAAGATTGATCATGTTGAGTTCTTTTAATATTATATTCAACCTTTTTAGCTCAAACTTGTTATTGAGAGGGTTTTATTTTTTAGTCATAACACAAATAACTTATGCATGTATTACAAATATGATATAATTATATTCGAGTTGAGTATTCGAAAGAATATCAAATAATATTAGATATATTTATATTTATACAAATCATTCATAAAATATTTTTTTTGTATATATACATATACATTTATTTATATAAATTATTAATATATAATAAACATGTCGGGAAGAAATATTTTGAGAAAATATCTAGATACTTTGGATAAGAAAAATTGTAGAGAATTATAGAATATTAGAAAATTTGTTAGACTATTCTAATGGATGAATTGTAGTTATTAGATCAAATAAATCTTAGTCATACAGTTAGAAAGTTATCTTATTATAAATAGGGGAAATTATCAAAAGTTGTCTTTATATAGTGTGCTCTTCCTACTAAAAATATTTCTTATTTCAAATATCTAATTTCTAAATAATCTTTTGACGATGATGAGAATGACGAAAATGTCGATTTTATGAAAATAGGTGCGACCACCCCGTCGACAATTCTGTTTAAAGAACTCTTGAGCTGCATATTGTATTGTTCGGCTAGGATAGAAATAAAGATTATCCCATAAAACTAATATGTATTTAACTAAAACCAAATGAAATAAAGCTAAAGCTCTATACAAATATATCTTTATAGCAGAATCTGAATTCACCAAAAAAAATGCTTGGAACTCCACATTGACCAACAGAATCACTTGAAAGCTTATCCTTCGAGTCCAGCCTTATATGGTAAGTTGAATGGTTGATCTTCAACCAGCGAGTAACTCACTTCTAATTCATTTCAACACTTATTGACAAACTCTTGTAGCAGTCTACAACCAATTTAACTCTCTCATTACCGGTTGCTATTCCGGTTGTGGTTTTCCCTCGGTTGGTTAGTGCTGACAACATGTACTCGAGATATTTTCCATAACATGGTTAGCGAGAAGGAGAATTCTCCCAACACTTATCGAGAGATGTTTCAGGATATAAAATTGATCGATGAAGTAATACATGAAGCCATACGCGTCTTTCGTCATCCCGGTGAAGTCTGATGCAACTATATATATGCTTCAATAATGAACCCAAATTTTTTATGTATACGGTACTTTGTTGAAGGGATTGTACGATAATAGACAACTGGAAAGAGCCTTTTCTTTTCTGAGGGAAACTGAAAAAGAACATTAAACTCCATCTTCCCTACTACAACTACAACATTCTTATGGATGAATTCTGCAAAAATCACAAAGTTGAAATGACTCTTGCCATCTTTAGAGGCATCCCTTCGAAATATTTGGAACAAAAACTAATTTGGTTAGCTACAACACGATAATTAGTGAATTTATTTAAAATAGGCTCTTCGGTCAATCTAATTAATCACTTTCTGTTGAAGATGAATGAAATGGATATAATAAATATTTTCAGGAAATGATGTTTAAAGGGTTATCTACGAATGCACTATTGGATGTTTTTGAATAAAATTACTAATTTTGACCTTTTAAATAGTAAAGACCAAATTTATTTTTGACATTATCAATAGTAAAAGGCTAATATTTTATTTAATGAAAGGTCATATTTTTGCCTATAAATATGGTTTATTTCTCACATTTGAAGAATACAAAAAAAACTCACAAAATTTCCATATATCTCCTCAAACTCTTACAATTTAATTTTTGGTGATAATTTTCAGGCATAATTTTTAGTTCGCCGGAATAGGTAATTCGGTTTTCTCATCTTATCTTGGGAAACAAAAGTCTAGAATAGGGGACAAATCTGTTTTAAGAATAGTGTGTTGAACACACGATTCGAGCTAATTTTTATTTTGCTTATATTGCAAATTTTGCCGATTTGGGTTTTTCGATTCATATAAATTGTACTAGAAGAAATACTATTATTTTCCTACAAACATAAAGCAAATTCTTGAAAAACTTTTAGTACAGTTTATATTGCTCTATATCTGAAATTTTCTAAATTTCGGCCGAAGTATTTTCAGATATGAATTATTAATAATCTCGTCTTGTTCTTTCCACTCAAAAAAAAATCTCGTCTTGTTCTTTCTAAACCAAAGTCAGTATTAATTACTACTTAATCTTACTCAACATTCGTGGCTGAAGTTTTGATTCAAAATCTTTGTAAAGTTGAATGCAATTTTTTTTCTTTCCATTCTGTATTTGTACCTTAGAAAAAAAAAAACTTCTGTATTGAGGTATTACAACATATAAAGAACATATGTGATTGTTAACTTTGGTTAGCTCTTTATAATTTGCACTTTACAGAGTAGATGGATATTTTGATTACAATATATATATATATATATATATATATATATATATATGCTTATAATTCTTTCAATTACTTGAAGTGACATGTAAATTTAGATAATCCACTGGATATTTATTCTGATGATTATATTGTAGTAATTGGTTCGAATATTTATTATTTTGGACTAAAGAGATCAATACCCGTGTTATTTGGAGAAGGAAAATTGCAATTTGGATTGATTGGATTATACTTTGGACTAATCTTTGGAATGATTGGACTATACTTTGGACTAATTGAACTAATCTTTGGAATGAGTGGACTATACTTTGGACTGATTGAACTAATCTTTGGACTGATTGGACTAATGTTTGGACTGATACGATAGATTCCCTGTGCTTATTTGGAATATAAAGAAATTTCAAGGACCTTATAATAAAAACTTGAACATTTTTAATAAATTTGTTCTTATCGCTTTTGTTCCGATTGATTGATAGAAGTGCTAAACTTCTTATTTTATTTATTTCAGAAATGACATCCGAATCAAACAGTGGTGGGTCTAACCCAGTTGTGCAGACACCGGCTTTTGTAACAAACCTCACACTTAATGTGCTGGTTAATCATGGTGAAAAATCGAAAAAGTTTAATGGCTTGAATTTTAAGCGGTAGCAACAGAAAATGATTTTCTACTTGACCACCTTGAACTTGCACGATTCTTGATCTTGGCGAAAGATCCTCCACAACTTAGTGAGGATGAAACCGATGCTCAAGCCTTTCATGCGGTTGATACTTGGAATCATGACGACTTCCTTTGCATGAATTATGTCATGAATGGATTAGCATTTAGTAGATCTGTTGTACAATGTGTATAGCTCTAAACGAACTGCTAAAGAATTGTGGGAGTCTCTTGACCATAAATATAAATCTGAGGATGCAGGGGCTAAAAAGTTTATTGTTGGCCATTTCTTGGACTTTAAAATGGTTGATTCCCAAACTTGTGATAAGTCAAGTTCAAGAACTTCAGGTGATCTTGCATGAAATTCATGCTGAAGGGATGGTATTGAGTGAAACTTTCCAAGTGGCTGCAATAATTGAAAAAATGCCACCAGTTTTGAAAGATTTCAAGAACTATCTAAAGCATAAAAGAAAGGAGATGAATGTTGAAGGACTTGTTGTTAGTCTTCGCATAGAGGAAGATAACAGAAGTTCTGAAAGAAAGTTGTTCAATCTTGTGGCTGCTAAAGCTAATGTTGTGGAGGTCAAAGTTCCAAAGGCAAAAAGTTGGCAAAGGGTTCAACAATATGGGACCAAAAGGAGGCATTTCCAAGAAGAAATTTGAAGGAAATTGCTTTAATTGTGGCGACAAGGGCCACAAGGCTTCAGACTGCAAGAAGCCAAAGAAGAATAGAGAGGCTAACATGATTGAAAATCTTTCTCAAGAAGTGTCAGATATGAATCTGGTTGCAATGATTTCTGATGTGACCTTGATAGGTTCAAATCCAAAATAGTGGTGGATTGACTCTGTGCTACTAGACACATTTGTTCTGTTAAAGAAATGTTTAGTTCCTTTGAGCCAACTGAAGACGGCGAGAAATTGTATATAAGGAATTCAGCTACCTCCGAGGTCAAAGGTAAAGGAAAAGTGGTCTTAAAGATGACGTCCGAAAAGGAACTGACTCTCAATAATGTGTTGTTTGTGCTAAACATACACAAGAATTTGGTGTCTAAATCACTTTTAGATAAACATTATTTTCGTATTGTTTTTGAGTCAGATGTTGTAACTTTGTTGAAAAATGGAGTGTTTGTTGGTAAGGGTTATGCAACTGATGGGCTGTTTAAGCTCAATGTAATAGTTGTTAAACCAAAAGTGAATAAAAATGAATAATTCTTCCGTTTACTTGCTTGAGTCTTCCAATTTATGGCATGGCAGACTAGGGCATGTTAATTATTATACTTTACGTAGATTAATTAACTTGAACTGTATCCAACATTTTACATGATTTCAAGCACAAGTGTGAAACTTGTGTTGAAGCAAAGTTAACAAGGACATCATTTAATAATATGGAAAAAAATACCAAACCACTTGATCGATCTAATTCACACTGATGTATGTGATTTGAAATCGATTCAAACACATGATGGCAATAAGTACTTTATTACTTTTATTGATGATAGCACAAAGTTTTGCTATGTGTATCTTCTTAAAAGTAAAGATGAAGCTATAGAAAAATTTATTCTTTATAAAAATGAAGTTGAAAATCAACTCAACAAGAAAATTAAGGTGCTAAGAACTGGTCATGAAGGTGAATATGAATCACCATTTGCTCAATTATGTGAAAAACATAGACTTAGACACGAAACAACAACACTTTATTCACCTCAACAAAATGGCATTGCATAACGGAAAAATCGAACACTTAAAGAAATGATGAATGCCATGTTATTATGTTTTGGTTTACCTCAGAACATGTGGGGGGAAGCCATTTGAACGACTAATTATCTTTTAAATAAAGTACCCTGAAAGAAAGTGTTTGATACATGTTTTTATCTTAATTTTGATGATTTTATTTTGTCACCAAAATAATGCTTTTAAAGGTTGTCCAAATACTCCTAAATGTTTTAAAATGGTTTTAATATTTTCCGGAGTATTTCCTCAAGTTTATTTTCGATAATAATGGACAACACTTTTAATGATTTTATGTCAATGGGTTTTTACTCCTAAACAAGATTTCTAAATGTTGTCTAAATACTCCCGATTGGTTTAAAATGTTTTTACTAAATTTTCGGAGTATTTCTTGAGTTTTATTTTCGACTAAAATTGAACAACATTTCTGTCTCGTGGTCGACCGGTGCCGCTATAGGCATCCCGTGACTAAAATGATTTTTGAAACAAAAAATGAGACGGAAGGAAAATCGTAGTCGACCGGTTGCCCAGGGGTCAACCGGTACCTGTAAGTTCGTGTTGAAACAGAACTTCAGACCTTGCATTTTTGAGTTAGGGGGACCGGTTGAGACAGGGGTCGACCGGTCGAGGTACACGTCGACCGGTCGCCCTGTTGAAATTTTCAAGTGTTCTTCAATTTTCTTATTTCTGTGCGACTGGTCGCCCTGTGCTTTGACATCAAAAATATGATCGTTTGACAGCAGACACATTTCCTTAAATTGTGGGATTGATTTCTAACAGCTATATTCTTGATTTTAATTGTATTTTTCTGTAGATTTTCAATCCCCAAGAGGAGCCTATGCTTGATCAATCATCTCCTATAAATAGAGGAAGTTTTGGAGCAACCAATACAACAATTGAGATACAACACAACAAGATACACTTCAAGCAAATACTTGGTCTTTCATTGTTATTATTCTTGTTGTAAATTTGCCTAGCTTATCACTTTCACATCCTTGAGGTCTAGGCTATTCTTGATTACACTTTGCACTCAAATTGTAATATTCATTATTGAGTTGTAATCTTGATTTTTGGTTATCATTCAACACAAGATATCCTTGTGAGTGTTCTTGTGGTAAGAACACACTTGGATGATCTAGGTGATAGGTGCAATAAGATTGTGGTAATATTCTTATTGAGGTGTTGAAGAATTTGGTATTCTTCAAGGTTGAAGATTGTGGTAATCTTCACAAGGTGCCGTTGAAGAAAGATTGTGGTAATCTTCAAAGGGAGATTGTGGTAATCTCCAAAGGTGGTGTTGAAGAAGAGTGTGGTGCCCTTCAAAGTGTTGTAAGTTGAATTTGTATTAATTTTGGTAATTAATAAAATTCTTTTTTTTTTAAATCCATCCCGGATATACTGAGGTGGTAGAGGATTAGGCCCTAGGTGGGTTGAACCTCTATAAATCGACGTGTGTTGTTTACATTCCGCACCTTTATTATTGTGTTTGAGCATTTGGTTCGAAAAAGAGGGCGAAATCGAAAAGATGGAGATAATCTATTCACCCTCTAGATTATCGTAGCCGCTTGGACTTACAAGTGGTATCGAGCCAAACTTGGCAAGCTCGTTTCACATCGCGAGTGAAGAGAAACGATCGTCGGCTACGAACGAAGCTCATCTATCCGCACCTCCACCACCAAGCCACCTCTATTTGATTCCAAAAATTTTATATTTTGGAAAGAAAGAATGGAATGTTATCTACAAGGTTGCGGGTTCGATTTATGGAACATAATCATAAATGGAGAAACCATTCCGATGATAGACACACCACACACCTCCAAAGGATTCAAAGAACTCAATGATGAAGAGAAGAAAATCATCTCCTTAAACGGTAAGGCTTTAAATATTTTGCATTGTTCATTTACTAATTTGGAATATGAACATATTGTAGGAATTCATTCGGCACATAAAGTCTGGCAAAAATTAGAAGCCATCTATGGAGTATTTGCAAATGAAAGGAGTCAAACAAAAGCATCTACTTCTCAAAGGGATACAAGCTCAAATTTAAGGAACAAGCCTCTTACAACTTCCAACTATGAAGAAGTTGAATATTGTTTTATGGGCATCGAAGAAGAAAACAAGGTATGTCTTAAACCCTCTACTTCCTATGATATTGTCATTCAAAATGATTATAGTGATTTGCAAAATGATTATGATGAACTTCAAAATGAATTCCAAAGCTTACTTGTTAAATACAAAAATTTGAAAAAGGAATTCAATGTTTTGAAAAATGATAATGATAGTTTATTTACTTCCTATGAATCACTATCATGTGCTCACACCACCACACTTGACAAGGTTAGAAACCTTGAAAAAGAAAATAGTACTCTTGTTAAGAATATTAATTGCTTGAAAAATGATTTATCAAAATCAAACTTGAGTACCAATAAAATGTCCAATAGTGTTGATATTCATAACTGTGATAAAGGACTTGATCATAAGCCTAATGTTATTAACCATACGAAAAAGGATCAAGTCACTATGCATATTGGCCAGTATGCTCCTAAAATTATTACTTGCTTTTATTGCGGCAAAAAGGGTCATACGGCTAATTCTTGTCGAGCTAGAAATAGCTCTAATTATTGTTGGAGACCTAAAAGTCTCAAGACTAATCCCAAAGGACCCAAACACATGAGGGTACCACAAAACAATGTCATATTAGGTACTCGGCGAAATAATGATCGAAGAAAATTCATACCGTCAAGAAGACATCAAATGATCGATTCATTTGATCAAAGAAGGAGAAACTATTTTCAACAACGCAAATTTCCAAGAAGATATAATCAAAAATGGGAAGAAAACAATCCTTGAAATGGCAAAGAAATCATCAACAAGATGATTTTCAAAGAAGGAGAGACCATCAACAATGGGAAGGTAACAAACCTTGGAAATGGAGTAATCAAAGAAGTCATCATCAACAAAGTGATTTCTCAAGTGGAAGACATCATCAACAATGGGAAAGACACAACCCATGGAAACGGCATAATTGGTAAACCGTATCTCCCCATTTATATATGCATTTTATTTTAATGCATGTTTTTAATTTTGTCTTAATTATAAAATGAGTTTTCAAGTATTTATTTTTAATTTAGGTCTTTAATATATTTGTGAGTTTCAAAATTTTTAAAAGAAGACCTTGCATGATATTTCTAAAACTCTTGTGCATTAAATTAGACCTATGTGGTTTATTATCTTTTATGTATTCTCATAAGCATAAGCACTTTTCTTGATGTCTCCTATTACTTGCCTACACTCGTGCTTTTGTGCAAATTTTGTTTAAGAATTGTGTAGGGTATATATATCTCATATTCATTGGCTATTTCATCATCAAGTTTCTTAAACTATCGAGGTACGTTTACTCGTATTTTTCTTAACACTCGATACTATGCTTATACACATATCTTTTAAGATATTTCTTTTTAACCCCTTAAGTGCCCCTAAATGATTTTGCAAATATTCTCTTAAAAGGGCACTACTTGTTAAGTCTCGATTTTCTCGAATATATGTTTTCCCGAAACCCATATTTGTTGGACTTGATCCAAAATTATCTTTTTGCAAAGTTTTAAAACTTTTGGGGTGAGAAATCGAATTTTGGAAAATTCTGGGGAAAGAAAAATTGCACTGGGACGGTCAAAGGCGGCGACCGGCCGCCCGCACGCCGACGTCGGCCGTCGCCAGGGCAATTTTTCAACATAAATTCGTTCTGTCTTGATTTTTAAGCGCAGGAGAATTCTTCAAAACCCTTGCGCGAAGAAACGTTTTCCCCTTTCTCTAGAATCTTCAATTCTTCATCATTTTTCACGATTCTTGTTGCTAATCTTCTTATTTTCACAAGAATCTTACATATATGGCTCCCCCAAAGAATTCCACCGGTCGAAATCCCATCTCCAAGCGTAGAAGGGGCGGATAGGGTTCATCGAGAAATTGGCAAGAAGAAGCCGAACAAAGGGATATCCGAGCTGCCCAAAGAAATGTAGCTCAGGAAGGTGATGATGTTCAAAATCCCGTTCTCTCTCGGGCCCAAATTGCCGAACTCCGCGGAACAATTTCGCTCCAAAATTGCCGTTGGGAGAAAGGTAAAAATCTTTTATTCCTCAAGCTCCTCATTCCCACAATGTTCTTAATTTCATCAATAAGTATACGGAATGGTACTATGAGGATTCGGGGATGGGAGGAAAATATATTGCTCAGACTAAAATGTGTCGTTTTAGTTCATTTACAAATGAATATCCTACCATTAGAGGATTTTTTGAGGAGCAAGGTTGGATGTATTTATGGGAGCATGCTTATGTTTTGTATGATAATGATATTATCCAACATTTTTACGCTAATATGTGGGTGCAATATGATGTTGAAAGAAAAGCCGATTGTCAGAAATTGCTTATAAGGGGTCGTCATTTTAGATGGACTCCCAATGATATTTGCCGGCTTTTACATGTTAGAGAAGGAGGTTGGGACTATTTCTCTTGTGTGACTTGGAATGATGAAATGTTGGGGGTGTCGATGAAAGAAGTTAAGACGTATTTGGGAGTATGGCCAAAGTATTCATTGTTGGCAATGACACTTGAGCATCGTATTTTATCGGTCATTGTCGAATATTGCATTTGTGGTAAGTCGGGAAAGATGCCTAGCAACATGGATTACTTTTTGACTTATAAGATTGCTAGGAGGGAACCACTTAATTTTGGCGCCATACTTATTCAATGTCTAATTGAGTCCATCACTCAAGGTAATAAGAAGTTGGTTATGGGAAATTGGATTTGTAAACTTCTTATTCAATCGGGACTACCTTCGTCGGAGTGTAACTCGGAGGTATTTCAAAATGACTTTGACATTGATAACATCTCCCAAATAGTCACGATGCGCAAAAATATGGACATCCGACCAACTAAAATGGCTAGAGGAAGAGGTCAAGATTCCCCCGATCCAAATGACTACTTTGATGACGCCGAGGCCGCAAGATTGGCGGAGGAAGGCGAACCAAGCAATCCGGAGGGTAATACCGGTGCTCAACCGCCTAGGAGGTATACCCAAGCCGAATTTGATGAGATGAGGGCTTTCCATGAAACAAGGTATGAGGCTTTGGAGCAAAAGACCTCCAAAATGCAAAAGTCTATCGGCAAATTGAAGAAATTCATCAAGGACTTTATTCCCGGATCTTTCTTCTCCTCGGATGAGGAATGATGTTCCCCACCCCTTTACTTTCTAGCATTTTCATTCATGTTGCTTTGTATTTTTATGAATCTTTGTAAAACTCTTTTGCACTAATGATATTTGCTTGTTTTCTTAAAAGGGTTAAAATTGCAAGTTGATAATGACTTGTGGATGATCATGATATTGATGGAGTATTTGATGGTAAAAATACTCTTATATGACATTGTTTGATAATTGGTATGAAGTACTTGATGGTAAAAGTGCTTCTTTTAATGCTTTGATCATTATGCTTAGATGGATATGTTGAGACATTTGATATATCATACATGTATTGTTTAAAGCATGACTTGTATCACTTGATGGATGCTCTAATTTTTGGCATTTGTAATGCCTTGATCTTTTTGGCTTATATTATCTAAATTGGGTTGAACCCTTGAGAATCTCTTTGTTGAGCCTCTTATTTGATGAACAAATGTTGCATATGATCTTATTGAGCTTTGAAATGAGGATGATTGATGATGTTATGAAAATTTTTTGGCTTGAAACTTTTACAAGGGCTATATACAACCTCTTTTATTTTTCACGCACACAAGGTGTTCGATGAAATGTTACAATGAAATTTTCAACTTCTACATGATTCTCTTGCTTCGAAATGTCTTAAATTCTTTTTGAAATCATGTTTTTAGCTAACAAATGAGCTTATGGATTTCTTATGTTACAATTCTCCCATTTTCCTTGGATTTTAAGCATAAATTGCTCAATGGTTGATAAATCGTCTCGTTTGCGCACTTTGATATATTTATATGATGTTTTTATAATCGTAACATTCTTTTTGATGATTCCAAAGGGGGAGAAACAGGATATTGGCTCATTAGCTCAAATAAGCTAATACAAGCTTGTCATAAAAGCTATAAGTTATGGCTCATAAAAGCCATAAGTTGTGATCCGTTTTTAGTCCAATTGTTGCTTGATGGACTTATATTATTGTTTAATGATGTTTTGTGACAGGGGGAGCTTATAAGCTCTTGAACAAAATGTAAAAGCTAAAGCTTTTAGCTTTTAGAAAATTGCTTTTACATTATTCTTGATATGCTTGTTGATAGGGGGAGCTTGTGCTTATTATTGAATATATTTACTCCCTACTTGGTTGCTTTAATATTTTTGGAAATTTTGGTTGCTTCCAAACGGTCAAATATTTTTTCCGGAAAATATTTCTAATTGCTCTCTTAGTTTGTGTAAAAATTGTTTTGGTTTGTAATCATCAAAAAGGGGGAGATTGTTTGATACATGTTTTTATCTTAATTTTGATGATTTTATTTTGTCACCAAAACAATGCTTTTAAAGGTTGTCCAAATACTCCTAAATGTTTTAAAATGGTTTTAATATTTTCCGGAGTATTTCCTCAAGTTTATTTTCGATAATAATGGACAACACTTTTAATGATTTTATGTCAATGGGTTTTTACTCCTAAACAAGATTTCTAAATGTTGTCTAAATACTCCCGATTGGTTTAAAATGTTTTTACTAAATTTTCGGAGTATTTCTTGAGTTTTATTTTCGACTAAAATTGGACAACATTTATGTCTCGTGGTCGATGTGTCGCCCTATAGGGCAACCCGTGCACCAAGATGATTTTTGAAATGTAAAAATGAGCCGAGAAGAAAATCAGGCAGGTCGACCGGTGCGCTCGGGCGTCGACTGTGGGTCGACGTGCACTGTAAGTTCGTGTTGAAACAGAACTTCAGACCTTGCATTTTTGAGTTAGGGGGACCGGTTGAGACAGGGGTCGACCGGTCGAGGTACACGTCGACCGGTCACCCTGTTGAAATTTTCAAGTGTTATTCAATTCTCTTATTTCGTGCGGCGGCGCCTGCTTTTTGACAAAGAAAAATATGACCGTTTGACAGCAGACACATTTCCTTAAATTGTGGGATTGATTTCTAACAGCTATATTCTTGATTTTAATTGTATTTTTCTGTAGATTTTCAATCCCCAAGAGGAGCCTATGCTTGATCAATCATCTCCTATAAATAGAGGAAGTTTTGGAGCAACCAATACAACAATTGAGATACAACACAACAAGATACACTTCAAGCAAATACTTGGTCTTTCATTGTTATTATTCTTGTTGTAAATTTGCCTAGCTTATCACTTTCACATCCTTGAGGTCTAGGCTATTCTTGATTACACTTTGCACTCAAATTGTAATATTCATTATTGAGTTGTAATCTTGATTTTTGGTTATCATTCAACACAAGATATCCTTGTGAGTGTTCTTGTGGTAAGAACACACTTGGATGATCTAGGTGATAGGTGCAATAAGATTGTGGTAATCTTCTTATTGAGGTGTTGAAGAATTTGGTATTCTTCAAGGTTGAAGATTGTGGTAATCTTCACAAGGTGCCGTTGAAGGAAGATTGTGGTAATCTTCAAAGGGAGATTGTGGTAATCTCCAAAGGTGATGTTGAAGAAGAGTGTGGTGCTCTTCAAGGTGTTGTAAGTTGAATTTGTATTAATTTTTGTAATTAATAAAATTCTTTTTCTTTTTGAAATCCATCCCGGATATACTGGGGTGGTAGAGGATTAGGCCCTAGGTGGGTTGAACCTCTATAAATCGATGTGTGTTGTTTACATTCCGCACCTTTATTATTGTGTTTGAGCATTTGGTTCGAAAAAGAGGGCGAAACCGAAAAGATGGAGATAATCTATTCACCCCCCCTCTAGATTATCGTAGCCGCTTGGACTTACAGAAAGAAGATAAAAGCCCCTATGAATTGTGAAAAGAAAGAGGACCTTCCTATAAATATTTACGAGTGTGGGGGTGTCTTGCTAAAGTAATTATACCTACACCAAAGAAGGTGAAGGTAGGACCCAAGATTATTGATAGCATGTTTATTGGATATGCACACAATAATAGTGTTTATCGGTTTCTTGTGCATGAATCTAAGATTGAAGATATACACAAGAACACGATAATTGAATCAAAAAATGCATCGTTCTTTGAAAATATATTTTCATATTAATCAAAAGAAGAAGCAAGCTCATCTAAACGGATGCATTACTCAATAGAACACGAGCAATACAATAAAGAAGAAGAGGTGGGACTTATATGCAACAAACGAGCTAGGATAGAAACATCATTCGGTCCAGATTTTCTAACCTACATGCTGGAAAGTGAACCTCAAAGCTATAAAGAAGCTATTGATTTTTTTGATGGACCATTATGGAAAGAGGCCATAAAAAGTGAAATTGATTCCATCTTGGAAAACCATACATGGGAACTAGTGAATTTTCCTGAAAGAAGTAAACAACTGGGATATAAATGGATTTTCAAGAAGAAAATGAAGACAGATGGAACAACTGCTAAGTACAAGGCTAGACTTGTAATTAAAGGTTACAAACAACGAGAGAGCCTTGATTACTTTGATACATATTCTCCAGTTACGAGAATAACCTCCATCAGATTGGTACTTTCAATTTTCACTTTGCGGAATCTTGAAGCACATCAAATGGACATAAACACTGCTTTTCTAAATGGAGACTCAGAAGAGGAAATTTACACGGAACAACCTGAGGGGATTTCTGCCCAGGGCAAGAAAACAAAGGTGCAGGTTGGTAAAGTCATTATATGGCTTAAAACAAGCACCAAAACAATGGCATGAGAAATTTGATAATGTCATGAAAGAATGTGGATTTAAAATAAATGGATGTGATAATATGTCTATGTTAAAGACTGGAAATGACTATGTAGATGACATGCTTATCATTGGAAGTAATGATAAGATAATTAAATCCAGAAAAGATATGTTAAACTTGAGGTTTGACATGAGAGCTATGGGTTTAGCTGATGTGATCCTCGGAATAAAGATCACTAGAACTTCAAATAGACTTGTACTTGATCAGTCACATTATATGGATAAAATTCTAGAGAAATTTAGTAAGGATGACATGTCATTAGCTAGAACTCCGATAGACACAAGCAAACATCTATCGAAGAATAGAGGTGAGGTTGTGTCTCAAGTTGAATACTCATGGGTCATAGGAAGTTTGATGTACTTAATGAGTTGTACAAAGCCAGACATTGCTTATGCTGTGAGTAAATCGAGCAGATACATGAGTAATCCAAGACATGACCACTGGAAAGGTATAGTGAGAATACTAAGGTATTTAAGATATACTGTGATTTTGGACGACACTATACAAGATATCCCGTTGTTATTGAAGGATACAAATGATGCTAATTGGATATCTCGATATTAAAGACTCTAAGTCTACAAGTGGATTTATTTTCACTTTAGGAGGTGCAACAATATAATGGAAATCTTCTAAACAAATGGTTATAACAAGGTCCACAATGGAGTCTGAGTTTATTGCTCTAGACAAGTGTGGCGAAGAAGCTGAATGGCTTCCAGCATTTCTTAGAAGATATTCCAAGATGGACAAAGTCTGTACAACAATTTGTATACATTGTGATAGTCAATTTGCGGTTATCGGGGCACATATCAATATGTACAATGGTAAGTCTAGACACATACGTCATAGACACAATACAATTAGATAATTATTCTCAACTCGGTGTTATCTCTATTGACTACGTGAATTCAAAGGATAATTTAGCGGATCCGTTAACTAAAGGGTTGAATCAAGAGTTAGTTGTGAAATCATTAAGAGGAATGGGACTTAAGCCTCCTGGAAAAATGAGTTGATACAATAGAAACCCAACCTAGTTGATTTGGAGATCCCAAGATCCGGTTCAACGGGACAACCTAGTTGTAAAAAGACTCTATAATCACTGGGAGAGTTATCCCTTGTTCATTCCTTAACAAGATGCCCGTGGAGAATAGAATAAATAATTTGGCTTTTAATGATTCTTGTGCGTTGGTAAGTCAAGCGGGTAGTACGAGTTATCTTAAATGAGAATCATCTATATGAGAGAGAAGTGGGGCAATGCTTCAAGGAGAATTGTGTGAGGCTCAATTCTTAGAACCTATTGTAGAACCAGACGTATGTTTAGGGCCGTGAATGAACATAACTATGAGAACTGACGTATGTTAGGAAGAGTCTTGTGTGAAGTATATCATCGTTTACACAAAAGGCAATGCATCAAGGATAATGCGTCTACTGATCAGCTAGTAAAGTAAATATGCTTTCACAAGGAAGGTTCAAAGGGTAACATCTAGTAAAGTAAATATGCATTTGTTCCTATTTCCCATTTTTCTTCTTTTGATTTTTTTTTAAAATTAAGTGCATTTTGGACTTTTAAAGGCATATGAAAGGGCAAATATCATCATTTAATAATGTGGGGTATATTTCTTTAATATGCCATATTGAGGGGTATTTTCACAAATTTTCCATACTTATTCTTCATCTCACAAACAAATGAAACCCAAATCTTCACATGATTACGTTCCAAATGAAATGCCACTGAGTGCAAGCTAGATAGTAGTTATAACACTAATTTTTTTTGGAGGATATAGTTATAGCACTAATTGAATTGCGAGAGTATCTTAATATGAAAGCTCGAAGAGAATTCCATCCTCGCCGGAGATAATGTGATCTGAACAGAAATATAATCAATTTTTAGTGAGATATTTACCTCGCCGGAGATAATGAAAAGGTCTCGGCTCTCCGTCCGTCGATGTCGACCACCTTTCTCCGGAGTCCTATATCAAATGGCGGATTGAGAGGAAAAAGAGAAGGGTTTAAGCAAACTATTAGTCCGCGAGTTTGATTACATTTTCCAAAACAGGTCTGTTTCCGGGGGTTTTGAAGAAAAAAAATATAAGGCTTAAAATGAACCAAGCCGCCCGTAAGCTATTTGTAGCCGGATTCAATAAAAGTTCTTTGAGTTCGTTTAATGAGACTCGTTAAAATAAATGAATAAAACTCAAACTTAGATATATTTGGTTCTTTAGCTCATGTGCAGGTTCGTTAGTAAGTTCGTATAAATTAGACTAATAGTTTGACTTTAATTTTAATTTTTATATATTTATTTATAAAAATATTTAAATAAACTTATTTATTTGAATAAAATTATGAATGTAGGTCCCAATGGGTATTTGTGTTAAGTCTAGAAGGGAGAGTTGAATAGACTTAACCAATTTTTGATTTTTGTCCTTTAAATCAGAGTTTTTACACAAGCAACTAAGTCCTTAAGGGACATCTTAGTTCAACCTGAACAGTAGAGTTAACCACTCAACAGACTCCACTGAACTGTTGATAGAGTAACTCAGTTGAGTGAAGTGAGCTCTTAAAAAATACAACTAACTTGGTTTTTCAGCTAAAGTCTTACACCTTTTAGTTAAAATATGTTTTACAACACTTGTTTAAGTTAAGTTATTATCAATTGACTTAGCAAATTTATCAATCAACAGAATAATAATATGCAAAAATTAAATGCTGAAAGTAAATAGACACAGAGCAATTTTATAGTAGTTCGAGGATGGGTAATTCCTCTACTCCACTCTTCTCCAACTCCTGGAGGTAATCCACTAATGCAACAATCGTCTTACAAAAGGATGAATACACCGAGCAACCATAACCTCGTAAACCCACTCGTGAGGAAGCTCCCAACCGTTATCCATCACGTAGAAGAAATTCTCCTTCCACAAATTTTTCACCACCCGGGAGAGGGACCCGTCTGATGGAGTTAAGCCCAACTGCCGCATGACATGCTGATATCCTCGTATACACGCATAGGCTTGGGGAATCAACTAACCGACGCATGCTCCTACTGACCTAAGGATCGAGATGAGGAAGGCATTTGGAGGAAGCCCGAAGCCGTCATCGAGAACCTGTCAGAGATATATCGTGATGAAGCTCCTCATGATGATGAGTTAGCCTACCGCCATCCTTACCCGGGGCCAACATCATAAAGTTGAAGGAAGTCACCGCCACACAACCTACGAAGACAAAAAGGGCGGTCACTCGACTAGCCAACTCTGCCAGACAACCGTTGATAATGACTTCTTTGATTACTCCATTTCCAAGGTTTGTTGCCTTCTCATTGTTGAAAATTTCTTCTTCTTTGAAAATCATCTTGTTGATGATATCTTTGTCATTTCCAAGGATTGTGTTCTTCCCGTTTTGATTATTTCCTCTTCTTGAAATTGGCTTTGTCGAAAATAGTTTCTCCTTCTTTGATCAAATGAAATGATCATTTGATGCCTTCTTTGGCAGTATGAATTTTCTTCGATCATTATTTCACGGTACCTAATGTGACATTATTTTGTGGTACCCTCATGTATTTGGGTCCTTTGGGATTAGTCTTGAGACCTTTAGGTCTCCAACAATAATTAGAGCTATTTCTAGCCCGACAAGTATTTACCGTATTTAACTTTTTACCGCAATAGAAGCAAGTAATATTACTAACATGCATAGGAACTCGATTCTTTTTCATATGCTTGACAATGTTAGCTCATGATCTAGTTCACTATTTAAACTATCACAATCATCATCATTCACAATTTTTGGCAATTTATTGGTACTCAAGTGGATTTTGATAAATCATTTTTCAAGCACTTAACATTCTCAACAAGAGTACTATTTTCTATCTCGAGGTTTCTAACCTTATCAAGAGTGGTGGTGTGAGCACATGATAGTGATTCATAGGAAGTAAATAAACTATCCTTATCATTTTTCAAAATATTGAATTCCTTTTTCAAATTTTTGTATTTAACAAGCAAGCTTTGGAATTCATCTTGAAGTTCATCATAATCATTTTGCAAATCACTATAATCATTTTGAATATCATAGGAAGTAGAGGGTTTAGAACTTACCTCGTTTTCTTCTTCGATGTCTATGAGGCATTGTTCAACTTTTTCATCATGGGAGGTTGTAGAAGGCTCATCCCATGTTGTTGGATTTGATGTTATATCCATTTGTGAAGTAGATGCTCTTGAGTTGCTCCTTTCATTTGCATACACTTCATAGATGGCTTCTAATTTTGCCATACTTCATGTGCCGATCGAATACCTACAACATGATCAAATTCCAAAGTAGTAAGTGAACAATACAAAATACTAAGAGCTTTTACCATTTAAGGAGATGATTCTCTTCTCTTCATCATTGAGCTCTTTGAAGCCTTTAGAGGTGTGTGGTGTGTTCTTCGTCGAATGGATTCTCCATTGATGACGGTGTTCCAAATATCGAACCCGCAACTTGTAAATATCATTCCATTCTTTCTTTCCAAAATATAAAATTTTGGAATCAAATAGTGGTGGCTTTGGTGGTGGAGGCGCCGGGCAAGGTAGACTTCATTCGTAGCCGATGATCGTTCCTCTTTACTCGCGATGTGAAACGAGCTTGCCAAAGAGTTTGGCTCGATACCACTTGTAAGTCCAAGCGACTACGATAATCTAGAAGGGGGTGAATAGATTATCTCCATCTTTCGATTTTTCCTCTTTTTCAAACCGAATGCTCAAAGACAATAATAAAGGTGCGGAATGTAAACAACACACGCCGATTTATAGAGGTTCAACCCACCTTAGGCCTAATCCTCTACCACCTCGATATCCGGGATGGATTTCAAAAGAAAAAGATTTTATTAATTACCAAAATTAATACAACACCAACTTACAACAACACCTTGAAGAGCACCACACTCTTCTTCAACACCACCTTTGAGATTACCACAATCTCTTCTTGAAGATTACCACAATCTCAATGGCACCTTGTGAAGATTACCACAATCTTCAACCTTGAAGATACCAAATTCTTCAACACCTCAACAAGAAGATTACCACAATCTTCTTACACCTAACACCTAGATCACCCAAGTGTGTTCTTACCACAAGAACACTCACAAGGATATCTTGTGTTTGAATGATAACCCAAAAATTCAAGATTACAACTCGATAATGAATTATACAATTGAGTGCAAGTGTAATCAAGAATAGCTTTAGACCTCAAAGGATGTGAAAGTGATAAGCTAGTGAAAATTTACAACAAGAATAATAACAATGAAGAACAAATATTTGCTTGAAGTGTATCTTGTTGTGTTGTATCTCAATAGTTGTATATGGTTGCTTCAAAACTTCCTTTATTTATAGGAGATGATTGATCAAGCATAGGCTCCTCTTGGGGATTGAAAATCTACGGAAAATACAATTAAAATCAAGAATATAGCTGTTAGAAATCAATCCCACATTTTAAGGAAATATGTCAAACGGCCAAACGGTCATATTTTTGTCAAAAACAGGCGACTTACGTCGCACATAAATAAGTTTGAAACGAAACACGAAATTTACACAGCATGCATCAAATCGACGTAGGGTTCGACGGGCCGACACGACTTCAACCGGTCCCCTCATGGGATTGAGAAGAAAAAAATGTTACGCTTTCAAAGTGTACGCTTCGTGTACTGTCGACCACTAGGCGACGGTCCGACCCATCGGTCGACCGACCGTTTTCACTTCCGTCTCATTTTTGTTCCAAAATCATCTTCGGTCACGGGTTGCCCTATGAGCGACCGGTCGACCTCGAAGGCATGCAAATGTTGTCCAATTTTTATCGAAAAAATAAAACTCAAGAAATACTCCTAAAATATAGTAAAACATTTTAAACCAATCGAAAGTATTTAGACAACATTTAGGAACCTTGTTTTGAAGTGAAAGCTTATAAACACAAAAACATTAGAAGTGTTGTCCAATTTTATCTAAAGTAAAACTTGAAGAAATACTCCGGAAAATATTAAAGCCATTTTAATTCATCTAGAGTATTTGGACAACAAGTAAAAACATTGTTTTGGTATAAAAACAAAATCATCAAAATCATGATAAAACCATTTATCAAACACTGGATACATCGATTTGATGATAGGGTTTTCTACCAAATTTCTTATGTTTGAACCCAAATATATGTTAGTTACTTTTATTTTTTATAAAAAGAAAAAATTACCTTGGGATATGCTAAAATTCTTTTGTTGATGTTCTTGGGAAGCTCTTGTGGTTGAGTTTATTCATGGTGGATGTACGACAAGAAATTGTGCCTTCAATTTCTAAGTAAAAAAGTATTACATATCAATCGAGAAGATACACTTGAACTTAAAAATATTACATGTAAAACAAGGTTTAAGCTAATCAAAAGTATTACAATAAGTTGAACTTAATGAAAAGTGTTACATGTTGTCTAAGTGAAAAGTATGACATGTTTAAGTGAAAAATATTATATATTGATTGAAAAGTGTTACACGTTCAAAAAAAAAGTATTACATGTTGAACTAAAAAGTATTTCAAATTTAAATGAAAAGTATCACTTTTACTTTAAAAGTATACATTTTCAAAGTAGTTTTTTTCGGAGTGAGTTTGTGATATTAAGCGGTGAGTCACATAAGATCACATTAAACTTCTGGAAAAAGTATCACTTTTATTTAAAAAAAGTATCATTTTCAACTCAAAAAGTATATGTTATCAAAATAACAAAATTAATATTATTTACATGCAAAGTTATACATAACCTTGTTTAAGCATCGCTTTTTATTAAAAAGTATCGCTTTACTCTAAAAGTATTTGTTTTCAAAGTAACAAAACCCGATATTAGTAGTTTCTAAAAGTTATTTTATTAATAAGTATTAGTAGTCTTCCTAAAAAGTATTAGTATTTTCTTGAAAAGTATTAATTTTTCACTTAAAAATTAGTTGTCAACCTCCTCGAAAAATATTAATTGTACCCATGAAAACCGAAAAATATTAGATTTTCCCATTAAAGTATTAATTTTTCATTAAAAAGTATTATTTTGTACCTTAAAATATTAGTTTTCTCAATCATCGATTCCCAATATGCATCAACCTCATCAATTCCTTCCTCTAAATCATCTCATCACCACTCCCAAAAGAAAAAGAAAAATTCATCATTCTAAGATTCTCGGAGATATCGAATAAACAAACAACCACTCAAAGCTATCATCATTTACTCTCAACATTAGAACTTCTTTCTCCATTTCTATATGCCGCTTTGTAGAAAAAGACCATTGAAAATGGATGGAAGGAAATTGAAGAAGATGAATGGTTGTAATAGCATCGTCGCCGGCAATAGGCGAGGTCGTGCGAATAGCGCCGATGTAAGTAAAGTAGCCCCACCTCGAGTTGCTAAAGCTCAAGGATAAGCCATATGCCGCCATCTCTAATCGGATCTCTAAAGATCGGTTGATAAATTACGCCCGTGACGGGAGAAAACCGTCAAATTAATTTCTTTCCTTCTACATTGAAGGTTTGCGGCCAGTCCTTGGGGGGTCACGTGAGGTAAGTGGTTATTTTTGTTGCGCTTGTGTGACTTGTGTGGGCCTAGTCACTTGCTGACTTTTATAAATGGGTTATAATTTGACCCGTCTTACGGATTGGGATCCGTAAGACGGTCTCACAAGAGACCTACTCCTTATTAAAAATCATCTTAAAGATAGCAAAAAGTAATAATGTGATTAAGCTCTATGTTTCTCTTTGATTTGTACAAGGACAGGATTGACCATCATACGTTCTTTTTGGGGTTTCCTTACACACGGACTTTGTAAGGGACTAACAATTTCAATTCTCGTGAGTCCATATATACCACCTTGTTTGGTTGATCCCGTCGAGTTCTTTTTAATATTACATTGAACAGTTGATTTAAAGGCACTAGTCGGGCAAAGAGGTTGGGGCCTAGCGCTTAAGGTGAAAATTAAGCGGGGCTAAGCGGATCGAGACTGGATTAGGTAGGGCCTAATCAGAAAAAAAAGACCTACAGGTGACAAGAAGAATCTAGCGCCAGGCATTGACAAATCGGGCTAGCAACTATTCTTAGAACAATGGCATTCAGTCTTTTTAGCTCAAACTCGTTATTGAGAGGGTTTGATTTTTGAGTCACAACACAAATAATTCAATTACTCATTACCCTTTAACTTGTTTAACTTAATTGAGAATCTTGTTGAAAATTGTTACACCATGGGCAATGCTTCTAAACCTTTGAAAAGGCCTCCTGCTCCCCTGTGGGCAATTGCTACACAGTTTCCAAGAAAGATATATGCTGAAGAAAAATAAGCTATTTATAAGATCGACTATATAATTATAAATCTTGAACTACACAAAAATAAGTAGGTAAAAATCTTCTTCCTCTAATTATTATTACCTAACCGTAATTAACTTTTTAACAATATATTTATAAGTTTTGATCACATTTATGCAGACGTTTATGGTATTGTTCTTAAAGTTGAAGAATGTAGATTGACTGTGAATTCGAGGACATCACTGAAGTATGTATGAGATAAATAACAATTATCATCAAAGAGTAAGGGCAAATGTCATTATTTTGTTGTTTTCATGTATTATCTTTTATATTTAGGGATAATTACAAAAAGTACGCTTGAGGTTTAACCTAATTACAAAAAGCCCGACTAACTTTAAAACTTACAAAAAGAACTCCCGAGGTTTGAAATATATTTCAAAATTCCTTCATATTTGTAAAATCGCTACACCCCTTAATTTTTACACTAAATCAAACCTCATGGTACTTTTTGTAAGTTTGAAAGTTAGTCAGGTTTTTTGTAATTAGGTCAAACCTCGGGGATACTTTTTGTAATTATCCCTTATATTTATCCAAAAGAACGAACTAAAATAAACAACATAAAAAACAATCAATTAGCTTTACTCGCTCTTATTTTTTTCATTGGTTTCTTATTTGATAATTGTTGGAATTGTTGTTTGGTAAAATGGGTGTTGACCGATTTTGACCAAATAATTAAGTGGTTCCATTAGTGAAAAATGGAATTAAATTATTTATAAAAAAATTCTACTAAGAGAGTAGATGAGTATAGCATTTGGAATTTCAAAACCAATTCCGGTGAATGATAAATTAATGCTAGAAATTAGTCACTTAATACTAGAAAATAATATGGAAAATGGGAAATGTGAGGAAGGAGAAATGTTCCATCCCACATAGAAAATGAGGCAAAGTTTGCTCATTTGATATATCCCAAGTTGGACTTTGGGTTTGGGCCGTGGGGAACCCAAGTTTTTAAACGAGTGAAGACCTACATGCTTGTAGGTTTGGTTCAAATCACACGTATTGCGTCGCCGCCGGCTCGGCCGGCGGGCCCGGCTTGGGCTTCAAGGCCCTTATTCTTTTGGACCAAAAATCTTTAAAATTTGAGTAATTAGTTATCGGATTTCAATCGGGAAGTGTTCGCATCCGCACACGGGGATGTGCGACCCGTGCATCGTGTCGTGCGTCAAGATGAACTCGTTTTCGCATCCGGAGACGATTTTATGTACGCATTTACCCGCAAGGCCAGGTCGTCTGTCAAGTCAACTTTGTCAACTGTTTTGCATCCGAGCACGGTCGCGGCGCTTGGTCGCGGCGTCGATCTAAAAAAACAGATGCGCATGTTCGGGTGTAAACATGTCTTTTAAGCCAAAAGATATGATCTTTCCATACGGGCACCGATACCTATATAATTAACCCCCGCATATCAATTTAGACACCTAAAAGCATCGATAATAAATTGTCATTGCATTTGAGCATATTGACATTCTCCCATTCAAAAGCTTGAAAAACAAACACTTAGTTTGTTGTAGTTCAAAGTTTTTGCAAGTCGCTAAACCGAATCAAAAGGTCGTTGTATCTTAGAGATGAACGCTCTAACTATAAGCACTTTGTATACTGCGCTCTTTAGCCTTAAGGAGACTAAATCCAATTCGTGCCTCGACTATCCATACACTTCAAACACTAAGCCATTTTCCAAAAACATAAACATTTCCATATATTTTACCCAACAATCGCAAGATAAAACATATGTTTCTGTTCAAGACGATGGCTTCAATATCATTCACACCGATGGTCAGCCTTCACTCCCGCTCACGGCGAAAAGCCGCCAAGTTCTCCTCGGCATCGACTTCAAACGCCTCGGCAACATGATGATATTGTTCTACCTTATTACTCAATGTCTGCGTTTTAGAAGGAGGACCCCTTCCTAGCGAAGAATAAATCGACACAATAACCTAGAATCGATGTAGATACTTGGCATAACAATAATTTTTATGTCGTGAATTACGTTTTAAATGGGCTAGACGACACCCTCTATAACGCCTATAAAGACGTTCAAAATGTCCAAAGAGTTGTGACTTTTGGAGAAAAAAATACAAAACGGAAGATGCTAAAGACAAAGAAATTTGCGTCGGCAAATTTCTCGATTTCAACCAAGACGGAGATCAACCAAGTTCAAGAGATTCAGATCATACTTCACAACTTAGTGTCTCAAGGGATGATTAAACGAAGTCCTTTCAAGTGGCCGTAATAATCGAAATTACCATTGTGGAAGGATTTCAACAATTACCCAAGCACTAACGCAAGGAGATGGGGCTTGAGGATCGATTGTTCGAAACTTGGATCGAAGAAGAATCGAAATCAAAAGTGAAATCGATGAAATGAATGGAGGCCAATACCCGATCTTGCTAAATTGATCACTAGTAAGAAATGCAAGAGCACTCCCAAGGAAAGACAAGGGAAAGGCGAAAAAGTTCAAGGGAATTGCTTCAATCGCGTGAAACCGAACCACATGGCGGATTGCCGACACCAAAAAAGGTAATCAAGGTGGCAACCAACAAGCTAATGTGATGGAGGACAAGTCGGTTCTAATCAACATGTCTAGCCTGTCTCACCGTCGTTGTGTTTGAAGCGATATGGTGGATAACTTGAGAGTGGTGGATGATGCAGGGGCTACTCGTCACATTTGTGCGGCAATGATATGTTCTCCTCCTACACTCCGATAAATTGAAGAAAGTTTTTCATGGAAATTCTTGACTTCCAACATCGTGGGGTTTAGCGAGGTTGTGCTTTCATGACTTCCCCCTGAGAAGAGTTTACGTTTGTAGATGTCTTTGCATGTCCCTGACATCATAAAAATTTGATTTCCTGTCCTTTGGTTAGTAAGGTCGGGTTTAGACTAGTGTTTGAGTCCTAAGATTTGCAATGACCAAGATGGCGATTTCTTTGTAAGGGCTACTTGATAGGCACTTTTTAAAGATGTCTACAATATCTTGTTTTAGCGAGGTGAAGAATAAAGCTATTATTTATGTTTACTTGTTGGATTGTTACAATTTTATGGCATGATAGATTAGGACCAAAGGCTTCAACCGATTAAAAGGTTAGTGAATGCGGAATTAATATATGTTTAAAGCGGATTCTGCTGAAGACAAAATGAAAATTTATGTTGAAGCGAAAGTGGCCCACTTACCGTTTCTTTGGTAACGAGACCACTCGGGTTAATTCATACGGATGTGTGTGATTTAAAATTTGTGCAAACTCGAGGTGGGAAAAAGTACTTCATAACATTTATAGGCGATTGCACAAGATATTGCTATGTGTATCTTTTGAAAAGTAAGATGAAACTTTAGTAGTTTTAAAACATAAAGAATGAAGTTGAAAATCAGGCAATTTGAAAATTAAGATGATTCGAAGTGATAAATGAAGTATGTTGCTCCATTTGAAGAATTTTGCTCGAGAAGTGGGTATAATTCATCAAATGATTGTTTTCCTACTCACAGTCAGTAGAATGCAAGCAAAGTGTACTCTTAAGGAGATGATGAATGCGATGTTGTTAAGTCTGGTTTTACCCCAAAACTTGTGGGGAAGCCGTACTTTACGCAAACTACATTCTTAAAAAGATCTCACACAAAGTAAAAACGAAAACTCCATATGAGTTATGGAAGGGACATAAGCGTCAATAAATACGTCAAGTATGGGGGTGTTTGGCTAGAGTGATACTAAAGCCGAAACAAGATTAGAATCGGTCAAAGATGATCAATTGTGCTTTCATTGGATATCTTAGCAATAATAGTGCATATCGTTTTTAGTGCACAAGTCAGCTATTCTGATATAAATGAAGGTATGATCATTGAATCGAGGAATGATGTATTCTTTGAAATACCTTTAACAAAAGAATGGAAAGAAAGTTGATAAACGAACTTATAAATGCACAAAAGTTACCTCAAAGTGATGATAAAAAGGAGGAAGCCTTGATAAAGGACAAAAAGTAGCTAAATCTTTTGGTCACGATTTTTCCAAGCTTATATGTTAGAAAATGAACCCCGAACTATTCAAGAAGCATTATGCAGTCCGTAAGTTTCTCTCACGGAAAGAAGCTATCAATAATGAGATAGATTCCATCATACAAAATCACACTTGGGAGTTAGTTGATCTCCCGGGTTGCAAACCTTTGGGATGCAAGTGGATCCTTAAAAGGAAGTATAAAGCGGATGGATCTATTAAGTATAAAGCTTGGATTTGGTAGCTAAAGGGTTTAGACAAAGGAGGGATATGATTTTTTCGATACATATTCCACTGTTACGAGGATTGCGCATTCGTGTTCTCATTGCTATTGCGGCTTGGCATAACAACCAGAGATACATCAAATGGACGTTAAAACAACCTTCTTGAATAGTGAACTTGAAGAGAGATCTATGCTGGAACAACAGGGTTCACATTTGCACCAGTCAAAAGCAAGGTGTGCAAACTTGTTAAGTCATTTTAAGGACTAAAACAAGCACCTAGAAATGGCATGAAAAGTTTGACTCGTATGAAGTCAAAGCGATTTCAAGATCAATGAATGTGACCAGTGTGTACATTAAAGGTACTTACAAATGATTGCGTCATGGTAAGCCTTTATGTAGATGATATGTTGATTATGGGTAGTAGTCTTGATTTGTCGTGAATACAAATAACATGTTAAAGAAGAACTTTTTGACATGAAAGATATGGGATATCGATGTTACCATTAGGGATTAAAATCTCTAGAACTTGAATGGAATTGTCTTGTAGCA